>CM038675.1:654359560-655026868 GCA_021605145.1 Aegilops bicornis | reverse complement strand
GTCGTCCTCTTTGCCGGGGCCGCTCACACGACCTTCTCTTCCACCGCAACAGGACTTATCCCCCGATGCACCCGTATACCGTCGCAGATCTGCTTCAACGCCACCGACAGCCATCGCACCCCCGATGCCTACATGAGGCCGCAAGAGAGGTGGTACTTCATATCTCCTCAACTTTTTGATCTCAACCAGAAAATAGATCTTAACTTGGTTACTCTACTTTCTTTTCAGCTCTTAGAATTTAGTTCTTAGTTCGAAGCAAACAATGGCTGCTAAATATCATTTCTCCAGTTTGCAGCTTCAAATCTACCATGGCAAAGTCATAATACGGTTTAATAGATCATGTTGGTTCCGTGGTGGTTTCTTTAATAGAAATCAGAGGGGAAACCCTCTTTTGCTAAAAAAAATATGCTTAGAGTTTCCCCCTTTTATGATCACTATACGATCAGAATACGTGCTTCGTGTCATTATAACACTGCTCCACCCATCAAGCTAAACAAGCTTTGTTGTTCAAATACGAATCTGATATTATTAAAACAGAGTTGTTTAATTGGTCAGCTAAATGTTCCTAAATTAGTTTCAAAAATGCATGTTCGCCGCTCGGGTGTGTATCTCTGTGTGTGGTCTGGTCAGCACGGTTGGGGAGGTGAACTTTGCATATGCAGGGGTTTATAGGGAGACACTCTCCGAGTTGAAACCGCAATGCATTCCATAGATAATCTGACTACTTTTTATGTTTTCATGAATCTCAGATTCTGAACAACATCATAATGATTATGAGCTTGTGCGCATGAAAAGAATAAAGCAGAACAATGCCATGGCTGTCAAACTTGGCATTAAGGGACTGAAATCAAGTCTGGATGCAATGCAATGCAAACACTCTCCACCTACAGATTCATGCTCGTAATATGATCCTAATAAAGGATTCTGAGCTAGAGGGAGACCTAAGTCAATGTAACTCCCTAGTGGAGGAGTCAGAGGAAGATGCCCTATCTTATTCACCCATCAAGGTACTTGCTCTAACTTTCCAAGGTTACATTACTCGCACATATCTTGCAACTGATGCTTTGCATTGCTTTTACTTTGTTGAACTGCCATTAGCTTAGTTTACACATCGTGTATGTGAATATGCCCTGCCTATCCATTTCCAGTACATATTCCATCTATCATCATACCATATTTATCCATTCAAATGATATTCTTGTGTATCAGACATTCAAAAGGAAGAGGGTGATTGCTGATCGTGGAGGAGCACAAGCAAAGTATTTGGAAAAGGTAGTGGCACCTGATAAATCAAATAGCCCATTAGGTGTAGTTGCAATATCACCTGACCCACAAAATACCCGAACTCTAGCAGACTCTATCCCTACTACACTGGTCATTTCTGATGCCCCAACTCAGCAGACCCCAACTGCAAAGAAACAGTATGATTATGCCAGTTGACATAGCACCAGCTGTATGACGCAAAACCCCCATTCCAGCAAAGATTACACCAAATCCAGTTGCCAAATCCCTTTTCAAACCAGAGAGAGCCGCAATTGCAGCAAATAGGACTCCTGTTCCATTTCTTCCCAGTTTAGAAGACGAAGCTTATGTTGTTGTCAGGAACTTTGTGCGCATCTTTCCTTCATGGAAAGATTATACCGCAAACACAGAACAATTTCCAGTCTTCCTCCGCAACTTACGCATAAGTAATGTACTAATGTTATTCATGGTCATTACTGCATATGTTTCACGACGTAAGACACAAGATTTCATTCTTTTAAATAGGCGAGGCGCAAACTGGATTGTGATGACGACCAAGGGTTGGTTGCGCTTTTGAAGCACTCGTTGATGAAGTATCGTTCCTACCTGAGGCAAGCGCACTTCGATGGCAAGCCTCTGAACGAAATTTCTGTAAAGTCTCCTGTGCTACATTTATCCGATGGTGACTGGAATAATCTTGTTACACATTGGTCTCGGCTGCATCGTAAGGTACTGTCTATGATATCACATCACAATTTGAACTACATTTCTGCATTTGCCTTAATGTCTCACTTGTACGAAAACTGTTAGCGTAAGAACATTCGTTCTCAAGGGACCATGTAATCTCGCAACTATACCGCACCTTTGCATTGCTCTTGTGAGTACCACTTGCCATGTATGACCATACTTACTTTCATAGCTGTTTGATTATGTAGCATAACTGCACATGTTAGCCTCGTAATCGTCCATTTGGTGGACATTATAAGATCCGTATGGACTCTTACATAAATTTAGAATCAACCCAATGCTTTTGAAGAGGTTTAGCTCTGCAGTCCTCTTGTAAGGACTGAGCGTGGTCTATCACATACTTACATTAACAGCTACTCCCTCCGTCCCATAATATAAGAACGTTTTGTACAGTACACCAGTGTTCAAAACAGTCTTGTATTATGGGAAGAGGGATTGGTTCATTTTGTAGCATTCTGCATCTTATCTCCCTCGCCCACCATTTACTAAAAAAGATCAGATCTATATTTAATCTTACCAACAAGTAGAATACACAGACAATGCCAATGCAGAAGTGTAGCCCATTGCTCTTGTCAGTACATTTTGTCCTATAACGCTTGTACTTCCAGGGATTAGTAGTTGATTATGTAGCATCAATCTGCATCTTATATTCATTATCATCTATCCCTTCCAGTATTATCATATCTATAATTACTCTCTACAAAATGTAGAGTACAGGCAATGTTTATGAAGAAGATTCTGTGCTGAAATTCTTCAGTTATCCTTCCCTTGACATGGAGAAGGGCATTATAAAGCCGGAGTTAACTGTCAATGTAAGTTAGTCCTTCTAAAGCCTTTATCCTCAACTGCTGTTTAATTTGCTCATACTCCCTATCGTTTACTGCTGTTTAGTTTGTTGTTTCTACCAAAATGCATGTTCGTAAGAACCGTAAGTTCTAAGTTTTACTTGTAAAACCAAATTCTTATTCATACCATGCACATTACTTAATACTCCCTATATGTATGCTTGTTTTTGTGGATCTATAATCCGATTGTGTGGTGAAGCAGCCCACGTTTGCACCTTGTCATCTCCCCTGCTTTATCTTCTTGATGTGGCTGATGATATGAACAACATGCCATGCACATTATCCAAAATAGATACAATGATTTTCTTTGCCCTTCGTCTATGCTTGTTATGTTGACATGGTAATCCAGTAGTGTGGTGAAGCTCCCCGCATTATGAACAATGCCAAATTATGCTATTGATATTTTGAACATACTCTTTATTTTCTAATTCGAAATTGGATAGAATTGACAGAACAATTATCATATTTGTTTATACACGTGCAAAACCTATCATCTCTCTGCTTTATTTTAGGGTGATATGCCTGATGGCATGCATAAGTCTGCTGAAGGCTGTGAGGCAAACCCAACATATATTGTAGCAAAGAAGGCAAAACATCTTGAAGATAGCGAGACAACCCCAAAGTCTTGTCTTGATGCAGTGTTCAAGTTACTTGAGACTAACAAATGACAAGCTCACGCAATTCGTTGTCTGAATCGATTCGACTTCTTCAGTCCCAAGTTCTAGCGTAAAGGCATTACGCAACTCAACTTCGACTTGAAGTCCTATCTCGTAAGAAAGATTGCGGAGAACACCAATGAGAACCTCACCGCTAAACAGCTACACTGGAAGCTATGACCGACATGCTAGGCGGTCTCACAGCCTTGCTTTCGGCTGACTTATGCAGTTCCCCCATAAAGGCTAACCTTTCTTGAACTGTCTTGGAAGTGGTCTCGATTCAAGATTATTTTGTTCTGTTACCGCAACGGGCGCCCGATTTTATGTCTGCTTCTTCGTTGCGCTTTATGATCACTGGTGGCGAACTTCGATGCCCAGTGGATGTAATATACCTTAAACCCTTTATTGTATAGTGTAGGTTTATTCTAAGTTACTATGACGTAATTTCTTTATTGTATAGGTTTGTTCTTAATTCATATTAGTTACGCAGCAGCCCGAAATGAACCCCGACCCATGATTGTGCGAATCAAATCACGGGCTTTTAACAGGCCAAAATTGTCTCGGTCCTTGTTTGGCCCAATCAGATATCGGTACCAAAGCGGCCGGATGCAAACAGGGCTGTAGTTAGGCCCAACTATATGACGAGCTTTTAACAGGCCGAAATTAATATAGGGCCGAAATGTTAAACGGGCCCTTAACAGGCCAAAACTAATATCAGGCCGAATTACTAAGTGGGCCTTTAGCAAGTGGGCCCAAAAGCATAGTGTCCAGTTGCCATAATTGAGCCCAAAGCCTCTAAAAGGGCCGGACCTGATCTGGGCCGTAATTTGGCCAAGAACGTGGTAGGCTTTTAACGGGCTGGATCTCATATGGGCCACTATTAGGCCCGGAGCGTGGTAGGCCATTAATGGACCGGATCAAATATGGGCCGGCATTTGGCCCAAAACATGGCAGCCAGTTAATGGGCCGGCCTACTAGGGTCCTCAAAATCTTGTGGGCCTACAGCTGGGTCGGCCCATTAATTTCGGAGAAATCTCGTGGGCCTTTAGCTGGGCCGACCCATTATGAGCTGCAAGAATCTTGTGGGCCTTTACCTGAGCCGGCCCATTATGGCACACAAAAATCTTGTGGGCCTTTACTTGGGCTGGCCCATTATGGCCTGCAAAATCTTGTGGGCCTTTAGCTGGGCCAACCCATTATGGTCCGCAAAATCTCATGGGCCTTTAGCTGGGCCGGCCCATTATGGTCTGCAAAATCTTGTGGGCCTTCAGTTGGGCCGGCCCATTTAAACTTGATGGGCCGGTCCACGTGTCAACATATCATAGGCGCATCTCGCCCATTGGATGAGTGACACATGTGCCAACGCGGACCTGACACGTGTCTCCTCCAGCCAATGATGATTTTACACGTGGAAAATCCCCATTGGTCGGGGCTGTTAACGGGTTATCGGATCCAAAACCCGACCCGATAGCTTAACGGTGTTCCGTTACGGTGGATGCCACGTGTCGGTCACCCTTGACAAAAGCACTTCTGTGACGCGCGATTTATTGTCATGGAAGTGGATACTTCCGTGATGATAATTTTGGTAATGTCATGGAACACTTCTACGACAGCACAGGTATGACTATCTTGATTCTGTCATAAATTTGTCATGGATGTACATGCATGACAAAAAAAGCGACCTACTGTGACAAACACGTATCATCACGGAAGTGTATTTTTTTGTAGTGCTCTGCACTTGATTCATCTTCTGTTTTGAGTAAGCTTGCGACACCTATACCTGCTTCTGCTATTCGTTCTGATATGTCGCATGCTATTGATGATGCCACTTCTGCTATGCATGCTACTTATGATGAAACTACTTCTATGCTTGATACTACTGTGCCACTTAGTGAATTTCTTGATTAACAAATTGCTAGGGCCAGAGAGAAAGAAATTATTGAAGCTGATTATATTGATGATAGTGATGATGAAGACTTGCCTGTTATTCCCGAGGGTTATGTTTTTGATAAAGAAGCTTCTTTAGCTATTTTAGCTTGCAAAGATAGATATGAGCTCAAGAGATTATTAGCTAAATGGAATCGACAATCTCTTAATGATAGAATGAGACCTGACCCTGCTTTTGCAACTTCACCTATCTGTGTTACCGATAAGGATTATGAATTCTCTGTTGATCCTGATATAATTACTTTGGTTGAATCTGATCCTTTTTATGGATATGAATCTGAATCTGTTGTGGCACATCTTACTAAATTAAATGATGTAGCCACCCTGTTCACTAATGATGAGAGATCTCGCTACTTTTATATCCTTAAAATATTTTCGTTCTCATTAAGGGGTGATGCTAAGATATGGTTTAATTCCCTTGATCCTGGTTGTGTGCGTAGTCCCCAGGATATGATTTATTACTTCTCTGCTAAATATTTCCCTGCTCATAAGAAACAAGCTGCTTTGAGGGAAATAAATAATTTTGTGCAAATTGAAGAAGAGAGTCTCCCACAAGCTTGGGGGAGGATTCTCCAATTACTTAATGCTTTGCCTGATCATCCTCTTAAGAAAAATGAAATACTTGATATCTTTTATAATGGACTAATCGATGCTTCCAGAGATTACCGGATAGTTGTGCTGGTTCTGCTTTCGGGAAAGAACACCGGATGAAGCTGAAATTCTATTGAATAATATGTTGACAAATGAAAATAATTGGACACTTCTGAGCCAGCTCCCGAGCCAATTCCCCGAGCCTATTCCCGAGCCTATTCCTAAACCAACTCAAGAAGAGAGGTGTTCTATTTCTTAGTCCCAAGATATGAAAGAGGCAAAGAAATCTATGAAATAAAAAGGTATTAAAGCTGAAGATGTTAAGAATTTACCTCCTATTGAGGAAATACATGGTCTTAATCTACCGCCTGTTGAAGAAACATATGATCTTTGTCGGTGTACTAGAGTAGGGGTACCCTAGTATCCCGAACTCGTGCACGGGCAGTTGCAGCACCCCGCGGCAAGGCTTGCCTGGTCACCGCCAAGATCCTCCGTGGTTCCTTTGGAGCCATTCAAGAACAAAGTATTTAACCAAGAAGACAAGGCCCCGGCAAGAGGAGCTTGCCGGGAAGGCCACTCAAGGCACGCAGAAGACAAGACCCCGGCAAGAGGAGCTTGTCGGGAAGGCTCGGAGAGCGACAAGCCTCTGGACGCGACAAGGATTCAGCCGCGGCAAGGCACTTGCCGCGGCAGGCAACCTCTCTTCATCTCCGCTCCAGCTCATCCACCAACGTGTCGCCATGGGACCATTCCATGTCTTGGCGTGTCAAGAGGTTGTGCAGCCGGGGAGCAACGATAAGCGCGGCGACAAGCTTGCCATTGTGGCGGCGGTGGCACTCTGACGGTCCTGTTGCCTTTGTTTAGGCGGCAGGACGGGCATTTAATGATTTTGTCCCTTGCCGCCGTGGTTAGGTAGAGTACACCGTACCTTTGTACAAGTAAGTGTACCAACTACTGTTTTACCATTTGTACCCTCATCTACGTTGCCACCTGTCGGAGCCCCTTTGAGCATATAAAAGGATGCCCATGCGCAACGTAGAGGGGGTTCGATTCCAGCGTAACCAGAGAACACCCACACTAGGCCTTGTCAGAGGAGTGCTCCATCCTACGTGGTTGGCCAATCCTATAGTTGTGCGCAAGGCAAATGGGAAATGGAGACTTTGTATTGACTTCAGGATGTTAATAAAGCTTGTCCCAAAGACCCGTTTCCCTTGCCGCGCATCGACCAGGTTGTTGACTCCACGGCTGGATGTGATTTGCTTTCATTTCTTGATGCATACTCAGGATATCATCAGATCTTCATGGCGTAAGAGGATGAGGAGAAAACCGCATTCATTACTCCATGTGGCACATCTTTATTTCATACGGATGCCTTTCGGTTTGAAGAATGCTGGTTCAACGTTTGCCGAGTAGTCCATGACGGCTTTTGAGCCGCAAATGCACGTAAATGTAGAAGCCTACATGGATGACATAGTGGTCAAGAGCAAGAACAAAGCAACTCTGGTTCAAGATTTGGATGAGACCTTTGCAAATCTGCGCAAGATCAACCTCAAGCTCAACCCCGAGACGTGCGTTTTCGGAGTCCCTTCCGCAAGCTTCTCGGGTTCTTCGTGGTCTCAGCCGGGAATTGAAGCCAATCCCGACAAGATCAAGGCCATTGAGCAGATTGAAGCACCAAAGCGCGTCAAGGATGTACGAAGACTCGCCGGTTATGCGGCTGCTCTCAACAGGTTTATCTCTAGGTTCTGCTGACGCGCTACCGCCATTTTTCAAGATTTTGAAAACGGCAGGTCCAATGAAATGGACTCCGAAGCGGAGGCTGCGCTGCAGACTTAAAGAGATACCTGTCCTCCACTCAACACTTGTCGCACCTAAGCCACAAGAGAAGTTGCTCGCTATATATAGCGGCAACCAATCAAGTGGTTAGTGCTGCGTTAGTAGCGGAGAGGGAGGCGACGATGAGCCGGCAACCATGGCGTATACATCCAATGACAAGCAAGGCACTTCACCGACAAGCTCTGGTCCCGACAAGGACGGATCTGCGCAGCATGCGAGAAGATGCGTAAAAGGATGGTGCAGCGCCCAGTTTACTTTGTCGGTTCCCTCTGCAGGGGCTAGGTCAAGGTACTGTGTGCAGAAATTGCTTTTCGGCCTCCTCATGGCCTCGAGAAAGCTGCGCCATTACTTCCAAGCACATGAGATAACGGTCGCCACTCGCTTTCCGCTAAAGAGGATCGCCAAAATCCGTGCGGCAGGCAGGATTGTCGAGTGGGCACTGGACCTGTCAAGCTTTGGCCTCAAGTTTGAAAGCACATCAACTCTCCAAAGCAGAGCATTGGCAGAGTTCATAGCGGAATGGACGCCATCGCTCGATGAAGAAATTCCAGAGACGCGCATCCCGTCAAGGAAGCGAGCAAAGAGTGGCTGATGTACTTTGATGGTGCCTTCTCGCTGCAAAGGCGCCCGGTCTTTGGCGTGCTGCTTATAGCACCCACCGGAGAGCACCTCAAGTACATAGTCCAAATGCATTTTCCCAAGGAGCAAGCAACAAACAATACAACAGAGTATGAAGGTTTGCTTGCCGGTCTCGAGATTGCGATGAGACCTTGGGATTAAGAAGCTTATTGTCGTGGGCGATTCGCAGCTTGTCGTCCGCCAAGTGAACAAAGATTATCGAGTCCATTGATGGAAGCCTACGTTGATGAAGTGAGAAAGCTAGAAGAACACTTTGACGGCCTACAAATGGAACATGTTCCAAGAGCTCGTAATGATATTGCCGATGGTTCGTCAAAGTGCGCTGCACTTAAGTTGCCTGTGGAACCAGGGATTTTGTGCTCAAGCTAACTCAACCAACCGTAACACCATCAATCGGATGAGCAAGAAGAGGAAGTTGATCTCTGGTGACTATTTTCCGCAGAGCTTCCCAAGCCGCCGCCAAGAAGGTCCCCAAGATCGACACCAACAGAGCCGAGGGCAGTCTGCTCCGACAAGCCCTGTGGTTTGTTTCGTTGAAGCGCACGCTCCGACAAGTTTTGCTCCGCAAGCTTGCCGGGAACACTAAGCTCGGCCGAACCGCAGGTTCTTGCCGTAGAAGCGGATGTTCCCGCAGCAGCAGCAGATGCGCCTTTAGTCCTTGTTGTCGAGCCGCAAGCTCCAAAGATGGGCACAGCAGATTGTCCATTTCCTTCAGACAGGAGAACTTCCCAAAGAGCAAGAAGAAGCTGAAAGAGTAGCCCGGCAGTCAAGTATGTACCAGTTTGTCGACAGCACAATGTACAGAAGAAGACTCAACGGTGTGAAATTTAAGTGTATTTGCCGGGAAGACGGACAAAAGCTGTTGGCAGAGATACATGGAGGCATATGTGGTCACCACATTGGCGCCAGAGCGCTTCTTGCAAAGCTTTCCTAAGAAGGTTTCTTCCGGCCGACAGCCCTCCGTGATGCAACCGCACAAGTAACCAAGTGTGAAGCGTGCGGTTCCATTCCAAACAGATACACCAGCCAGCTCAAGCTCTCCAAACGATCCCTTTATCCTGGCCATTTTCGGTCTAGGGGCTTGACATCCTCGGCCCTTTCCCCCGAGCTGTCGGGGGCTTTGAGTACTTGTACGACGCAATCAACAAGTTCACAAAGTGGCCGGAAGTGGAAGCAGTGAGGAAGGTGACAAGACAACAAGCAAGTTCTTCAGTCAATTGTTTGCCGCTTTGAATCCCTAACAGGATCATCACCGACAACGGCACACAATTTACGAAGTCGCACCTTCATGCGGTATGTCCAAGATCTTGGCGCCAAGGTCTGCTTTGCTTCGTTGCTCATCCGAGAAGCAACGGTCAGCGAGAGGGCAAATGCTGAAGTGCTGCGCGGGCTCAAGACCAGAACTTTCGACAGGCTGCACAAGTGCGGAAGAAACTGGATTGAGGAGCTGCCGGTGGTTCTTTGGTCGATCAGGACGACGCCAAATCGAGCCACTGGCCAGACACCTTTTGCTCTAGTCTATGGAGCAGAGGCAGTTCTCCCCACGGAACTCAGATAATGGGTCACCTCGAGTACTCGCTTATGATGAGCTTGAGCAAGAGCAGCTGCGACAAGATGACGCGCTGCTCCTTGAGGAGGACCGTCTTCGCGGCTGTCAGACGAGCTGCTCGTTACCAAAGCAAGCTTTGCGTCGCTACCATAGCCGCAGTTAGTGCCAGGAGCCTCGAGGAAGGCGACCTTGTTCTTCAGCGCTGCTCAGTCCGCCAAGAATTCAAACAAGTTGATGCCGAAGTGGGAAGGCCCCTATCGGGTGAAACTAGTCACTAGGCCTGGCGCTGTCCGCCTTGAGACCGAAGATGGCATTCCGGTGAGCAACTCCTGGAACATTGAGCATCTTCGTAAGTTTTAACCATAGGGCGCGGTTGCCGGAACCTGTTCCGGCAACCACCTTTTGTACAAGTCTTGCCGCTGATGCATGTAATCCGTTGTACAAAGCCGGGCGTAGACCCCTGCATCAAGAAGTTTCATGTGTTATGCGCACAACTTGTCAAATTCATGCTTTCATCATTTTATTGCATGTTTTGACTAACACTTTGTGCAGCACCCACACCCGGTAAGCAATATCGAGCCGCTGGGCTCAATAACTTTATTTTCTCTTCTTTCTCTTTTCTCAAAGAAAGGAAGGTTCCCTCGCGCACAAGTTAACCAGGGAGGAAGGAGAAGATAATACTATGGACCAAGCGTTGCTCGAAGAAGTTTCGCCTTATCGGGAAGCAAACGACAGAAAAGCTAAGTTGCCCAAGTTTGAGCAATCAGCTCTTAAAATTTTAAGTTATCTTCCTTGAACGATAGTACTTTGTATGGAGAACCCGTGCGCGGAGGAACCAACTCGCGGCTAGTCGCGCCCTTACTTTGTTTCGAGTCCGCTCAACAACTTAAGTGAGCTGCAGCTAGTCGCGACAAGGTTGCTTGTCGGAGGCGGCACCGCCAAAGTCTTGACGTTCCGCACTCGGCGCTTCATGACAAGGTGCTCGCACCGACAAGTTCCCTAAATGCGTAGGGCAAAAACGTACAAAGGAAGGAATCAAGTAAAGGAAATAACATTGCAATCATTGCCTAAGATAGAGTTATATTACAAAATAACTTGTCGCAGATCTAATAAATTGTTCTAAACATGATCAGCAGCGACAAGGGAAAGATAAAATTGGCGGCCTAGTCTACACGGTCGCCATCAACCCGCTTGATCTTGCCCACCTTGCCCACAATGGGTGCGACAAGGGCTTTGAGCGCCTCCACATCGGCATCCGGCGGCAAGGATCTAAGGACGCCGTTGAGGTTGAGGCCTGGATTGCGGAAGGCCACCTTCATCAACACCTTCTGGAGGGCTCCTGCACAGATCTGGCGCGATTCCTCGGCCAGCTGCTGGGATCTCTTCCCGAGTCAGCTGGAGACCCGTCCACCACGCCTTGAAGAATAAGCTAAGCTTGGCGCTGGGTTGGAGGTGCTCACTGGAGGAGTACCCAAGATCCACCATCCCCAGCTCCATCACTCGTTGTGGATGGCGGCGGCAAGATCCACTGCACCTTCGGTCCAGTGCTCCACACTCTCCCTCAAGGCGCTCTAGGTGGCGACAGCATTCGCCAGCAGCTCCTCGTTGGCCTTGATCTTCTCTAACAGGCTCACCTCCCGCTCCTTGGCGTCGTCCAGCGTCTGCATCAGGGTGGTCAGCTTCAGCTCAAGATCCGCCTTGGAATCCTTGGCGGCGTCGAGCTCCTTGCTCCTATCGGCGAGATGGCCCTGCAGCTCGCCAAGAGTGTCGGCGTCCTTCTCGCGCTCGTGCTTGAGCGCAGCAAGCTCCTCGCCGCTCTTCGAGATCGGCCTCGGCTGCGCCACCTTCGTCTCCAACTCTCTCTTGGCGGCCTCGGCGGCTGCGGCGGCATCCTTCGCTTCCTTAAAAGCCCCGCCAAGTGACTCCTCGCGCGCGACAAGCTCTTCCTCATAGCTGTCAAGATTGATCTTCTGCTGCGCCAACTCGCTTTCTTGCGCAGATATCTTCTCGGCAGCAAGCCTTTGCTGCTCCTCGACCTCAGCCTTCTCAAGGATGAAGGCTGTGCGCTCTTCAGCAAGTCGCCCCGCTCTTACGCTATGTTCGGAGAGTTTCTTGGTTGGCGCCCGGAGCTCTTCTGGCGCTTCTCCATGTCTGCTCCGCCCTCGCGACAAGTGCTTCCGGGACTCCAACTTGGCTTGTCGGGCGCGATGAGAGCGACAGCAGCTTCTTCGCCAGCTGCTCCTCCTCGGACTTCGCCACGCTGCTGCTTGGCGCGTCCACCAGCGTCAGCCCAGCGGAGGCGAGCAGCTCTCCGTCGAAGGTCTCTCCTTCGACCGGCGCCCTGGAGCTCGACTCCCATGGGAGCTTGATGAAGATGCCGTCGCCGGCCTTCAAGTAGGCGCCGGGCTGGGGCTCTTCGGAGCCTGACGCTGCAGCAGCGGCGGGGGAATCGGCGGTCGGTGTAGCACCTGGCGCTCCTGCGGCCTCGAGGTCGAGATGATCGCCAGACCCCTCGCCAGCTTCTGCGGCGGCAGCCTCGATGGCCTCTTCGCCGGCAGGCTCGTCAGCGCTGGCTTCTTCTCCCACGACGGCGGCTTCATCAGTGTTGCCGCGCGCGTCCTCCTCGCCGGCGACCTCGGTCTCCATCGGCTCTGTGGCGGACGGAGAAAGAACAGTCAAGCAAATATCCAAGGAAAGAACAGTCAAACAAATGTTCAGAAGAAGAAAAGCACAAGGGAAGTACTCAGGCAAGAAGGTTACCTGCGCCGGGGGCTGCGGTCATGGTCTCCGCCGCCAAGGGATCGCTGGTGTTGTCCCTTGCCGGAGAACTGCCCCTCGCCGGAGAAGGCTCCCTTGCCGGAGAAGGTTCCCTTGCCGGAGAAGGTTCCCTCGCTGGGGAGCGCTCCCTTGCCGGGGAATCCACCCTTGGCGGCGTGGTCGAAGCAGAAGGAGGCTGCTCTACTTCTGCACAAGTCAACAGTCAGATATCAGCAAAGGAAAAAGCACCCATGCGCGCCGAACAGCAAGAAATAGACCATATACTTACGCTGGGGGCTGCTTTGAAGGAGGGTTGCCTCACCCGGCAAGGTTGTCTCGGACACGCCTCCGGCCGTCGCAGCGGGTTCGTTCTCGACGACGACCACCGGGGTCTTGGCTCTCTTCGACGCCCTCTGGGCCAGCGTCCTGAAAAGGAAAGAGTTCGAGTAAGCAAATCAGATTCAAGATGAAGCAACAAAATTGAAGAAATACAAGAACAATGTTGAAGCTTACTCTTCTTCTTCCTCGTCGGAGCTGAGCGGAGAGATCAAACTCGGCTCGCCTCCCGGTGCGACAAAGGCGGAGGAGTGGGCTCTCTTGGCCGCTTATGGAGGTGTCGGCGGTGGCACGAGAGGATCCCGCCCGATTGTCGCAGCGATGTGGGTGCTCCAGCAACATCTGCTGTCGCTTACCCTTGATGAAGCGCGTCATGTGGCCTTCTTGCTGTTGGCCCGTCTGCCGCCCCGTCTCGTCTCCGGCCTTGCGGAGACGCCTCTTTGGCGGAGCCGGGGGCTCCGTTTGCGGCAAGCCGCTGGATGGTGGGGAAGAAGCACCCTCGGCTGGTTCGCTTGACTCGGCCTCGGGTTCGGCAAGCTCTTCCTCACCGGCGAACTCCATTCGCTCGGCAAGGCTTGCCGCCTCTGCTGCATCTGCCTCCTCCACGGTGTACCCGAAGACGCCAGCGGCAGCAGCTGCTGCCGCCTCCTCCAGCCTGGTGGCAATGCGCTGCATCTCGTCGTCGGTGGTGTCGCGGGTGAGCTTCTTCTGCTCGTCGGGGCGGATCGGCATTTCTTCCAAGTTGTCGAAGAATTGCCGCACGACGTCGTCCGCGAGCTCTTGCCAGGTTGGAACGATCCCATGAGAATCGCTGCGCGGCATCATGGCACGGATGCGGTCGAGCGCAGAGTTGTTGCACAATGGGGCGACCCCCTCGGCAACCTAAACCACTCGGGGTGATCGGGTCGTGCTTGAACAGCTCTAGCAGCATCGCATCCAACTCCAAGACAGTGAAATTCCAGTTGAGGCCCGGGCGCAACCTCATGATGTCCGCCGCATTTTGGAACTCCCAAGCAGGTCTCCTCCTCTCCTGCAAGGGAGCGATGCGGCGGCGAAGGAAATCTGCGCCAACTGCGCCTACGGTGAGTCCAGCAAGCCTGAGGCGCAAAATCCGGGTCACAGCTATCTTCAACCTAGCATCCTCCAGCGCCAAGTTGCTCCAATCGTTGCCGCGCACTATTGGGGTTTGGCGCAGGGCAGTGAAGGGCTGCGGGTTCTCCTCAACGATCCAACACCAATTGGCTCTCCACTCCTCCCATTTGCTACGGAACTCTCCTTCCAAATAAGCTTCTTTCTTGCCGATCCTGGAGACCCAAGCAATCCCTCCGGCAAGCGGCTCCCCTCTCTCAACGCTGGGCATGAAGAAGTGGCGGAAGAGGGCTACGTTTGGGTGGATCGACAAAGTTTTCGCAAAGGTGTGCGAAAACTGCCATGGTCGAGACAACATTGGGGGTGAAATCAAGGAGGCGAAGGCCATAGGTGTTCATGACATCGCAGAAGAATTGAAAAGAAGCGGCGAGCCCGCAATAGAAGAAAAGCGCAAAGAAAGGATACCCGATTGGGGCTAACTCCGAAGCGGTGGCGGGGAGTACCTTCGTGCGCCGGATGCGCACGCGTCTCCGTCGACGGAAGAGGTAGAAGCCCTCCCTCAGCTCCTTTGCGTCGAGCTGGGGGGAGAAGATGGCCCGCTCCTTTCGCAGCGCCGCGAGCCGCTGCGCCTCGGCCGACTTCACGCCTTTCCCGTTGTCGGCTTTCGGAGCCATGGCGGAGGCGGTGGAGGAGGCCGACGGCGTTGATGGCGCTGTGGCGAAAGGGGGCGGAGCGCTGCTCTCTTCGCACTAGAGAAGAAGGGGGGAGCGGCGGTGGTTTTCGAGACGAGACAGCAATGGCGAGGTGGGCGACCTGCCCCTGTTTCCCCTGTTTCTAAGGAGGGAGAGGGGGCGGACGTTCCGATTTTCCTAATAAAGAAACCCCCCACGATCTCTCCCACGATGCCACGTTCGACGCGTGCCGTTCGTGGGGGACGTGGTGGGTCCAGAGCAAGTTACGGCGTGATCAAGGCCGCATGTGACCGTCTGCTTGTTTTGGGCACGGCCCAATAGCGCTCGGCACCGTGTGGCCCAGGCAGGGGCTCTGTCGGTGTACTAGAGTAGGGGTACCCTAGTATCCCGAACTTCGTGCACGGGCGATTCTGACACCAGCGGCAAGGCTTACTGGTCAGCGCCAAGATCCTCCGTGGTTCCTTTGGAGCCATTCAAGAACAAAGTATTTAACCAAGAAGACAAGGCCCGGCAAGAGGAGCTTGCCGGAAGGCCACTCAAGGCACGCAGAAGACAAGACCCGGGCAAGAGGAGCTTGCCGGGAAGGCTCGAGAGCGACAAGCCTCCGGGGACGACAAAGGATTCAGCAGCGGCAAGGCACTTGCCGCGGCGCAACCTCTCTTCATCTCCGCTCCAGCTCATCCACCAACGTGTCACCATGGGACCATTCCATGCGCTGCGTGTCAAGAGGTTGTGCAGCCAGCGGGAGCAACGATAAGCGGCGCCGACAAGCTTGCCATCGTGGCGGCGGTGGCGCCTCTGACGGTCCCTGTTGCCTTTGTTTAGGGCGAGGGGACGGGCATTTAATGCTTTTGTCCCTTGCCATCAGGGTTAGGTAGAGTACACTGTACACTGTACAAGTAGGTGTACCAACTACTGTTTTACCATTTGTACCCTCATCTACGTTGCCACGTGTCGGAGCCCCTTTGAGCATATAAAAGGAGGCCCATGCGCAACGTAGAGGGGGTTCGGTTCCAGCGTAACCAGAGAACACCCACGCTAGGTCTTGTAGCTCTCATCGCTCCCTAGCAAGAACACAATACAAATCATACAAGCAGCAGTAGGAGTATTATCTCTCCGGAGAGCTCCGAAGCTGGGTAAACTGCTCGTGTGCTTCGCCTCGATCCGCTCTTCGTGCGATCTCCGCCCCCCTCCGAACCAAAAGGGACTCGGCCCGCCGGTCCCATAGGTGTTCGTGGGTCCGATCAGCCTCCCCGACAATCTTAATCCATTACCTAATGAAGAAACTCATGATCTTGATAACCCGACCCAGGTAGTAAAGGTGAATTCTCTCTATAGATATGATAAAGCTCAAATCCCTCCTACTAAAATTGCTAGCCAATGCTTGGATGAATTTGATAACTTTATGGTTAAGCAAGAAGATTTCAATGCTTATTTTGGTAGACAATTAAAACAAAATGCTTATATGATTGAACACTTGGGTGATTATATGGCTAATGTTAGAGGTGAACTTAAACTCATTACTAAACATGCTTCTACGGTTACCACTCAAGTTGAACAAGTACTTAAGGCTCAAAATGATTTGCTCAATGAAATGAATAGTAAGAAAAATGATTATGTTTTTAGAGTGGCTACTAGAACTGGTAGAATGACTCAGGAACCTTTGTATCCTGAAGGCCACCCTAAGATAATTGAGCAAGGTTCCCAGAGAAATAATATTGATGCACCTAGTCCTTCTAAAAAGAAGAAAAAGAAAAATGATAGGACTTTGCATGCTTCTAGTGAACCTGTTGCTGAACCACCTGAGAATCCAAATGATATCTCTATTTCTGATGCTGAAACACAATCTGGTAATGAACATGAACCTATTGAAAATGTTAATGATGATGTTCATGATGATGCTCAACCTAGTAATGACAATGATGTAGAAATTGAACCTGCTGTTGATCTTGATAACCCACAATCAAAGAATCAACGTTATGATAAGAGAGACTTTGTTGCTCGGAAACATGGTAAAGAAAGGGAACCTTGGGTTCAGAAACCCATGCCTTTCCCTCCCAAACCATCCAAGAAAAAGGATGATGAGGATTTTGAGCGCTTTGCTGAAATGATTAGACCTATCTTTTTGCGTATGCGATTAACTGTGCTCAAAATGAATCCTTATGCTAAGTATATGAAAGATATTGTTACAAATAAAAGAAAGATACCGGAAGCTGAAATTTCCACCATGCCTGCTAATTATACTTTTAAGGGTGGAATACCAAAGAAACTTGGATATCCAGGGGTACCCACTATACCATGCTCCATTAAAAGAAACTATGTTAAAACTGCCTTATGTGATCTTGGAGCCGGTGTTAGTGTTATGCCTCTCTCTTTATATCGTAGACTTGACTTGAATAAGTTTACACCTACTGAAATATCTGTGCAAATGGCTGATAAATCAACTGATATACCTGTCGGTATTTGTGAGGATGCTCCTGTTGTGGTTGCAAACGTTACTATTTTAACGGACTTTGTTATTCTTGATATTCCCGAGGACGATAGCATGTCTATTATTCTTGGAAGACCTTTTTCGAATACTACAGGGGCTGTTATTGATTGCAACAAAGGCAATGTCACTTTACATGTTAATGGTAATGAGCATACGGTACACTTTCCGAGGAAACAACCTCAAGTTCATAGTATCAACTCCATTGGAAAAATTCCATCGATTATATTTGGAGGTTTTGATTTCCTCTTCCTACTGTCAGGAAGAAATATGATATTCTTATTATTGGGGATGTGCATATCCCCGTTGAGGTAACATAGTGTTATTCGAAATTTCTCCGGTTCCATGTTATTCGGAATGATTTTGTTAACAAGACCTGATAAACCTTGTTAGTGGATTCTTTTTGATGAGCATGGGATGGATGAAACTAGAAGGCACAACCTTCTGTACCCTCTCTCTATTTTCTGTTATTTAGTTGAAATAAAGTAAAAATAGTATTTTTACATACTGCTTTCTGATTTATCTGTGCAATATAAAAATACCCCGAAAATAAAAGTTCTCCAAATGCCCTGAAAATGGAATATGATTTTTTCTGAAATATTTGAAAATATCTGGCAATGAGAACACAGTAGGAGGGGCAAGCACCTGGCCACGAGGGTGGAGGGCGCGCCCCCTGCCTCGTGGACCCACGGTGGCCCTCCTCCACTTATTCCTGCACCCATACACTCCTTCTTCCTCCCACAAACACCAATATCCAGCTCAAGCACGAGTTCTAGCTCATTTTGATGTGCTTTTCGATCTCCTTGCTCAAAGCACCTCTCACAAAACTGCTTGGGGAGATTGTTCCGTGGTATGTGGCTCCTCCATTGGTCCAATTATTTTGTGCTCTAGTGCTTTATTCATTGCAAATTTGTGCTGCCTAGGTGACCATGTTCTTGAGCTTGCATGTCAAATTTATATGGTTCCAAGTAGTTCTAATGCATGATATAGTCTCTAGGCACTTGTAGGAGTAGTTGCTATCAATTTTATTGAGGTTGGTTCACTTTTGTTTGAAGTTACTAAAAATCTCAGAAATTTTTTAGAGGAAGAAATATGCTTAGGAAAATGTTCCAAGGTGGTTCTTCAAGGAAGCAAGGACCCAGGCTTGCAATGCTTGATGTTGATGAGGAGCCACCAAGGGATGCTCTAGTGCGGCCCTGTGAATGGCCTTCAGAAATTTTTATGGATCGAGCGGGAATTAAGGAAGAATTTAACGCATATTTGCATAACGATGATCTTGTGAGCTTTGAGGCAGACAAATGCCGCCAGTACCACTATCTCACTAATACATTTGTGAGGAGGTTTGAATTTTCATCTTCACGTAATTCGCCAACTGTCCTATTTGATCTTTATGAAAAATCTTATACCATGGACGTAGAGGATTTTACTTCTGCTTGCAAACTTCCACAATGGGGTAGTGTTAGTGAACCCCGTAAATCTGAATTTAGAAACTTTCTTGCTAGTATAACCGTGGGGGAATCTAGAGATATAGCACAAGCTACCATAGGGAGCATTCACTTTTCTGCTATACATTATTTTGCTCTCTTCATAGGTAGGTGCATAAATGGTAAAGATGAAGCATGCCGTATGTGTGTCCCTAACCTTAGTGTTCTTAGGAGTGCTGTGTTAGGAGACAAATCTTATAATTTGGGAGCCATTGTTGCACGTAGGTTGCATAATAATAGATTTAATGGAGATTTCTTTGGTGGAATTTATGCAACCCGCTTAGCTGATTTTCTTGGTGTGGACGTTCGTGAGGATGACATTGACTTGCCTCCTACTTATTTAGACTATAATTCTATGGTCTATCACCAGTTTGTCGAGAGGAATGAATCACCTCTCCGGTACCGCTTAATCTTTGACAGACGTCATGCTGTCCGTATTACTCTCCCTGCTCCTGCCTTCTTTGATTATCAGGCAAAAGGAAGACATTTTATTACTAGAGAGGAGGCAGATGAGTATGAGAGGAGGGCGGAGGCAGCTCGCCGCCACGCTACAGCTCAGGAGGCGATAACCGTTGCATCTCAGTACGACCCCAGCTACACCTACGGGTATCCGCCAGGCCATCCGTGGCAATGAACCAACTTAGGCCAAAAGCCTAAGCTTGGGGGAGTACGTATTTCCCACCGACATTACATTTATGTTCACACACACTCATTGCTAGATGTCGGTGCTCATACTCTTTCACTGTAATATCCATGCTAGTTTATTTTATTTTTCTTGCTTTCTTCTTGTGTGTTTAATAAACCTTAAGAAAAACCAAAAAAATTAGTGTAGCTTTTAGCTAGTTTACTTTTCTTGCTGTAGTAGTAATAATTAAAAAGAAAACCCAAAGAGATTTCCCGTTCTTATTTTACTTGTTGGGAGCTTTCTCGTGTAAATAGTTTTATTTCTTTTCTTTTCTTTGGGGGTCGATAGGAGAAGACCATGATTAAATTGTTGAAGTGGCTCTTATATGCATTATTGTTGATTTAACCAAGAGCCCATATTGCCTTGTCTTCTCCTGTTTATTGAATGCTCGCAGATTCCAGCTTAGTCCAATGCACGTGCACTCTTATTATTATTCACTTCGTTCGGTCATGCAAGTGAAAGGCAATTATGACGATATATGATGGACTGACTGAGATGAGAAAAGCTGGTATGAACTCGACCTCTCTTGTTTTTGTAAATATGATTACTTCATCGTTCCTCATTCAACTTATTATGAATAAACATGTTTGCAATGACAATTAGAGATCATAGTTGCTCGTGCCATGCTTGATTAGCTATGAGTTATAATGGTTTACCTTGCATGCCAACATGCTATTAAAATGGTTGTGATGTGGTATGATGGGGTGGTATCCTCCTTTGAATGATTTAAGTGACTTGACTTGGCACATGTTCAGACTTGTAGTTGAAACAAAATCAACATAGCCTTCATGATATTTATGTTCATGGTGGCTTATATCCTACTCATGCTTGCATCCAATGTTTATTAATTTTAATGCATGTTCATGACTGGTGTCGCTCTCTAGTTGGTCGCTTCCCAGTCTTCTGCTAGCCTTCACTTGTACTAAGCGGGAACACTGCTTGTGCATCCAATCCCTTAAACCCCAAAGTTATTCCATATGAGTCCACCATACCTTCCTATATGCGGTATCTACCTGCCGTTCCAAGTAAATTTGTATGTGCCAAACTCTAAACCTTCAAATAAACATTCTGTTTTGTATGCTCGAATAGCTCATGTATCAACTAGGGCTGCCCTTATCTTCCATGTTAGGCGGGTTATTCTCAAGAGGAGTCGACTCTGCTCCTCACTCACGAGAAAATGGCTGGTCACCGGGATGCCCAGTCCCATGCTTTATGCTAACTAAATCAAAATAATTGCAAACAAAACTCCCCTGGGACTGTTGCTAGTTGGAGACCCTCGTTGTTTCGAGCAAGTCATGGATTGATGCTTGTTGGTGGAGGGGGAGTATAAACTTTACCATTCTGTTTGGGAACCGCCTATAATGTGTGTAGCATGGAAGATATCGCCATCTCTTGGTTGTTATGTTGACAATGATAGTATGCCACTCAAAATATTATTTATCTCTATTTCAAAACCGAGCTCTGGCAACTCTACAAATCCCTGCTTCCCTCTGCGAAGGGCCTATCTATTTACTTTTATGTTGAGTCATCACCCTCTTATTAAAAAGCACTAGCTGGAGAGCACAACTGTCATTTGCATTCATTACTGTTAATTTATATTGGGTATGACTATGACCGGATCTCTTTTACCATGAATTACAATGTCTAGTCAGTCCTTGATCTTTAAAGGTGCTCTGCATTTATGTTTTGCGGTCTCAGGAAGGGCTAGCGAGATACCATCTTTTTATATCATATCATGATTGTTTTGAGAAAGTGTTGTCATCCGAGATTTATTATTATTGCTCGCTAGTTGATTATGCCATTGATATGAGTAAACATGAGACCTAAGAGTTATTGCAAATGTGGTTAGTCATAATCTTTGCTGAAAACTTGAATGCTGGCTTTACATATTTACAACAACAAGAGCAAACAGAGTTTGTAAAAGTTGTAATTTATCACTTTCAGTTTATCAACTGAATTGCTTGAGGACAAGCAAAGGTTTAAGCTTGGGGGAGTTGATACGTCTCCGTCGTATCTACTTTTCCAAACACTTTTGCCCTTGTTTTGGACTCTAACTTGCATGATTTGAATGGAACTAACCCGGATGGCTGTTTTATTGAGACTTTCCATGGTGTTATTTATGTGCAGAAACAAAAGTTCTTGGAATGACCTGAAACTCCATGGAACGTCTATTTGGAAATAATAAAAAAATCCTTGCAAAAGATGAAGACCAGGGGGCCCACACCCTGTCCACGATGGTGGGGGCGCGCCCCCTACCTCGTGGGCACCCTGGAGCTCCTCCGACCTCAACTCCAACTGTATATATTTGCTTTTGGGGAGAAAAAACCAGAGAGAAGAATTCATCGCGTTTTACGATACGGAGCCGCCGCCAAGCCCTAAAACCTCTCGAGAGGGCTGATCTGGAGTCCGTTCGGGGCTCCGGAGAGGGGGATTCGTCACCGTCGTCATCATCAACCATGCTCCATCACCAACTTCATGATGCTCACCGCCGTGCGTGAGTAATTCCATCGTAGGTTTGCTGGACGGTGATGGGTTGGATGAGATCTATCATGTAACCGAGTTAGTTTTGTTAGGGTTTGATCCCTAGTATCCACTATGTTCTGAGATTGATGTTGCTATGACTTTGCTATGCTTAATGCTTGTCACTAGGGCCCGAGTGCCATGATTTCAGATCTGAACCTATTATGTTTTCATGAATATATGTGAGTTCTTGATCCTATCTTGCAAATCTATAGTCACCTACTATGTGTTATGATCCGGCAACCCCGAAGTGACAATAATCGGGGCCACTCCCGGTGATGACCATAGTTTGAGGAGTTCATGTATTCACTATGTGCTAATGCTTTGTTCCGGTACTCTATTAAAAGGAGGCCTTAATATACCTTAGTTTCCGCTAGGACCCCGCTGCCACGGGAGGGTAGGACAAAAGATGTCATGCAAGTTCTTTTCCATAAGCACGTATGACTATATTCGGAATACATGCCTACATTACCTTGATGAATTGGAGCTAGTTCTGTGTCACCCTATGTTATGATTGTTACATGATGAACCACATCCGGCATAATTCTCCATCACCGATCCAATGCCTACGAGCTTTTCACATATTGTTCTTCGCCTATTTACTTTTCCGTTTCTACTGTTACAATCACTACAAAACACCAAAAATATTACTTTTGCTACCGTTACTTTTGTTACCGTTACCACTACTTCCATATTACTTTGCTACTAAATACTTTGCTGCAGATATTAAGTTATCCAGGTGTGGCTGAATTGACAACTCAGTTGCTAATACTTGAGAATATTCTTTGGCTCCCCGTGTGTCGACAATAAATTTGGATTGAATACTGTACCGTCGAAAACTGTTGCGATCCCCTATACTTGTGGGTTATCGGGTGCGCCTCCCTGCCTCGTGGCCACCTCGTCGCTTCCTTGACGTCCACTCCAAGTCTCTTGGATTGCGTTTGTTTCAAAAATCACTCTCCCGAGGGTTTCATTCCGTTTGGATTCTGTTTGATATTCCTTTTCTGCGAAACACTGAAATAGGCAAAAAAACAGCAATTTGCACTGGGCCTTTGGTTAGTAGGTTAGTCCCAAAAATAATATAAAAGTGTATAATAAAGCCCTTTAAACATCCAAAACAGATAATATAATAGCATGGAACAATAAAAAAAATTATAGATACATTGGAGATGTATCAAGCATCCCCAAGCTTAATTCCTGCTCGTCCTCGAGTAGGTAAATGATAAAAACAGAATTTTTGATGTGGAATGCTACCTAGCATATTTTTTAATGTAATTTTATTTATTGCGGCATGAATGTTCAGATCCGAAAGATTCAAGATAAAGGTATATTGACATAAAAACAATAATACTTCAAGCATACTAACTAAGCAATCATGTCTTCTCAAAATAACATGGCCAAAGAAAGTTCATCCATACAAAATCATATAGTTTGGTCATGCTCCATTTTCGTCACACGAGAATGCTCTCGTCATGCACAACCCCGATGACAAGCCAAGCAATTGTTTCATACTTTAGTAATCTCAAACTTTTTCAACCTTTCGGCAATACATGAGTGTGAGCCATGGATATAGCACTATGGTGGGAATAGAATATAATGATAGGGGTTGTGCGGAGAAGGCAAAAAAAAGAGAAAGTCTCACATTGACGCGGCTACAACGGGCTAGGAAAATGCCCATCAATTGATGCAATGCGAGGAGTAGAGATTGCCATGCAACGGATGCACTAGAGCTATAAATGTCTGAAAGCTCAACAAAAGAAATTAAGTGGGTGTGCATCCAACTTGCTTGCTCACGAAGACCTAGGGCATTTGAGGAAGCCCATTGTTGGAATATACAAGCCAAGTTCTATAATGAAAAATCTCCACTAGTATATGAAAGTGACAAAATAAGAGACTCTCTATCATAAAAATCATGGTGCTACTTGAAGCACAAGTGTGGAAAAGGATAGTAACATTGTCCCTTTTTTTCTTTTTTTTTCTTTTTTTGGGCCTTACCCTTTTTTTATTTGGCCTTTCTTCATTATATTTTTTTATTGGGACAATGCTCTGATAATGATGATCATCACACTTCTATTTATTTACAACTCAATGATTACAACTCGATACTAAAAGAAAATATGACTCTACATGGATGCCTCCGGCAGTGTACCGGGATGGGCAATGAATCAAGAGTGACATGTATGATGAATTACGCATGGTGGCTTTGCCAAAAATACGATGTCAACTACATGAACATGCAAGGCGATATGACAATGATGAAGCGTGTCATAATAAATGAAACGGTGGAAAGTTGCATGGCAATATATCTCGGAATGGCTATGGTAATGCCATAATAGGTAGGTATGGTGGATGTTTTGAGGAAGATATAAGGGGGTTTATGTGTGATAGAGCGTATCATATCACGGGTTTGTATGCACCGCCAAGTTTGCACCAACTCTCAAGGTGAGAAAGGGCAATGCAGTAATCAAGAGGCTAGCAATGATGGAAGGGTGAGAGTGCGTATAATCCATGGACTCAACATTATTCATAAAGAACTCACATACTTATTGCAAAAATCTACAAGTCATCAAAAACCAAGCACTACGCGCATGCTCCTAGGGGGATAGATTGGTAGGGAAAGACCATCGCTCGTCCCCGACCGCCACTCATAAGTATGACAATCAAAGAACACCTCATGTTTCAAATTTGTTACACAACGGTTACCATACATGCATGCTACGGGACTTGCAAACTTCAACACAAGTATTTCTCAAATTCAAAATTACTCAACTAGCACAACTTTAATATCACCATCTTCATATCTCAAAACAATCATCAAGTATCAAACTTCTCATAGTATTCAATGCACTTTATATGAAAGTTTTTGTTATACCCATCTTGGATGCCTATCATATTAGGACTAATTTTATAGCCAAAGCAAATTACCATGCTATTCTAAAGGACTCTCAAAATAATTTAAGTGAAGTATGAGAGATCAATAATTTCTATAAAATAAAACCACCACCGTGATCTAAAAACATATAAGTGAAGTACTAGAGCAAAATTATCTAGCTCAAAAAATATAAGTGAAGCACATAGAGTATTCTAATAAATTCCGATTCATGTGTGTCTCTCCAAAAGGTGTGTACAGCAAGGATGATTGCGGTAAACTAAAAAGCAAAGACTCAAATCATACAAGACGCTCCAAGCAAAACACATATCACGTGGTGAATAAAAATATAGCACAAGTAAAGTTACCGATGGACGAAGACGAAAGAGGGGATGCCTTCCGGGGCATCCCCAAGCTTAGGATTTTGGTTGTCCTTGAATTTTACCTTGGGGTGCCTTGGGCATCCCCAAGCTTAGGCTCTTGCCACTCCTTATTCTGTAATCCATCAAATCTTTACCCAAGACTTGAAAACTTCACAACACAAAACTCAACAGAAAATCTCATGAGCTCCGTTAGCGAAATAAAACAAACCACCACTTTAAGGTACTGTAATAAACTCATTCTTTATTTATATTGGTGTTAAACCTATTGTATTCCAACTTCTCTATGGTTCATACCCCCCGACACTAGCCATAGATTCATCAAAATAAGCAAACAACACACAAAAAACAGAATCTGTCAAAAACAGAACAGTCTGTAGTAATCTGTATCAAATGCAAACTTTCTGTAACTCAAAAATTCTACCAAAATAGGACGACCTAAATAATTTGTTTATTGATCTACTGCAATTGGAATCAGTATTTTATCACGTTCTGGTGATTTTTAACAAGGGATTTTTACATATGTGCCCCTTGTTCCTTAGCTCTACTCATTCATCCCCGCGCTCTTAACTTTTGCTCAATTTTCGCCACTCCCTTGCTAGAAACCCTCATAACTGGGCACAATGGACGTTGCCGTCGGGTCAAAGGCCTAACCGTTAACTCTGACTAGTGGGGCCATGCTGGACTGTGTTGTCCGTTTGACCTGACAAGTGGGGCCGCGCGCGTTGGGTGGTGTCGTTGTTCGACCGTTGGGCCGTGGTTTCGTTGGGCCGTCCCTTGCATTAAACGTCTGCGCGCGCCGCCAGGACAGAAGTTTGCTATGCATGCACCCAGCAAACCCTGCCTGCATGCGCCGATGCCATGATCCCACGATGCGCCGACCGAGCCTGCATGCGCCGACCGAGCCTACATGCGCCGATGCGTCCGCCATGATGCACTGACCGAGCAGCTTTTTGCATGCCAGCCGCCATGGATGCAACGACGGTCACTACCGTTGGTTCGTCTCTTCTAGCTAGGTGGCTACATATATGTGGCTTGTGTAAAAAAAGAGCCACTCCCTTGCTTCGTTGTACTCATTCATCCCTACTAACAAAGCTTGCTTGCATGCACTAGGTGGTTACTAACAAGGGAACCCTACTAACAAGCCGAGCTCTCTAAGAAAATAATCAACAAATATGTAGCCCCGATATGTAGATAGGGCCAACAAGCCCATAACACGATCACATAGCTCAAACTAGGAAGAACTTAATAATATAATAGATAGAAAGCTTAATAACAGAGTTTAAGGAAAGGGCCAACAAGCCCAAAGCAACTCCAACATAGTTCAATTACAACTTAACATAACATAGACTAAAAAAGATAGAGGGTTTAGAACCCTAGCCTCCGCCTTCTCCACCTCGCTCCTCCTCCGGGTGCCCTTCTCACTGCTCCTCCGTGGCGTTGTCAATGGGGTACGGAAGAGTGTGCATGCGCGTCGCGATGGGGAAGATGTTGTTGTACTCCGTGAACCTGTTGTGGGTGGTGAAAGCGATGAACTCGGAGCCACACCAAAACACCCGGCCGAGGAGGTAGAAGGCGTCGAATGTGTTGGTGAAGTGGGCAAGGAGAGCAACCACCACCCGGTTTTGGATGACCTCCTCGGCCTTGAGAACATCGTTGGAGATCCCCTCGGGAGGTGGTGGTAGCCGGACGCGAGGAAGAACTCGGTGAAGTTCCTTGCGGTCCTCAGCCTTGATATCGCCCACACGTAGTGTCGATCAACGACACGCCGGTAGGGTAGAGCCTCTCCGCACGGTGGGTGGGAAGCGATGGGTTGGTCCGGTGTCTTTGCATGGCTAAGGGATATGCAGAAGACGGAGAAGGGGTCAAAGAGCAAGAAGGGCAGATGGATGAGGGATGGCAGAGGTAGAGGGTGGCTTAAATAGCTGTAGTGCTACGTGTTATTTGGTCGTGGCAATAACGGGGTCAAATGTGATGTTAGTAGCCCGCTTTCAAACCCACCGCAGCATCGGGAGTGTACACGCGTGGGAAAAGGTGGTTTGAAAAGAAGAAGAAAAACAAGCTAATTGCACGCGTGGGAATCCATGGTCAAACCCTATATTATATGAACAAAAGGAGACAATTTTTGAAGAGCTTGTGGCCATTTTGCATGATAAAAATAATTTGACCCTTAAAAATTTGGTTATTTTGCATAGAACAAAAAGAACGATGCAAAAACAGAGCAAACGATGCAAAAAACGATGCAAAAATACAGAGCCAGCATGTTCACAAAAAACAGAGCAAACGATGCAAAAAAAACGATGCAATTCGACGGCCCAACCAGAGCTTGGTTTCCTTTTGGGCCTAATAACAACGTTTTTTCACAGAGTCAGTGGTGGGCGAGCAGCCGAGCACAACCAATAGGATCGCCTCTCGCGGATCGCCCCATGATCGAACGATGCGGAGCCGTCCTTGTGATCCAACGGCGCGGAGCCTGCACATAGCCAGCCCACCTAGTTCCTTCTAGAAGGCCAGATCTGAGGGCTGTTGCTTGGCGCGAGGGTATGATCGGACTGCTGACGTTGGGAGCTAGGGTTAGGCAAAACCCCGTGGGGTTTAGAGGGGTTTTGAGCTGGTTAACAGGGTTTCGAAGGCTTTGACTAAGCATAACTAATTTAAAAAATCGAAAAAATATGAAACCTTCGCCTTTCGTCGTTTTATAAGAAAAACTAACGAGGAAAAATACTAAACGTGATCTATGGTCATTTTCATGAAAAACCCTAGCTGGCACGATCAAGGTCAAATGAGCACCATTAATTTAAAAAAATAAATAAAATCTGCTCACAATGTTGTCTTATGTGACATGTTACCAACCAAAAATCATAAACTTGCTCTATGGTCATTTTCATGAGAAAACCTTCACACATATGAGCTATCATGTACATGATTTCATAGAGTTCAAGGAGAGAAGGTGGTGTTACCTTCTGTTTTTGAAAAATAAAAAAAATCAAAAAAATCACTAAAGCTTTATTTTAAAGTGAATAAGAAGGATCTGAAGTTAGTTTTCCATTTTCATATTTCAAAATGTGTTTTTTAATAGTTTTTATATTAAAGCATATGTTTTCAAAAGAAAATGTAAAAATATGAAGATCATTTCAAAAATAATAAACTTGGCCTATAGTTTTATATTAATGTTGTCTTATGTGACATGTTACCAACCAAAAATCATAAACTTGTCCTATGGTCATTTTCATGAGAAAACCTTCACACATATGATCTATCACCTACAAGATTTCATAGATATCTAAATTTCTTTGACCTCCTCTAAATCACCTCAAATTTTGCACACATGATCTCCTACACAAACATAGATAGTTGATAATACATCTTCATTAAAATGTTGTTTTTTGCTCTGCTATTGGAATATTTGATAAAAGGGAATCCTTGATAAAATGATGGATTGCAGCATATTTGCAGCATATGTGTGATCATTGCAGCACCTGAACTTTCAAAACACTAAAACAAATCATAGCAGATAAATTTAAAAACACAAAAATACGCAAGATAGATAGCCACATGCATATAAAATTCATCCAACCACCAAAAGGTAACCCACATCCTGTTCACAAACATAGTTCACCCACATAGTTCAGCAAACAACCTAAAGTACTTAAAACACATCATAACATCATAACATCAGGGAAGGGGGGAGACAGGACTTTGGCTAGGGCAGCATGCTGCCCCATGATCTTGTAGTCCTCGCCGTGGATGGCCACATCTTCTGCATGAGCTAGAAGGAGAACGAAGCGGCCAGACTTTGGTTTTGGCTTGGTGGTGCAGTAGGGGCAGCGCCAAGTTTTGGTCTTGCTCTTGTAGTAGTAATCCACGCCCTTGATCCTGATCTTCTCCTCTTACTTCTCTTTGAAGGAGGCGAAGTTGCCGCGGTCCACATCTGAAAGGATCGATATAGTTGACTAGAGGGGGGGTGAATAGGCAACTAACAATTTTTAAGCTTTTCTTTACCAATTTAAACTTTGCAATAATAAAGGTTGTCTAGATGTGCAACTAGGTGGACAACCTATATGATGCAAGCAACACAAGCACAAGAGCAAGCAAGGATAGGAACACAAATAAGCTTGCACAAGTAAAGGGATAAGATAACCAAGAGTGGAGCCGGTGGAGACGAGGATGTGTTACGAAGTTCCTTCCTTTTGAGGGAAATGCGTCTCCGTTAGAGCGGTGTGGAGGCACAATGCTCCTCAAGAAGCCACTAGGGCCACCGTAATCTCCTCACGCCCTCGCACAATGCAAGAGCCGTGATTCCACTATTGGTGCCCTTGAAGGCGGCGAACCTTTACAAACAAGGTTGGGGCAATCTCCACAACAATTGGAGGCTCCCAACAACACCACGAAGCTTCACCACAATGGAATATGGCTCCACGGTGACCTCAACCGTCTAGGGTGCTCAAACACCCAAGAGTAACAAGATCCGCAAGGGATAAGTGGGGGGAATCAAATATCTTGTGGTGGAAGTGTAGATCGGGCCCTTGTCACCCAATCCCGAGCAAATCAACAAGGTTGATTGGCTAGGGAGAGAGATCGGGCCAAAATGGAGCTTGGAGCAACAATGGAGCTTAGAGATGGAAGAGGTGGTCAACTAGAGGTAGAAGACGCCCCTTATATAGTCGTGGGAAAAAATCCAACCGTTATCCACATGTTCAGCCCGCGACGCACGGTACTACCGCTCCAGGGGCGCGGTACTACCGCGAGGCTGCGCGGTACTACCGTGGCGGACCACGGTACTACCGCGGCAGCAGCACAGGCCGGAACTTGCCTGACTAAGGGGCAGTACTACCGCTTGCGCGGTACTACCGCTCCCCCTTGCGGTACTACCGCAAGGCAGGAGAGTCACGGCCTGGGAAGGGCGCGGATGAAATAAATTACATCCGTGCCAACTTCCGCTAAACCTGAGGTGGTACAAAAATCCGACGCGGTACTACCGCTCGCGAGGAGCGGTACTACCGTTGCGGGCGCCTACTACCGTGACACTGCGGTACTAGGTAGGAGGGCCCGCGGTACTCACGGCTCCTAGGGAGCAGATTACTACCGTGGGCCCCAGCAGTACTACCGCTACCGGACGAGCGGTACTACCGTGGGGGGCGCGGATGTAAAAAATTACATCCACCCCTACTACCGCACCGGAGTGGCACAAGGCCTGGGAGCCGCAGTACTACCGCTCCAGAGGAGCGAAACTACCGTGACACCCAGCGGTACTACCGCGTGTACTTGCGGTACTACCGCAAGTACATAAGTAGTCGTCAGATTTCCGCACAATCAAGATAACGAAGGGAAGCTCCAAAATGCAGGGAAAGGAGGGACAAGTGTACGTGTTGATTCCGCCCAAACCTTTCCGACTCGGAACCCCTCTTAATAGTACGGCTCTCCTACGACTCAAATCCACCAAAAAGAAACGTAGGACGACGTCGTCTTCAATAGTCTCCGAGGGGCACCGAATCGTCTCGTGCCTAGTGATGAACCATCTGAGGAACTCAAAGCATACGATTAGTCCGCAAAAGTATCGTCATCAATCACCAAAACACTTACGGGATAAATATGCCCTTACAATCTCCCCCTTTTTGGTGGATTGATGACAATACGGGATTTGCACAAAGATACAATAATATAGAGCTAGGGCAAACCCCTCCTCTCCAAAATATAGACGGGCTCCCCCGATATGTGTGCACTCCGGATTAATGCTTTGGACTGCATAGCACACGTACTAGGATCACCACTCCCCCTATATTTTAGAGACAAAAGCCCGAAGAATAACATCTAAGCAACATATAGCACAATATAACACAAGCTTGCTAAGATAGATAGAGTGCATATGTCTTACACCATATGAAGGAAAAGCAACTAAAATGAGGTTCAAACGAGGTTCAACCGAGAACGCAATAAACACACCAAACACGAACACGACACAAGACTCAAAATCCCTCACGCTCTCTCCCCCTTTGGCATCGAGGCGCCAAAAGGCAGAGAGGACACCTACACACAAGCGGTGGCTCAAGCAGCAGGAACTCGTCCCAACCCTCTCCGTCGAGACTCCTCGGCGAGGATGGACTCCTCGACGTCCTCCTCAGAATCAGTCCACCTGTAGCCTTGCTTCTCCGTCCACTCGGCCTCTGGAGTGATGCGCTCCTCAGACCCGCCAGACACATCCTCACCATAGAGCTTCAAGATCTTCCCGTCACGGCGACCACTCTCCTTGGATGCCACGTGAGTCCGATACTGCCCCTTGGCTTGCATGCAGAAAAGAGTCTTCATCTTGTCCTTCAGCTTCGTGGCCCATGAAGGCATAGAGGAGCTCTGGGAAGGCTTAGTAGCATGGCCCTCAGTAACATTCTCGGCGCCAGCATCCTCCTCACCAACAGCAGCCCTAGCAGCAGACGCCTCGACACGAGTAGTAGTGTTGGCCCAGTTGGGTTTGACACGCAGACAGATGGGGTCATGGCGAATCCGATCGAGGCAAGGAACTCCTCACCAGGGAACATCTTCTCCTGTGTCCTCGAGATCGTGAGAAGCAGATGGGGCCCGTGAATAGGCACTTTGCGGTTGAACACCGCAAACTGAAGCTCACACCACATGATGTGTGAGACATCAAGTGGCTGAGTCTGAGACAAAGCGAGCCTCCTCGCAGATGAGCATCATATCCACCATATATGCATGGACCTTGTCCTTGTCACCAATCTTGAGGAACAAGGAGTTGCGGAAGATGCGGTACATGATATCCAGAAAAGAGTTGAGCACCAACCCAATCTTGCCACTTGGAAGCGTCTTCTCAACATAGTAATGCGGTGCAAGCCTGTCCTTGTTGGCGAGTCGAGTTGGCATGAGGGGCGAACACCCACGGAGTGTCGAGCCCGTCATCGAACTTGGAGCAAATCCACGAACTCCTTCCGGTAGCGATCGACTTCGACCATTGGTCATCCAGGTCATCCTCCTCTCCTCATTAGGGTGAAAGTAAACTGAAGCAAAGAACTGACAGATAAGCTCAGGATCATAGTCAAGGTGAAAGGATATCACATGCTCAATGCCAAACTGCTCCACCAAGTCCAGAGCCTCTCCAAAGTAGGCACGGAACTTGTCCTTCCTCAAGTGATGCATGTCAATCCATTTCATATCCACATAGGTATTCTGCTTGTTCTTGATGACATCCAGATAGACGTTGGTTTGATGCTTGTTCCAAAACAGCTCACAACCCCTGACAGAGGAACGAGGGGTCACGTACGGGTCAATTTGCCTGAGACGGACGTAGTCAGATTGGGGCATCTCATCCATGCCCTTGGCGGGCTCCTTGAACTTGCTAGCGATGAGTCTTGACATGGCGCTTGAGGCGGAGGAGCCCTCCGGTGCTTCACGGGGTTGCCTTGACGCTTGGAGCCAGTGTCACGACTGGGATTGGACCAGCAAGAGCCACCACCTGAGACACACACGCAAAGCACCAAAGACGCAAAGAAGATCAATGCAAAGGCCACTATAAAGCACAAGAAACACATAGGAGACATACGAGAAAGTTGGCATGCGATAGGTGTGAGCCACGGTAGTACTGCCACTACCTGCGCCACTAAAGTATTAGTACTGCAAGCAAACGCGGTAGTACTGCGTCTTGAGGTCACGGTAGTACCGTGGTTGGAGCGAAATAAAATTTAGTGCCGCATCGAAGCGCGGTAGTACCGCACCGAAGGGCGGTAGTACTGCAAGCGGTAGTACCGCGCCCGTCGGGCGGTAGTACCGCGTCGCAGCAGATCCAACTGGCGGTTTGAATCTGAAAAGAACCGCGAAACAATGGCGGTGCTACGGTGATCAGATCTAGCGCATGACAACAATACACGTATAAATCCTATGCAACACCACGCTCCTTCATCCTATTCTTGCAGAGATTAAGCCTATCAATCTCAAGAACACACAAGCCTCCCCCAAAACCTAGAAACACCAAACACCATCAACACGGAGAGGGAGTTGGGGGAAAACCTGGGTCCATAGCAAGAGCACGTGCTGGGGAACGACCCCACCAGTCGGAATCACGGGAGGGCAGCCGGTGGAGGAGATCCGGTGAAGAACGCCGGTTCCGTTCTTGAGCAAGGGAGTGAAGGAGGCGACGTGGAGAGAGGACTGCGAATGGGTATGGGGAGTTAGAACTCCCCCTGCCCGTCCTTATCCCCATGCCCTCGAACCGGCGCGGTAGTACCGCGTATCATCGCGGTAGTACCGCTCGGGCGGAAGTTCCGCACCGAGGCGGTAGTACCGCTCAACCAGGCGGCAGTAAAAAATTACTGTCGTGTGGTAGCGGTAGTACCGTGCTCCCGCAAGCGGTAGTACCGTGGCAGGCTACGGTAGTACCGCAGCTGGCCGCGGTAGTACCGTGAACTCAAGTCACCGCAAGTTTCAAAACGAGAAGAAGGCCTTTGCAAGGAAACTTTTCACACACAAGAAACCATAGGATCAAGCACAAACCAGAGGCAAAAGACAACAAGAAACCACCAAGCGACAAGGCCTCTCAAGGAGAGAGGGCGGTGGCCGAAGCCACCTATGTTTGAGTTGGATGGTATGGCACCGCGAAGAATTATCCTTGGGCCATGACCAAAACTCATCTTTGGAACACAAGTACCATCAAAAATGGCTTGAGATGATTGATTTATGCATAATGGGGGGAGGGAGAGTTCATTGAGAGAACAACACTCCCCCTTTATCCATGCCTACACCTAAACTAGACAACAAGTTGAGTGTGGTGGGGAGTGCACGGGTTCAAGTCACATTGCTCAAATCGATGATATTTAGCTCATGCCTTAACTCGCGAAATCTTGCTTCATCTAAGGGCTTCGTGAATATATCTGCAAGGTTATCCTGAGTGTTGACATACTTGAGCTCGATCTCCCCTCGCCTAATGTGATCCCAGATGAAGTGATACCGAATCTCAATGTGCTTCGTCTTGAAGTGTTGCACCGGGTTGAGAGAAATCTTGATGGCACTTTCATTATCACACCAAATAGGCACTTTGTCACAAATGACACCATACTACTTTAAAGTTTGCCTCATCCATAGGAGTTGAGCACAACAACTACCGGCCGCCACATATTCCGCTTCGGTGGAATGAGAGAGACACACAACTTTGCTTCTTCAAGACCAACTTACCAAGGAGCAACCAAGAAATTGGCACCCTCCTAAGTGGACTTCCTATCCACTTTGTCTCCGCCCAATCGGAATCCGTAAATCCTTCAAGCTTGAAGTTTGCTCCTCTTGGGTACCATAAGCCAAAGTTTGGGGTATGAGCCAAATATCGAAGATTCGCTTGACCGCCACATAGTGGCTTTCCTTGATGTGACTTGAAACCATGCACACATTCCCACACTCAACATGATATCCGGTCTAGATGCACAAAGGTAAAGCAAGGAGCCAATCATGGATCGATATACCTTTTGATCCACCGCTTTACCATTGGGATCAATGTCAAGTTGGCACTTGGTAGGCATTGGTGTTGTAGCCGGCTTGACATCACTTAGCTTGAATCTTTTGAGCATGTCTTGAGCGTATTTGGCTTGGTTGATGAAGGTTCCTTCTCTTCTTTGTTTGATATCGAAACCAAGGAAAAACTTCAACTCTCCCATAGAAGACATCTTGAACTTGGAGGTCATGAGAGCGGCAAATTCCTCATTGAAAGCTTTGTTAGGGGAACCAAAGATAATATCATCAACATATAGTTGGCATACAAACAACTCCCCATTGACCTTCTTAGTAAAAAGAGTGGGGTCGATTTTCCCTACTTCAAAACCACGATCTTGTAACAACTCGGTAAGGTGGTCATACCACGCACGTGGGGCTTGTTTAAGGCCATAGAGTGCCTTATCGAGTTGATACACATGATCCGGGAAGTAGGGGTCCTCGAACCCGGGGGGTTGCTTGACATAGACCAACTCATTAATAGGACCATTAAGAAAAGCACTTTTCACATCCACTTGTTGCAACTTAAAGTTGTGATGGGCAGCATAAGCAATCAACAAACGAATGGATTCAACACGAGCAACGGGAGCAAAGGTTTCACCGTAGTCGATACCCTCGACTTGGGAGTAGCCTTGTGCTACCAATCTTGCCTTGTTGCGAATGATGTTCCCATGAGCATCTTGCTTGTTCTTGAAGATCCACTTGGTTCCAATGACGTTGTGGTTCCCCGATGGCCTTGGCACCAGTCTCCACACCTTGTTGTACTCGAAATTGTTGAGCTCTTCATGCATGGCATTGAGCCAATCCGAGTCTTCGAGCGCCTCATAGACCTTTTGGGGTTCAACACAAGAGACAAACGCGTGATGTTCACAATAGTTTGCCAATTGTCTACGAGTGCTTACCCCTTTCATTAGGCTTCCAACCACATTCTCCATGAGATGGCCTTTGGTAGCAAGTTTGGAAGCAATCTTGGCGGCACGACGCTCTAATTCTTCCTCGGAGGTGAGATGAGGAGGAGTCACTTGATCATCTTGAGCGCCGTCTTGAACATGTTCTTGATCTTGAGCATGCTCGAGGAAGATAACTTGACCTTGGGCATCATTTGGTGTACCACCATCGTCTTGATCACGATCTTGCCCTTGGTCTTGTTCATGAGGTTGAGGGCCTTCACTTTGTTCTTCGGAAGCGTGTGGGCCTTGGGTTGGTGATGGATCCACTTGAGTGGAGCATTGTCCTTCTCCTTTGGCCACAAGGGGTTCCTCAACGGGTAAGATAAAACCAACACCCATTCTTCTTATGGCTTGAGGAGGAATTTCATCACCTACAACACAAGTGCCACTTTGCTCCACTTGGGAGCCGTTATTCTCATCAAACTCCACGTTACACGTCTCCTCAATAAGTCCCGTGGATTTATTGAGGACACGATAAGCATGAGAGTTTGTAGCATAACCAACAAATATGCCCTCATGAGCTCTAGCTTCAAATTTAGACAAACGAACACCTTTCTTGAGAATGAAACACTTACACCCGAACACCGGAAGTACTTGAGGTTGGGCTTGTTGCGGTGAGTATCTCATAAGGAGTCTTGTTCAAGCCTTTGCGTAGATAGAGCCGATTGGATGCATGACATGCGGTGTTGATGGCTTCGCCCAAAAGTTGTATGGAGACTTGAACTCCGCCATCATGGTCCTTGCCGCATCCATCAACGTCCGGTTCTTCCTCTCCGCAACACCATTTTGTTGAGGGGTATATGGTGCAGAATATTGACGCTTGATCCCTCATCACTAAGAAACTCATCCAAGGTGTAGTTCTTGAACTCGGTGCCGTTGTCACTTCTTATAGTCAAGATCTTTGCATTATGTTGACGTTGAGCTTCATTTGCAAAGTCGATGACGGTTTGTTGAGTCTCACTCTTCCTCTTGAAGAAGTATACCCAAGTGTATCTTGAATAGTCATCCACAATCACCAAGCAATACTTTCTACCTCCAAGCCTATCAAATTATGGTGGCCCAAAGAGATCCATGTGAAGGAGCTCCAAGGGTCTCTTTGAGTATATGATGGTCGTGGGAGGGTGAGCCTTCTCATGAAGCTTTCCTTCAATACAAGCACGGTCTTTGGCAAAAATAACAGTTGTTAGTTCACGGACATGGTCCCCCTTGAGAAGACTTTGCAAAGATCTCATATTGACGTGAGCTAAACGGCGATGCCAAAGCCATCCCACGTCAACTTTAGCCATTAGGCATGTCGCGGTCTTAGTGGGTCGCTCCGAAAGTTAATCACATAGAGACCGTTCTCGACATGCCCAACAAAGGCTACTTTAAGAGTCTTGCTCCACAAGAGGGCCACGGTATCAATGTCAAAGAAGGTAGCAAAACCCATGATTGCAAGTTGACGAACGGAAAGCAAATTGTATGCAAGGGACTCAACAAGCATGACTTTCTCGATCGTAAGATCATGAGAAATGACAACCTTGCCGAGACCCAATACCTTAGAATGTGATGCATCACCCCACTCGACATTGGTGGGCATAGATGGAATCTCTTGCACGTCCACCACCATGTCCTTGCTCCCGGTCATATGATTTGTTTCTCCACTATCGAGCAACCATGATCCCCACCTAAGCAAACCCCTACAAAGAGATCAATGCTTGGTTTTAGGTACCCATTTGGTAATGGGTCCTTTGATGTTAGTAACGAGGGTCTTAGGAACCCAAATAGACCATTCAATGTACTCATAAGAAGAACCAACAAATTTAGCATAAACATGCCCATCACTAGCACGGCACACCACATATGAGGGGTTAAAGTCGCCGGCTATGTTCATGGGGATGACGTTGTCCTTCTTGGCATTGCCACCCTTTGCACGGTTCTTCTTCTTCTTGGAAGCACCCTCTCCCTCCCTCACAAAAGTTTTCTTGAGAGGGGGAGGTTGCTTGGTCTTGTCATTCTTCTTCTTGCTCTTGGGCTTGGGCGAACCAAATCCCTCCTTGGCCACAACTTCCTTTTGATTACTCAAAAGGTCGTTAAGGTTCTTCTCACCTTGTATGCATGTGACAAGGCCCTTTTCAAGTTGCTCCTTCAACTTAGCATTCTCCTCAACAAGATGCACATGCTCACAACAAGGGTTAGTAGCATTTGCATTATCAATCAATATCATATGAGGAAAGGTGGCTTTCTCCTTGGTTAGCTTCACTTGGAGTTGATCATGAGACTCTTTGAGACTAGCATGAGCACCCTTCAAGACTTTGTGAGCCTTGTCGAGAATGTCAAAGTCCTCATTGAGTCTAGCAAGATCAACTCCAAGCTTTTCCTTCTCGGAGCTAAGCACACGAGACACAACAAGAGCATGATCAAGGTCTTTCTTTAATTTAGCATGATCATCGTTGTATGACTCCTCAAGAGCCAAACGAAGACCACACTCTTCCTCAAGAGCATTGGAAAGATTCGAAATCTCATCGGCATAGTCACGACTATGCCCTTCCATCTTAGAGATGGTTTCTTCATGAGCCTCGATCATGGCATTGGCTTCACCAAGTTGTTCCAAGAGAGCAACGAAATGCTTCTTGGATTTGCCCTTGAGTTTACTCATAAAGATCTCAAACTCATTCTCCTCCACATTAGTCCCCTCATGTTCATCAATGCAATCCATCAAGGAAGAACGATTGATGATGGTAGTTTTGATGTTGGGGGTTACCTTGTTGGTGGCTTTAGCCATGAGGCACTTGGCGGTGATGCTTTCATTGGGTGAATCGAAGAGAGACACCCGAGGAGTCGTTGCAATGGCAACGGAGGCCATGGCAACCGATTCACCATCTTCATCATCATCATCATCCTCATTTTACTCTTCTTGAACCACCAAAGCTTTGTGAGGAGTCTTCTTGGTGAAGTTGCTTTTGTTGGGGAAAGACTTGGCCTTGTCCTTACGGATGAGCTTGCCACCATTGTCTTCCCTCTTCTCATATGGGCACTCCGCAACAAAGTGACTCACATTGCCACAATTGAAACAAGTCCTCACTCGTTGCTTGCCCTTAGTGCCACTTGAGTTGCTCTTGTTGAAGTTGGGCCTTGAGTTCTTCTTGCTCCAAAATTGCCTTGAAGCAAGGGCCATGTGTTCATGATAGTCATACTTTGTATCTTCGAGGTTGCTCTCTTCTTCTTCCTCCTCTCCATCTTCTTCGACACAAATCTTGGCCTTCAAAGCGAGGTTGGGCTTCTTTGCTCTTTGGGAGCGAAGCACCGCATTGTCGGCGGTCTTGTCCAATATGCTCATAGCCACAAACTCATCCAACACATCACTTGAGGACAGGGTGTGGAAGTCCGGCCCGTTGACAGATGACCGGAGGACATGGCTTTGTGGTAGGGCATCATTGCCTTGAGGAATTTGGCGCTTGATCCAGCTTGTCATCCGTTTCCTTACTTCCATGATCCCGGAGGGAGACTGCAAGCTTGGTTACTCTCCGATAGAGCTCACGAGGTTCTTCTTCTTCTTTCATTGCAAACTCATCGGCTTCATCTTGGACCACTTCATAATTGGAACGTTGAATGCTTGTGCTTCCTCGATAAAGGGAAACCACCTTGAGCCAAGCATCTTTGGCAAGGGAGTAGGGCCGAAGATGAGGGAGGTCTTCGGGAAGGATTGCTTCTTGGATGATGAAGAGAGCATTCTCATTGAATTGATGATCCACGACTTCTCTTGGAGAAAAGTTGCTCGGATCATGCGGATAGAAACCTTCTTCAATGATTCTCCAAAGGTTAGTGTTCACATGATTTAAATGACGCTTAAAACTATAAACCCAAGAATCAAAATCCTCCTTTTTATCAATCTTAGGTGGTGGACCGGCATGATTCAAATGAGTGGAAGGAATCGGTCCACCATAAATGGGAGGAGGTTGCACATGGGCAAAGATGCCGGTGCCATTCTTACCACTAGACGAGGGGGCTTTCTCACTAGTAGCTTCCCCCTTATCGGAGTTAGCATCCGCTCCCGTGTTGGCGGGATCACCCACTTTCACGGGTGCGGTGGAAAGTTTAAGCCCTTCTAGGAATTCCTTAAACATGTCCTTGACCTCGGTCGTCATGGAGGTCTTCAATGTTTCCAAAGCCACATTGAATTCCTCACGAGAAATAGAGGTACCCCATCTCCCGTAGATGATATCGGATTCGCACCGGAGTGCTCCCCCACATCATCTACGACGTCAACCATACTCTTCGGACGGTAAAGTCCTTAAAAAGAGACGAGGCTCTGATACCAATTGAAAGGATCGATATAGTTGACTAGAGGGGGGTGAATAGGCAACTAACAATTTTTAAGCTTTTCTTTACCAATTTAAATTTTGTAATAATAAAGGTTGTCTAGATGTGCAACAGGGTGGACAACCTATATGATGCAAACAACACAAGCACAAGAGAAAGCAAGGATAGGAACACAAATAAGCTTGCACAAGTAAAGGGATGAGATAACCAAGAGTGGAGCCGGTGGAGACGAGGATGTGTTACCGAAGTTCCTTCCTTTTGAGGGGAAGTACGTCTCCGTTAGAGCGGTGTGGAGGCACAATGCTCCCCAAGAAGCCACTAGGGCCCCCGTAATCTCCTCACGCCCTCGCACAATGCAAGAGCCGTGATTCCACTATTGGTGCCCTTGAAGGCGGCGACCGAACCTTTACAAACAAGGTTGGGGCAATCTCCACAACTTAATTGGAGGCTCCCAACAACACCATGAAGCTTCAACAGAATGGAATATGGCTCCACGGTGACCTCAACCGTCTAGGGTGCTCAAACACCCAAGAGTAACAAGATCCGCAAGGGATAAGTGGGGGGAATCAAATATCTTGTGGTGGAAGTGTAGATCGGGCCCTTGTCACCCAATCCCGATCAAATCAACAAGTTTGATTGGCTAGGGAGAGAGATCGGGCCAAAATGGAGCTTGGAGCAACAATGGAGCTTAGAGATGGAAGAGGTGGTCAACTAGAGGTAGAAGACGCCCCTTATATAGTCGTGGGAAAAATCCAACCGTTATCCACATGTTCAGCCTGCGACGCACGGTACTACCACTCCAGGGGCGGTACTACCGCGAGGCTGCACGGTACTACCGTGGAGGACCACGGTACTACCGCGGCAGCAGCACAGGCCGGAACTTGCCTGACTAAGAGGCGATACTACGCTTGCAGCGGTACTACCGCTCCCCTTGCGCGGTACTACCGCAAGGCGAGAGTCACGGCCTGGGAAGGGCGCGGATGAAATAAATTACATCCGTGCCAACTTCCGTTGAACCTGAGGTGGTACAAAAATCCGACGCGGTACTACCGCTCGCGAGGAGCGGTACTACCGTTGCGGGCGCCTACTACCGTGACACTACGGTACTAGGTAGGAGGGCCACGGTACTATGGCTCCTAGGGAGCAGTACTACCGTGGGCCCCCGCGGTACTACCGCGCTGGACGAGCGGTACTATCGTGGGGGCGCGGATGTAAAAAAATTACATCCGCCCCTACTACCGCACCGGAGCGGCACAAGGCACAGGAGTCAGCGGTACTACCGCTCGAGGAGCGATCGCCGTGACATCCAGCGGTACTACCGCGTGTACTTGCGGTACTACCGCAAGTACAACAGTAGTCGTCAGATTTCCGCACAACCAAGATAACGAAGGGAAGCTCCAAAATGCAGGGAAAGGAGGGACAAGTGCACGTGTTGATTCCGCCCAACCCTTTCCGACGCAGACCCCTCTTAATAGTACGGCTCTCCTACGACTCAAATCCACCAAAAAGAAACGTAGGACGGCGCCGTCTTCAATAGTCTCCGAGGGGCACCGAATCGTCTCGTGCCTAGTGATGAACCATCTGAGGAACTCAAAGCATACGATTAGTCCGCAAAAGTATCGTCATCAATCACCAAAACACTTACGAGATAAATATACCCTTACAACATCCACATCTTCCCCAGAGACATACTACACAGACTAATGAATTACATTAGTACATTATAGATTCATGGGAATACACCATGTCAAACGAACTAAATGAACAAAATAAATTTCAGGTAGGCTTACCTCATACTCTTCGTCGTCATCATACGCTGGATCGTACGAGTCGTCAAAAGTATAGTCTATCTTCCTCTTCCCCCTACCATTGTCGGTGTCAAAACCGGCGGATCTCGGGTAGGGGGTCTCGAACTGTGCGTCTAAGGCGGATGGTAACAAGAGACAGGGGACACAATGTTTACCCAGGTTCGGGCCCTCTCGATGGAGGTAATACCCTACTTCCTGCTTGATTGATCTTGATGATATGAGTAGTACAAGAGTTGATCTACCACGAGATCGTATAGGCTAAACCCTAGAAGCTAGCCTATGGTATGATTGTTGTTCTACGGACTAAACCCTCCGGTTTATATAGACACCGAAGGGGGCTAGGGTTACACAGAGTCGGTTACAAGGGAGGAGATCTACATATCCGTATCGCCAAGCTTGCCTTCCACGCCAAGGAGAGTCCCATCCGGACACGCGACGAAGTCTTCAATCTTGTATCTTCATAGTCCAACAGTCCGGCCAAAGGATATAGTCCGGCTGTCCGGATACCCCCTAATCCAGGACTCCCTCAGTAGCCCCCGAACCAGGCTTCAATGACGGTGAGACCGGCGCGTAGATTGTCTTCGGCATTGCAAGGCGGGTTCTTCTCCGAATTCTGAATACCTGTTTAAATAGTGTCCGGCTTCTCATAAATGTTGCGGTTCTTGGCTTCCAGGTCCAATAATGGCCATCTTCCACGTGTCGAGCGAATGCGAGAGGCCAGGGCATTTTTACATTTACCACCCTAGCTATGTGAACAAACTGCTTATTTAAAGAGATGGGGATTTTTAGATCCAAATCACACCATCCTCCCTCAACGAGCATCCATCGGAGCGCGCCCGAAAAAATCCATTCCAACATGGCCGGCCAGCGTAGCTCCTCATCTCGCTCCCGTAGCCCTAAGCCCGGAGATTGGAAGAAGTACTCCGTCCTGCACAGTTAACTAGTGGAGCTACAGACCCAGGGATTTCTCCCTCCTGCGTATATGGTCCCCGATCGAGCCGGGCTCGCCACCTATAATGGCGGGGAGCAAGCGGAGAGCTTTCCCAACCCCTCCAAAGGGGAGCGGGTATGCCTCATCCCTTATTTATTAAGGGGACTCAGATTTCCAATCCATCCGTTCCTCCGAGGGCTCCTGGAGTTTTACGGCCTCCAGTTGCATAATCTCACTCCTGCCTCCATATTACACGTCGCTGGTTATGTGGCCCTTTGCGAGCTATTTCTGGGTTGCGAAGCTCACTTCGCGTTGTGGAAGAAGCTATTCTACCTTGTGCCCCGTACTCAGAGGGGGTCATATATCAAGTGGGCGGGGCCGAAATATGGCGCATCGCGGGGACCGGATACCTATCCGGCACCCCGAAGAAGACGTCCGAAGACTGGCCTTCAGAGTGGTTTTATATGGAGGACGTCCCCCTTCCGGATCCTATTCGGATTGGCCTTCCTGAGTTTGATAATGCTCCTTTGAAGAAGCGCCTAAGCTGGCGACCACGGATCCCTCAGGAGGAAGATGATAGAGACGTTCTTTACCTGATGGGCCGGATAAAGGTATTGGCTCAATTAGGACTGACCATAACTGAGGTTATGTGAATATGCATTATTCGGGGGGTGCAGCCGCTTCAATATCGAGGCCACCCTATGTGAGACTTCAACGGGGAAGATGATGCCACCCGCTGCGGCCATAAGGGGCCGGACACAGTTGCTGCCCTAGCAAAAATCTTGTCTGGTTTGTACAAGGGAGAGGAAGAGGAGTTCCTCCGCATCAAGCCACGGGATGGATTCTCCATGTACAACCCTCCGGGCTGGGTAAGCTGCCATTTTTTATACCCATCCCTTCCGCATTTTTGCAGCAAATATTTTATCTTGCCATTTCATCGTAGGAGCTGCGTAAGGCTGTAAGGGAGATCCACAGCCCACCTCCACAACCAGAGGATCCTGAACGGTCCCTCGACACCGGCCTTAAAGAGGATCCAGACATATTCGTGGAGCTGATTGACAGGGTATTCTATCAATTGAGCTGCGATGAGGCCATGGTGGCTATTATAGCCGACTATCCTGGGCTACTCCCTGCCTCGCAGGTAAGTGAGACCGGAGTCCCAACCTTCGAGAAGTATTCCTTTTTACACACTTCACCTACCGTATTTGTACGGTGTTTTACAGGGAAGGTCCTCGGGACACCATGCCGAGCCCATGGCAAATCGCCAACGAGGGGCGCCGAAGCCGGGCAGGCTGAAAAGGAAGGCGATTCGGACGGAGACGCCGGCACAGAGGTATTATACAAAACCTCACTCCGTGATTATCATATTTTAAGACGTAGTAACAACCATGCTTTGATGAAGGAAAAGCGCTCACCGGACTATATCCTGGGAGGTCGTCGATCACGCCTCCACTAGCCGGGCTCCAGGGTCGGACACAGAGGCGGAGGCTAACACGGGGCACCCGTCAGATGCTCCTCCGATAGAGGATGCGGATAAAATATCCGCTACAAATTCCGAAGTAGAGAGCGCCATGAACCACATGTGTCGCCCGTTCGTACTCTGTGACGCTTGTTTCTCCCAAGAGGCTTATGATGCCTTAAACTCAGGAGACGCGTACATCCGTGCTGCTCAAGATGGTCTTGCCAGAGCCACGGATCAGTATGTAAAGGATATACGGGTAAGAAAATTTGATGATTATATATAGCAGTAGCCCCTGAGACTTGAAACAGTTGGCACAACTAATTTAAGGATCATTATTTGTGCAGGTTCTTACAGAGAAGAATACCCAATTGTCTCATGAGCTTGAAGAGTGCAAGGCCCAGTTATGGGCCGCAGTTGCCGCATTGAAGGAGTCCGAGAAGGCCTCCTCTGGCAACACTTGTTTCAAAGAATGATAGGTACCATATAGAGTGCGGCATGCTTGCAAATCTGACAATGAATATTGCAGATGTCTCCGGAGTGAATCCGGATGAGCAACACGCCATACGGCAGCTAAAGGCTGGCGAGCGCGTGCTTACAAAAGTTAGGCAGGAGAAAAACAATCTCCAAGATGCCAATACCCAGCTGAGCATGGAACTAAAGGATGTTCGCGGCCAGCTGTCGGACTCCGTGAAGGAGAATAAGCGGCTTTGACGCGGCATTTTCAGTAAGTGCTTGAATGAACTTTAAAAAGAGTTCGGCGAGGAAGCCGGCTAACAGAGTTATGTCTATAGGTGTGTTGACGGGTCGTCCCGTGGAGGAGATGCCCGGGTCTGCGGGTGATCTTCTACCAGAGCTCTCACAACTGCACGAACAAGTTCGGCAGGTGATGCAAGGTATTGCCCAGGCCTTGTGGCCATCCGTCTCCCTGCCAGGTGGCATTGGAGAGCTTGGAGAGACGCTCAAGGGAGCGCGGGCGCTCCGATTATGGAAGATATCGGCCTGCCGTCAAGGTGCCGAGGAAGCACAGGCCATGGTGAAGACGCGGTATACCAAGGCTGACCCAAACCACATGGCCGAGGTCGGACCTGTGGGGCCTGATGGGAAGGACATCCCCGTCAGTTTGGTGCATCACCAAGTAGAATTAGCCGCAAAGTATTCCCAATAGGATTGTAGGCTAGACAGCATGTTGGATGGTATAGAAGAAGAATTTAATCAGTCTAAGTGACTGTGTAATTTAAATGACATATAGAATGTCTTCTAGCCGGATTGTAAATCATTTGTCATGGCAGACCTTTTCGCTTCGACCTCGGGACCCGATAGTCCTGAGTGTATCCGAATACCCGCTCAGTTATGTAAGAACCGGGGTATGCGTGGAGACCAGGCGTAGGGGTCATAAGTGCTTGAACAGACAAGTTCCCAACTAGTTATGTTATATTACATGGATAGTAAGAAACATCTTCCAGGGAGAATAGTTCCGTTAAGGGTTCCTTTCCTGAGTACGCATGCCCTAATGTGCATGTCCGAATCATGCGAGAAGAGACGCAGTAAAAACATCCGGGGCAAGTGGGAAAAATAAGTAGAAGTCATCTTTGTTCACCGACCGAATATTCCCTTAAGAATGCTAGCTTTTGGCTTCACCCAGTCGAGGTACACGTCCGTGACCGGCAAGAATAATCGCAGAGGTGCTCCCCTTATGCCCTAGCCAATTAACGGAATGTAGGGCATAAATACAAGAGCCAGGCAACCCAGCTTGGCCAAAACTTAAGTCATATCGATGCATATAATGGCGAAAAAAGGTACATGCGGAAGAATAACACATGTGCGGGGCATGAAGCCCAGAAAAACAACTAAGCTTCTGTGTAAGAAGCCCCCAGGTATAGAGCGCGGTAGCGCATCAAGATTGTGTAGATAAGACACAAATTAGCCTTTTAAGGCCGTGAAGAGAAGGAAGAAAAAAAAAGAGAGAGGAGACAGATAACGGATATGCAAAAAATGCACAGGGGTAAAGAGATGAACATAGAGTCCGGCGCTAGGCGTAGAATCTTCGGAGTCTGGCAGCGTTCCATGGGTTTGGCTCAAGTCGATTGTCGGATGCATCCCGCAGACGGTACGCTCTGCCGGTCAGAACTTGGTCGATAATGAAGGGGCCTTCCCATTTGGGCTTGAGCTTGTTCTTTTTCTTCTCCGACAGGCGTAGAACTAACTCGCCAACGTTATAAGTTTTGGCCCGCATTTCTGCCTTTGGTATCTTCGAGCCTGTTGCTGATAGAATGCGGAACGCGCTTTTGCCACGTCACGCTCCTCTTCGAGGGCGTCCAAACTGTCCTGCCGATCGAGCTCGGCTTCTCTTTCTTCATACATGCGCACTCGAGGTGAGTCATGAATTATGTCATAGGGCAGAACCGCCTCTGCGCCGTACACCATAAAGAACGGTGTGTATCCGGTAGTGCGTTTCGGCGTGGTCCGCAGCCCCCAGAGTACGGAGTCGAGCTCCTCTAACCAGTGCGTGTTAGATTCCTTTAAGGACCGCACTAATTTGGGTTTAATGCCGCTCATGATAAGACCATTTGCTCGCTAGACTTGACCGTTAGTTTGTGGGTGATAGACAGAAGCATAATCGAGCTTGATGCCCATGTTGCTGCACCATAGTTTTACCTCGTCGGCAGTGAAGTTCGTGCCGTTGTCAGTGATCATGCTGCGGGGGACACCATAACTGTGTACAATCCCGGATATTAAGTCTATCACCGGTCCAGATTCGGCCGTTTTAACAGGTTTGGCTTCTATCCATTTGGTGAATTTATCCACCATGACCAATAAGTATTTTTTCTTGTGGGTTCCCCCTTTAAGGGCTTCAACCATGTCAAGCCCCCAGACCGCAAAAGGCCAGGTAATGGGGATTGTTTGTAGGGCGACGGGCGACATATGGCTTTGGTTTGCGAAAAGCTGGCAACCGACGCAGCGTTGGACCAAGTCCTGTGCATCCGCCCGGGCCGTCGGCCAATAGAATCCTGTACGGAAGGCCTTGCTTACAAGGGCCCGGGTTGCAGCGTGGTGGCCGCCGAGTCCGGCATGGATTTCTGCCAGAAGCTTCCGCCCTTCTTCTTTGGAGATGCACCTTTGAAGGACTTCGGTGGTGCTTTTCTTATAAAGCTCTCCCTCATGGACCTTGTAGGCTTTAGATTGCCGCACAATGCAGCGTGCCTCGTTTTGGTCCTCGGGAAGTTCCTGCCTGGTTAGGTAGGCCAGGAATGGTTCAGTCCATGGGGCGATGACGGACATTATTACGTGGGTTGAAGGTGTTATTTCGGTGGCGGAGCCTCCGATTATGTCAGAGTGTTCGGTATCTGGCGTTGTAGCCGGGTCCGGACTATTGTGACCGGTGTCCCCTTCCCATATCACGGATGGCTTAAACAGTCTTTCCAAGAAGATGTTGGGAGGGACCGCATCGCTCTTAGTGCCGATATGGGCGAGGATATCCGCCGCTCGATTGTTTTCCCGAGCCACATGGTGGAATTCGAGCCCCTCGAACCGAGCTGACATCTTGAGGACGACGTTGCGGTAAGCCGCCATTTTCGGATCTTTGGCGTCGAAGTCTCCATTTATTTGGGATATTGCGAGGTTCGAGTGTAACGCCCCGGATCCGATGCGCCAGGTGTCTACCAGTTTTTCACCGTCGTTTCCATGTCATTTGCTTGCGTGTCACATTTTATCATGTCATCATGTGCATTTCATTTTGCATACGTGTTCATCTCTTGCATTCGAGCATTTTCCCCGTTGTCCGTTTTGCAATCCGGCACTCCTATGTCTCCCGGCGCCCCCTTTTGCCTCTTTTCGTGTGCGGGTGTTAAACGGTCTTGGAATGGACCGAGGTTTGCCAAGCGGCCTTGGTATAGCACCGGTAGACCGCCTGTCAACTTTCGTGCCATTTGGAGGTTGTTTGGTACTCCAACGGTTAACTGGGTAACCGCGAAAGCCTCCTTCTCTTTGCAGCCCAACACCCCTCCAAAGTGGCCCAAAACCCAGCAAAATCCCCTCCATGCTCTCGGTCGTTCGATCACGATCGTGGGCCAAACCGTGCTCCATTTGGACTCTCCTAGGTCACTCTACCTATAAATATGTGCACCTCCCGAAATTCATGGACGAAATCCTACCCTAACCCTAGCTTCTTCCTCCTCCACCACGGACATGTCCGCGCCCCACCGGACATGTCCGCCACCGCCGCCAGAGCCAACCCGTGCTCGCCACGTCGCCTCCCAGCGCCCCCGCCGCGGACCGCTGGCAAAGTGGGCCCGCGCCAACCAGCGTCCGCGCCCGACCGCGTCGCCGGCCTCGCCGCCGCCTCCCATGGTCACCTCCGGCCCGTCGCGCCGCCCGTCCATGGTCGCGGCCGCCGCCGCGCCCTCGCCCGCCTCTCGCCGTCCGCCTCACCCGGCCATCCCGAGCCGCCGCCCGATCGCCGTCGGCCTCATGCGCGCCGCCGTCTTGCCGGGATCCGGCCGGATCCGGACCGGAGCTCCCTTTTCCGGCCTCCCCATCCTCCTCTCCGGCGAGCCCAGCCGGCCATCCTCGGGATCCGCGCCATGGATCCAGATCTGAAAAGATGAGGTTGACTTTTCCCCTCCAAAAATTCTGCCAAGTCCCTGAATCTGTGTTATTTATAATGCCATGTTCATCGTGCCATAACTCTGCATCCGTAGCTCTGTTTCGTGCGTATAATATGTCAAATTGTTCTCCTGAACGAGCGCATCATTTCATTTCATTGCACCATGTTCATTTGAGATCATCGTGATACCCTAATCTTCGTTTCAAGAGTGCTTCATGATGTTAATATGCTGAAACTGTTATAACATGCTCATTTGTCATTTTTTCCATGTCTGATGTGTGCATCCTATGAGGTTGATGTTTACATGAGTTTTGATCTATGTCATGCCATCTTTACATTGGTGCCATCCATGTATTTTTGTGATTCCTGTAGTGAGTGCATCAAGCTTGTTAAGTAGGGTACTTGCTGTTGCTGTTTTGCATGTCTGAATCTGCTATATCATGATGCTATGTTAACCTGCTTCTACAAGTCATTCTATGCATAATATGGAGATGTTGAATAAGGATGTTTTGTGCTACATATCATGCTCTATCCATCCATGGCACTGTTTGCATTTATAGCTTGCTGTAGCTTGTTATAATATTGCTCTCAAATTGCTCAATAATGTTGCTATCAGCCTGTTAACTTTAAGTTCAATGTTGCCGTGATTGTTGTTAGTGATCCATGCACTTTATGAACTTGCTCTTGCCATTCTTAGATTCATAAACATGTCTTCTTGCTGTTGGTTGCCTTGCCATGCCATTTATTGCTCTGTGGTGAGTGGTTCAAGCTCACCAACATGCCTACTTATCGTTGTTCCTGCCATGTATGGATCTGTAATATAACTTGCCATGTTTACATGGGTGCCATCATATCTTCTGGTCCTTTTTGGCTCATGGTCACTAAAGGATATTTGATCTATGCATTTAGTACATTAATGACATGCCTTTGTTTGCCATGATAAGTTCCTGTAGAATGTTGTTTGATAGCTTTAAACATTGCAACCTGATGTTATTTCTGCAAAGTCTGAAACTCTTATTATTTGCAATCTTGCCATGTCGTTTTGAGCATGTTCTAGTGATTTATGGAGATAGTTCAGTGTTCATCTTTTGTTATGATTTACCTGTACATCATGCCCATGCCTTTTTTTTCACGTTAAGATGTTGTAGCATGTTGTTTTGGTGCTTGCAATATGCCTAGTTGCTGTTTTGGACAGCTTGTCCTTTAGACTTGTATAGGGTGTATGTGTTGAACCGTTGCTCCGTTTTGAGTGTGCTCTATATGAAACTTGCTTAGAATTGCATGTATTATCATATTATCATGCTCATATCTTCTAGGCCGTAGCTCCGAATTAAATGAACTTTATATGTAACTTGACTAGAATTTCGTGTAGATCATCGTGGTGCATCTTAGCTTGCTGTTTCACAACTTGAACTTAAGGTTTATTCAGATCTGGACCAATTTCGAAATTTGCATATGAGGACTTACCGGAATTTTTCTATGTTGTTCCCGGCCTCATTTAAACTTGCCTTGATGTGTTGTTCTTATTTGCATCATCTCTTGCCATGAGTAGCTTTATGTAGCCTTGTCATGCATCATACTTGGTTGTGCATCATTCCTTGTTCATGTGTGGTGTGTTTACTATGTTGTGTTCTTCTTCTCGATAGTTCCCGTTTCGTTGCGATCGTGAGTACTCGTTCGTCTACGCTTGGTTCGTCTTCGTGGCTTCATCTCCCTCATGGACTCGTTCTTCTTCCTTGCGGGATTTCAGGCAAGATGACCGTCACCTTGGATCTCATTACTATCATTGCTATGCTAGTTGCTTCGTTCTTTCGCTATGCTGCGCTACCTATCACCTGCTGTTCAAGCCTCCCCAAATTGCCATGAACCTCTAACCTTTGTCACCATTCCTAGCAAACCGTTGCTTGGCTATGTTACCGCTTTGCTCAGCCCCTCTTATAGCGTTGCTAGTTGCAGGTGAAGTTGAAGATTGCCCCATGGTGGACAGGATTTTGGTTGGGATATCACAATATCTCTTATTTAATTAATTCATCTATATACTTGGTAAAGGGTGGAAGGCTCGGCCTTATGCCTGGTGTTTTGTTCCACTCTTGCCGCCCTAGTTTCCGTCATATCGGTATTATGTTCCCGGATTTTGCGTCCCTAACGCGGTCGGGTGATTTATGGGACCCCTTAACAGTTCGCTTTGAATAAGACTCCTCCAAAGAAGGCCCAACCTTGGTTTTACCATTTGCCTCACCACCACCTATTTTCCCTTGGGAGTAATTAACCCAAGGGTCATCTTTATTTAGCCCCCGGCCAATGCTTGTCTAAGTGTTGGCTCGAACCGAACCGCCCATGGGCCACCAAGGGAAACTCGAGGCCTGGTTTTACTCAGAGCCTGTCTCATCCGGTGTTGCCCTCGAGAACGAGATATGTGCAGCTCCTATCGGGATTGTCAAGCATCGGGCGGTCTTGCTGGTCTTGTTTTATTATCGTCGAAATGTCTTGCAGCCGGGATTCCGAGATCGATCAGGTCTTCCCGGGGAGAAGGAATATCCTTCGTTGATCGCGAGAGCTTATCATGGGCTAAGTTGGGACACCCTGCAGGTTTAAACTTTCGAGAGCCGTGCTCGCGGTTATAGGCAGATGGGAATTTGTTAATATCCGTTGTAGTAAACTTGAGGTAAACTCTTCTAAAATACACCAACCGTGTGCGTAATCGTGAGTGTCTCTTTTCGGGTTGATCGAGAGGAGAACACGATTTCTGGGTTATGTCCGACGTAAGTAGGAGTTCGTGATCACTTCTTGATCATTGCTAGATTCACGACTGCCTTTGTTTCTCTTCTCGCTCTCATTTGCGTATGTTAGCCACCATATATGCTTAGTCGCTGCTGCAACCTCACCACCTTACCCCTTCATTTCCCATTAAGCTTTGCTAGTCTTGATACCCATGGTAATGGGATTGCTGAGTCCTCGTTGCTCACAGATTACTACACCAACAGTTGCAGGTACAGGTTTTGCGATGATCATGAAGCGAGAGCGATGTTTGATTATTTTGGAGTTATTCTTCTTCTTCGTCGATCGAGGATAGGTTCCTGTCGGCAGCCTGGGCTAGCAGTGGTGGATATTGTTTGAGTTACATTTATGATTCATCCGTAGTCGGGTGTTGATCTTGTATGTTGTATTGTTGTATTCTTGTGGCATTTGTGCCTTATGTATGTATCCCCATCTATTATGTAATGTTGATGTAATGATATCCACCTTGCAAAAGCGTTTCAATATGCGGGTCTATCCTTGGTGGCACCTTCGAGTTCCTTTTGGATAGGGTCGCATGTTGGGCGTGACAAGTTGGTATCAGAGCCTCGACCAACCCTAGGAGCCCCCCTTGATTGATCATGTAGTTTGGCCGTTGTTGAGTCTAGAAAAAAAAACTATTTTCGGAGCCTAGTTATATCGGAGAGTAGGATTTCTTTTTACTCCTCAACCCCTTCGTCGCTCTGGTGAGGAATCCTGACGTAGGTGTTTTGAATTACTCCTCTTCCCGTTCAAATTTTTCTTTAGGATCACGTGGTTAGTTTTTCGATCGTTGTTTCTCAGCTCTTTTGTCCGGTGCATCTCTCGTCAAGTTGACTCGAGCCTCTTCATCTTTGAGTTCAATCCTCAGTTGTTTTTCTTTTCCCACCTGCCCACCCTTCTTCTTCTCGAAACTGGAGTCCGTAATCGAGTATCCATCCCACTCGTGCGAAGTCTTTGCTTTCTTTCCTCAATGATTTCAACCGGTGTTTTCTCTTCAAGATATTCGTCGGTTTCCCCTTCCAAGTTGTCTTTGTTTTCCCGCCCTCCCACCCTATTATTCCCGGAGTTCGAGTTTCTTCCGACCATCAATTCCATTCGTGTGGAGCCTCTTCAGTCTTTCCTCAATTATTTCAACCGGTGAATTCTCGTCTTGTTCGTCATTCTTCATCCCTTTCTTTTTCCGGTGGACTCAATTCAAGTTTTTCGGGTTAATCATATTCTTTTCCTTCGAAGTGTTCTCTTTGCTCGTTCGCCTCTCGCCAGTTTATCATTCCGGAGTTCCAAAGACATCTCAGGAGATTCGTCTGTGTTCCAATTAATTCAAGGTTGTCACCTCATTCAAATCTTTCAATTGTTCCGGTGCATCATCTATCTGTTCAACAATCCTTTCCAACGATGCTTTCCTTTAGTGGGCCCTAACCCACAGGTCTTTTCCCAGGATCTTACCTGACTCTTCTGATTTTCCCGGAGGTATTCTCAAGTTCTTTTGAAGTGGGACGTAAGAATGGATTCCATCAGTCAGATGTTTTTCCAAGATCGATTTCAAATCATTTTCATTGTTGACTCAATGTCTTTGTTTTTCATTCTCCCGGAGTACCTCCGTAATTTTGGTGGTGTTTCTCCTCATCATTTGAAGATTGAAGAGAATTTTTCCTCTAAACCTCGTCCGTTCTCTCGAAGTTTCGTGGTTCTAGCTTCATATTATCCTCTCAAATTATTTCGTTTGTTAGATATTCTTTCTTACCCATCCGGAGTATGCCAGGAGTTGTTTTTCCATTTCTTCTCACCGGAGGCCATCATTCCAGTTATCGTTCTCTATTTATCCCGGTGCCTCGTTCAAGTGTTCTTTAATCAGCTCATGATCTCCTTGTCCTTTTGCATCTAAATTCCCTCGAGCATATTTGGTCTTCTAATTCTTCCCGGTAATTCATTCTCTTTCGTCAGTCATTTCCGAATTCTTACGGTGGTTCGTTCAAGATTCTTTTCCTTGATTATCATATTAATCCATTCGTTCTTTTCAACCTACCGGTGATTCATGAAGTCCTTCTCAAGTTTGCGATATGTCACTTCTCAATTCTTTTTCAAGAAGAATAAGTAGTTTGCAAAAATCCATTGTTTGTCATCAATTTAATTTGATGAAGGATGAGCATACAATAAATCTTATTCTTATTTCATCCTAAGGATTAATCCCTTCCTTCAGAGTTTGTTCGTGAGGAATAAATTCTAGTTCCAAGTGTTTTCATCTTTTCTTTTCCGGAGTTCAATTTCCTCAGCCATTTCATCGGAACCTCCATCTAAATCATCGCAATGCTCATCTTATTCTTTCATCCTTCAATTTTATCTCATCATCCTTTTGTCACCGGAGTTCTTCATGGTGGTTCTTCATGATTTAACCTTTTCTTCAATAGTTCATCAAGATTTTGTTGGAGGAGTTCCAGTATCTTTTATTATCCCGTCTTGAAGAGCAAATAATTCTTCATTCTCTTGGAAAGTGGAGTTTTGCATTCCTTCGTTCTTCTCAGCTATTCAATCATTTCCGTTTGCGGCTGGTTATCACCTCATAATTTCTAAGATGTTATCCATACGTCCACGACAAGCTTATTCTTTTCGTTGTTGAATTTTCTCAACAACTCAATCCAATCTTTTCTTGTAAGGTTGCTTTCTATTTCATTCGTGACACAAGTTGTCATTTTCTTCTCCGTTCTTTTCATTCAACTCTTTTAATTCTTTTCGGAGGTTTTGTGTCATGTCTTCATCAAGTATCATTCCATCCTCTCAAGTTCATGTTCTATTCTTTCCTTGTTCAACCGGAGTGCTTGCCTAAATCCTTCCAGTCTTATTCGTTTTCTTATCTCGTTCTAACCGGAGTGGTTTCATAGTCTATCTGATTCCGTGAGCTTTCGATTCTCGTCATTCTCGTCGTTCCTATCTTCTTCTCGAGTGCTCTCGATTCTTTGCTTCTTCTCTTGAGTTCTTGTTTTACCTCATTTCTTTTTCCCTTCCGTCTCGGTCCTAAGATCTCGGGACGAGATCTCTTGTTAGTGGAGGAGTGTTGTAACGCCCCGGATCCGATGCGCCAGGTGTCTGCCAGTTTTTCCCCGTCGTTGCCATGTCATTTGATTGCGTGTTGCATTTTATCATGTCATCATGTGCATTTCATTTTGCATACGTGTTCTTCTCTTGCATTCGAGCATTTTCCCCGTTGTCCGTTTTGCAATCCGGCACTCCTATGTCTCCCGGCGCCCCCTTTTGCCTCTTTTCGTGTAAGGGTGTTAAACGGTCTCGGAATGGACTGAGGTTTGCCAAGCGGCCTTGGTATAGCACCGGTGAACCGCTTTGTCAAGTTTCGTGCCATTTGGAGGTCGTTTGGTACTCCAACGGTTAGCAAGGGTAACCGCGAAAGCCTCCTTCTCTTTGCAGCCCAACACCCCTCCAAAGTGGCCCAAAACCCAGCAAACTCCCCTCCATGCTCTCGGTCGTTCGATCACGATCGTGTGGGCGAAAACCGTGCTCCATTTGGACTCTCCTAGCTCCCTCTACCTATAAATATGTGCACCTCCCCCCGAAATTCGCGGACGAAATCCTACCCTAACCCTAGCTTCTTCCTCCTCCAGCCGCCGGACATGTCCGCGCCCCACCGGACATGTCCGCCACCGCCGCCCGCAGCCAACCCGTGCTCGCCACGTCGCCTCCCGCGCCCGACCCGCCGCGGACCCGCTGCCCAAGCGGGCCCGCCCAACCAGCGTCCGCCCCAGCGTCGCCCGGCCTCCGCCCGCCGCGCCCCATGATGCGCCTCCGGCCCCGTCGCGCCGCCCGTCCATGGTCGCCCGGCCGCCCGTGGCGTCCCCTCCGCCACCGCCGCCCGTCCTCGCCCGCCTCTACGCCGTCCGCCTCAGGCCCGGCCATCCCGAGCCGCCGGTCGCTCGGCCTCATGGCCGCGCCCGCCGCCGTTTTGCCGGGATCCAGCCGGATCCGGCCCGGAGCTCCCTTCTCCGGCCTCCCCGTCCTCCTCTCCGGTGAGCCCAGCCGGCCATCCTCGGGATCCGCGGCATGGATCCAGATCTGAAAAGATGAGGTTGACTTTTCCCCTCCGAAAATTCTGCCAAGTCCCCGAATCTGTGTTATTTAACATGCCATGTTCATCGTGCCATAACTCTTTATCCGTAGCTCCGTTTTGTGCGTGTAATATGTCAAATTGCTCGACTCAACGAGTAAATCATTTCATTCCATTGCAGCATGTTCATTTGAGATCATCTTGATGCCCTAATCTTTGTTGCAAGAGTACTTCATGATGTTAATATGCTGAAACTGTTATAACATGCTCAATTGTCATTTTTGCCATGTTTGATGTGTGCATCTTATGAGGTTGATGTCTACATGAGTTTTGATCCATGTCATGCCATATTTACAGTGGTGCCATCCATGTATTTTTGTGATTCCTGTAGTGAGTGCATCAAGCTTGTTAAGTAGGGTACTTGCTGTTGCTGTTTTGCATGTCTGAATCTGCTATATCATGATGCTATGTTAACCTGCTTGTACAAGTCATTCTATGCATAATCTGGAGATGTTCACTAAGGATGTTTTGTGCTATATGTCATTCTGTATCCATCCATGGCACTAGTTGCATTTATAGCTTGGTGTAGCTTGTTATAATCTTGCTCTCAAATTGCTAAATAATGTTGTTGTCAGCCTGTTAACTTTAAGTTCAATGTTGCCGTGATTGTTATTAGTGATCCATGCACTCTATGAACTTTCTCTTGTCATTCTTAGATTCATAAACATGTCTACATGTTGTTGGTTGCCTTTCCATGCCATGTATTGCTCTGTGGTGAGTGGTTCAAGCTCACCAACATGCCTACTTATCGTTGTTCCTGCCATGTCTGGATCTGTAATATAACTTGCCATGTTTACATGGGTGCCATCATATCTTCTGGTCATTTTTGGCTCATGGTCACTAAAGGACATTTGATCTATGCATTTAGTAGATTCATGACACGCCTTTGTTTGCCATGACAAGTTCCCGTAGAATCTTATTTGATAGCTCTAAACATTGCAACCTGATGTTATTTCTGCAAAGTCTGAAACTGTTATTATTTGCAATCTTGCCATGTCGTTTTGAGCATGTTCTAGTGATTTATGGAGATAGTTCAGTGTTCATGTTTTGTTATGATTTACCTGTACATCATGCCCATGCCTTTTTTTTCACGTTAAGATGTTGTAGCATGTTGTTTTGGTGCTTGCAATATGCCTAGTTGCTGTTTTGGACAGCTTGTCCTTTAGACTTGTATAGGGTGTATGTGTTGAACCGTTGCTCCGTTTTGAGTGTGCTCTATATGAAACTTGCTTAGAATTGCATGTAGTATCATATTATCATGTTTCATCCTTGTTTTGAGGTGTTTGTTTGATGTTTGAATGCATTTTGCATCAATGACATGTTTAATCTTGTTTTGCTCATATCTTCTAGGTCAGTAGTCTCGAATTAAATGAACTTTATATGTAACTTGACTAGAATTTCGTGTAGATCATCGTGGTGCATCTTAACTTTCTGTTTAACAACTTGAACTTAAGGTTTATTCAGATCTGGACCAATTTCGAAATTTGCATATGAGGACTTACCGGAATTGTTCTATGTTGTTCCCGGCCTCATTTAAACTTGCCTTGATGTGTTGTTCTTGTTTGCATCATCTCTTGCCATGAGTAGCTTCATGTAGCCTTGTCATGCATCATACTTGGTTGTGCATCATTCCTTGTTCATGTGTGGTGTGTTTACTATGTTGTGTGCTTCTTCTCGATAGTTCCCGTTTCGTTGCGATCGTGAGGACTCGTTCGTCTACGCTTGGTTCGTCTTCGTGGCTTCATCTCCTTCATGGACTCGTTCTTCTTCCTTGCGGGATTTCAGGCAAGATGACCGTCACCTTGGATCTCATTACTATCATTGCTATGCTAGTTGCTTCGTTCTTTCGCTATGCTGCGCTACCTATCACCTGTTGTTCAAGCCTCCCCAAATTGCCATGAACCTCTAACCTTTGTCACCATTCCTAGCAAACCGTTGCTTGGCTATGTTACCGCTTTGCTCAGCCCCTCTTATAGCGTTGCTAGTTGCAGGTGAAGTTGAAGATTGCCCCATGGTGGACAGGATTTTGGTTGGGATATCACAATATCTCTTATTTAATTAATGCATCTATATACTTGGTAAAGGATGGAAGGCTCGGCCTTATGCCTGGTGTTTTGTTCCACTCTTGCCGCCCTAGTTTCCGTCATATCGGTATTATGTTCCCGGATTTTGCGTCCCTAACGCGGTCGGGTGATTTATGGGACACCCTTGACAGTTCGCTTTGAATAAGACTCCTGACAAAGAAGGCCCAACCTTGGTTTTACCATTTGCCTCACCACCACCTATTTTCCCTTGGGAGTAATTAACCCAAGGGTCATCTTTATTTAGCCCCGGCCAATGCTTGTCTAAGTGTTGGCCCGAACTGCCGCCTGCTGAGGCCATCGGGAAACTCGAGGCCTGGTTTTACTCGTAGCCTGTCTCATCCAGTGTTGCCCTGAGAACGAGATATGTGCAGCTCCTATCGGGATTGTCGGTGCATCGGGCGGTCTTGCTGGTCTTGTTTTATTATTGTCGAAATGTCTTGTAGCCGGGATTCCGAGACTGATCGGGTCTTCCCGGGGAGAAGGAATATCCTTCGTTGATCGCGAGAGCTTATCATGGGCTAAGTTGGGACACCCCTGCAGGGTTTAAACTTTCGAGAGTCGTGCCTGCGGTTATAGGCAGATGGGAATTTGTTAATATCCGGTTGTAGTAAACTTGAAGTAAACTCTTCTAAAATACACCAACCGTGTGCGTAACCGTGAGTGTCTCTTTTCGGGGTTGATCGAGAGGAGAACACGGTTTCTGGGTTATGTCGGCGTAAGTAGGAGTTCAGGATCACTTCTTGATCATTGCTAGATTCACGACCGTTCCTTTGTTTCTCTTCTCGCTCTCATTTGCGTATGTTAGCCACCATATATGCTTAGTCGCTGCTGCAACCTCACCACCTTACCCCTTCATTTCCCATTAAGCTTTGCTAGTCTTGATACCCATGGTAATGGGATTGCTGAGTCCTCGTGGCTCACAGATTACTACACCAACAGTTGCAGGTACAGGTTTTGCGATGATCATGACGCGAGAGCGATGTTTGCTTATTTTGGAGTTCTTCTTCTTCTTCGTCGATAAGGGGATAGGTTCCAGGTCGGCAGCCTGGGCTAGCAGGGTGGATATTGTTTGAGTTCTGTTTATGATTCATCCGTAGTCGGGTGTTGATCTTGTATGTTGTATTGTTGTATTCTTGTGGCATTTGTGCATTATGTATGTATCCCCATCTATTATGTAATGTTGATGTAATGATATCCACCTTGCAAAAGCGTTTCAATATGCGGGTCTATCATTGGTGGGACCTTCGAGTTCCTTTTGGATAGGGTCGCATATTGGGCGTGACATCGAGTCCCCGCACACCTCTAGGCATCGAATGCCCATGGAGACTGCCATCCGGAGACCATGTAACAGGGCCTCATATTCGGCTGCATTGTTGGAGTCTGTGTACAGTATTTGGAGTACATATTGCATTGTATCTTCGGTAGGGGACGTCAGGACGACGCTCGCCCCCAGACCAGCCAGCATTTTAGAGCCGTCAAAGTGCATAGTCCAATTGGAGTATGCGCCGTACTCTTTAGGGCGTTTGGCTTCTGTCCATTCGGCAACAAAATCGGCCAATACCTGTGACTTAATGGCTCTCCGAGGTTTATATGTTATGTCGAACGGAAGGAGCTCAATGGCCCATTTGGCAATCCGGCCCGTGGCGTCGCAGTTGTGTATTATGTCATTCAGTGGCACTTCCGAGGCCACTGTAATTGAACACTCTTGAAAGTAGTGTCATAGTTTCCGGGATGCCATGAATACCGCATATGCTATCTTTTGATAATGCCGGTACCGTGATTTGCACGGAGTGAGGACAGTGGATACATAGTATACCGGCTTCTGAAGGGGAAATTTGTGTCCATCCGATTCTCGTTCGACGACGAGCACTGCGCTTACAACTTGATGAGTTGCCGCTATATATAGCAGCATTGGTTCGCCGATGCTTGGCGCGGCCAGGATGGCCTTTATGTCTTCCAGTCCGGCCGTGGCAGCGTCCGTCCACTCGAAGTGTTCGGTGCGCCGAAGGAGGCGATAAATCGGTAATGCCTTTTCTCCTAAGCGGGAGATAAAGTGGCTTAGGGCCGCCACGCATCCAGTTAATTTCTAGATTTGCTTGAGGTCAGTTGGGATGGCCAACTGTGACAGGGCTCGGATTTTAGCCGGATTTGCTTCAATTCCTCTACTAAAGACGATAAAACCCAGGAGCTTTCCGGCGCGTACGCCGAAGACGCATTTTCCGGGTTGAGCTTGATGTCATATGTTCGGAGATTGTCGAACGTGAGCCTCAAGTCATCTATTAAAGAGTCGACATGTCTGGTTTTAACGACCACATCGTCTACGTATGCCTCCACTGTTTTGCCGATCTGCTTTTCCAGGCATGTCTAAATCATGCGTTGATACGTTGCACCGGCGTTTTTAAGCCCAAAAGGCATTGTGTTGAAACAGAAGGGGCCGTATGGCATGATAAATGCCGTTGTGGCTTGGTCAGACTCCGCCATCTTAATTTGGTGGGAGCCAGAGTATGCGTCGAGGAAGCACAATGAGTCGTGTCCTGCGGTAGCATCGGTAATTTGGTCGATGCGAGGGAGGGGGAAGAGATCTTTTGGGCAAGCCTTGTTGAGGTCCTTGAAATCGACACATAGGCGCCAGGATTTGTCCCTCTTTGGTACCATCACCAGGTTTCCTAGCCAGTCTGGGTGTTTTATTTCTCTGATGAATCCGGCCTCCAATAACTTGGCTAGCTCTTCTCCCATAGCTTGTCGCTTAGGTTCAGAGAAACGCCGAAGAGTCTGCTTGACCGGCTTGAATCCTTTTAGAATGTTAAGGCTATGCTCGGCCAGCCTGCATGGGATTCCTGGCATATCTGATGGGTGCCAGGCAAATATATCCCAGTTCTCACGCAGGAACTCCCGTAGTGCAGCGTCCACGGTGGGGTTTAACTGTGCCCCGATGGAGGCTGTTTTGGTAGGGTCCGTTGGGTGGACTTGGAATTTGACTATTTCATCCGCTGGTTTGAAAGAGGTGGACTTGGATCTCTTATCGAGTATCACGTCATCCCTGTCCACAGTGGAGCATAGCGCAGTTGACTCCTCTGCCGCGAGGGCTTCGGATAATGCCTCGAGGGCCAGTGCGGCTGTTTTGTTTTCAGCGCGGAGCGCTATGTCCGGATCACTAGCTAGATTGATAATTCCATTGGGCCGAGGCATTTTGATCTTCATGTACCCGTAATGGGGTATGGCTTGGAAGATCATGAATGCCTCCCGCCCTAAAAGGGCGTGGTATCCGCTACTGAATGGGGCCACTTGGAATGTGATTTCTTCGGACCTATAATTCTCCAACATGCGTCAATACCACATCTAGTGTGATTTTCCCAAGAACGTGCTTCCCGACCGGGATGATTCCTCCGAAGGTTGTGCTGCTTTGCTCAATGCGGTTCCAGATCTATTTCCATTTTTGAAGAGTTTCTTCATAAATGAGGTTTAATCATTGCCGCCGCCCATGAGCACTTTAGTGAGCCGAAAGCCATCCACAATTGGACTAAGGACTAATGCGGCTGGTACTCGGGCTGTTCGGAATTTAGGTTCGTCACTGGCATTGAAAGTGATAGCCGTGTCGCTCCATGGATTTATTGCTGCCACCTGGCAGATCTCGGCAAGGCTGCGGAGTGCTCGCTTGCGCCTATTATTTGAGGTGAATGTCTCGAAGACTGTTAAAACTGTATTGTAATCCACGGGATGTTGCTCTCTGGTATTTTGAATGAGGAGATCCTCACCGCTCTTGGCAACCTGCCGGAGTACCCAACATGCTCTAAAGCTGTGTGTTGGTATGGTATCCGCCGTACTGTGAATTTTGCAGGGTCCATTAACCCATCCCTCCAATACGGTTCCATGCCCTGTAGTGGGCTTTTGCTTTTTTGCAATTGAATCGGGTGACTTACGAGGATGCACCCTTTTAATTTGGACTGGGTGTTTAGTCAGAGCCGGATTATCCCAAAATTTTGTTTTGGTTTTCCAGGCACTTTCCATCGCACAGTACTTCCGTACTATGGCCGCCAAGTCAGCGAAGTGTGCTATGTCGCGGCGTCTTATGCCGATAAGGATTCCCTTGTCCGTGCAATTATTGCAGAAGAATGAGATTGCGTCTTCCTCGAGACAGTCCTTGACCTTGTTCATTACAAGGAGGAATCTGGCCCAATAGTGATGTACTGTTTCCTGGGGCTCTTGTCTAATGTGGGAGAGATCGCTTGTATCTAGGTGGGTGATACGTCCATTTTGCATCATGCTTTTATATCGATATTTATCGCATTATGTGCTGTTATTTCACGTTATGTTACAATACTTATGGCTATTCTCTCTTATTTTACAAGGTTTACCATGAAGAGGGGGAATGCCGGCAGCTGGAATTCTGGCAGGAAAGGGAGCAAATATTGAAGACCTATTTTGTGCAACTCCAAAAGTCCTGAAACTCCACGGAATATCTTAAAATAAATAAAGAAAATAAATGCCAAAGATGAAGGCCAAGGGCCCACACCCTGCTCACGAGGGTGGGGGCGCGCCTCAGTAGCGCCCCCTACCTCGTGGGCCCCTGGTGGCTCTCTGATGCCCATCTTCTCCTATATGAAGTCTTTCGATGAGAAAAAAGAAGAAGCAACCTTTCGGGATGAAACTCCACCGCCACGAGGCGGAACCTTGGCAGAACCAATCTAGGGCTCCGGCAGAGCTGTTCTGCCGGGGACACTTCCCTCCGGGAGGGGGAAATCATCGTCATTATCATCACCAACGCTCCTCTCATCGGGAGAGGGAAATCTCCATCAACATCTTCACCAGCACCATCTCATCTCCAAACCCTAGTTCATCTCTTGTATCCGATTCCTGTCTCCAAGTCCGGGATTGGTGCTAGTAGGTTGCTAGTAGTGTTGATTAATCCTTGTAGTTGATGCTAGTTGGTTTATTTGGTGGAAGATCATATGTTCAGATTCTATATGCATATTATTACCCCTCTGATTATGAACATGAATATGCTTTGTGAGTAATTACGTTTGTTCCCGAGAACAAGGGAGAAGTCTTGCTATTAGTAGTCATGTGAATTTGGTATTCGTTCGATATTTTGATGAGATGTATGTTGTCTAGCCTCTAGTGGTGTTATGTGAACGTCGACTACATAACACTTCACCATTATTTGGGCCTAGAGGAAGGCATTGGGAAGTAATAAGTAGATGATGGGTTGCTAGAGTGACAGAAGCTAAACCCTAGTTTATGCGTTGCTTCGTAAGGGGCTGATTTGGATCCATATGTTTCATGATATGGTTAGGTTTACCTTAATACTTTTGTTGTAGTTGCAGATGCTTGCAATAGAGGTTAATCATAAGTGGGATGCTTGTTCAAGTAAGAACAGCATCCAAGCACCGGTCCACCCACATATCAAATTATCAAAGTACCGAACGCGAATCATATGAACACGATGAAAACTAGCTTGACGATATTCCCATCTGTCCTCGGGAGCGCTATTCCTATTATAAGAGTTTGTTCCGGCTTGTCCTTTGCTACAAAAAGGATTGGGCCACCTTGCTGCACTTTATTTACTTTTGTTACTTGTTGCTCATTACAATTTATCTTATCACAAAACTATCTGTTACCACTTATTTCAAGATTTGCAGAGAATACCTTGCTGAAAACCGCTTATCATTTCCTTCTGCTCCTCGTTGGGTTCGACACTCTTACTTATCGGAAGGACTATGATAGATCCCCTATACTTGTGGGTCATCAAGACTCTTTTCTGGCGCCGTTGCCGGAGAGTGTAGCGCCTTTGGTAGGTGGAATTTGGTAAGGAAAAATTTATATAGTGTGCTGAAATTTATTGTCACTTGTTACTATGGAAAGTAATTCTCTGAGGGGCTTGTTCGGGGAATCTTCACCCCGTCCAGTAGAGCAAAGAGTTGCTCCTCAACCTACTGAACCTGTTGAAAATGAAACTCCTTTTGAAATTCCTTCGGGTATGATAGAAAAACTTCTAGCTAATCCTTTTACAGGAGATGGAACAAAGCATCCTGATGAGCATTTAATATATGTGGATGAAATTTGTGGATTATTAAAGCTTGCAGGTATACCCGATGATGTTGTTAAGAAGAAGGCTTTCCCTTTATGTTTGAAGGGAGACGCATTGATATGGTATAGGCTATGTGATGATATGAGATCATGGAACTATAAAAGATTGAAATTAGAATTTCATCAAAAGTATTATCCTATGCATCTTGTTCATCATGATCGCAATTATATATATAATTTTTGGCCTCGCGAAGGAGAAAGCATCGCTCAAGCTTGGGGGAGGCTTAAATCAATGTTATATTCATGCCCCAATCATGAGCTCTCAAGAGAAATAATTATTGAAAGTTTTTATGCTCGGCTTTCTGATAACAATCGCACCATGCTCGATACTTCTTGTGATGGCTCTTTTATGATGAAGATTATTAAATTCAAATGGAATTTATTGGATAGAATTAAACGCAACTCTGAATATTGGGACCTCGACGAAGGTAAGGAGTCAGGTATGACACCTAAGTTTGATTGTTTTAAATCTTTTATGGATACCGATATTTTCCGTAAGTTTAGGACTAAATATGGACTTAACTCTGAGATACTCCCTCCGTTCCAAATTACTCGTCGTGGTTCTAGTTCAAATTTGAACTAAAACCACGACGAGTAATTTGGAACGGAGGGAGTAGTAGCTTCTTTCTGTGAATCTTTTGCTACTTATGTTGATCTCCCCAAGGAGAAGTGGTTTAAATATCATCCTCCCATAGAAGTAAAAGTAGCTGCACCTATTAAAGTTGAAGAAAATATTGTCACTTATAATGATCCTATTGTTCCTACTTCTTATGTTGAGAAACCACCTTTCCCCGTTATAGTAAAGGATCATGCTAAAGCTTCAACTGTTGTTCGTAAAAGCAATATTAGAACTTATACACCTCCTGAGCAAGTCAAAGTAGAACCTAATATTGCTATTGTTAAAGATCTCTTGTCTGATAATATTGATGGGCATGTTATTCAATTCTGTGGTGAATCTGCTAGAATTGCTAAACCGTGTGCTAAAGATAAACATAGACCTGTGGTAGGCGTGCCTGTTATTTATGTTAAAATAGGAGATCATTGTTATCATGGTTATGAGATATGGGCGCTAGTGCTAGTGTAATACCCATTGACTTATACAAAGAAATTATGCATGATATTGCACCTGCTGAGTTAGAAGATATTGATGTTACAATTAAGCTTGCCAATAGAGATACTATATCTGCAATGGGAATTGTTAGAGATGTTGAAGTCTTGTGTGGAAAAACCAAATATCCCGCTGATTTTCTTGTTCTTGGTTCTCCACAAGATAGCTTTTGTCTTCGGTAGACCCTTCTTGAATACTTTTAATGCTAAGATAGACTACAAAAAGGATGTTGTTACTATTGGCTTCGATGATATGGTTCATGAGTTTAATTTCTCTAAATTTAGTAAACAACATCGTGAAGAAGAATTGCCTAGTAAGGATGAAATTATTGGTCTTGCTTCTATTGCCGTACCTCCTAGTGATCCTTTAGAACACTATTTGCTAGACCATGAAAATGATATGTTCATGAATGAAAGAAGGGAAATAGATAAAGTATTCTTTAAACAGGAACCTATTCTGCAACACAATTTGCCTGTTGAAATCCTAGGGGATCCTCCTCCACCCAAGGGTGATCCCGTGTTTTAGCTTAAACCGTTGCCTGATAATCTTAAATATGCTTATCTTGATGAAAAGGAAATATATCCTGTTATTATTAGTGCTAACCTTTCAGAGCATGAAGAAGAAAGATTATTGAAAAATCTGAAGAAGCACCGTGCCGCTATTGGATATACTCTTGATGATCTTAAGGGCATTAGTCCCACTCTATGTCAACACAAAATAAATTTGGAAGCAGATGCCAAACCAGTTCATGATCCTCAACGACGTTTGAATCCTAAAATGAAAGGAGTGGTAAGAAAATAAATACTCAAGCTTCTGGAGGCAGGTATAATTTATCCCGTTCTTTGATAGTCATGGGTAAGTCCTGTCCATTGTGTCCCTAAGAAGGGAGGTATTACTGTTGTCCCTAATGATAAAGATGAATTGATCCCTCAAAGAATTATCACAGGTATAGGACGGTAATTGATTTTCGCAAATTAAATAAAGCTACTAAGAAAGATCATTACCCCTTACCTTTTATTGATCAAATGCTAGAAAGATTATGCAAACATACACATTATTGCTTTCTAGATGGTTATTCGTTTCTCTCAAATACATTGTCGGCTAAAGATCAATCAAAGACTACTTTTACATGCCCTTTTGGTACTTTTGCTTATAGACGTATGCCTTTTGGTTTATGTAATGCACCTGCTACCTTTCAAAGATGCATGATGGCTATATTCTCTGATTTTTGTGAAAAGATTTGTGAGGTTTTCATGGACAATTTTTCCGTCTATGGTTCCTCTTTTGATGATTGCTTGAGCAATCTTAATCGAGTTTTGCAGAGATGTGAAGAAACTAATCTTGTCTTGAATTGGGAAAAGTGGCACTTTATGGTTAATGAAGGTATTGTCTTGGGGCACAAAGTTTCTGAAAGAGGTATTGAAGTTGATAAAACCAAGGTTGATGCTATTGAAAAGATGCCATGTCCCAAGGACATCAAAGGTATAAGAAGTTTCCTTGTTCACGCTGGATTTTATAGGAGGTTCATAAAGGACCTCTCAAAAATTTCCCAGCCTCTGACTAATTTATTACAAAAAGATGTACCATTTGTCTTTGATGATGATTGTGTAGAAGCATTTGAAATACTTAAGAAAGCATTGGTCTCTGCACCTGTTGTTCAGCCACCTGATTGGAATTTACCCTTTGAAATTATGTGTGATGCTAGTGATTATGCTGTAGGTGTTGTTCTAGGGCAAAGAGTTGATAAGAAATTAAATGTTATCCATTATGCTAGAAAGACTCTAGACAATGCTCAAAGAAATTATGCTACTATCGGAAAGGAACTTTTAGCAGTTGTATTTGCTTGTGATAAATTCAGACCCTATATTGTTGATTCTAAAGTAACTATTCACACTGATCATGCTGCTATTAAATATCTTATTAGATGGGTTCTCTTGCTGCAAGAATTTGATTTGCATATCGTTGATAGAAAAGGAGCTGAGAACCCCGTTGCAGACAACCTATCTAGGTTAGAGAATGTTCTTGATGACCCACTACCTATTCATGATAGCTTTCATGATGAGCAATTAAATGTCATAAGCACTTCTCGTAGCACTCCATGGTATGCTGATTATGCTAATTATATTGTTGCTAAATTTATACCACCTAGCTTCACATACCAACAAAAGAAAAAAATCTATGATTTGCAACATTACTTTTGGGATGACCCACATCTTTATAAAGAAGGAGTAGATGGTGTTATTAGACGTTGTGTACCTGAGCATGAACAGGAACAGATCCTACGCAAGTGTCATTCCGAGGCTTATGAAGGACACCACGCTGGAGATAGAACTGCACATAAGGTATTGCAATCCGGTTTTTATTGGCCTACTCTCTTCAAGGATGCCCGTAAGTTTGTCTTGTCTTGTGATGAATGTCCAAGAATTGGTACTATTAGTAGACGTCAAGAAATGCCTATCAATTATTCACTTGTTATTGAACCATTTGATGTTTGGGGCTTTGATTATATGGGACCTTTTCCTGCCTCTAATGGATATACACATATTTTAGTTGTTGTTGGTTATGTTACTAAGTGGGTAGAAGCTATTCCAACTAGTAGTGCTGATCATAACACTTCTATTAAAATGCTTAGGGAAGTTATTTTTCCGAGGTTTGGAGTCCCTAGATATTTAATGACTGATGGTGGTTCACATTTTATTCATGGTGCTTTCCGTAAAATGCTTGCTAAATATGATGTTAATCATAGAATTGCATCTCCATATCACCCACAGTCTAGTGGTCAAGTAGAATTGAGTAATAGAGAGCTCAAATTAATTTTGCAAAAGACTGTTAATAGGTCTAGGAAGAATTGGTCCAAGAAACTTGATGATGCATTATGGGCCTATAGAACTGCATATAAGAATCCCATGGGTATGTCTCCGTATAAAATGGTTTATGGAAAAGCATGTCACTTACCTCTCGAACTAGAACATAAGGCATATTGGGCTATTAAAGAGCTCAACTATGATTTCAAACTTGCCGTGAGAAGAGGTTATTTGATATTAGTTCACTTGATGAATGGAGAACCCAAGCTTATGAAAATGCTAAGTTGTTTAAAGAAAAAGTTAAAAGATGGCATGACAAAAGGATACAAAAGTGTGAGTTTAATGTAGGTGATTATGTATTGCTATACAACTCTCGTTTAAGATTTTTGCATGAAAACTTCTCTCTAAATGGGAAGGTCCCTACGTTATCGAGGAGGTCTACTGTTCGGTGCCATAAAAATCAACAACTTCAAGGCACAAATCCAAGGTGGTAAACGGTTAAAGAATTAAACATTATATCTCAGGTAATCCCATAAATGTTGAAACCAATATTATTGAAACCGTGACCGGAGGAATACATAAGGGCACTTTCCGCACTGCCTGCATCTCGAAAAGTAATAGTTTTGTGGTACGATAAGTAAACCGACTCCAAAACAATTTTTAAGGCAATATTTCTCCGTTTTGGAATATTTAGAAAAATAGAAAAATAAGTGGCAGTCCGGGAAGGACACGAGGGCCCCACGAGGGTGGTGGGCACGCCCTACCCCCCTGGGCGCGCCCCACTACCTCGTGAGCACCTCGTGTGCCCTCCGGACTCTGTTTTCTTGCACGATACATATTTTGGTTGGTAAAAATTCATTATATATTCTCCCGAAGGTTTTGACTCCCGTATCACGCAAATCTCCTTTGTTCTTGTTTCGAGCTGTTTTCTGTCAGGATTTTTCAAGGCCAGGCATCATGTCGTCCCCCTCCTCCAACAATGGTGACAAAGATGCTTGGCTAATGAAGATAGAGCTGAAGAGGGAAGAACCCATGGAGATCAACAAGGATGAAGGGATCAAGAAGGCCACGGAGAACCAAGCTCTAGCAGCAGAAGACACCCTTCAACTTGATCACAATCTTCTTACCCCAACTGAGATCGAAGCTTTCAAGATGATTGAGTTAGCTCGTATTCAAAACAAGTATCTCACACAAGAAAATATTTTGTTGAAGGAGCATATTGTGGCACTCAAGGGCATCATCCGCAAGCTGGAGGACCTCTTACGCTCGATGTGCGACTATCCATCACCTCCACCTTCTTCACCAACAAAGGAAATATAATCACTTGGGTATGGGCACTCCCCTTGGCAACTGCCAAGCTTGGGGGAGGTGCCCCGGTATCGTATCACCATCACAACTCCTATCTTTACCGTTTTTCTTAGTTCGATCCTATTAGTAGTATCTTGATCTAGTAGAATAAAGTTATGGCATGATCTAGTTATGATTTTTGCTTTATGATCCCTCTATGTAATCGAGTCCGTGAGCTATATATATATAATAAAGTTTAGTATTGAGTCAAGGGCTTGATTATTTTGCCATGATCTTGGGTGAATAAAAGAATAGATAAAAGAAAAAGAATTAAAAAGAAACAAAGAGTTCATATTGATCTTATTGAGAGTAATGACTTCACATAGAAAGAGTATGATGATTAAAAGTTGTTGGGAGTTGGCAAATATAGCTTTGGTCATCGTTGCAATTAATAGGAAGTAATAAGGAAAGAGAGGTTTCACATATAGATATATTATCATTGACATCTTTTATGATTGGGAGCACTCATTAAAATATAACATGCTAAATAGTTGATGTTGGACAAGGAAAACAACGTGATGAGTTATGTTTTCTTATATCTGAGACAAAGTATGTTGTCATGGTTCCTCTAAAATGTTGAGCTTGCCTTTCCCCCTCATGCTAGCCAAATTCTCAGCACCAAGTAGAGATACTACTTGTGCTTCCAAATACCCTTAAAACCAGTTTTGCCATGAGAGTCCACCATATCTACCTATGGATTGAGTAAGATCCTTCAAGTAAGTTGTCATCGGTGCAAAGCAATAAAAATTGCTCTAAATATGTATGATTGATTGGTGTGGGAGAAATAAGCTTTATACGATCTTGTGATATGGAAGTAATAAAAGCGACGGACTGCATAATAAAGGTTCATATCACAAGGGGCAACATAAATTGACATTCTTTCACATTGGGATTTTGTGCATCCAACCATAAAAGCGCATGGAAGCCTCTGATTCCCTCTGCGAAGGGCCTATCTTTTATTATTATCCTCTACCTTATGCAAGAGTCATGGTGATCTTCACCTTTCCTTTTTCATTTTATCCTTTGGCAAGCCCAGCATGTTGGAAAGAACATGATATATATATATATATATATATATATATATATATATATATATATCTAATTCGATGTAGGGGAGCATGAATTATTATTATTGACATTACCCTTGAGGTAAAAGGTTGTGGGGCAAACTATAAGCCCCTATCTTTCTCTGTGTCCGATTAAAACTCTGTAACCATAAGTATTGCGTGAGTGCCAGCAGTTATGAAGGACTAAATGATAGTTGAGTATGTGGACTTGCTTTAATGCTCTGACATAGACTCTTTCTGATGTTATGATAAATTGCGATTGCTTCAATGACTGAGGTTATAATTTGTTGGTGCTCAATAAGGTTTCTGATTCATACCTTTGCATTCTGAAAAGATCATCACTTGAACATAAGTAATCATATGACAAAATCTATATATGTTGTTGTTATGAGAATAATCATGATGCCTTCATGTCCGTATTTTATTTTTATCGACGCCTCTACCTCTAAACATGATGACATATTTATTGTTATCGGCTTTTAAACGAGGACAAGCGAGGTCTAAGCTTGGGGGAGTTGATACGTCCATTTTGCATCATGCTTTTATATCGATATTTATCGCATTATGGGCTGTTATTTCACGTTATGTTACAATACTTATGGCTATTCTCTCTTATTTTACAAGGTTTACCATGACGAGGGGAATGCCTTGAATGGAATTCTGGTGGAAAAGGAGCAAATATTGGAGACCTATTCTGTGCAACTCCAAAAGTCCTGAAACTCCACGGAATATCTTAAAATAAATAAAGAAAAATCGTCGCCAAAGATGAAGGCCAGGGGGCCCACACCCTGCTCACGAGGGTGGGCCCCCCCTGGGGCGCGCCCCCCTACCTCGTGGGCCCCTGGTGGCTCTCCGATGCCCATCTTCTCCTATATGAAGTCTTTCGATGAGAAAAAAATCAGAGGCAACCTTTCGGGACGAAACTCCGCCACCACGAGGCGGAACCTTGGCGGAACCAATCTAGGGCTCCGGCGGACCTGTTCTGCCGGGGACACTTCCCTCCGGTAGGGGGAAGTCATCGCCATCATCATCACCAACGCTCCTCTCATCGGGAGAGGGCAATCTCCATTAACATCTTCACCAGCACCATCTCATCTCCAAACCCTAGTTCATCTCTTGTATCCGATTCTTGTCTCCAAGTCCGGGATTGGTGCTAGTAGGTTGCTAGTAGTGTTGATTACTCCTTGTAGTTGATGCTAGTTGGTTTATTTGGTGGAAGATCATATTTTCAGATCCTATATGCATATTATTACCCCTCTGATTATGAACATGAATATGCTTTGTGAGTAATTATGTTTGTTCCCGAGGACAAGGGAGAAGTCTTGCTATTAGTAGTCATGTGAATTTGGTATGCGTTCGATATTTTGATGAGATGTATGTTGTCTAGCCTCTAGTGGTGTTATGTGAACGTCGACTACATAACACTTCACCATTATTTGGGCCTAGAGGAAGGCATAGGGAAGTAATAAGTAGATTATGGGTTGCTAGAGTGATGTAGCTTAAACCCTAGTTTATGCGTTGCTTCGTAAGGGGCTGATTTGGATCCATATGTTTCATGCTATGGTTAGGTTTACCTTAATACTTTTGTTGTAGTTGCGGATGCTTGCAATAGAGGTTAATCATAAGTGGGATGCTTGTTCAAGTAAGAACAGCACCCAAGCACCGGTCCACCCACATATCAAATTATCAAAGTACCGAACGTGAATCATATGAACGCGATGAAAACTAGCTTGACGATATTCCCATGTGTCCTCGGGAGCGCTTTTCCTATTATAAGAGTTTGTTACGGCTTGTCCTTTGCTACAAAAAGGATTGGGCTACCTTGCTGCACTTTATTTACTTTTGTTACTTGTTGCTCGTTACAATTTATCTTATCACAAAACTATCTGTTACCACTTATTTCAAGATTTCTGCAGAGAATACCTTGCTGAAAACCGCTTATCATTTCCTTCTGCTCCTCGCTGGGTTTGACACTCTTACTTATCAAAAGGACTATGATAGATCCCCTATACTTGTGGGTCATTAGTGGGTGGGCGGATTTGTGTCCGAACCCTGACCCGATCTGAGACCCAGGGGCAGGGGAGTTTCCAATCTTGGAAGTTCGGGCTCCGTGATGTCGCTTGATGGGTCTGGCCCACTGCCTAGGTTCAAGGCTTGGGCGATGTCCTTCCGTAAACGGGTATCCGGCTTAGAGAGCTCTGGAATCCGGACATAGTTTGTCCTCAAGATAGAGGAATAATTGCCGCATTGTTCCTCCACCACCGCTATCTGATGGGTGGCCGACGGAGAGTTAATCTCCCTTTGGTCGGGTTTAAGCTCAATCCGATCATAGTCCATAGCGACTCCCAAAGCGGCGATGCGATCCAAGAGCTCGTTTAGGGAAGAGAGCTCCATTAGATCCATCTGCTCGGCCAGTTCCGAGTCGATGTGGAGGCTGTTTTCGATGACCCGAGAAGTCATCATCGGCACAGCAGCCAAACGGGCGGTCATGACGAAACCGCCTAGCCGGAGAGTTTGGCCGACAGCCAGGGCTCCCCAGAGGTAACGCTTTCCTTGACAATGAGACGAGGAATGCTTCCTTACGGCGACGGCACAACGGAACTCTCAATGAAAGCACCAATGTCGGTGTCAAAACTGGCGGATATCGGGTAGGGGGTCCCGAACTGTGCGTCTAAGGCGGATGGTAACAGGAGACAGGGGACACAATGTTTACCCAGGTTCGGGCCCTCTCGATGGAGGTAATACCCTACTTCCTGCTTGATTGATCTTGATGATATGAGTAGTACAAGAGTTGATCTACCACGAGATCGTAGAGGCTAAACCCTAGAAGCTAGCCTATGGTATGATTGTTGTTCTACAGACTAAACCCTCCAGTTTATATAGACACCGGAGGGTGCTAAGGTTACACAGAGTCGGTTACAATGGGAGGAGATCTACATATCTGTATCGCCAAGCTTGCCTTCCACGCCAAGGAGAGTCCCATCCGGACACAAGACGAAGTCTTCAATCTTGTATCTTCATAGTCCAACAGTACTGCCAAAGGATATAGTCCGGCTGTCCAGATACCCCCTAATCCAGGACTCCCTCAACCATCATCCTCCTGAATATACAATTACATCCATCACTAGTAAATAAATATGCCAATTGAAAATTTAGATATGCACAGATGACACATTGATCATAGGGCTAATATACTATGATCCTATTTGCATTTTCCATTGTCATGCACACACATTGAACAAAAGAGCTAATATAACTACATATTGAAATTTAGATATGCACACTTGATCATAGGGCTAATATACTATGATCCTATTTGCATTTTCCATTGTCATGCACACACATTGAACAACAGAGCTAATATAAGTACATATTGTGGACATATTGTGAACAACAGAGCTAATATAACTTGAAGCAAATAACTTGAATAGCATTAAAAACCCCAATCTGTGAGCACTAAAAACAAATCTAATAAGCATCATAGCATTAAAAACCCCAATCTGTTCACAACATCTAGCATTTTTGCAACGAATTTATCCAAATCTAAAAACAAATCTGAAAACCCCAATCATTGCAGCACCTAAAATCATAGTTCACAACATCTAGCTAGCATTTTTGTAACCAATTTATCCAACAAACCCTAGTCCAAAATCCCCATCCCCCCAGCCCATACAAAAAAACCCCGGCTCGTCCGTCAAAGCAACTACTCTAACCATCTGAACTACTGTATGAATCACAATCGAACTAACTCTACAAGCTAAGCAAGTGCAAATGGGTGCCCAGTGCAAATACCTGCTCCTCCACGGCAGGCGGCGCAACGTGGGCATCGGGATGGACTGCGCCGCTTAACGCTGTCATCTTCTGCAGCGATGAGGCGGAGACCGCCACATCCGCAGCGGTTGCGAGTTCCCCCGCACCACCGTGGACACCGCCGACATCCGCGGTCACCGCGCCCTGACCCTGCAGCTCCATCACATCTCCGGCCGCTGCACCGGCATCGCCATGAGCGTCGGCCATCTAACAGATGGAGGCAATGAAGGTGAGGAAGAGGATGCGGTGGGTGAGAGCGAGACGGTGTGGTGGAGGCAGTGGAGGAGAGCGAGACAACGACGGCGTGCAGAGGAAGACGATGCGGCAGCGAGTGGATTTGGGGGAAAATGGTAGGGGATATGGAGGTGGTTGCCCTCTTTATATGATGGGACGTTTCGGGCATGTCCATGGACACATGCTACCCCACGACCGCGGTCTTGCATGCGCCCACGTATACGCGGCCCCACTCATCAGCTAACGGTCAAAGGCATTGACCCGACGGCAACATCCGTTATAACCAGTTATGAGGGTTTCGGGCAAGGGAGTGTGGAAAAGTGAGCAAAAGTTAACAGAGTGGGGATGAATAAGTAGAGCTAAGGAACCAGGGGCACAGAAATAAAAATCCCTTTTAAAAATTGTTTTCATGAGCAGAAAGTTTCTGACTTTTTCAGCAAGATCAAATAACTATCATCCAAGAAGATCCTATAGGTTTTACTTGGCACAAACACTAATTAAAACATAAAACCACATCTAACCAGAGGCTAGATGAATTATTTATTACTAAACAGAAACAAAAATCAAGAAACAAAAATAAAATTGGGTTGCCTCCCAACAAGCGATATCGTTTAACGCCCCTAGCTTGATAATTTTAATGATGCTCACATCAAAGACAAGAATTAAAGCACAAAGAGAGCATCATAGAACACGTGATAAACACATCTAAGTCTAACATACTTCCTATGCATAGGCATTTTATAAGCAAACAAATTATCATAGCAAGCAAAAATTAGCATATGCAAGGAAGAAGAAAGTGTAGCGACCCGACCCGAATGGATCAAGTCTCTGTGCTTAAGTGTCATCCCTGGATCGGTATGCTGACACACACAGTACTCGAGGATTTATAACAGAGGTAAATCACATGTATAGAGTAACGTAAATACTATTACCTCAATCCAAAATATAGCGGAAGCAACAAGGTTGTGGATTCCCATCAACACCAACGGCAAAGTTGAGTGTAGAAATCGTAACCCTAACGTATCACTTACTCGTCGTCTGAGAAGTCTGCAACATGAAAAGTTGCAGCCCGAAAACGGGTCAGCACATGGAATATGCTGGCAATGTAACACATAGAGAGTAATGACGGAATAAGCCTATACTACATGCATATATGGCTGGTGGAAAGCTCTATGGTTACAGTTTTTGCGAAAAGCCAATTTTCCCTACTACAAAGGAATACATTTATTTAACTATCATGGTGGTTGTGAAACAATGAGAATGGTTGACAGCATTATCAATCCCAATTGAAAGTACTCATTAAACCCAAACAAATTATATTAAGTAACGTGATGAGATCAACAGGATAATCCAAGAACTAGATACTCAAGATGTCCATAACCGGGGACACGGCTAACCATGATTAGTTTATACACTCTGCAGAGGTTTGCGCACTTTTCCCCACAAGACTCGATCGCCTCCGGTTGGTTTCTCGCACTACATGGTGTTTGAGAAACGGATGACCGAGACATAGTCTTTCAGAAGCACTAGCACCTTACATGTGGGTAGACCGTACCAACCTACATCCCCTACATCTGCTAGTCTACCCGTAAGAGTTCGCACAACTTAATCGACTATGCCAGAGCCCATAATGGCTTGTGGCTGCACACGGAAGTTTCTAGTTTGAATAATCTCATGATCCCTTTGAGCCTGGGTGGCGGTCCGAAGAAATACAGGCAAGTCCTGATAGAAATCAGGTGCCTCAATCCACCCAGGATGTGTGTTTAAGTTGCCACCTTAAATAAACCATTAAATAACAATCTCACATCTGTCATGGAATACACTCACCCAATCCACGTCTACTAGCATAGCATAGCATAATAAGCAAACGTAGAAGTAACTCCCAAGGATTTGATAATAAAACAGGTAATAGGTACTACCTCAATCTACTTCCCAAAACCCACAATTTAATTAGATCCTAATCATGCAAGTGTTTGAGGATAGATCTAATGCAAAAAAAACTAGGTATGAGAAAAGTATGATCAAAGTGTTACTTGCCTACAAAGTTGATGAAGATGATTCGCACTCAAATCTCTTGATAGTTCTACTCGTCACACTCTGGTCAATCTATCGTAATCAAGCAATAGTAACCACACATAAGCAATCACTCAAAAGATCGGAAAGAACGAAGAAAAACGATTCAGAAAACATCAAAACCAAGCAAATAACTCTTGCAACATAAAACAATTTCTAACAGTACCAAAATTATATGAATTTGGCCTTATCAGAAAGTTTAGGTCAAGAGCTTTGATTTGCAAAAAGAATCAACTAAATCGAAGTTATAAAACTCAAGTTATGATCAAACGAAGTTTGAATACAAATCTGTTTGAATTCAAATTTTAAAACTTTCAAAAACATGTTTAAGTTGGATTACTGGATAGAGGGGATCATAACGAAGACGTGAGTGTTGGTTTTGTTGAATTTGGACTAACGAGTGAAAAGATGTGGTCGTTTGAAGTACAAGGACTAATCTGTGAAGAAATTTATCACAAATAGGTCCCTGGCCGAAAACTATAAATAAAAAGAAAAAGAAACATTCTACTGTACGAACGTTCGCTATGAAACCCTAACGAACGAAAAACCGTTCACTGTGAATACCTAACCAGTGAGCGTTCGTAAAATAAGTCTAACTAAAAAAAATTAAACCGGCTAAAGAGAAAACCGTAGAAAACCTAAAAGGGATAACCGGACCGGGACGGTTTATTACCGGTTCGGGGTTTTCCGACGAAAACCAGGGCGAGCGGTTTTGGACGGGCGGCGGGGCGGATCCGGCGGCGAACTCCGCATGGGCGTCCGGCGGCAGTGAGCTCTCCCATGAAAGTGGGCAAGGCGAGACGCCCAGGGCGCAGGCGGCGATGGTCGAGGGAGGGGCGGAACAAGGCGCGGCGGTGGCGGCAACTTACAACGGCGGCGGCGGCGGCGGCTTAGATGCGGCGACGGCAGGCGGCGAAGCGAGAGGAGAGGAGAGACGGGCCGGGCCTGTGGAACTTATAGGAGGAGGCGTGGAGGAGAGGTAAGGCGGCGAAGGACTCGGGCGCAGACGTCGGCGGCGCGGTTCTTGGCGATGCTCGGGACTCTGTCCGAGCTTGAAAGCGATCTTGGCCTGGTGGCCGGCTGTTGGGCCAGTTCATGGCCAGTGGGAAGAGTTCTTTTAAAAAAAACAGACACAAAAAAAATAAAATAATACCAATAAAATAAAAATGCAATATAGGCATATAATATATCAAAATTTGCAAAAAAAGATTTTCTGCAACATGGACATTTTTATAAGGTCAAATAAAATCCACACAAATTTAAATAAAACAAAGAGTGCTACTGCTCTAATAAAATCCACTGAAAATCATTTTAAAAATACCAAAATTAATTCAAATTTATTTCTCTCCAATTTTCATATGTAGGGAATCATGTTACCCTATTTTCCATGTATTTCATTTTTGAGAAAAATAATTTGAATAAAACACAAATAACTCCAAATTGAAAATAAATTCAAAGGAACTTTGAATTTAATTCTTTGAAACTCCCAAGTCATATTTCATATAAGTTGAAGAAGTCATTTTATCTTCGCTCGTGAAAATCATTGAGTTGCATAAAGTTTCAGAATTGGAAGTATTTTCCAAATGAAATTCAAATATTTTCAACACCCCTTGTCATTTAAATAAATGGAAGAAGTCATGTCATCTTCTCTCCAGGGTTTTGTGGTGAAAAGAATTTGAATTCCCGAAGATCATGAAAGCAAAAATGAAAGTTTGGGAAAGTCCTTTTATTCCCTCTCATTTAACTTTCAAAAAAAAAGTTTCGAATTTCACTCAATCAATCAAACAATCAATCAAAACTACCTATGTGTTTATAACATTCCAAAATTTAGAATTTTGGGATGTTACAGAAAGAGACAATAGCAATCTCAACATGACGAGAGGTAATTTAGTAAGATAAAAGTTTCTACAACCATATTTTCCTATCTCATGATAATTACATGTAGCATCATAGGAAAATTCAACAAAATAGCTATCACATAACATATTCTCAACACGATCCACATGCATGCGAAGTTGACACTATTCCAAAATAGTGGGATTATCATTAACTAAGGTCATGACCTCTCCAAACCCACTTTTATCAAAAATACCATAAGATTGAACATTCTCCAAATATGTGGGATCTAAAGTTGACACCCTTACAAACTCACTTTCAATATTATTGCGAACACTATTATCAATCTCATATTTATCATGGGGCTTAAATAAATTTCCAAGATCATAAGAAGAATCACCCCAATCATGATCATTGCAACAAATAGTAGTCATAGCAAAACTAGCATCCCCAAGCTTAGGGTTTTGCATATTACTAGCACAATTGACATCAAGAGAATTTATAGTAACATCATTGCAATCATGCTTTTCATCGAAGGAACTACCAAATATGAGTGCAATAGCAATGATCTCATGTTTAACATAAGGAACTATAGCAAATTCATCTTCATAAATATTAGCATCATGGCCACAAGAATAGCAAGCATCATGTTCATCGAGAGATATTTCAATCAAATCATCAGATCATCATTATCTATAGATTCATGCATATCATTATTTTCAACGGTCATTCTCTCAATAAATTCTTTGACATAGACATTATGAGCATAATTTTCATCGCAATATGTCAAAATTTTCCGATTCGTAGAGAGTAATATCATACTTTTCAATCAAAGAAGCAACTTCATAAGCACCCTTAAAAGCAACAAATTCTTCAATTTGTTCGATATCATAGTAACTATAAACACCCTTTGCATAAGAAGATAAGATTTCATTTTCGTTAAACTCACATAGGTAGGGAAGGTGTTTTTTAGGGTTCTTAGAGCAACAAGTAAAATCATAAATTTCACAAAGATTCCAAGCATAACACAACAATCTGTTTATTTGATCCCATAAGAATCTCCCTTTTCCAGACAAACGGTGACGCACAAAATGAGCATGCTCATCTAAAGATTTCCCTTCAACTAGGCTAGTTGGGGTTTCAGCACGAGCGCATAAGGATCGAAGATGATCCAAGTATAACACTTTAAGTGGATCCATTTGAATAGATTTTTAGCAAGCAAAGATGCAAGCAAATAGAAGGCACATGGAAACACAAACAAAAAGACATACGGGGAGAAGGCGAAGAAAAGGAAAAGGTGAAGTGGGGGAGAGGAAAACGAGAGGCAAATGGCAAATAATGTAATGCGAGGGATAAGAGTTTGGGATGGGTACCTGGTATGTCTCGACTTGACTTGGTGTACACCTCCTCGGCAACGGCGCCAGAAATCCTTCTTGCTACCTGTTGAGCATGCGTTGGTTTTCCCTTGAAGATGAAAGGGTGATGCAGCAAAGTAGCGTAAGAATTTCCCTCAGTTTTTGAGAACCAAGGTATCAATCCAGTATGAGGATACACGCAAGTCGCCTTGTACCTACACAAACAAATAAGAACCTTGCAACCAATGCGATAAAGGGGTTGTCAATCCCTTCACGGCCACTTGCAAAAGTGAGATCTGATAGAGATGATAATATATATATTTTTGGTATTTTTATGATATAGATTGGAAAGTAAAGATTGCAAAGTAAAATAGATTGGAAACTTATATGATGGAAAATATAACCGGAGGCCATAGGTTTCACTAGTGGCTTCTCTCAAGATAGCATCTACGGTGGGTGAACAAATTACTGTCGAGCAATTGATAGAAAAGTGCATAGTTATGAGAATATCTAAGCATGATCATGTATATAGGCATCACGTCAAGTAGACCGAAACGATTCTGCATCTACTACTATTACTCCACACATCGACCGCTATCCAGCATGCATCTCGAGTATTAAGTTCATAAGAACAGAGTAACACATTAGGCAAGATGACATGATGTAGAGGGATAAACACAAGCAATATGATATAAACCCCATCTTTTTATCCTCGATGGCAACAATACAATATGTGTCGTTTCCCTTTCTGTCAATGGGACCGAGCAACACAAGATTAAACCCAAAGCTAAGCACTTCTCCCATTGCAAGAAAGATCAATCTAGTAGGCCAAACCAAACTGATAATTTGAAGAGACTTGCAAAGATATCAAATCATACATAAAAGAATTCAGAGGAGATTCAAATATTGTTCATAGATAATCTTGATCATAAACCCACAATTCATCGGATCTCGACAAACACACCACAAAAATAATTACATCGAATAGATCTCCAAGAGAATCAAGGAGAACTTTGTATTGAGATTCAAAGAGAGAGAAGAAGCCATCTAGCTAATAACTATGGACCCGAAGGTCTGTGGTAAACTACTCACACATCATCGGAGAGGCTATGGTGTTGATGTAGAAGCCCTCCGTGATCGATTACCCCTCCGGCAGAGCGCCGGAAAAGGCCCCAAGATGGGATCTCACGGGTACAGAAGGTTGCGGCGATGGAAATAGGGTTTCGTGGTGCTCCTGGATGTTTTCGGGGTATATGAGTATCTATAGGCGAAAGAAGTCGGTTGGGGGAGCCACGAGGGGCCCACCAGGGTGGGGGGCGCGCCTCCCTGCCTCGTAGCCACCTCGTTGCTTCCTTGACGTCCACTCCGTGTCTCCTGGATTGCGTTTGTTCCAAAAATCACTCTCCCGAAGGTTTCGTTCCGTTTGGATTCCGTTTTATATTCCTTTTCTGCGAAACACTGAAATAGGCAAAAAACAGCAATTTGCACTCGGCCTTTGGTTAGTAGGTTAGTCCCAAAAATAATATAAAAGTGTATAATAAAGCCCATTAAACATCCAAAACAGATAATATAATAGCATGGAACAATCAAAAATTATAGATACGTTGGAGACGTATCATTAACAGCGGTGGTTAGCCCGGTAGATCAGGATCAGCATAATGCGGCGGTCGCAAAGTTGCGCGATGAGATAGCACAGGCCAAGGAGGAGATGAATGCAGAAAACGCTAGGATGACCGCGGAGCGGGCTGCTTTGGATTCTCAGGCGCAGGGATTCAGTCGGAGTCTTTCCGGCTCATGATGGATCAGAACGCTTCAAATGAAGTAATGAGGAGGAGGCATCAGACTCGTCTGCCTTCGGTTTATGAGGCGAGAAATCTCTTTAACACACCCGGAGCAGGGGCCAGTAACCCGCCAGTAGTAAACTGCTACCTCTTGAGCACTGCATTGGTTTTCCCTTGAAGAGGGAATGGTGATGCAATAAAGTAGCGAAAGTATTTCCCTCAGTTTTTGGGAACCAAGGTATCAATCCAGTAGGAGACCACGCTCAAGTCCCACGCCCCTACACAAACAAATAAGAACCTTGCAACCAACGCGATAAAGAGGTTGTCAATCCCTTCACGGCCACTTTCAAAAGTGAGATCTGATAAAGATGATAAGATAAATATTTTTGGTATTTTTATGATAAAGACTAAAAGTAAAGAAAGCAAAATAAACGGTAATAGAAATAACTTGTTAATGAGAGATTAATACGATGGAAAATAGACCCGGGGGCCATAGGTTTCACTAGTTGCTTCTCTCAAGAGCATAAGTATTACGGTGGGTAAACAAATTATTGTCGAGCAATTGATAGAATTGAGCATAGTTATGAGAATATCTAGGTATGATCATGTATATAGGCATCATGTCCGTGACAAGTAGATTGACTCCTGCCTGCATCTACTACTATTACTCCACACATCGACCGCTATCCAGCATGCATCTACAGTATTGAGTTCATAAGAACGGAGTAACGCTTTAAGCAAGATGACATGATGTAGAGGGATGAACTCATGCAATATGATATAAACCCCATCTTTTGATCCTCGATGGAAACAATACAATACGTGTCTTCTGTCACTGGGATCGAGCACCGCAAGATTGAACCCAAAGCTAAGCACTTCTCCCTTTGCAAGAAAGATCAATCTAGTAGGCCAAACCAAACTGATAATTCAAAGAGACTTGCAAAGATAACCAATCATACATAAAAGAATTCAGAGGAGATTCAAATATTGTTCATAGATAATCTTGATCATAAACCCACAATTCATCGGATCTCGACAAACACACCGCAAAATTAGATTACATCGAATAGATCTCCAAGATAATCAAGGAGAACTTTGTATTGAGATCCAAAGAGAGAGAGAAGAAGCCATCTAGCTAATAACTATGGACCCGAAGGTCTGAGGTAAACTACTCACACATCATCGGAGAGGCTATGGTGTTGATGTAGAAGCCCTCCATGATCTATGCCCTCCCATGAGTGCTTGGAAAAGGCCCCAAGATGGGATCTCATGGGTACAAAAGGTTGCGGCGGTGGAAATAGGGTTTTGGCTCTGTATCTGATGTTTTTGGGGTATGTGGGTATATATAGGAGGAAGAAGTAGGTCGGTGGAGCTACAAGGGGCCCACGAGGGTGGAGGGCGCGCCCAGGGGGGTAGGCGCACCCCCTGCCTCGTGGACTCCTCATTGATTGCTTGACGTCCGCTCCAAGTCCTTTGGATCATGTTTGTTTCGGAAATCACGTTCCCGAAGGTTTCATTCCGTTTGGACTCCGTTTGGTATTCCTTTTCTGCGAAACACTGAAATTGGCAAAAAAATAGCAATTTGGGCTGGGCCTCCGGTTAATAGGTTAGTCCCAAAAATAATATAAAAGTGTATAATAAAGCCCATTAAACGTCCAAAACAGAATATATAATAGCGTGGAAAAATAAAAAAGTATAGATATGTTGTAGACGTATCATAAACCGGGTTGAAGCACCTGCGATGGGAACATCGGCTCAGCCACACACGGCGGAACCACCCTGTGTGAATACAACTCCACCTCAACATGTGCCGACGCAACTGGGTCATTATTCTAACCCTTTGGATAATATGATTTCTGTAGCAACATGACTGGCAGCTCTACCAGTTGAAGGTGAGTCGCCGGCAGCAATGGAAACACAACGAGTCGGAAAATTGCTTCAGACGGCTGTGGCCCAACAAGCGGCTTACTCTTACAGTCGTGAAAGGATTCATTCAACCCCTCACCCAAGCCGGAGTTATAGCATGCATATTGAGGAGCCGGTTGTGTCAAGCAGCAGGCGGTACCATAACCTACCCCGTGGGCATAACCCGGCGGGCGGTGGAGCTAATGCTCAGAATGTAGTGGATCAGGGTAGAGCACATCGAGAGGTTGAGCTGGCGACTCAGTACACGGCTCGTCAGCATTCTCTGGTTCGTCCGACAACTTCCGTGGAGACAGGCGTAACTTTCAGGACTTTGGGTGTGCCGTGTTTAGTGCCAGCTCTGCGTAATGAGCGTCTGCCCAAGGATTTCAAGGGTCCTCGCAAAGTACCTAACTATACAGCCGACTTACCCCCTGAGGCATGGGTGGAGAGTTATGAGATGGCCATGGAACTGCTAGATGTTAGCGATGCTGCGTGTGCTAAGTATTTCTCCATGATGTTGGATGGGACGGCCCGTACTTGGTTAAAGGGTCTGCCTACCTATTCCATTGGGTCATGGGCTGAATTAAAAGCCTGGTTTATTCAAAAATTTAAAGATACATGCAAGCAACCTATGTCAATTGTGGATCTGGACGCCTGTGTTCAAGAAGAAGGCGAGTCAACAACCCATTGGGTGCGCCAGGTTTCGACTATCTTGCATTCATCAGATCGCATCAATGTCGGCTCAACGGTCTTGATGTTGGAGAAGAATTGTCGTTTTCTGCCCCTCAAGCAGAAGATAGGGCGGCTCAAGCGCCACTGCAGTGACATGGGGGAGCCGATGGCCGCTCTGGTTAAGTATGTTGACTCTGATGGTACCAAGGACCCCGAGTCTGATGAAGAAAAGCTGGGAAAGGGAAACAAGAGCAGCAGCACCAGGGGGAAGCAACATAACCCGGCGAGTCAGGGAGGTAATGGTAAGCGCAAAGCTGATAATAGTTTGGACTTTGTGGCTAACACCAATGCACAGAATAATGGTCAGCGCCGGAAGGGTAAGCCGCCCCCACGAATCGGGGGGCCAGGTCAATCTTGAGCAGCTGTTGAATCAGTCCTACCCAAGGCATGGTACACTGGAAAGGCCGTCTGGTCACCTCTGGAAGGATTGCTTCATTATGAAGGAGTACAAAAATTCCAATCTGTTTCAAGACAATCATGGGCCTGGTGGCGGCTCAGGATCCGGCTCTCATGCTCCTGGTAATGGTGGTGGCGGTTCTAATTCCCGCTTTCAAGGCAATCAAGGAAACCAGACCAATCAGGGTGGTTATCATCAACAGTCAGGTCAGGGGAATCAACAGCAGCAATCGGGGTATCATAGTAACCTGAAGCAGTTGAATAGCGGACAGTACCACGTCTTCACCACAAGTTTATGCAAGCGGGATCAGAAGCTCCATAAAAGGGCGGTGAACGCTGTTGAGCCGGCAGTTTCCCGTTACTTGCGCTGGTCTGAGCAGCCCATTGTGTGGAGTTGGGAAGATCACCCGCCCCGGGTTGATAATCCGGGTCACTTGGCTTTGGTAGCGGCACCTCAGGTCGGAGGATATAAGTTCACTAAGGTACTCATGGATGGAGGTAGCAGCATCAATATCCTTTATTATGAAACTTTCCGTCACATGGGGTTGACTGATAAAAATCTTAAGCCATCGAACACTGTTTTTCACGGTGTGGTGCCTGGTAAGTCGGCATACCCAGTTGGTAAGATAGCTCTTGAAGTTGCTTTTGGAGATGATCATGATTCCAGGTCGGAAACATTGACCTTTGAAGTGGTGAAGATCAGAAGCCCTTATCATGCTCTGTTTGGGCGGCCTGCTTATGCTAAGTTCATGGAAAGACCTTGTTATGTTTATCCACAGCTCAAGATGCCGGGTTACAAGGGAACCATCACGGTGCATGGAAGCTGGAAGATAGCTTTGGAGTGCGAAGAAGGTGACGCTGCTTATGCTAAGTCTGTCTGCGCAACAGAGGAGTTGAAGTTTTATAAGGACAATCTTGACCCGGCAGACATGACATCTTTGAAAAATCCGACTACGGAGCATGACCCGGTCTTGAAGTTTAACTCGGCGGATGACACCAAGCTGGTTGACTTCGTTCCAGGCGATTCATCAAAGCAGTTCAGCATCAGTGCTAATCTGGATCCGAAATAGGAAAGCGCGTGCCAACCCCTATGCATAAGTTCACATGGTCACTGAACCCCGCAAGTTGATCACCAAAACATACATCAAGTAGATCACGTGATATCCCATTGTCACCATAGATAAGCACATGCAAGACATACATCAAGTGTTCTCAAATCCTTAAAGACTCAATCCGATAAGATAACTTCAAAGGGAAAACTCAATCCATTACAAGAGAGTACAGGGGGAGAAACATCATAAGATCCAACTATAATAGCAAAGCTCGCGATACATCAAGGTCGTGCCAAATCAAGAACACGAGAGAGAGAGAGAGAGAGAGAGATCAGACACATAGCTACTGGTACATACCCTCAGCCCCAAGGGTGAACTACTCCCTCCTTGTCATGGAGAGCGCCCGGATGATGAAGATGGCCACCGGTGAGGGATCCCCCCTCCGGCAGGGTGCCGGAACAGGGCCCCGATTGGTTTTTGGTGTCTACAGAGGCTTGCGGCGGCGGAACTCCCGATCTGTTCTGTTCCCTGATGGTTTTATGGTATATGGAGATATATATATAGGCGAAAGAAGTCGGTAAGGGGAGCCATGAGGGGCCCACGAGGGTGGAGGGCGCGCCCAGGGGGGTGGGCGCGCCCCCTGCCTCGTGCTCTCCTCGTTGATCCCCTGACGTGCACTCCAAGTCTCCTGGATTGCTTTCTTTCCAAAAATAACTTCTCCCGAAGGTTTCATTCCGTTTGGACTCCGTCTGATATTCCTTTTCTTCGAAACATTGAAACAAGGGAAAAACAGGAACTGGCACTGGGCTCTGGGTTAATAGGTTAGTCCCAAAAATAATATAAAAGTGTTTAATAAAGACCATAAACGTCCAAAACAGATAATATAATAGCATGAATACTTCATAAATTATAGATCCGTTGGAGACGTATCAGCATCCCCAAGCTTAATTCCTGCTCGTCCTCGAGTAGGTAAATGATAAAAGAAATAATTTATGAAGTGTGAATGCTAGCAGGTGCACAAGTTTGATCAATGATAATTTCAATCACCTTTTCTAGTATCATTATATGTCATAACAGTAGCTCAACTCATAGAACTTTTCATGATCAAGTAACAAACTATTCACATGTTAAAGTATAGATCATAAACTTTCTTGAAAACTAACAAACCGTGTTATTAGTCATCAAACAATTACAATTCATCTTATTTTCAGGAAGATTCTATGTCAGAGCTTTGATTTAGCAAACTCCACATACTCAACTATCATTTAGTCTTTCACAATTGCTAACACTCACGCAATATTTATGGGTCCAAAGTTTTAATCGTACCACGAGAGAAAGATAGGGGCTTATAGATTCACCTCCCAACCTTTTACCTCAAGGGTAATGTCAACAATAATAGTTCATGATGCCTTACATCCAATTGGATATATATATCAGAATCTTTCCAACACAAGGTGCTTGCCAAAGGATAAAATGTAAAAAGGAAAGGTGATGATCACCATGACTCTTGCATAAGGTAAAAGACAATAATAAAAGATAGGCCCTTCACAGAGGGAAGTAGAGGTTGTCATGCGCTTTTAGAATTGGATGCACAAAATCTTAATGCGAGGGAACGTCACTTTATATTGCCACTTGTGATAGGGACCTTTATTATGCAGTCCATCGCTTTTATTTCTTCCATATCACAATGATCGTATAGAGCTTATTTTCTCCACACTAAAAGATCATACATATTTAGAGAGCAATTTTTATTGCATGCACCGATGACAACTTACTTGAAGGATATTACCCAATCCATAGGTAGGTACGGTGGACTCTCATGGCAATACTGGTTTAAGGGATGTTTGGAAGCACAACTAGTATCTCTACTTGGTGCAAAGAATTTGGCTAGCATGAGGGGGAAAGGCAAGCTCAACGTGTTGGGCAATCCATGCCAATATACTTTATTTCGGATCTAAGAAAACATAACCCATTACGTTGTATTCCTTGTCCAACATCAACCTTTTATCATGTCATATTTTAATGAGTGCTCACAATTACAAAAGATGTCCAAGATAGTATATTTATATGTGAAACCTCTGTTCCTTCAATATTCTTTCATGAATTGTTCAAGTGACCAATACAATGTTTGCTAACCTTCAATAAATTTACCACCTCTACTTCTTACATGTAAAGTCATTACTCCCCATGGGATAAGCATAAGAAACATATATAATTTTATATTTATGATATTCAATTCATTCAACCATTTACTCATAGGATATAAGTGAAGCACACGAGTAAATGACAAACTACTCCAAAAAGATATAAGTGAAGATTAATGAGTAGTTAAATAATTATGTAGCTATGTGAAGACTCTCCCCCATTTAAGAATTTCGGATCTTGGTATTTTATTCAAACAGCAAGCAAAACAAAATAAGATGACATGACGCTCCAAGCAAAACACATATCATGTGGTGAATAAAAATATAGCTCCAAGTAAAGTTACCGATGAACGAAGACAAAAGAGGGGATGCCATCCTGGGCATCCCCAAGCTTAGGCTCTTGCCACTCCTTATTCCGTCGTCCATCGAATCTTTACCCAAAACTTGAAAACTTCACAACACAAAACATAACAGAAAATCTCGTGAGCTCCGTTAGCGAAAGAAAACAAAACACCACTTCAAGTTACTGTATTGGACTCATTCTTTATTTATATTGGTGTTAAAACTACTGTATTCCAAATTCTCTATGGTTTATAAACTATTTTACTAGCCATAGATTCATCAAAATAAGCAAACAACACACGAAAAACAGAATCTGTCAAAAACAGAACAGTCTGTAGTAATCTGTAACTAACGCAAACTTATGTAACTCAAAATAAATCTAACAAAATAGGACGACCTAGACAATTTGTTTATTGATCTGCTGCAATTTAAATCAGTATTTTATCACGTTATGGTGATTTTTAACAATTGTTTTCGTGAACAGAAAGTTTCTGGAATTTTCAGCAAGATCAAATAATTATCATCCAAGAAGATCCTATAGGTCTTACTTGGCACAAACACTTTAAAACATAAAACCACATCTAACTAGAGGCTAGATGAATTATTTATTACTAAACAGAACCAAAAAGCAAAAAAAACTAAAATAAAATTGGGTTGCCTCCCAACAAGCGCTATCGTTTAACGCCCCTAGCTAGGTATGATGATTTCAATGATGCTCACATAAAAGATAAGAATTAAACATAAAGAGAGCATCATGAAGAATATGACTAGCACATTTAAGTATAACCCACTTCCTATGCATAGGGATTTTTTGAGCAAACAACTTATGGGAACAATAATCAATTAGCATAGGAAGGCAAAACAAGCATAACTTTAAAACTTTAAGCACATAGAGAGGAAACTTGATATTATTGCAATTCCTACAAGCATATATTCATCCCTCATAATAATTTTCAGTAGAATCATGAATGAGTTCAACAATATAAACAGAACCTAAAGCATTCTTTTCATGATCTACTTGCATAGAAAATTTACTACTCTCCACATAAGCAAATTTCTTCTCATTAGGAATAGTGGGAGCAAACTCAACAAAATAACTATCATGTGAAGCATAATCCGATTGAAATTAAAATCATGATGACAAGTTTCATGGTTATCTTTATTCTTTATAGAATATGTGTCATCACAATAATCATCATAAATAGCAGGCATGCTTTCATCATAGTAAATTTGCTCATCAAAGCTTGGGGGACAAAAAATATCATCTTCATCAAACATAGCTTCCCCAAGCTTGTGGGTTTGCATATCATTAGCATCATGGGTATTCAAAGAATTCATACTGACAACATTGCAAGCATGCTCATCATTCACATATTTTATGCCAAGCATTCTATGTAATTCTTCTTGTAGTACTTGAGCACAATTTTCCTTCCCATCATACTCACGAAAGATATTAAAAAGATGAAGCGTGTGAGGCAAACTCAATTCCATTTTTTTGTAGTTTTCTTTTATAAACTAAACTAGTGCTAAAACAAGAAACAAAAAGATTCGATTGCAAGATCTAAAGATATACCTTCAAGCACTCACCTCCCCGGCAACGGCGCCAGAAAAGAGCTTAGTTGACGGGGTGTGAGTGCCATTTACCTAGCCTCCCCGGCAATGGCGCCAGAAAAGAGCTTGATGTCTACTATGCAAACTTCTTCTTGTAGACGTTATTGGGCCTCCAAGTGCAGAGGTTTGTAGGACAGTAGCAAATTTTCCTCAAGTGGATGACCTAAGGTTTATCAATCCGTGGGAGGCATAGGATGAAGATGGTCTCTCTCAAACAACCCTGCAACCAAATAACAAAGAGTCTCTTGTGTCCCCAACACACCCAATACAATTGTAAATTGTATAGGTGCACTAGTTCGGCGAAGAGATGGTGATACAAGTGCAATATGGATGGTAGATATAGGTTTTTGTAATCTGAAATTATAAAAATAGCACGGTAACTAATGATAAAAGTGAGCACAAATGGTATTGCAATGCAAGGAAACAAGGCCTAGGGTTGATACTTTCACTAGTGCAAGTTCTCTCAACAATAATAACATAATTGGATCATATAACTATCCCTCAAAATGCAACAAAGAGTCACTCCAAAGTCACTAATAGCAGAAAACAAACGAAGAGATTATGGTAGGGAACAAAACCACCTCAAAGTTATCCTTTCTGATCGATCTATTCAAGAGTCCGTAGTAAAATCACATGAAGCTATTCTTTCCGTTCGATCTACCATAGAGTTCTTACTAGAATAACACCTTAGGACACAAATCAGCCAAAACCCTAATGTCACCTAGATACTCCAATGTCACCTCAAGTATCGGTGGGTATGATTATACGATATGCATCACACAATCTCAGATTCATCTATTCAACCAACACAAAGTACTTCAAAGAGTGCCCCAAAGTTTCTACCGGAGAGTCAAGACGAAAACGTGTGCCAACCCCTATGCATAAGTTCACATGGTCACTGAACCCGCAAGTTGATCACCAAAACATACATCAGGTAGATCACGTGATATCCCATTGTCACCACAAATAAGCACATGCAAGACATACATCAAGTGTTCTCAAATCCTTAAAGACTCAATCCGATAAGATAACTTCAAAGGGAAAACTCAATCCATTACAAGAGAGTAGAGGGGGAGAACCCTCAGCCCCAAGGGTGAACTACTCCCTCCTCGTCATGGAGAACGTCGGGATGATGAAGATGGCCACCGGTGAGGGATCCCCCCTCCGTGAGTCTTGAACAGGGTCCCGATTGGTTTTTGGTGGCTATAGAGTCTTGCGGCGGCAGAACTCCTGATCTATTCTGTTCCCCGATGGTTTTAGGGTATATGGAGATATATAGGTGAAAGAAGTCGGTAACGGGAGCCATGAGGGGCCCACGAGGGTGGAGGGCGCGCCCCCTGCCTCGTGCTCTCCTTGTTGATCCCCTGACGTGCACTCCAAGTCTCCTAGATTGCTTTCTTTCCAAAAATAACTTCTCCCGAAGGTTTCACTCTGTTTGGACTCTGTTTGATATTCCTTTTCTTCGAAACACTGAAACAAGGGAAAAAACAGGAACTCGCACTGGGCTCTGGGTTAATAGGTTAGTCCCAAAAATAATATTAAAGTGTTTAATAAAGCCCATAAACGTCCAAAACAGATAATATAATAGCATGAATACTTCATAAATTATAGATACGTTGGAGACGTATCAGCAGTTAAGGACCAGGAGAAAACAGCTTTTATCACTTCCTTCGGAGCCTTCTGTTATGTGTCTCAAGAGTGCCCAGGTGACTTACCAGGGTGTGTGCAAAATTTTCTTCATAATCAGATTGGGCGTAATGTTCATGCTTATGTGGATGATATTGTGGTGAAATCCAGAAAGAAGGAAACCTTGATAGATGATTTGAAAGAGACCTTTGATAATCTCTGGGTTTATATGATGATGCTTAACCCGGCCAAGTGCGTTTTTGGTGTGCCGGCAGGCAAGCTCTTGGTTTTTCTGGTTTCTAACAGACGCATTGAAGCTAACACGGAGAAGATCAAGGCCATTACTTCTTTGGCTAAGCCGGCGTGTATCAATGATGTTCAACGTCTGGCAGGTCGTATCGCGGCTCTAAGCCGGTTCATAAGCCGGTTAGGAGAGAAAGCTATCCCTTTATATCAGATGATGAAAAAGACAGATAATTTTGTCTGGAGTGATGCCGCTAATAAAGCATTTGAGGACTTGAAGAAACAGCTGGCTGAGCCGCCCGTTCTGTAGGGTAACATAGCAGAAAACAAAAAAATGCCGACTTACGCACCAGCCCAGGACCACTATGGATACTGCATATAAGGTTTGATCATTTTCGTTACCGACTCGTAGCGCAGCGGGAAGTAGAGTCGATGACGATCGGCCGTGCAGATCCCTGCAGTTAGGATTTACAACCTCCCAACCGCGAGGATGTATACCCTCATCTGCCCCTTGGACAGCCCTCCGGGAGGTGGTTGGATAGTCCCCCGGACGGTGTCGCGGACAGCCCTTCCGGAGGACCTTCGAAACTCGGACGATCACTCGGACAGCCCTTCGGGAGGACATTTGAAACTCGGACGGTCACACGGACAGCCCTTCGGAGCCACTCTTGAACTAAGACCGAAACTACAATCTCTCTACAGAGTTGCACACATACGGTGTTATCTATCCGGCAGGGCTTCGCCATCCAGAACTAGTTCCCACCGGAATCCAGACAGCCTTTCGGCTCTACGAAACTATTTCGCGGGGAGGGAGCACTACAAGAAAAAAGACACATCCGTGACATTTTGGGCCGAATGATTTTTTTTCTGTCATACATATGACACTTCTATGACGAGAATTGTGACAAAACCCGGTATCATCATAGATGTGGTGGGCTCCTACTTCTATGAAAAAATATCATGACAGAAAATGGGCTTTTCGTCCTGGGCGGGACGGAGATGCAACTGCATGACATTCTTTGGGCCGTCCATGACAGAAAAAACCATGGTAGAAGCGAGGGCGAGGAAAATTTCGGGGAGTTCCCGGTTACGGTGGGAGGTCAGGGGCCGAGCGATGCGCGTTTCTCTCGTACACATACGCGTGTGTGTGTGCGGCGTTAACTCTAATCAACCCGGCGATTACCTGCGAACTACAGCGTTCAACCCGAGCGATCGATCGATGGCTGTTAATCGAACCCGATCGGCGATTCGCCGCTACTGCTGCTAACTGAAGTCGATCGATGCTGCCTCTGGGATGAATAGTGAGCGTTGCGGGGGGGTTTGGATGAACAGTGAGCGGTGGTGTTGCCTCTGAAATGAACGGGACCCCGTGGTGTGGTGGAGGGCTGGATGAACAGTAGACGGTGGAGGGGTGCCCGTGGAGGGGTGGTTGAACAGGACCCCATGGTGTGGAGGGCTGGATGAGCAGTGAAGCGGTGGAGGGGTGCCCGTGGAGGGTGGTTGAACAGGACCCGTGGTGTGGAGGGATGGATAAGCGATGGGCGTTGGAAGGGTGGTTGAACAATGGCCGGTGGAGTAGCGCGTGGTGGAGGCTGGATGAGCGAGGAGCCCGTGGAGGCTGGAGGAGGTCGACGGTAGCCCGTGGAGGCTGGAGTAGGTCGGCGGTGGAGATGAACAGTATCCCGTGGAGTCCCGTTTTGCGATGCGCCACACCCTCCCGATGACCGGGACCCCGTTTTTTACCGTGGCGCTCCAACACAAGTCCGTTTCGTCCGCTTTTGCGATGCGCCACACCCTCCCGATCAACAGGACCCCCGTTTCGACCGTAGGAGGTCCGTTTCCTCCGTTTTGCGGTACGCCAGACCCCTCCCGATGAATAGGACCCCGTTTCGAACGTGGTCGGTCGAACATAAGGCCGTTTCCTCCGTTGTGCGGTATGCCAGGCCTCGTTTCCATCGCCTGTTCCGTCCAAGCCCTCCCGATGAACACGACCACGCATTCCATTCCGACCCAGCCGATTGGCTCCCACGCGTTCCGTTGCCTCCCGATGAACACGACGCATTCCATTGCCTCCCCATGAACACGACGCATTCCGTTGCCTCCCCATGAACACGACGACGACGATGTTTCTCCGTTCCGACCCAGCCATGTACACGAGCCACGGGCGACGTGTCGCGCGAGTAGGCGTTCGAGACCCCGCCCAGTATGTACACATATGTGGCCGTATTTTCTTTCTTGCACCACGGCGCTGTACGTACGTGTACATGCTACGTGCGCGCCTCTACTACGACACGTACGCGCCTCTACTACGACAGGTGCGCGCCTCTACATCCACCGGTATATATGTACGTACACGTTCGCGACCAGAATGACAATGCTACGTATGCTTCGACCAGGTGGGTCCCGACTGTCAGGCACTTCCTTGCCTACGTAGATGTAGCTGGTGGGTCCCAGCAATCAGGGGGGCGAATCATTTTTTTTGCCCGAACGCACTTCCTTGCGTGCGAAGATGTAGCTGGTGGGTCCCAGCAATCAGGGGCAAACGTTTTTTTCACGAAATACGGTGGCCCGTCCGATGGGTCCCCGCTGTCAGGTAGAGGAATAATTATTTTGCACGTAATAAGGAGGCACTTCCTTGTTGCGGCCATGGACCCAGCTGTCAGCCTCTCCACATACACTCCAAGTCCAACGGAAGCCGTTCGTTGACCATGTTGACCACGCCATGCCGAGAGCACCAGGGCGATGGACGACGGAGAAGCCTAGGAAGGGGACGACGCGGAGCCGGGGAAGATGCGGTAGTGGATGCCCACGCGTAGGGGAGTACGAGGGTTCACTGGTTCGCTGCGGTGTGAGGCTGCCGTCACCGCAGAATAATAGGCGGTGTGGGTGAGTAGAGGGATGGTCTGGCCAACGGTGGGAGTAGTAGGGTGCGGTGAGGCCTCCGCCGCATCGCAGCCGGCCACGGGAGGCAGGAGCACGAGGCACGACCGGCGCTAGTTTGGGCGGCTGGAGCAAGAAGACCAGAGGTTGAAGAAGCACTACGGCCGTTGGATGGACATCGTACGGTCACTTTGGAGCTAGAATCGTGCATATTGACTAAGTTGACAAAGCCCTCCGTCCCGTCAACTTAGTAGGCCCACAAGTCAGCCTGCCACTATCTTTGGGTCCCAGCTAACAGGGAGTATTCAATTTTTTGTGCGTAATAAGGAGGCACTTCCTTGCGTCTGACGATATAGCTGGTGGGTCCGAGCTGTCGGCCGGTAACGTTTTTTGTGAAATCTGAGAGGCCCTTTCGGTGGGTCCCGATGTCGGTGGAGGAATCATTATTTTGCACGTAATAAGGAGGCATTTCCTTGCGTGCGGCCGTGGACCCAATTTGTCGGCCTCTCCACGTCTGATCCGCCGGATGCATGTCGCTTTCGTTGACCACGTTGACCAGGCCGTGCCGAGAGCACCAGGCGGTGGACGCACGCGAGGCCCTAGGAAGGGAACGACACGGAGGCAGGGAAGACTTCGGCAGTTGTTTCCCACGCGGAGGAGTACGATCTGTTGTCACGAGGGTTTACCGTCTGCCCGTCGCCGGAGAATAACAGCAGGTGTGGGTGAGTAGAGGGATGGCTAGGCCAACGATGGGAATGCGGTGGGGCGGTGAGGCCTGTGGCGGCAGCAGAGCCCGGCCATGAGGGAGGTGGGAAGCAGGCAGTCCACTTGGCGCTTGTTTGAGCAAATTTGGAGCAGGAAGAGCAGAGATTGAAGAAGCACGACGGCCGTTGGATGGCCATCCAACAGTCACTGCTTGTGCGTCAACCTTTTTTTAGGAAAGCCTCAAATATGTGGAAAACAACATACAACCCATCTGCCATTATTTCTAATAATTTACAGCCCATTTGCTAATTATTAAGGTTTTTTTGGAGCCCATATTCTTTTTGTTAGCATTACAGCCCATATTCTGGCCACGGTTAAAAAATTATACGAAATTTTGCATATTTCGGTGCGGCCCGAACTGTTTTTAATCCCGAAATTTTGACTCGCATTCAAACTGATTTAAAAAATAAATGTATATCAATATAAAATCCAACAAATTCTCCACGCATAAAAATTAATGTAATTTAAAATCTCGAAATAAAAAAAAGATATTTGAGACTAATTGTCGGTTTGATGTGTTTTAAAAATGTACAACCCATTTCTCATTCTTGATGGGCCATTTTCTCGGCCAGCCGAATGAAGCTCTCCTCGTCTTGAAAGATTTGCAGCCCAACAGGCCTGACAAAGCGACTTACTTGGCAAATCACAAAAAAACTGGGCTGTGGCCGTGGACCCAGCTGTCAGCCTCTCCACGTACAGTACTCTTCCGATGGAATGTCGTTGACCACGTTGACCATGCCGCGCCGAGAGCACCAAGGCGGTGGACGACGGCGAGGCCTAGGAAGGGGACGACGCGGAGCCGGGGAAGACGCGGCAGTGGATGCCCACGCGGAGAGAATCTGAGGTTCACCGTTCGGCTGCGGTGTGAGGCTGTCGTCAGCAGGGCCTGGCTAGCGGTGGGAGTAGTAGGGGCGATGAGGCCTCAACGGCACAACCGCCACTTTGGGCGAGGCAAGCAGCGGTCTCCTGGCGCTGGTTTGGGTGACTAATGCAAGAAGAGCAGCGATTGAAGAAGCAGGAGGACCGTTCGATTCAAATCCAACGGTTACTGCTGCTAGAATCGTTTGTTGACTAAGTTGACAAGCCCTGCGTACACTTCAACTTAGTAGGCCCACAGGTCAGCCTCCCAACCGGTGCGCCCCATATGTCAGTGGGAGGAATCATTTTTTTCGCGTAATAAGGAGGCAGTTGATTGCATGAGGCCAGGCCAGCGGAGGGAGTAGGGTGGGCCGGGGAAGCCTGTCTTGACATCTGGCCAGGCCACAAGAGGAGGGAGCAGGCTGTCCCACCGGCGCTAGTTTAGGCGGCTGGAGCAGGAAGATCACAGATTGAAGAAGACGCGTCGGCCGTTGGATGGACATCCAACGATCCTTCTTTGCTAGAATCATGTGTTCACTGACAAAGCCTTGCGTAAACAAGTCAGCCTCAAAATCTGTGGCATGTACAACCCATTTGCTATTATTTTTATAATTTTTACTCATTTTCTAATTCATATGGAATTTATTGCAGCCCATTTTCCATTTTTAGAATTGCTGGCCATTTTCTGGTCAGTACCAAGGTCAAAAAATTAACTAAATATGTGGGAAATTTTGAAAATTCGCAATTTTTTGCTGGAGAACGAAATATTCTTAATCCAAAAATTAATAGCCATACTAAAACAAATTTAAAAATAAATTAGTACTATGTCATGTTAAATCCGATGAAATACGTATTAGATATCAGTGAAGAACAAAAACAAAAAAAGAAACTTATATCCCATTTGCTATAATTTTTTTGGAATTTTCAACCCCTTTTGATATTACTTTTAACAGACATTGACCATACTCTTAAGCCAGGCCGAATGCATCCCTCCTCGTCTTGAAAGATTTGCAGCCCAATGGTCGGAGAAAGCAAATAGGCCTAGCTTGGGTATTCTTCAAAAAGAAATCTTTGGGCTACCTATTTTCCCAAAGAACTGGTGCATGAGTATTTAGCTTTACTTATTTATTTTTTACTTATTTATGTTTAGGGACCATGAGCATGTACCTGGGCGGATTCATGTGAGAGCCTCCCTTCCGATTAATTATGGGCTTCTCTATTGGGCCTTCATCGATTGGGCTGCATGTTATCAACAAGTGGAAAATGTGTTCCGTCTGAAAAATAGTATGCTTCACGTGCAGTGCAGGCACTAAAGGATCGAACCGTGCAACGACTTCCAAAACATTGTGTTTATTGTTCTAACAACACATTTATTCAACCAACATATGAAATATACTACTGATTGTACATTGAAAACAGCAGCAGCAGCAACCAGGGCTGGGGTGCAGCGGCGATAAGCAGGCCAGAAGAGTGAAGACGCAACTCTCTCTTCCAAACCAAACATCGGCCATCATTACAAAAGGGCTACCAAAAAAGAACAAGTGTATGCATCAAACTAAATAAAGATCCTACTACACCAAGTGTACGCATCTAACTAACTCGCTCAGTTAGACTTACTATTTATTAAGCTGTGGAGATTGGCTGACGGCTTGAACTAGATGGGTGCTTGACGGGGGAAACTCCAGCCAGCAGGTCGAAGTCTGATACTTGCGACCCTCTCTCCTACTTTGGGCTGCAGAGCATGGCGGCACATATCAGGGTATGGTGCATGCAGAGGCGCATGGTACGGTATGTACACATAGTTTTGCCTGATGAACGAAACCGCGCTGCCATCATGATCCTTGCCGTCGGTTATCTCCTGGTTAATCAGATAATTCAGTCCGACAAACAGAGAGCGTGTACCAAGGCTACTTACCAGCCTCGATCAAAAATTCACGAAGGCCCGGAGAAGCTGGGATCCTGCTCAAAGACCTTGCGGTGGATCGTGATTGTATTCCGCGAAACAACACGTCACGGTATGTCGCGACGATCATCAATCTTTGGCGTCGTCTGATCAAGCCAGAACCACCTGCAACTGCCATGCAGCTTTTCTTTGAAAGGTTACGGGATTAGGAAGGGTAGGGACACCAGTGACCTACAACATCATATCAAGTTGGAGTCAAATAAAAAAGGGCTCTTGATTTACTCAATCTTAAGAACAACATGTTCTGAGCATGAATATTTTTTCAGCAACTGTTGACAGTAATATAAGCAAGTCATCATGATATCATAGGAAAGAAACATACTACTGTAACGATGCGTTTGTAGCGATGATCGGAGTAGGCCAGCAATACGTCACGCCATAGAAGGAGTCGATAGCGTAAATGAAGCCCTTGTGTTCAATGGCATCGAGAGAACCATGGAGGATGTATGATCCTGCGATGGGCGTGCAGATTTATCCACTTACCGCGATGACCTGTCGAGATAAGCGAGACCGCGGTTGAAGAACGCAATTAGCCTGAAGTCTTTATAATTTGCAGATCTTGTGGGCACTTGGCAGATTACAACCTTGAGAAAATCAAACTTGGTATCATGTTGGCTACTGTAAGATTCCGAGTATTCTGGGCCGCGGTGCCAAAGTAGTGATGCGGAGCATCCCATGTTCATCCCCATGTACACTCCGACTACTCTCCAAACCCCAAGTGGACATATGACGAGACCTCGAATATACGCCATTGGACACAAGGTGAACTCGCTCCTCTCCGAACCTTCACTTTCCACATGTGAGACATGGTTACTACCTCATATATGTGTGCTATGCATGACCAGGAACAAGGAGGAAGACCATGGACGAGCTAGCGAGGACACCAAGTACAAGGACCAAGAGAAGGAGCTGCCGAAGAAGCTCCAGCGAGCGGACGTCCGGACGACACCGAACGACCGGCCACTCACAGCGAGCGGACGTCCGGCCTCCAGCGGACGACCGGCCCCTGAAGACCCGAGCCGAATCTGCGGAAGACCGGTGCCAACGGACGACCGGAAATCATCGGACGTCCGGTGCCCCTGGACCCGAGCCAAAACAGTGGACGTCCGGTGACACCGGACGACCGGTCCCTATGAGCCACCGGACGACCGGCCCCCAGCGGACGTCCGATGCGATGTCGCATACAGCTTTGGCTGAGGCCCATGTACCCCTTCACTTCGCCCCCATTTGCACTAAGACTATAAATAGACCTCCTCCTCCTCCTAGAGAGGGTTAGCGTTAATTTAGCTCATTGTTAGATAGAGCTTCGCTCATCCATACCGGATCTACTCCACGAGAGAGACCGCGGCCCCTCTTCGGAGAAGATCCACCTTGGATTCAAGACCCCCTCTTGGGTGGCCCCATCAAGACCTCCTCACGGAGAAGAACGGCTACCGTTTGTATCGTCCTTTGTTGACCTTGAATCATGTATCTCTCCTTTGTGTTCATCGATCTAGCACATGTGTGATTGATCTTGTTGGTTTGAGTGATTCTCTTGTGTTTTCCCCGTGATTTCCCTCATGTTCTTCCGCTCGTTCTTCGTGTTCCTAGTAGGGATCCTCTCCAAACGTGAAAGATCGTCCACATAGGGTTCCGCCCTACATCATCTTGGTATCATGAGCCACGTTGATCATGTTTTGGAGCCCCTACCCCGTGTTTTCTAGCTTGATTTTGTTGTGTTCTTCCCCAATTTCGAAAATTCCCCACCAAAAATAGCCCCAATTTTTTTTGTGATTTGTTAGTTTTGATGATGTTTTGTTGATTTTGATCCATGGATTTGCTTGGTTTTGAGTGGATCTAGCATTTCCCCAAGTTTCCCCATCTTTCATCCACGAAATCTCTTCATTTTTGACCCCGAAATCTCCATTTTCCGCTCAAAATCGCGCCCCGAACTCGGATCTCGCGTTGACCCCGACCCACCGGACGACCGTCACTTCACCGGACGTCCGGAGCCCCTGGAATGACCGGACGTCCGTCATCCACCGGACGCCCGGAACCCCTAACCCGATCTGAAATAGCGGATTTCCGACCAGACCGGACGTTCGGCCACCGGACATCCGTCCATTAGTGGACGTCCGCTACTGTAGATATCAACTTCGGCTGATTTTCTTTTGCCCATAACTAATTCATCCGAACTCCGATTTTGGCGTTCTTTAGCTCGTTTTGAAGCTATTGACATCCCCTCCAACAAAATACCACCAACATCATTTGACTCCATCAAATTTTGTGAAATTTGGCAAGTTTGCCTAGGGCTTCCACCACATCCTCCGCTACTCCACCACCGACTTCCATAACCTAACCAATTTTGTTTCCCATGGTTGTTTGAGTTGTAATTCGATTCTCCTAAGGTGTTTGGCTACTTAGGGACGGTTGCTTCTTCATCAACCACCACCGCCAATTCGCATAGGCTTACCCACCATACACTTCCACCACCCCAACTTAACCCAATTTTGTTTGTGTTGAGAGTTGTGTCTCCTAAGGTGTTTCGCTACTTAGGGACCGTGCTTGCAACTCCTGACGTGTGTATAGTTCACCATCTTACCCTCCACTTCCGCATTAAGTACACCATAACCCATAATTGCATTTCCATAATCCCATTGAGCTTCATAACCACCACCGCTTTCCGCTACCACCATTTGACATTTGTCATTTGAGATTTTGAGTTCGCGGTTTTTCCGTTTCCTAAGGTGTTTCGGCTACTTAGGGACGAGTCTCCATCATCTTGGTATCTACATCAAGAACACCGCTACTCATCATCTCAAAGGACGGTAACCTCGACGACACCATTGTATATTCCCATTGCAAATTGCATTGATAACCTCTAGCCCATTTTGCGTTACTTGCCTATCGAGACTAGCCATTTGAGTATTGCCGGCAACGTTACTTGTGCACATTAGTGATCTACACCATCCATTGCATACATACCATATCATATTGGTATCATATCATCCATTGTGTCACAAGTTTGTTCCCGCATATACACAATTGCTATCTTGGTTTGTGCATTGTGCAAAGTAGAAAGAGCAAAGAAGCTTGTAAAGCTTTTAAGCAAAAGAGAAAGAGCAAAGAAGCTTGTAAGCAAGTGCCATAGCATCATACCACATTGCATATAAGATTGTCATATCCGATCATCTTGGATCATCTTGAGAGAAACACTGGGAACCATACATACATAGCATACTTGGGATACAAAGTTTATCCATTTTGCATCTTATAGGTTGTGCACAAGTGTCGTATCCGCCTATTGAGCAATCGTGCTAGCGTCTCTCTTGAGTTTTGCAACACGAGCGTTTGGGTGGATTCCACATTTTGAGCTCATTCCTTGGCTGCATGGCCCCATTTATCTATCCGTGTGTGCGTTTCCGTGTGCCATTCATTGCTATTGGTCTACTTGTTTCGCTTGCAAATTTGTGAATCTCTTTCAACATTATTGACTCTTGCTAACATTTTGCATCAAATTTTTGTGCCACTATCCCCACCAAGCTCCACCATAAGCCTTATTTGTGTAGGTGTGAGAAACCGACAAGAATTGGTACCAATTGTGCTATTTCCTTGTTACACATTGAGTGATCATTGATCCATTTTCAACATAGGTCAAGGTACATTTGGAATAAGTTCTTCTCTTTCTCCCACTCATATTTGCTCGAGTCTTGTGATGGATAGGCAAGGCATTTCATCTCTGGTCTTCGACAACAACGATGGCGTGAACAACTACATCACCCAAGCGTCTATCTTCGATCTACAATGACAAGTGCAAGGCGCACAATCAAGATTGCAAGAGCGCATGGAGAACCTCTCCATCGACATTCATCTCTCCGAAGCAAGGAAAAGGGACTACATCGACACGAAGCTTTCCGCACATAAAGAGGAGCAAGATGCAAGGATGGAGGAGATTAGAGCCTTGATCAAGTCTTCTTCCCCTTCTTCATCTTCAAGGCGGCGACATTCAAGACACAAGTCTTGAGCCTTGAAGCGATGCAAGTGCAAATCGTCCTCGTCCACATCTACATGGCGATGACCATCACGTTTGTGATCAACATCGTCATGAAGGGCAAGTAACCTCCAAGCATCATGTGCACGACGACGACGAACGACATCTACTACGAGCTCAAGTGCGACAACGACACCATCAACATGAAGATACTCCACAAGCGCAAATGCACAAGTCCCAACAAGCCCTACTTCACGCCAAGTCCAAGCTTCAAGAGCACAAAAGACGACCGCGAGACGACCACCACCAAGACGGTGCTACGGCTACATCAACCACTTTGGCATCTTCGCCAAGTGTTCTCAAGGCATCTTCGCCTATGGACGTACGGCATCTTCGCCTACTTTCCACGAGTACGCCTACTACGACTTCATCAAGTCCAAGGCGACTACCTCTGGCGAGGGCGACACTTCCATCTTCGGAAGCCCCTCAAGGAAGATGGCCGAGCATGGGACATTCCCTTCAGTCATGGAGACGAGCTACGAGGTGCCACATCATATGGGCCTCCCACACCAAGACGGTGACAAGAAGGTCGAGCAAGGGCCATCCCCTTCGACCACGGCGACGAGCGTGAACCTCTTCAACAACATGAAGATGGCGCCCACATTGGACCCATACCCCGAGTCAAGCTACGCGACCGCGCATGGAGACATTTGCACCTACACCTCTCCGTCACCCACATATGTTGAGCTACCCCAAGTGCCATGTGAGGAGAGCCACCACCCCATGAGAGACATGAGTGACTCCACCATACGTGACATTGAGAGCATTTCATATGAGAGGATGAGTGTGACCACCACTAGCCCCACACATGAGAGCATGCCACACATACTATGTGAGGTTGAGCGCCATTTGAGTGACTCCACCAACCATATGAGTGAGTGCATCCTTGAGGGAGTGAGTGAGCCACAACACTTAGAGAGTGAGGTAGTTGACACGGCATGTGAGGCCACTATGATTTCTAATGACTTAACCTCTACTCCTAGTGTGTTTTCTTCTTCGGTGCTAGGTCTCCTACATGACTGACATGCCTATCCTTGATGAGTCTATTCCTCCATTGGAGACGGCGATGGCCATGGTGGACAATGTTGCACCCCCCACATGGTTCCATCAAGATGAAGATGACACCGAGTCGATCTTCAACACCTCACCTACAACACATGAGCGACGCTCCAAAGGTAACATAGGTGATGGTGCTTCTCTTGTCCCACTAGTGGACTCTCTTGACATCGATTGCTCCCATGATGTTGACCCACCTATTACCATGCTTCATGCTAGTGATACTTCTTCATGCCTTGACTTACCTGTTTATGATGAATATGATGATGAGCATGTTGAGTTGCCTAGTTGTGATGCTATGCTTCATAGGACATCATGTGAAAATTCTATTGGTCACTTCATGTTTGACAATCCTTTGAACTTGTCATATGCTATGAGTGAGATCTCTCATATTGCTTCCTTTCAATCTCAACATAGTAACTATGCATGCCCCATTAAAATAAATCCCATTTGCACTTATGGCATAGATGATGAGATGATGGTCATTGGATTTTGTTTCTCATGTGATGATATTGCCATGCTTCCTTTACATGATTTGCGCAATTCATCTAGTATGTCTTGCCATGATCACATTATACCAAATATGCATTGTTTTGGATGTTGTCAATATTCTCCATGTGATGTTGCTACTCATGCTCATGAGGAGACCCCCCATAGTTTCCTCACACATATTCGGAGATTTTGATTCATCTCATACTTGGCATGATTCCCATAATTGCGTGCACCATATGCATTCCATGAATAACAATGCTCTACATATTTCTCATGATGCATTACACAATTTGAGTCGCCATTATGCTATACATAATAACAAACCTCTCATGATGGATGACATGTTTCTATATCACGCATCTCATTTATTTGAGCATTGGATATTTGGTGCTAACCAACACAAGCACGTATGCATCATGATGGATGATGTGTACATGTACCACGCACAATTTTCCCTTTGTCTTTGTTTTGTGTAGGTACTCACGTATACTCGTCAACCTCTCAGTCCCAAGAGTTGACGAAACGAGCTCTTGAGAGCAACGATGACTTGGGATCACGTGGACTTTCATTCCCACCATTCCTTTTGCGCAAGGACTACGCGCATCTCTTCTACTTGGCTCTCACACGGCTATGGGATATTTACCACTTGCCACCTTATGCTCATTTTACCGTGTTCACTTTGCATGTTATGCTTGCTTCTATGCCTTTGCCATGCACTTGTGACCCTTGCTTGCATCTACCCATGATTCACCATTATGCTACTCCTATCTGTATTTGCATGCTTGGTGGAGATCCTAGTAGCTATTGTCATGATTTCTTTGTGCCCCATGCTGTTGATGCTTGTTGTGTTGGGAGAGTCATGATGATCCATTGCTATTTACATATGGCTCCTCGCCAATACATTCATGCTATTGTCCTCATATCTTGCTTTCATGTTTGTGCTATGTCATGTGATTTACTCATGCCCACTATTTGCACACATGACATGCTTGCCATGATTCCTTCTAGTATGTTGCATCTTCGCACTACTAGCTTGCTTGACTTGATCGCTATGATTGCTTGCTATATTGCATCACCCATGTTCGACTATCACTTGCTTTCTTGGGTTGATGACATATATGTTCATGCCTCTCACATGATATATCTTGTTTATTGTCGCTTGCCTCCTATAGTTGCCTCTATGCTTCATGATCTTGGAGACTTGGACATATTACTTGTGATGCATGCTTGTTTACTTGAGCCTATTGCATTTGGTTGTTATCATGACATATGCCTCCATACTATGAAATGCTCCCTTGTACTTTCTTATGATGAGCATGATGCATACACTTGTTGGGTATCTTACCACACGAATGATAGGTTTAGCACTTCCGCTAACCTCATTTGTTTTTCCGAGTGTTTGTCATGTTCTTTTCGTTTTGAAGGATTCACAAGGCATTACCGTCATGAGACATATTGGTTATGTGAAGGCATACACGATGTGCGACACCAACATTTTCGACATCCTCATAAAGGTGAACTCCTTCCCTTTGAGCCATCCTCAAGTTTGCATATTGGATGGGTCACTCTTTCATTGTTGTTTCTTTCTTGTTGTCTACATGCTACATCTATTGGATGGAGGAGCAACATTGGAGATTGGCTCTTTGGACCTTCACATTGAGGAGCGGTCGCACTTATTGGATGCATCTTTGGAATTCCACTCATGCCACGACATCGAGCATTGGTACACCACCATCTCCATATTTGTTGATTGTGCTCATACATGTCATGCTCGATGGACATATCATACTCACCACAAATTTGCACCCTATGCATGGATTGACACACATTATGATTGTCTTGTTGCACCTCTTCCCATGTCATACATGATATATGAACTTATGCATTTTCTTAGCAAATTTGTTGTGATCTTTCTTGATGGCATCTTCATACATAATGATCACATTGCCTATCATCAATTGCATGATAACATAATCATGTTGAGCATCCATTGCCATATTCATGCTATTGATAAACCGTCTCACTATGACATCATTTTGCACCGTGGTTGCATTCACCATATTCACAACACATTTGTGTGCACAATGATTGCATTTCCACCCATGAATGCTTTGCATCTCATTCTAGATCATCTTGATAAGCTTCATGCGCTTTGTCACGACCAATCTTGCCGCACGGACTCATTCTTACATGATGGACACTTTGTGTGCGCTAACCATTGTATTTCCGAGTGTTGCTTGTGTTTGCTCTTTTTGCATGTCTATCACTCCGGCGACACCTTGGACTACTTGGATTGTGCCATGTCTTCAACTCCGTCCAACTACAAGTTCGTCCTCGACAACCGTTTCCATGGTGATGAGGATCACGATCCGAGGTCGGATCTTTCCCAAGGGAGGGGAGATGATGCGGAGCATCCCACGTTCATCCCCATGTACACTCCGACTACTCTCCAAACCCCAAGTGGACATATGACGAGACCTCGAATATACGCCATTGGACACAAGGTGAACTCGCTCCTCTCCGAACCTTCACTTTCCACATGTGAGACATGGTTACTACCTCAAATATGTGTGCTATGCATGACCAGAACAAGGAGGAAGACCATGGACGAGCTAGCGAGGACGCCAAGTACAAGGACCAAGAGAAGGAGCTGCCGAAGAAGCTCCAATGAGCGGTCGTCCGGACGACACCGGACGACCGGCCACTCCTAGCCAGACGTCCGGCCTCCGATGGACGGCCGGCCCCCTGAGACCAGAGCGAATCTGCGGAAGACCGGTGCCAGCAGACGGCCGTGACGACCGGAAATCATCGGGCATCCGGTGCCCCTGGACCCGAGCCAAAACAGTGGACGTCCGGTGACACCGGACGACCGGTCCCTCATGAGCCATGTAACATCCCAAATTTTCAATTTGGAATGTTATACATTAGATCATCATGCATATCATATTTTTCTCGCATTTCTCCGATCCTAGAAATTTCACGCAACTCAAGGACCCTCGGAGAGAGTTGGAAGTTTCATTATTTTCATATTTGGGATTTTCCAAATCTTGAAAATAGGATCATTGGATTTATTTAAATTATCTTCATAACATTTTTCCTATAAAAATATTTGAGAGGGAATAATATGACTTTCCCAAGCAATTAGGAAAAATGAAGATATTATAAATAAACCAAATTTGGTTTTGGAAGATTTATTTTGCTTAGGCAAAATGAGCATTTTAAAAATTTTATGCATGTATATTGTTTTTAAAGTTCATTTTGTTCGACTCATTTTTAGGAGTCGGGAAAATTTGTTTTAATTAATTTGGACTTCATTTGATATTTATTTTATTTGTTTTGTTTTAATTTTATTTAAAAAACGCTACTGGACCGAGGCCCAGCCCGGCCCAAGCCAGCCGAGGCCGAGCCGGCGCCCGCCCACCTCCCTCCTCCTCCCTCGCGGCCGCCGCCCGGCGGAGCCCGCCGCCGCCACGCCTCGCCGCCGCCCGAGTCCCTTGGGACCCGGCGCCTTGACCCCCTCCCAAGCCACCGCCCCCCCCCTCGCCTTTATAACCCCCCGGCCCCTCTCTCTCTCCCCAACCCCCTTGAGCCGCCGCCCACCCGCCCCAAGCCGCCGCCCGCCGCCGTGGGCGCCGCCCTCGGCCGGACCCCGCCGCCCTCGCCCGGACCCACTTGCCCGAACCCGGAGCCCGGAGAGCCCCTCCGGCGATCACGGAGGTAGCCACCGCCGCCCGCGCCGATTCAGTTTTCCCTTGAACCGATCCGGTTTATTTTTTAAAAAAATATGTTCGGTTTTTAAAACCTAGATTGGTTTTATTTTATTCGGTTTTCTTATTTAACGACGTCCACCGAACCGTTTGCTTCGATGAACGCGTTAGATTAGATTCGCTCATTAACTAACGCTCACTTTTAACTCGTTCGTCGTTTTCTTTTTAATCGGAATTAATCCGTTATTTTTACGATTTGATTTACGATCTGATTTTCAAAACTGTTTTATTTCTTGCTCGTTTATCGGAATCAGGTGATTCAAGCGCTGGAGTTTAAATAACGAAACCGCCGTTCCGACTAACCTATTTTCACAGAGTTTTGCTACTGTGAAATTTTGACCTAATTTCAGATTGCTAAACCGAGTCGTTCTCTATCGAGTTCCGACTTTCGATGCTTTATTTGATTCGATTCTTTTGCCACCGGGGTTCTTAAGTTGAACTATCTGGTTAGATCTTTTATTCGAGATATGCCTGTGCATTAGATGAGTACTTATTGTATGCTTGTTGTTTGTCTGCGTTAGATCACCCGGAGTGCGCCGCTTGTTACTTCGAATCTCTAGGACTCGCGGATCATCAGCAAGGCAAGTAACACTTTGATCATACCTTTGCTACTACCCAGTTTTATTGCATTAGATCAAACCCTCAAACACTTGCATGTTTAGGATCTAATTAAATTGTGGGATGGGAAGTAGATTGAGGTAGTACCTATTACCTGTTTACTTATGAAACCTTGGGAGTTACTTCTACGTTTGCTTGATTATGCCATGCTATGCTAGTAGAGGTGGATTGGGTGAGTGAATATCCATGACAGATGTGAGATTGTTAATAAATGGTTTATTTAAGGTGGCAACCTAAACAAACATCTGGGTGGATTGAGGCACCTGGTTTCTATCAGGATTTGCCTGTATTTCTTCGGACCGCCACCCAGGCTCTAAGGGATCATGAGATTATTCAAACTAGAAACTTCCGTGTGCAGCCACAAGCCAATTATGGGCTCTGGCGTAGTTGACTAAGTTGTGCGAACTCTTACGGGTAGGCTAGCTGATGTAGGGGATGTAGGTTGGTACGGTCTACCCACATGTAAGGTGCTAAGCGCTTACGAAGACTATGTCTCGGTCATCCGCTTCTCAAACACCATGTAGTGCGAGAACCAAGCGGGGCGATCGAGTCTTGTGGGGAAAAGTGCACAAACCTCTGCAGAGTGTATAAACTAATCATGATTAGCCGTGTCCCGGTTATGGACATCTTGAGTATCTAGTACTTGATTATCATGTGAATCTCAACATGTTACTTCTAAAATAAATGTATTGGGTTTTAATGAGTATTTTTAATTGGGATTGAGGATGCTGTCAACCATCTTCAATGTTTAACAACCACCATGATAGTTAAATAAAATTATTCCTTTGATGTAGGGAAAAATTGGCTTTTCGCAAAAATGTAACCGTAGAGCCTTACCACCAGCCAAATATGCATGTAGTGTAGGCTTATTGCTTCATTGTTCTCTATGTGTTACATTGCCAAAGATATTCCATGTCTTTGACCCGTTTGAGCTGCAACTTTTCATGTTGCGAGACTTTTCGAACGACGAGTAAGATGTTAGGTTGTGGTTCTATACTCGGTGATGTCACCGGAGTTGATGGACTCACTGCTTTCCAAGCCTTCCGCTGTTATTATTAGATGGCCTTAAGCCATATTATTGTATTAAGTTCCCTTGTGGACAACGATGTAATAAGTGTGTGATTGCTACTCTGCTATAAATCCTTGAAATCTTTGTCAGGTCAACATTACTGATCGAGGATGACACTTTGAGTACAGAGCGCTAGATCCATTCGGTCCGGTCGCGACGAAGAATGGTATCGAGCACCACGACTATAGGACACGACCACTAAGATAAAGCCATAGATCACTACTCTCTTCTCATTTTCTAACTCCTCATCTTTTCTACTCTCTTTAGGATGACCGGACGCGAAGATCAAGTACACCCAACCGGATGAAGGCACACCATTTGGATTTCACTTGAAGGAAGTTACCAAGTACACGAACATTGGATTACCAAGCTTCACCGAACTTTCAACGCCACTCTGCTGAAGAGGAGCTGGAAGATTCATGCTCACGTTCGGGAAGGACATTCGCCTCAATCACCAAGCCTATAGATAGTGTTTTCAGTGCACCAACTTGGAGTCTGGGAAAGAGCATGGCAGCTCACATCACCATGGGACGCATTGGAGAAGTTTACCAAGAAGACCTCAAGGACACCATCTACCAGATTTGCGGACGCCGAGACGACAAATGGGAAGTCGTCAACACCAAGAAGGATAGATCCATTGCAGCATTCATCCAGGAGTTAAACCAGCACATTCGACGCCAGGAGAACCAGATGTGCAATGATATGATGGAGTTGCAAAATGCAAAAGGAAGGATCATCGAGCTTGAAGAAGAACTCAAGACAACTCGCAAGGACTATATGGACGAGATCGTAGCTCTAGCAAGACACAATAACGATCTTAAATGCGAGATTGAAGAACTCAAGAAGAAGTTGGCGCCAGAATGAAGACCAGTATGTCAACCACCCAAGCGACTACATCAACATCGACGACACCGATTCGGATCCAAGCGAACCCGACTTTGAAGACGAAGTGGAGCGGAACATTATGGAGTCTTCCACGGTTCAAATTAGTAGAAGTCCCCCACATATTAGTAGTATTTCCCTCCATGTAAACATTATAGTACACGCACTTTTGCGATAGTTAGATCGTTGTAAGCCTTGTTTGATTGAATGAAGTGATTTTGTGTGCATTTGCTCATGTGCATTTGGGTAGTGATTCCCCTTAGACCTCATTCTATTCTAAATTCTCATCTTTTCTAAACCCATCAGATGCCTCCGAGACGCGACCCCGGATTTGTTTTCCGCCAGAGATCACCCAATTGATTCAGCGGCGAGAATACCCTGATTCAAACATTGGTGCGTAACCGTGGCAACAACAACAACAACAACAACAACCCACCGCCACCACCACCACTGCGGATCATCCGACTCGTTTCCTTAGACTAAACCCGCGGTGTATTCCGGTAGCACCGAGCCAATTGTAGCAGTATGACCTGGCTCCGCAAGATAGGAAGGAGCTGACCAACTGCGGGATGCACGGATGGAGAAAGAGTGAAGTTTGCAGCGCATCGGCTTGAAGGACCCAGCAGCGGCATGGTGGGAGAATTTCTGACCACTTACCTGTGACACTTTGTCACATGGGATCAGTTTCAAGAAGCTTTTCGCACAGCCCATGTTTCAAGCAGGAGCTATGGCCATGAAGAAGCGTGAGTTTCGCAACTTACGCCAAGGAGGAAGGATCACACAAGACGTGGATGACTTTAGTAAACTAGCACGTTATGCCCCGGATGACGTTGCTACGGATGCAGCTAAGCGGGAGAAGTTTCTAGAAGGACTGAATGATGAGTTCAAGATGCCGTTGATGGTAGCAAGTTTCAATAACTACCAGGAGTTAGTAGACCGAGCCCTCATGATTGAAGGAAAGCAGACAAATTGAGAACTGCATAGCGGAAGTATGGACAAGGGAAGTATAACTCGAGCTCAGCAGAAACCTCGTTATACCCCTAAATCAGAATTCAGTTTCAGCATACCCATGGAGGAGGAAATTAGCATAACCATAACAGCACCAAGAATGGGAGCAGGAATGGAGGAAGCAGCAGACGAATCGCATCAACCCGTCAACACCATCCAAAGTAGACCTAAGTCATGTTACTTGCTTTAAGTGCCGCAAGACTGGGCACTATGCAAATGACTGTCGGAAAGGCCAGAATGGAAATGGCAATGGAAGCTCGAAAGAAGCCCAACCCTTTCAATAGAGGACAGGTGAACCACATTGAAGTGGAGGAGGTTGAAGATCAGCCCGATGCGATGTCGGTAAGTTTTTGGTTAAGTCATTTACTGCGGTTGTTCTTTTCGATCTTTGGTGCATCGCATTCATACATATCAAGGGATTTGTGGATAAGTACAAGTTACCAACCCAAGCCCTTAGGTCACCCATGCTAGTAACCTCACCCGGAGCAGTACATGGCTAGTAAATGGTGTGATCGATTGCCATTAAGGATTGGACCCTATGTTTTCCCCTCGGACCTAATAGTTACGCAATCCCAAGGATTGGATGTGATATTAGGTATGGATTGGTTATCAAGTATGGAGGAAACATAGATTGTACCGCAAGGTCAATTTTGCTCACCACACACGAAGGAAGAAGGATTAATGCATTATCCGCACGAGCCGAGGAGAGCACAAGTTAATTGCTTATCAGGAGTGGTACAGGAAGAAGTACCAGTGGTGAAGGATTATCCTGATGTATTTCCGGAAGAGTTGCCAGGAATGCCGCCAGATAGAGACATTGAGTTTTTAATCGAGCTGTTGCCAGGAACAGGCCCGATATCGAAGCGACCGTACAGGATGCCCGCAAAGGATTTGGCGGAAATCAAGAAGCAGATTAAGGAACTTTTGGATAAAGGTTTTATACGCCCAAGCTCTTCACCTTGGGGATCACCCGTTTTGCTAGTGGAGAAGAAGGATGGATCGTTAAGAATGGTTGTTGATTATCGTGGATTGAATGAAGTAACAATCAAGAACAAGTACCCACTACCTATGATAAATGACCTGTTTGATCGCTTGCAAGGAGCCAAGGTGTTTTCCAAGATCGACTTGCGATCGTGGTACCATCGATTGAAGATTCGGGAGCAGGACATACCCAAGACAAAGCATTTACCACGAGATATGGACTATACGAGTATACCGTTATGTCATTTGGACTGACTAACGCTTTTGACCTATTTCATGAACCCGATGAACAAAGTGTTTATGGAGTTTTTGGATAAGTTAAATCGTGGTGTTCATTGATGACATTTTGATTTTCTCGAAGACTGAAGAGGAACACAAGGAACATTGCGATTGGTTTTGGAGAAACTGAGGGAACACCAGTTGTATGCCAAGTTCAGCAAATGTGAGTTTTGGCTAAAGGAAGTTGGATTTCTCGGACATGTTATTTCCGGAGAAGGGATAGCAATTGACCCCACGAAAGTTGAGACCGTAACCAAATGGGAAGCCCCAACGACCGTTGGAGAGATTCGGAGTTTCCTTGGACTCGCAGGATACTACCGAAGATTCATTGAGAATTTCTCAAGGATTGCTAAGCCTATGATGTAATTGTTGAAGAAGGAAAATAAATTCATATGGACCGAGGACTGTGAGGCAAGTTTTCGTGAGATGAAGAAAAGATTGGTTACCTCACCGGTTTTGATCTTGCCAGATCAAACTAAGGATTATGAGGTGTATTACGGCCTTCACGTCGAGGACTTGGAGCAGTGCTTATGCAGGAAGGAAGAGTTGTTTCGTATGCTTCACGACAACTTAAGCCTCATGAGTTGAATTATGCCACTCATGATTTGGAGTTAGCAGCCGTTGTGCATGCCTTGAAGACGTGGAGACATTTTCTCATTGGAAATCATTGCGAAGTATATACGGATCACAAGAGTTTGAAGTACATCTTCACACAGAAGGAATTGAATCTCAGACAAAGGAGATGGTTAGAGCTTATCAAGGATGATGACATGAGATTGCATTATCACCCCGGGAAGGCTAATGTCGTAGCGAGCGCATTGAGCCGTAAGAGCCACGTCAATACCCTAATGATGGGAGGAATACCCAATGAGTTAGCCGAGGACCTTCGAGAGCTATGTTTGGAAATAGTTCGAGAGGCTATGTAGCAGCATTGGAGATTCAATCGACACTAATGGACAAAATCGAGAGAGGCCTGGAAGGCGGATAAGGAAGTTGCCTTTATAAAGGAGAAAATGAGCAAAGGAAAAGCTAAAGGATTTCGTGAGGACGAGCACGATACCTTATGGTTTGAAGACCGTGTTTATGTGCCCAATGACCCGTAGATCGTGAAGTTGATTTTACAAGAAGCCCATGATTCACCCTATTCGATTCACCCAGAAATACCAAGATGTATTTGGACTTGAAGAATACTTTACGGTGGACCGGAATGAAGAAGGATATTATGCGAATGCGTAGCAGTTTGTGATGTATGTCGAAAGTAAAAGGCGTAACATCGAAGCCGGCAGGATTGTTACAACCATTGCCGATACCCGAATGGAAGTGGGATAAACTAGGCATGGATTTTATCACAGGATTGCCAAAGACTCGTTCAGGATATGACTCGATTTGGGTTATAGTCGACCGTTTAACAAAGGTAGCCCATTTCATTCCAGTCAAGACTACCTATAGCAGTGCTAAGTTGGCAAAGATATACATGACCAGAATTGTATGCTTACACGGAGTTCCGAGGAGCATTGTATCGAACGAAGGAACCCAATTTACTTGAAATTTTGGAACCGGTTACACGAAACATTGGGAACTAGATTGGAATTTAGTACAGCTTTCCACCCACGAGACCGATGGATGCACCGAGAGAGTCAATCAGATTTTGGAGGACATGCTAAGAGCTTGTGCCCTAGATTATGGATCTAGCTGGGATGATAATTTGCCGTATGCAGAATTCTCCTACAACAACGATTACCAAACCAGTTTGAAGATGGCACCTTTCAAGCTTTGTATGGAAGAAGGTGCAGGACACCATTGTTATGGGGACGAAACCGAGATCGTCGATTGTTCGGACCAGATTTGATTAAGGAGTCTGAACAGAAAGTTAAGTTGATTCGAGATGTGCTCAAGATAGCCTAGTCCGGACAAAAAGAGCTATGCCGATTCAAAGCGCCAGCGATTGAGTATGAAGTTGGAGCAGTATATCTCGAGTATCCCGCTTGAGGAGTTAAGCGTTTTGGAGTTAAAGGAAAGTTAGCACCCCGTTTCGTTGGACCGTATAAGATTTTGCAACGCATGGGAGAAGTTGCGTATAAGTTGGAATTACCAGAAGGACTGTCAGGAGTTCATGATGTATTCCATGTTTCTCAGTTGAAGAAATGTCACCCGAGATAGCGGAGGTACCGTTAAGAGACACAGTACCATTGGAAGCAATTCAGTTGAAGGATGACTTGACATATGAGGAAAAACCGGTTAAGATTCTCGATTATGCCAGCAGAGTTACCCGCAGCAAGGTTATCAAGTTTTGCAAAGTTCAATTGGAGCCACCACCGGAGGATGAAGCCACCGGGAAAGAGAGGAAGTTTTGCTCAAGGACCACCTCACCTATTTTCTAGCCAACCCGAATCTCGAGGGCGAGATTCATCTTAAGAGGTAGGTTTGTAACATCCCAAATTTTCAATTTGGAATGTTATACATTAGATCATCATGCATATCATATTTTTCTCGCATTTCTCCGATCCTAGAAATTTCACGCAACTCAAGGACCCTCGGAGAGAGTTGGAAGTTTCATTATTTTCATATTTGGGATTTTCCAAATCTTGAAAATAGGATCATTGGATTTATTTAAATTATCTTCATAACATTTTTCCTATAAAAATATTTGAGAGGGAATAATATGACTTTCACAAACAATTAGGAAAAATGAAGATATTATAAATAAAACAAATATGGTTTTGGAAGATTTATTTTTCTTAGGAAAAAATGAGAATTATAAAAATTTTATTAAAGAATATTGTTTTTAAAGTTAATTTTGTTCGACTCATTTTTTGGTTTCGGGTAAATTTTGTTTTAATTAATTTGGATTTCATTTGATATTTATTTTATTTTTTTTGTTTTAATTTTATTTAAAAAAAAACGCGCCGCCCCCCCCCCCCCTGGACCGAGGCCCAGCCGGCCCAAGCCAGCCAGGCCCAGGCAGTGCCCTGCCCACCTCCTCCTCCTCCCTCAAGGCCGCCGCCCGGCGGAGAGCCCCGCCGCCAAGACGCCTCGCCGCCCGCCGAGTCCCGCCTGACCCGCGCCTTGACCCTCCCCAAGCCACCGCCCCCCCTCGCCTTTATAACCCCCCCCCTCTCTCTCTCCCCAACCCCCGGAGCCGCCACCCGCCCACGCCAAGCCGCCCGCCCTTGGCCCGTGGGCCGCCGCCCTCGGCCGGACCCGCCGCCTCGCCCGGACCCGCTTGCCGAACCCGGAGCCGGAGAGCCCCTCCGGCGATCACCGGAGGTAGCCACCGCCGCCCCGCGCCGATTCGGTTTTTCCCCTTGAACCGATCCGGTTTATTTAAAAAAAAAATATGTTCGGTTTTTTTTAAAACCTAGATTGGTTTTATTTTTATTCGGTTTTCTTATTTAACGAACGTCCACCGAACCGTTCGCTTCGATGAACGCGTTCGTTAGATTCGTTCTGTTAACGAACGCTCACTTTTTAACTCGTTCGTCGTTTTCTTTTTAATCGGAATTAATCCGTTATTTTCGATTTGATTTGGATCTGATTTTCAAAACTGTTTTATTTCTTGCTCGTTTATCGGAATCGGGTGATTCAAGCGCACGGAGTTTAAATACGAAACCGCCGTTCCGACTAACCTATTTTCACAGAGTTTTGCTACTGTGAAATTTTGACCTAATTTCAGATTGCTAAACCGAGTCGTTCTCTCTCGAGTTCCGACTTTCGATGCTTTATTTGATTCGATTCTTTTGCCACCAGGGTTCTTAAGTTGAACTATCTGGTTAGATCTTTTATTCGAGATTTCCCTGTGCATTAGATGAGTACTTATTGTATGCTTGTTGTTTGTCTGCGTTAGATCACCCGGAGTGCGCCGCTTGTTACTTCGAATCTCTAGGACTCGCGGATCATCAGCAAGGCAAGTAACACTTTGATCATACCTTTGCTACTACCCAGTTTTATTGCATTAGATCAAACCCTCAAACACTTGCATGTTTAGGATCTAATTAAATTGTGGGATGGGAAGTAGATTGAGGTAGTACCTATTACCTGTTTACTTATGAAACCTTGGGAGTTACTTCTACGTTTGCTTGATTATGCCATGCTATGCTAGTAGACGTGGATTGGGTGAGTGAATATCCATGACAGATGTGAGATTGTTAATTAATGGTTTATTTAAGGTGGCAACCTAAACACACATCTGGGTGGATTGAGGCACCTGGTTTCTATCGAGATTTTACTCAGATTTCTTCGGACCGCCACCCAGTGCTCTAAGGGATCATGAGATTATTCAAACTAGAAACTTCCGTGTGCAGCCACAAGCCAATTATGGGCTCTGGCGTAGTTGACTAAGTTGTGCGAACTCTCTTACGGGTAGGCTAGCTGATGTAGGGGATGTAGGTTGGTACGGTCTACCCACATGTAAGGTGCTAGCGCTTCCGAAGACTATGTCTCGGTCATCCGCTTCTCAAACACCATGTAGTCACGAGAACCAAGCGGAGGCGATCGAGTCTTGTGGGGAAAAGTGCTAAACCTCTGCAGAGTGTATAAACTAATCATGATTAGCCGTGTCCCCGGTTATGGACATCTTGAGTATCTAGTACTTGATTATCATGTGAATCTCAACATGTTACTTCTAAAATAAATGTATTGGGTTTTTAATGAGTATTTTTAATTGGGATTGAGGATCTTGTCAACCATCTTCAATGTTTAACAACCACCATGATAGTTAAATAAAATTATTCCTTTGATGTAGGGAAAAATTGGCTTTTACAAAAATGTAACCGTAGAGCCTTACCACCAGCCAAATATGCATGTAGTGTAGGCTTATTGCTTCATTGTTCTCTATGTGTTACATTGCCAAGATATTCCATGTCTTGACCCGTTTTCGGCTGCAACTTTTCATGTTGCGCAGACTTTTCAGAATTTAGTAAGATGTTAGGTTGTGGTTCTATACTCGGTGATGCATTTGGAGTTGATGGACTCACTCGTTTTCCAAGCCTTCCTGTTATTATTAGATGGCCTTAAGCCATATTATTGTATTAAGTTCCCTTGTGGACAACGATGTAATAAGTGTGTGATTGCTACTCTGCTATAAATCCTTGAAATCTTGTCTTTGTGTCGGCATTCTTGATCCAGGGATGACACCGAGTACAGAGCGCTAGATCCATTCGGTCTGGTCGCGACAAACCACCGGACGACCGGCCCCGGGACGTCAAATTACTGTCTATACGATTTGAGCTGAGGCCCATGTACCCCTTCACTTCGCCCCATTTGCACTAAGACTATAAATAGACCTCCTCCTCCTCCTAGAGAGGGTTAGCGTTAATTTAGCTCATTGTTAGATAGAGCTCATTATCCATACCGGATCTACTCCACGAGAGACCGCGGCCCCTCTTCGGAGAAGATCCACCTTGGATTCAAGACCCCCTCTTGGGTGGCCCCCATCAAGACCTCCTCATGGAGAAGAACGCTCTACCGTTTGTATCGTCCTTTGTTGACCTTGAATCATGTATCTCCTTTGTGTTCATCGATCTAGCACATGTGTGATTGATCTTGTTGGTTTGAGTGATTCTCTTGTGTTTTCCCCGTGATTTCCCTCATGTTCTTCCGCTCGTTCTTCGTGTTCCTAGTAGGTATCCTCTCCAAACGTGAAAGATCGTCCACATAGGGTTCCGCCCTACATCAAGTAGTGCAGTGTTAATCGAAGGAAGGGGGATCAATCACCGGGTGTAGACCTCCACGAGCATCCAGCTGCCGCGACCGTCGACGAGCACCATCCAAGATGTGTTCATGCCGACTCGGTACATACCGTTAATGTAGTTGAGGCTGACGGGGATCGGATCGCAGTCAAGGGGGTTGATGCTCGCCACCCTACGATCATTATGCTGCGTGACACGCCGTTTCTGAAGATCAGGCGGCATCAGCAAGCAAGGAGCTGGCTTAAAAAGCTCCGGCCTGAGGGCTTTGAGTAAACGGTACAGCCCCGACGAGCACGCCAAGCGAGCGGCATGGTAATCTTGAGATTGTCCACACGCGAAACAATAAGCTTGATTACCTCTGTGGGGAGCGAATTCCAGCCACTCTTTCGGCGGACGCTGCTCGGTTCTGCCATTGTTAGTGCTTGGGTTTCGGACGAGGGGGCGAGGCGCCTTAGCGGGGATGGAAGATTGGATGAGATTATGTGCGGACAAAGATGGAGAAGCGAATATGTGATGCGGGAAGTGGACAGGTGATGATGACTACAGCACGCCGCTTGACTTACGAGACACATACCAGCAGCGTAGGGTCATATCGAAGTCAAACAACTTGATTGAGTGATCACAGTACTGGTACTCCCTACAGTACTTGCTACTATGGCCTAACTTGCTTGAGTAGAGTAGTAGTGGAGTAGGACTGTGCTCTACTACTAGCACCGGAGGAGTAGTATGTTCTAATATAAAATAGTTACAAACTTCAATGCCCGAGCGTGGAACGACTACGAACCGCCATCGGTGCTAACTCCAATCCTGCAAGTAATGGATTTGTTTCTTTTTAACTTTCTGTACGAATCTGTAGCCAGCCTGCAAGTCATGTACACTATACTGATAGTGGAACCCACAAAGTACTTAGAATACAAGATTAAGGATGAAATTCACTTTTTATAGAGGGAGAATCATGCACGCAATTAACTCAAATGGATTGGACATGACTCTATTATTCTCCAGCGGCAACCGGCAAATTTCCTCCCGCGAGCCGGAGTAGGTTTTTCGGTTTGCATGCGGGTTTAACGGAGGGGTTTGATGGAGGCGAGGAGGCGTGTTCAGCCAGGCGTGCAGTGGACGGCGCAGTACTATTTTATTTGACAACTACAACTAGTATATTATAAAAAACAAAGAAGAGATAGTAGAGATAGAGATAAGAATAGAGACTAGGGAGGAGCACCATCTACTTCTTCGTGCGCTACTCCTGTGCTCCATTCGGCGTGACATAGCGTCCCCTCAGCCCACTCCCTCCTGCGCTCCATTCGGTGGGCGCCGTTGAAATTTGGGAGTGCACTCTCATGACTGCTAGCAGCGACGACTTCACCGACGCATTTATCGTCTTCCCGACCTCGGCAACCTCTTCCTCAACGACATGGGCGACAACCTCAACGCCAATGGTGCTGCTCCCATTGCACCGTATGTGTTTCTGTCCTTCCTGTTTGAAATCGTGGTAGAATTCATGTTTCTAGTCTGTGTCCTAAATTCGATCTGTTCATCTACTATGCTAGTCTGCATGATTAGTTTAATCTCTGTTATAGCCGTCATGATTTATTTTGTGCTTATTCGGACTAAACCTCATAGTAACTTGCTCATATATTCAACTGGCAGAACGTCCCCTACAGCCACTCCTGTTTCATGGACGGCCTGGTCGATGCCTCCAAGGAGCCCTTCGTCTACTGCTATGAGTGCCCGGTGCCATTTTGGGGCTCGCCGGCGGACATCATGCATCACCTGACACAGGCGTGCGGCAATCACTATTGGCCCTTGGTGAAGAACATCAAGTACGAGATGTGCTACCCGTTCACCATGCTGGGGTCGCTGGAGGATCAGCGCCGCCTGCTAGTCTCGGAGGAGGACGGCAGCGTCTTCCTCTTGATCGTGGCCACCGGCGAGGCCCGCACAGGCCGCCGCCACATCTCTGTAGTGTGCGTCAGGGGCGACGCTGCTGACGCTAACACTGACACGAGGCCGATGTACGCGTGCGTGCTCACTATTACTACCACTCGGAGGTACGTGGGCGGCGACATTGGCTACGCCAAGCATACTTGGACTCTGCTGAGCTGGGACCTTCCCGCCGATGTGGACATGGAAAACCCATGGTGTTATTTGAACTCCAACAATGTGCACGGGGACTTCAAGGAGGTTCACCTGGACATCTGCATTTTCAAGTTAAATGTTGATCATTAGTCTTCGCTCAATGTAATCTGCTGTCTAAGCATGTGGAGACTTCCATGCATGATCTTGCTCTATTGGAGTATCGCGCATGAATAAAAGTGTATCCATTTATGGTTTAGTCTAGAATCTTCCATGTATGAATTTTTACTACAGTAGTAGTGAAAGACTTATGATGAACCATTTCTTACATATCCTCTGCCCCCTTCCAAGTCATCCTGATTTAATCCCTCCGTCTAGGTGTATAAGGGCATGGTTAATACTTAAATAGTATAGCCAACTGTTGACTATAAGAAAGTGCCATGTCATATGTAGCCAACATGTATAACAATGGATACTCAAAAACTAATTCTTGAAGATCATTTCATGCAAACCACAATAAGAGTTATTTTTTCAAAAGTTTTGGATGCAGGTTGAACAGTTGAACGCTTTTGTTTGCAAAAGATACTTTTTTATCTATTTCACCCGGATGTTTGTGATCTCTAGTGATGAAATAATATCCGAACAAACCTACTGATACCGTTACACATGAGATGACCCCCACATCCTTTGTCAAAATAAAAAACTCCCCGATCAATGCATTTCACTCTTCCGTGCAACGCACGTGCACCTTACTAAGATTAGTACGACAAAAAATTGTACTAACATTATATATAGTACGATAAATGATGATGCATGTCACCTGAAATAATAGGAGTATCATTGAAAACTATGTTCAAATATGAATCCAACGATATTGTTTTTGTTGACATGCACTAACATTTTGTCAGTTAAATCTTCAGTCAAATTCAATGGGGGATAAACCACGACCGATGTAGGCGTACTAGTGTAGAGGGTGGCGCTGCACGAGAGTCTCACCCCGCTCGTGGTGCGGCAGTAAAGCCGTCATATCACAAAACCCAACCACTCCCAGTAATAAGTGGCCTGGTAAAATAAACGGACAAGCAACCATCACATCCCTCCGTCTTTTTTGCATTTCATCTCTCTGCATTTACTTTCTCCCGTTCATCTACACTCGATCCCTAGCTACTACTCCTAGGGCCAGTTCTTTTGGCGGCTTCCCCAGCTTTTCCCACAAGACTAGTCATAGTGGAGAGTAACAATAAGGCGCCTCACTCGTTTATTTGGGCTTCTAAACTACTACTTCGTCCTGGTTTATTCCTCACCATTGTAATTTGTGCTAAATTTTGACCAAAGACTTAACTCATTTATTCCTCACCATTGTAATCCCTCCGTCTTACGAAAACCAAATAATCCCAAAACACTTAGGCGTGGTGCATTAACTTCTACCTCGTTTCTTGTTTCTTGACATATCAACCAATAAGAGATAAAGAGTGTGCATTCTTTTAATGACTTGAGATATCAAACACAACATGCAGTGGTTAGTTCATTGCATGCAATACTATTAATTAGCAAATAAACATTAACATTTCTCGTTTTCTCCTCCTCCTTAGTCACGGTGCACAGCCTAAGATGACTTACTCACCTAGACGGATGGAGTAGTGCATGTGACATGCACTAACATTTCATTAGTTAAATTTATGATCAAAATTTGACACTTATTACAATGGGGACCAATAAACCAGGACGGAGGTAGTAGTTATGGGATTACTAATCTAGAAGCCTAAAAGAACTGGCCCCTCGTACTCCTACTAGTAGTAGTACTCAAGTTGGAATTCCCATTGCACGGCACAACTTGTTAGGAAAAAAATTCGATACAGGGTGTAGGAAGCGGTTTGGGAATTTGCATGCCTTTCCAACTAGTGAGATACTCCGTACGAATGAGAAATAACCACAGAGAAGGAAGCTAAAAGTAAACAATCAAACGAGCATTTTTGCATTTGTTTTGCATTGAATCGTTTCACAAGCTTGACTAGTGCTGTTTTTCTACTTTTACAAAAACCGCATCGTAATGTTTTTTTCGAGAATACGCCAATGGCGTACCATATTTTTATAGAAGGTAGAAAGCATAATTACAAGAAGTGTGGCTCGAGTGCGCACGCACGGCCCCACAGACACAACACCAACACCACCTAGCACACCTAAGCTAATTCCTCACAAATCGTTGTAGGCCACCAACATCACCACCTGCTTGCCTCCACTCGGCTACCTCACCAAGGATCATAGTGGCAAGCTCCCTAGCATCCTTTTGTTGATCAACTCGATTAAAGACCCTAGCATTATGTTGCTTCCAAAGAGCCCACCTGCCCGCAATGAGCAACGTGTCAAACCCTCGCTTGTCATCCTTGTGGAATTGTTTTCTCTCTCTCTCAACCACCATTCAAGGGTCGTATCGTCAGGTAGACGGTCCTGCACGTTGAACGCATCGTAATGTTAAAACGTGCATTTGCATGTACATAAGTAATAGTAGTACTCCCTCCGTCTAGTTGTATAAGTCTTCCCTCCTTCTTGGTCACGGTGCATAACCAAAGATGACTTATTGACCTGGACAGAGGGAGTAGCACAGTCTACAAGCATATATCGAGAGAGACGTGTAGTGCGATAGTATATAGAAAGTTTGTGCTATATGCACGTACTTGCAAAATGCGTACGAATACACAAGGTTTCCAAACTTTCCCTTTTACATACTTAATTAAGGACGCTAAAAATTCCTGAACATTCGGGATTTATTATTTGCGTCCCAATACTAATGAGACCGCCTTACGAAACAAAAATTATACTCCTCCTAAAAGCCACGACGCTCGCAGGAGCGCTTGCGGCACGCCACGAGTGCCCTGGTGCGCGGCCGTTTCCCAGCGCACCGACACAACGCCTCTTCCTCAGCCTCGCAACTCGCGAGGTGCTGATTAATGACTTGTCATGGGCGAGCGCGATCTCACCGGTGTGGTGATCCGGCGCCAACAGGTACTCCTCCTCGCTGGAAGCGTGCACCCGGTCCATGTACCGCCAAGCGTAGATGAGGCGCTTGGGCCTGACTGCACTCAGGGCGTCGGCACGGGCGTCCTCCGCCACCCTCACGGCCCTCGCACGAGCCTTCTGCCAAAGAGCCAATTGCCTGACTCTCTCGGACGCGACATAGGCCTCCCAGGAAGCTTGTTCCACGGTGCGCTTCTCTTCCTCGGCCTTCTTCTCCGCCTCTATTTTGGCGCGCTCTGCTGGAGGCAAAGCCTCCCACAAGGCGACATCCATTTCTCTCCAAAGCTCCTCAAGGCTGGGGGGCTCGGTGGGCGGCGCGGCGTTCTCCTCGTAGCGGGGAGCCGACGCGTCCTCCGGCGCGCGTGCTGGCAAGATTGGGAACGCCAACGCATCCACCTCGATGCGTCGCGGCGAGGAGCGGAACGCCGACGCGTCCTCCTTGACTAGTGGCAGCGAGGAACGGAACGGTGACGCGTCGCATAGCGGCAAGGAGCGGAACACCGACGCGTCCTCCTCGACTAGTGGCGGCGAGGAACGGAACGACAACGCGTGACCGTCCGCGCGGTGCAGCAAGGGGCTCCTAGGGCTTGGGAGGGGTGATGCCATGGTGGTCGACGTGAGAGGGAGGGGTAGGAGATAGCGATGAACGTGAACGTGAGGGGGAGGAGATAGCGATGTCGTAGGAGGCGCAGTATTTATAGCGAGCAATGGCACACCTACGTAAGATATGGATCGAAGCTGCGACTTAACTGCAGGTCCAGTTGCGTCATTGACATGTGGGCCAGACCCCTGTTGGGCCCATATGTCAGTGACCCAATGCACCTGCAGTTAAGTAACAGCTACGTTGGCATATTTGTTGGAGTAAACTACGGGGGAACGAAGGGGTGGAAATATTGCTGGTCACAACGGATTGGACGAGCGTGGGGGGGGGGGGAGAGTCATGCATGCAGATTTTTTCACACTGGGTGGAGTGGTGGGACCGCCGGAGGGAGAAGGAGAGTTTGGCAGGCATATTGTTTCCACACATGGAGAGGAAAAGATTTCGAGACGAACGGGCTTCCTGCAGGTATGGAGAACGGTGCATAATTAGTCATCTTGCATGCCGGGCTAGGTATAGTCTCAAGTCATTAAACACATACACGCCCCACACATGTTTATATTTCAAGGTGCACTAAATTATTGCATGCGATGATTAAGGCTGGCCATAATGGTGGTATCTTAACTGGTATCATGCACACGGGAATAGCAAACATGCTGATGTGGCAAAGAATTAAAGAAGAGAGGGGGGTTAGAGTAACTAGTGTTCATGCATGCATTGGTAAACACATTTTTTTGTGAAGAACGACAACACTAGTTGAGTACTTTTGCAGACTTCAAAAACTATTCCACCGCCTCTACTATCTTGCTAAGAGTAGGTGAAATTTTTGAATCGAGCCCTTTAAACTAGAAGGGAGGTAGTGGTACTCTAATAGCTAACCTTGTTGTGATGACAAGATAGGACATGGCACGCACCGACGGAGGAACTAGTCTGCATTGTGCATTTAAGTTTTGTCTGAAGTCAATGTACCTCTACTTTCACCAGACTTATAGAAAAATGTGTCAACATTCACAATGTCAAATCAATATTTTTACACTCATTATAAAACGTAGTTCTTATACTCATTATAATCAGTATTGTAGATATTGATATTTTTAGTATAAATTTGGTCGTGGGATTAAATTGATGCCTGTCAAAGCGTGGAGGAAGAGGAGCTTAGGGCTTGCATTGCCGGTCTCTACATAGGTATTTCTCTTCATAATCCTGTAATTTTAGAGACTGATTGCGCTTTTGTGGTAGCGTCTCTTGCATCTGGGGACTATGACAGGTCTGCTATGCGTGACTCAAGATGAAAGCATTGAGCATCTCGAAGTTGATCAACAATCTTCAATTGTCAAAGATTAGCCGTTCGGCCAATAAGGTGGCACACTTAATTGCTAAGTATAGCTTTGACAATAGATTAGATGGTATTCTTGTAAATAACATACCGCCCTGTGTGGTGAATATTGTATCGAATGAGTGTACTGATGTGGCTGGTTAATTAATATAAGGTCGTGTTAAAAAAAGTATAAATTTGGTCAAACACTTTGCAAACGGTTGACGGGAGTAAAAAGGACCAGAGGGAGTATCATGCATGCGGAGTAGGCAAAAAAATTGCTTGTCTAAAAAAGGCAAAAAAATTGCTCATTTATAGCCGGTCGAAGTCTCAAAGGGCGCGACCGCGCGAGGGAGGCGAAGGTCGTGGGAGGCGCAACGTTTGACGAAATTAAGTGAAGTTACATCCACGCGCCGGCATGGCGTGCGAACAGGCAGAAGCTATACCGTCAGGCCTACGATATGGGTGTAGTAGACATGACATCTAGTGGGTCCCGCATAGTTCTCGAGAACTCTTTGGGGGCTTGCAGCCGTTTATCCACTGGGCAAGCCAGCAACCCCACGCCGTTAGCACGCCCTACTCGTCCCCGTCTTCTACCTTACAATAGTTTGCTCCCAGTCGTCCCGTCCTTTCACATTAGTTCGCTCCCAGTTTTTTTGTGGGGTACAATAGTTCAACTTCTCCTAACCCTCCTTCAAAATCCATGGCCTCCCAAATCTCCATGGTCGCCGCTGAGTACCAGGTTAGATCCATCACCAGCGATCAGTTCATTGTCATCTACACACGTGGATCCGAGACGGTGAAAGCATGGCTTGCTCGCTTCCTACGCATGTTCAACAGTTCAAGGGATGAGTGGGTCGCTGGGCTAGATGTTGAGTACACCACAGTCCTGGGACGAGAGAAGGATCTAAAGGACGAAGAGAGGAAGAAGCCCGCCGTGATCCAGGTTTGCGTACATAACATTTGCTTGGTCTACCACATATGCCATGCCGACGTTGAGTGCCAGGATTTTAAGAACTTCCTCAAGGACAAAAGAGTGAAATTTGTTACTGTAGGCTTTAAGAACGACAGGGATGTCCTGCGTCGGATAGGTCTCGTTGTAGGCCAGCCCTTCGATCTCCGGAAAAGGCAAGCCTGGTGTCCTCCTCTCAACCTTCAATCTTGACGCCGGCAGCAGCCATGATTGATCCTTCAGACGCTTAAACCGAAGAAACCTCATCACGAAGTTTCATCATGCATGGGAGTCGAAGACATTAGATGAAGATCACATCCTGTGACGCAGCAATGGATGCCTACCTTTGTTTAAATATATACAAGGGTTGGATGAAGAAGCGAGCCTGTGGTCCGGGTTCAAGCAAAGAAGCGTCGTGAAGAGGAAGAGGGACGAGGACGAAGTCGAGGGCGTGGACTCGAACTCCAAGTAGGTGGCGATGCCGTCGCTCATGCTGGTTCTACTGCGATTGTCAAGCGGACTAGTTGCTTAGTTTATTTTCAAGGGTGTGTTGTGCTAAGGCCCCAGCAGAACTATGTTTATGTTCTTTCTCGTTATTTGAACTCTTTAGTACGCATGCGTGAGTAGTACTAGTACTATGTCTTACTACTGTTCTTCTTGCAGTTGGTACTACTGCTTGTATCTTCGTGTTCCTACTGCACTTAATACGTTCGTACTAATAGTATAATTTGGGTCAGTCGATTTGTGAAAGAAGTTCAACGGAGCGAAGGAAGAAGACGGCAGAACAGGTGGAAGAAGCCCTTCTAGCCATCCATATTGCATCAAACGGCTCACATGAGTCGACTGACCCAAATTGCTCCTTTAGATTGCAGGATCCACGTGGCATTCAAGGTCGCGAAGGTAGATTCCGCGTCCGCACCCGGTTTGCAGGCTCGACAGTGCGCGACCGGCTTCCACCGCGACAGCCACCATGCGTGCCTCCTCCGCGCGGGCGGAGACGACAATGACATGCTAGTTCCTCCTCGCCGGCGTGCTAGAGCACGCGCTCGTCCTCCTCTTCGTACGCTGCGTGCATAGACGCGCCTCCACCAGCTGCTCGCGTGCTTGGCAGCGCGGCAGCATCACGAGGAGGGACTACAGACGACGTGAGCGGGCGAGCCTTCGGCTTCGTGGCACAGGGATGGCGGCGACACAGCGGTGATGGGCGAGAAATTGTTGGCCGGAGCAGAAGGACGTCGGCATGCGCAACGGCGGCGGTAGCATATTGATGAGTGTGCGTGTGGGAGCTTACTTTAGTTTTATATATAAGGTTGGTCAAACTTAAAAGAAAATCGTACTAGTACACGTAAACATTAGACTTAGGCAACACTTTTATTAGTTAGTACCACAGCCACGATATGGAATCCTGTGCAAGCGCGTGAACCAACAGTGGTCGATCGAGCGGTGCGTCACCGTGTCGTGCTCCAAGGACATCCACCGAACCTTTTTGTGTGTGTGAAAACAATCCTCGAATATTACTCAACTTTTTTTCCCCTGAAAGTTCTTGACGCTGCAATATTTCCATATATTTGAATTTAGCTCCAGTTCGTGTTTATTTGGATTTTGACGTTTTAGGTGCGCCCTAGTTTTTTTTAATACTGATTTTGTGTGTGTGACTGAGAGAGAACGTGTGTATGTGTCCATATGTGTGTTGTGGCGGAAGGGCAATGTGGAGACGGTGTGCGTTTGATACAGACATAGAGAGGTGTGAATGTGCAAATGATCATGCATGAGTGAAACATAGACAGATGTCGATACGTTGTGTATACATGAGAGAACGGTCTTCTAGTTTACCTGTGTGTGTGTGTGTGTGTGAGAGAGAGAGAGAGAGGGAGAGAGAGAGACAAAGAGAGGAGCATCCGTAACACAACAACCATCTCTCTCGATTCGTCAATCCCTCGCACGGTCGCATGCAACACATGCATCAACGCGCACATTTTGACACCCTCACCCGGCCCCTGCCCACCTCAAGGCCCGCACATCTCTTCGTGAATACCCATTTATCTCCTTAGGTTTGTTTTCTCTCAATATCTGACACACACACACACACAGAGGGATACACACGCAGCACAACACACACACACACACACACACACATACCCGAGCACACAATTCATCCCCATCCAAGGTTATACGGCGACCACTCTTGCTTGTGCTTCTTTGCACCCCAACATGCACAACACCTCAATCTTCAAAGAGGGCATCGAGCAGATCGAAGATGCCGATCACACCGCGCTAGAGAATGCGGGGTCATTTGGAAGTAGGGTGATGTGATGACAGATGACTGACTCCTCCCCCCACCTTCTCTCTCTCTCTCTTGCACAAAATTACCAATCCCTCTCTCCCCCGCACAAAATTGTCAATCCCTCAACCCACGAGATCCTTCCCCTCTCGTCCATGTTTTTCCAGCTCTCTCATCAAACATGTTGTCTCTTCTCCTTCCACATATACAGAATCCAGATGCACACGCATCTCATGTATCTCTATCTCTACTACTATAGTGTAGCAGTTTTGAATTTGGATTTACCACTTCCCTCCTAGCTTCCCACCAAAACGCTTTTAAGGTGCTTGGAGCCGTTGATTTCCCACATTACGTTGACATCTACCATTCATCAATCGTCAGCGCTATGTATCCAACGGCTAGCATGTGCCGGATTCGCCTCTCCTGCCGTGGGTCGCAGGTCCACACTAACCCAGCTGCGGGAACCACCTAGAAGCTATACAATATTTCCCTTCAAAAATATAGAAGCTAGAAGGTTGTTCTAGAAACTTACCCATCTGCGGTCTGGCCGGTCCCAATGGATGGATTCTTTTAGCTTGACCGAGCCGGTAACTATCTTGTCACATCACTAGGAGCAGCACGATTTTGATGTCAAAAAAAGGAGTACTACGATTCACCCGCCGTAGAAAAAGGGTATGCGGGCAATTAATCTAGCTAGCGTGTACAAGTCATATTTTTCTAAGCAAAGAGAGAGATTTCTACCAATCCATAAACATAGAAGAAACTAAATAGATGCTTCACATTATTCTAATATGCTCACCATCTCATACTTCCTCCGCTCCTAAATATAAGTCTTTTTTAGATAGTCCAATAAAAACTACATACGGATGTATATAGATATATTTTAGATTGTACAATCACTCATTTTGCTCCGTATGTAGTCCACATTGAAATCTCTAAAAAGACTTATATTTAGGAACTAATTAAGTATTTTAGATGGTAAAGGTTTTATTAAGGAAGGCTAAAGCTTTGCCTTTTCATTAAATGAGAAAGGAGTAAAGAGTATGTACAAGGTCGTATTCAAAAAGGAGCAAACTGATTACTCTCCAGGAAATTCACAAAAAAAACTACTCTCTAGGAATGATTTCCCCTAAGTGTTTTCCCCCGGTGATACCACAACCTAGCCTCTCTCTTGATATTGCCAAATACAGACGTAGGCAAAGATGCAAAATTGCGAAAAACTCGAGCATTCCTCATTCAGAATCTCTCATGAAAAGCGCTTAAGAAGATAAGCCATGGCATCGTTTGGTTGCTCATTTGACTCGACTGCTTTATTCCACCAAAGGTGGGTGGAGTTGAATGATGCCAATTTCGGGGGTCGAGGTCCTTTTTTCCAAGCCAATCTTTAATCATGCACCAAATTCTTTGTGTATATTTGGATTGGAATAGGATGTGTCCCAAGGTCTCGATGTGACACTTGCAAAGATGGCAAAAGCTACAATTAGGCTATCCTCTTTTTTACAATTTATCATTTGCCAAGCAAAAAAATTGCACTTCGAAGGTGCCCAAGCTTTCCAAACTGTGAGCTTGATCAAAGACGAAGGCAAAACAAGAAAATGGGCATTGGAAGCTGAGACAGTGGAGTAGCAAGCATTGGAGGTGAGCTTCCAAATGCAAACATATAAAACTCTCCAATGTGCTCCATGGATAATCCATCAGTCAAGTGCATGCTTTACAGGTTAGCGTGCAAAGCACATGCAACTTACTAGTATTACATGTATCCATCTTTCTCACAGACCTAACTTCTTCCTCTCTCTCTCTCTCTCTCTCTCTCTCTCTCTCTCTGTCTTGTTAGGTTTGTCTCCTACTCTCTCGTCCACATACATACAATCTTTCCCGCCCTATCTGCTCCATCTTCAAAAGCTTTCTCTGCATGTTTCATTCACACATTGGGATATGTCAAAATGTTGCTTCTATAATGGTTGATGTAGAGTTATGGTTGTTGTTGTTGCATCCTACAAAGTAATTACTATGAAATGCATTTAGATTCTCATTTGACTGGGACTATGTGAGTTTGAGCATGTCGTGAAGTACTATAGACCTTGTATACATCTTGGGATTCGACAATGATTGTAACTATTTAATTGTATAGACCATTACATTCGAAGTCAATAGCCTAATATATTTATTTCACAATTTCAACAAATGATTAGTTCACTACAAACTAAGAAAACAAATGTGTACTCCCTCCGTTTTTATTTAAGTCCGCGTATTAGCATTGGTCAAAATCAAGTTTTGTAAACTCTCGGAAAGCTTATAACAAAAAATATTAACATATGCAATAGCAAATAAATACCATTAGATTCATTATTGATGTACTTTCACATCATACATATTTGTTATGGTAAATGTTTATATTTTTCTATAAACTCGGTCAAACTTTAGGAAGTTTGACTTCGGTCAAACCTAATATGCAGAGTTTACTACTACTACTCGCTATTTGCTTATTTGAATCACTCAACACGCCACACGTGGAGTCCAGTGTCACAAAATTTTGAGGTCGGCGGGAAAATCTCCGCGACCTGATTCGGCAAAGGAAGTTACCATCATAGCCTTCGGAACAGGCCTACGGATGACGCTTGGTAGGGGGCTATTTTCATAACTTCAGGTTCACCCTACCCAGCCAACCCCACCCCGGCACCCAGAGTAGTACACCTGAATACTCCCCATTTTCTATCCCCACCGCAAAATAGACTTCTCCATGGCACCGCAGCCTTCGTGCTCCTCCCCTTTACATCGGCGCACTCGTCCACCGCAGCGCATCTGCCTCATCGACGACCTCGTACGCCGCACTGGAGCCGGTCCACCGTCGTCGTCGTACACGGAGCCTCTTCCCCGGCATCGTCTTCCACGGTCTCGGATCTGCTTCCGAAAGCCGGGCGCCAAGCGCAGAAGTACCACCGTCATGGACAACGAATCGACTCCGTTGCCGACCATAACTCACAGAGGCCGCCGCGACCATCGATCTCCTCCTCGATTGGTCATGTGTGTATTGAATCACTTAGCAAAACATGTGCAGTTCCAATTTTGTTCATACCTACCCTTCAAATTTCCTGGGTGCTATTGTTCCCGTAAAAGTAATTGGTTATAGCCTCCATTGTCCAACAGAATATCAGCTTGTAATTGTGTGTCGCTCCTGTATCGCGCTGTGCTTGGGTAGGTTTTTCATCTGCAACCAGTAGTGTGGCAAATGATAGAAAGGTTTTTAGAACTAGCAAGATGCCCATGTGTTGCACGCATCAAGATGCATTTGTATGAGTAGTTTATCTTGTGGGCGAAAAGGATGAACGAGGGAAGGCCTTATTTGCAAATCTGGAGAGGGGTATGGGTATCTTTTTGCAAAATCCCCATTTGTTTCCTTCCTATCTGTCAGATATAAATCGGACGGCCTATATTGCAAGAAAAAAGTATAGAGAAAAAAAGTAGACAGTAAAGGAAGTAGAGATAAATATTAAATATTAAATATAAAATAAATATAACAGTAGAGAAGAGAGTAGAGATAGCAGAGACGTCGGGAAAGGATCGCGCGCGCACGGGAAAAAGCGGCCGGGCGTGCGCTAGTTTTGGCGCGCGGTGTCCGGCGCGCTTTATAAAATCCAACGCCCTCCCACCGCCCTGTGCCTTGCCACCGCTCTCTCCCTGCTCTGTGCCTCGCCATCGCTCTCTCCCCGCTCTTTTTCGCCTCGCTGCCGCCGCGCCACCATGCCGCCGCATCGCCGGGAAACTTGGGGATACCGCGGCGTCTGCGCACGCCCCTCTGGCGGCTTCTCCGCCGAGATCCGGTTCCGGGGGATGCGCCTCGGCCTCGGTAATTTCAACACCGCCAACGAGGCTGCCCGCGCGTATGACGCGGCGGTGTGGCGCCTCCGGTGGCCTCATAGAACATTGAACTTACCCAACGTGCTGACGCGGGAGTGGGCGCAGGAGCTCGCGCCTCTGCCGCGGCTTAGCACCGACGAGGATCGTCGCGACAACCGGAGGCGGGAGCACCGTCTCGGCATCACCGAGATGGACGAGGAAGCCATGGCGCTGTGGCACCAATAACTTCCCGCAGGACATCATCAACGAGCGCGAGTTCTACGCGCAAAGGAGGGCGGAACGAGCCGCCTATCGCGAGGACAAGCGTAGGCGAAAAGCGGACGCTCAATTCAACATGAGGCTAGGAGCAGCGTCGCCCTGGGAATCCGACGACGATCGGTATCTTCACGCCTACGCCTGACGCGTCGGAGGAGGACATCACCGAGGAGGAGTCGGACGACGAGGAGTAGTTGAATTATCTTTTTTTTATCTATCTATGCTGAGAACTATACTCTACTCTCTATTATCTACTTCTTGATCTCAGCACTGTAAACGCTTTTTTAAAGTGCCCCGCATTGCGATTCTGTTGGAGATGCTCTAACATGGCAGACGAGTGCTTTAATGTTGCCCACAAGATGCGCGAGTATTACCAGTAGTATATTTTTCTTGCCATGTTGAGATTTTAAAACCACGAGCGCGAACATGCAGAGGAGCAATGAAGACCAAACACGGGATATTCGGGACATCTTCAAGGACCATGGCAAGTTAAAGAGGAGCTGCACCGAACCTGTAAAACGAGCTTTGGTAAGTAACACCCTTTCAATTACTTTCATGTAGCCTCGTGTTCTTTGATGTGTATATGTTGTAGTTTCTGTTTCTCTTAAGCGTGGTGTTCTTCGATGTGTAATAAGAAGAGTCTTAATCGTCCTAATGCTTTCGTTTTTAGCTTGATGTAGGAAGTGGGTGTTCTCACCTTGTAGTCTGTTTTTATTTTTATTTTCCTTTTGATTTCACTTCTCCGAGTTCTGTTTATCTGGCTTCTACTAAATGGATCTAGGTTGCTCTGAGTATTGATCTAAAAAGGAAATAACTTCATGTCAGGATGTAGTTTCTGCGAGGAGGGAAGTATGGTCAACCTCAAGATCATGTTTCCAAAATGAAGCTGGATTACACACAAGGTGCCAGTTCCCTAATGATGCTGGATTAGACACAAGGTGCAAATTCCCAGATGATGTTGGATTACACACAAGCCATGTGGAGTCGTCAGCTGTTCGTGTCCTCGTGGCATTAGTAAAGGCTGAAAGAAAGCATGCAGCAACCCTTGAGAATGTAGCTGAGTTCCTGAAGAAGGGAAAAGAGCAATCAGATGCTATCTTCACCCAAGCCAAAGAAGAGATGGAAGAAGCCAGAAATAAGCTAGCAGAGGCAGAGCAGGCTAGGCGTCTCCTGCTATCTAAAACTGTTGTCGATACAAAATTTCCTTCATAATACCTAGGTTCAAATGTTTATCCAGTCAACATGCCTGTTGTGATGTCCGTGCATCTACTGATGTGGCACAAAATGTTTTTTTGGGTCATGTAATAACAACAATTACTTTCCAAACAATAACAGATGAAGCATTGGACATGGTATAGTTCATGCGCAAGCCCGACATTCCAAGTTCAACTTCCACATCAAACTCATGTTCACGAGATATACGCACATTCATACATAATGTCCACAACCATGATTCACTTCAAAGCCAAAAAAATGTGAGGAGCGTTATAAATAAAGAAAATCCTCTACTAGTTCCTGCTACCAGTGCGAGCACAACAAGTCAAGACCATGCGTAAATTAATTATATTTTAGTCATTTTTTGTGTTCTAAAATGCCTGCCAGCTCGCGGAAGGACGTGTTGCCGGCACACGCGCGGATTCAATGAAGGCAGGTGGGGCAGTCTTAAGCTGGTTGCACGCGGCGAGGAGGCGTGCTCAGCCGGGCCTGCAGCGAGTGCGGCCCTCTTGGCCGGCGCGCCGGTTCAATGCCTGCGCTATGAGAGGTCGCGTCCGTGTCAGAGCAATCACTCCCTCCAGTCCTTTTTTGTTTGGGTATAACAAAATCACGTTTTCCATTCACATTTTACAAGTAAAATTCGTGGACAAACTTTGACCAACTTTGACCCAAAGTACGATGGGGACTAGTAAACCAGAATGGAGGTAGTAGCTTTTTTTAATCAAAGAAGGGTTTCCCCTTCCGATTTTCATTACTGAAAACCAGCATCTAAATCTAAACCATAGTATTTGCCCTAGAACTACCAGGTTCAACATCTTGCAACATAAACCCATACAACCTCCATCGCAAAAAAAACCATACAACCATATGCCAAGGAGGTACGTAGTACTATGAATTCCATTTTCGCTCCATACCAATCGTTCTAAAAACTACTTACTACTTATAACGCGCCATTGAAAATCGGGACTCTTAACCCCGCTAAAAAAACAATATTTTAAATGTGGCTACTCGATCTGTGGCAACTGGCGAACCACCGCGCTCCAAGTCGTTCACCTGTGGTCCGGACCATCAACTCCTATGGATCAAATTATCATGCGAGCTGACTATTCCTACAAAGTGCTCCACCACGTACCCGGTACCCGCGAATGCAGCAATCGTGCACCTAGGGTTTTAGGGTTTATTTGTTAACGTCGCCTTTACGTAACACTCATGTGTGCGAGACAACGAGAGGCCGACTGCGTGTGTGCGCCTCTTCTCTTCGTATATGTACTCCACCATTTGTCTGGTGTCCAAAAAGTTATAATAACTACTAGCAATGTGCCAATGCGTTGCCACACGATCAAAGTAGATTAATACATATTCACCGATTTGATAGAAAAAAAGTCTAGTTTTGAAATACGTATATCACTAAAAATATGTTATGTTTCACTCAAAATATATTCCTTTGGCGATTTTGATGATATAAGGGAGGAATGTTGTTGGTTTCAAGATTCGAGAAGTGGTATATGTCTAATTTCTACTCTTACTAGCAAGATGCCCGTGCGTTGCACGGAATATCAAGATCTTGTGGGAGAAAAGGATGAACGAGGGAAGGCCTTATCTGCAAATGTGGTGAAGAGTGTGGGTAAATTGCCATATTTTCCTTCCTATCCGTCAGATATAAATCGGACGACCTACATTGCAGGATGGCAGGCCCACCATCATCACCAACTCTATTTTTTATCCCTACTCTTATAAACAGCATTGTCGGTGATGATCGTGTGCCTGCCATCCTGCAATATAGGTCGTCCGATCTATATCTGACGGATAGGAAGGAAACTATGGCAATTTTGCAAAAAGATACCCACACCCCTCTCCACATTTGCAAATAAGGCCTTCCCTTGTTCATCCTTTTTCCCCACAAGATAAACTACTCATACAAATGCATCTTGATGTTCCGTGCAACACATGGGCATCTTGCTAGTTGTTGCAAAAAGCCCATGTGTGTGTGAGAGAGGGAGAGTGGAGGAGGACGGAGTGCATGTGTGACAAAGACACAAGGAGTGTGTGTGCGATAGGTATCAGCTTAAAATGAGGCGATAGTGTGTGTGTGCACGATCGAGAGGGCGTGTCTCAAGAAGGGAAGAAAAATCTACATAGATAGAAGGAGCGGGAGAGAGACATGTATGCGATGGTGGAAGCACGAGTGTGCGGGTGTATAAATCTATCTAGAGGCTAGCTAGTCGATAAATGTTTGTGAGAGAAATACAAGTCGGGGTGCGAAAGCGAGAGTTTTGTGTGTGAGAGAGAGAGAGAGACGGTAGTCGGGAAGGGGAGTGGAAGCAGGAGTTGTGTGTGTGTGTGTGTCTGAGAGAGAGAGAGAGAGAGAAGACGGTAGTTGGGGTTGTCTGATCGGTAAACAAATGAATAATGTCAGTCTGGGATGGAGACGAAAAGGAGACCGCAATTGTGTCTACAGGAGAGAGAGAGTAATTTTAGTGGTATGAGTCATATGTAGAGACATATAGGGTGTGTGAGAGAATCCCATAGAGAGAAATACGAAGTGAAAGACGAGTGGAGACTGTGTGTGTGGCGGTGAAAAGAAAGCTTAGGTACCGAAAGTGATACCAGAGAACAGTAGAGACGTGAGAGATAATGAAAACCGTGTAATGTATAATGATAGGGAGAGTGTGACACTTCTCAAGGGAGACGTCGAGAGACCATGTTTGCGAGGATAGGAGAAACATGAAGTGAGCGTCTTGGTGAGCTCGAGAAAAGAGTGATAGCTACCTCAAGGAGCATGCATGCGAGAGAGATGGGCGTGAAAGGAGTGAACAAAAAGGGATTCAAATATTTGAATTGAGATGATGATACATGTAATCCATACTCGAACCAAAATTGATCTATCAAACATGCATACTCATATGAATTCACGCACATCTATGTTATTTAATATGTAGATATTACTGATCCATACATTTTAGTAGAACATAATTTGGTTAAAAAATTCGAATTCAACCTTAAGATTTCGAGATTGTTGTATTTGTAAATCATATTATACATATAAAGGAGCAGAATTCTTTGTTGTGCTTTTGAAAGTATATATAAAAAATGATGTATATAGAATGTAATTCCAATTCAAAATGGATCCCGTCCAGAAAAAAATAAGAATACAAACAGGATTCGAATTGAGTTGGCACGGTAAACGTGCACTCTGCAAAATTTGAACAAAGCGGGGAAAGTCGCAGTAACCGCCCGAAACCAAAATCTGCGAGATGGAAATCACTATTGCCTATCCTTGCCACGCAAAGACTATCTGCTGGATTTCTATAGGTTTCGATAGGGGTAGGTTTGTAACCCAAACGTGACGTAACCGCCTCTCACCCGGATTCATACACGGTGGGCGCCAAAACACAGTGTGTCCTCGGCCGAAATCGACTCCCTCCCTGATTCATAATCATACACGGTGGGCGCCAAAAGCAAACTCTCGTCGGCAAATATTCGGTGTATGCGAGATTACCGTCCTATCCCCAACCGACTAATGTTGATGTGATGTAGTAGAAATTTGAAACAAGGGCTAAGTTTGTAAATTTCCTCGCATTTGAGACAAGCACGCCCTGAATACATGGTTCCCCCTTCCTCTCTACCTCCCTTTTCCCCATTCATACTCTGTGGACGCCAAAACACCCTCTCCACCCCACCCTCCTCCGTCCGCCACCGTCCACCACCCCGTCCACCGCCGTCCTCCTCCACCATGCCGGAGCTGATACCCCGACGCCGCCGTCCATTACAAGAGATCGACCTCTCTCATCCATGGCTTCGGACCGGGATCCTTGCATCCCGTCCTCTCGGTTCATTCCCGCTGTCGTCCACCTTGCCGGCGCCGCTCCTACGACCGTCTCGTCCACCGCACCCCGCCGCCACCGTCTACCCTCCTAGATATGCTTCCACTCCGCCGACAGCCATCGCTACCGCAGCACCATCAAATTCTCAGCAGATGCGTACGCGGCGCCACACCAGAGGCGGTACTCTTTCGTATCTGCTCAACTTATTTATCGCAACAAGAAAATAGATCACCACTGCTTTACTCTAATTTCTTGTCTTGGTTATGGTTGCCTTTGTCCGGTTTGCACCTTCAAATCCGCCATGGCACGCTCAACACTATACTCCCAATGCTTATGGTTTTCCCCTTCTATATTCCACACTAGTTAAATCACAGTAGACTAAATTTCAAAATTGGGTCAGTCGATTTTGCAGAGCTCGCCGGTGCGAACGAAGGGGCTCGAGTGGTTGTGGGGCCTTGTCGAACGAAGAAAACTCAACGTGGGTGGGGGTTGGGGCGGGGGTGGGGGTGGCGGAGGAACACAGGTGGTGGGGGCCGGTGGTCCGGCCGGCGGCCCGTGCGGTGTTCTGTATGGGAAGAATCAGAGACGAGGAAGAAGAAGGGTTAGGAGACATAGGATCTTCATCCAACCGCCTGAAATGGTCGAGAGACAGCTGGGAGTTGCATTCTTAATGCGCTCTGGTTCAACATGTGTGGGCTTGCAACCAACATTTTATTATCCAAAATCTGCTTGCTCTTCTTTACCATGTTCCTCTTCCATTCTTCTTTAATATGTACTCTCTCCGTTCCTAAATACAAGTCTTTGTATAGATTCCACCATGGACTACATATGGAGCAAAATGAGTGAATCTACACTCTAAAATGTATCTGGATACATCTGTATGTGGTCCATAGTGGTAATCTCTACCAAGACTTATATTTTGGAACGGAGGGAGTATGATAGTAGTATAGTATGTTCCTTGTACTGAAGATGAGTAGGGACATTTCCAGTGTAGAGGTCTATACGGTCGGTTGTGATGGACACTTTGAGCCTCTTTGATTCGTAGGATCTTGTAAAGATATAGGAATAGGATTTGTAGTGGCCTGCCCACTTGAATCCTATAAGAATAGCAAGGGAATGCGGGAAGCTGTGTCGCCTTTGAGAGTTACACTGATATTAATAGTACCGCACCTTCACTTGAAGAGAGCTGGTATCCGAAGACTTTCTAGCCGTACCGACAATACTAGCACATATATTCCAGCAAGTTCCACTTTGCTGATTTTACTCTGATGCTTAAGGTTTTCCCGTTATATCTACACTATGATTGTGTAGCTGCTTTGTGTCGCACTAGCAGCAGTCCACTCTTGAAGCTAAACACTGCAATGACTTACAAAATTGGCACCAAGGCATTGAGTGCCATTCTGGATGCAATGAAACTCATACTCTCCCCACCTATTGATACTTGTTCAAGATATGATCCTAATGACTATTCTAACCTCGAGGAGTCAAAGGCGGATGGCACATCCTGTTCACCCATCAAGGTGCCTGTTCTAATTTGGCAATGTTTTATTGATTGCGGGTATCTTGCATATGTTGTCTTGCATTTCTTCTACTTTGTTGCACCGCCATCTCGCTTAGTTTACTCATCATATATGTCGAGATGCCATGCCCATCCATTATCAATACATATTCCATCTGTCATCATACCATGTTTTTCCAATCAAATGTTGTTCTTGTGCATCGGACATCAAAAAGGAAGAGGGTGATTGCCGAACCTCAAGGAGCACCAAGAAAGTCCTTGAAAAACGTGGTGGTGCCAGAGAAATCGACAAAGACCCCACTTATATTGGTTGTACAACCAAGTAACACAAAACATAGGAACGACTCCAGCAGACTGCACCCATACTTCATGGCCACACCACTAGCCCCACCACACAGACGTGCACTCCAAAGAAAAGGTATACCGATTTCATTTGCCATAGCACCACTGTACCACGTAAAAATCCCACTCCAGCAAAAAGTACAGCAAGTCCACCGGCCGAAGACCTATCCCAACTGCAGAGACGACCAATTCCTGTAGATTGGAACCCCGTTCCATTTATTCCTAGTTTAAAAGACAATGATTTCAATGTTGTTAGGGACTACGTGCATATATTCCCATCATGGGAAGATTATTGTGAAGACAAACACCATTTTCACATCTTCCTGTCCAACTAACGTGTAAGTGCTATTATTCATGGTTATTATTTTCCTGTTTTCTGCTGATTGAACACATCAATGTTTTACATTACATTGTTGTAACTAGGCGAGGGTCAATCTGGATAGTCATGACGAGCAAAGCTTGCTTGTGCTTTTCAAGGAAGCATTGCAGCAAAGATCGGTGTTACCTGAGGAAATCACACTTTGATGGCAAGTCTATAAACGAATTTCCGGTGAAGTCTCCTGTGCTAAATTTAGAAGACATTGAATGGAAAACATTGTTATGCACTGGTCTCATTCCCAGGATGAGGTACTGTCTATGAAATCACATGACAATTTGAACTTCTACTTTTCCGCATGTGCCTTACGGATCTTTTTTGCAGGAAATCTGCTCGAAGAAGAATTCCGGTTTGACAAGAACGACAGGATATCGCAAATATGATGCCCGCTGCTTTGCTCTTGTTAGTACATGTTGTCCTGTATCACTGTACTTGCATACATACCTGGTTCATTATGTGACAGCAGTATGCATGATAGCTTGCTTATCAATTGTTCACTCCAAATTATCTGATCTGTATGAATGGTTACATTAGTGTAGAATATATCCAATGCCAATGTTTTTTTAGCTCTACATTGTTCTTGTAAGTACATGATGCCCTTTATCAGTGTACTTATAATGACAGGTAGTTGTTCATGTACCATCACCCTGCAGCTTATTTTCCTTTGCCCTCCATTTTCTACACATCAGATCTATATTTACTCTTACCATGAGGTTGGTACTGAAGAAGTTTAGCTGTGCATTGCTCTTGGCTGTACCTTTTGCCTATATCGCTGCACTTACATTTATAGCTACTTGGTTATGTAGCATCACTCTTCATCTTATCTTAAATATTCTCCATTTTTCGTATATTATCACATCTATATTTACTCTTAACAAAATGTAGAATAAAGGTAATGCTTTTGAAGAAGATTCTGTGGTAAACTTCTTGAATTGCCCCCCTATCAGCATGGACAAGGCCTTTATAGAGCCTGTCTTCACCAATAATGTAAGTTTGTCCATCTCAAGCCTTCAAACTTTGTTGTATATATTTGGTTAGGCATGACTGCAACAGCTGTTTATTTTTGGTGTTTGCATCAAATTGCTTGCTTAAAGTTTATTATGTAGTTCCTAAACAAAAGTTTATCCTTTCTCAATTTAATTTTTCAATTGTACAACCAAGTTCCTTCTTCATACCATTTAAATTAAACTATACAGATCAAGTAATCTTCTTTTGCACTGCATGTATGCTTCTGTTCTTCATCCGTAATCCAGTGGTGTGGTGAACCTACCCACTACAAAGACAATGTCATATTCTGCAATGTCTTAACTATGAACAATGTCATATCATTCTACTATTATTTAAACCGTCTCTTTATTTGCCAATCTAAAATGGTATAAATTGACAAAGACACTAACCATTGATACTTATGAGTTCTTGATCTGTAATCCAGTGGTGTTGTGAAACTGCCAACTCCTTCACAATGTCATTTCCTGCCATGTCTTGACCTGAACAATACCATATTGTGTTAATGCAATTTTAAACTGTGTCACTTTATTCGTCAGTAAGAAATGTGATGAATTGTCAGCACTGATACTTTTATGTGCAAAACCTGTCATCTGTCTGCTTGTTTATCTTTCAGAGTGAGGAAGATATAAGTGTTGAACAAGCACAGTCTCATCATCTTGCTCACCGCTATGCTGCAGCTCCCAATGAGGCTAACCTTTCTTGAACTCTATTGAAGTGCTATCGGTTTTGCATATTATTTTGTCGGTGTGTTTATTTGCACTGGTGGCGATCTTTGATGCCCAGTGTATGTAATCTGTTGTCTACTTGTGCTTTATTATCACAGTGGCGAACTTTGATGCCCAGTGGATGTAATATGCCGTAATTTCTTTATTGTATAGTCTAGGTTTTTTCTTATTCATGATGCTGCAGTTATTTTATCAGATATATATCCTGCCTTCGCAGTAAACCGGCCAAACTGTAAAATTACGGTACATAATCGGGCCGTCATGCAATCACGATGTAGGTTGGGCCTGAAACATGCCGAACAGCTCACGGGCCAGCAGCAGCCCGAAATGAACCCCGGCCCATGATTGTGTCTTTAGCTGGGTCGGTCCACGTGTCAACATATCATAGGTGTGTCTCGCCCATTGGATGAGTGACACCTGTGCCAACGCGGACCTGACACGTGTCTCCTCCAGCCAATGATGATTTTTACACGTGGAAAATCCCCATTGGTCGGGGCTGTTAACGGGTTATCGGATCCAAAACCCGACCCGATAGCTTAACGGCGTTCCGTTACTGTGGATGCCACGTGTCGGTCACCCTTGACGAAAGCACTTCTGTGACGCGCGATTTATCGTCATGGAAGTGGACACTTCCGTGATGATAATTTTGGTAATGTCATGGAACACTTCTACGACAAAGACAGTATGACTATCTTGATTCTGTCATAAATTTTTCATGGATGTACATGCAGGACAAAAAACGCGACCTACTGTGACAAACACGTATCATCACGGAAGTGTATTTTTTTGTAGTGGAGAGAGAAGCCAGATCATTGCAATGGCACTTGTATGTGAGAAAGAGTGAGTGTGGTGAGTGCCTCTCCACTTCTATTTATAGGAAAACACAAGGGGTAGGGGACACATGAAAAACCCAAAATGCCCACACTTTATGTCACACATAATGGGCAGAAAGGGCATAAAGTGATGACAAGTGGAGCCCCATGGAGGAGCTGCACCCTCCAACATCCCACCTTCATGCCCCCCCCCCCAAAGGGGGTTCCTTGATTCCCAAGTCCTTCTAGAAGCCTTTTGGGAAAAGCCCCAAAAGGTGGCTTTCCATAAATATCCCAAAAAGCACTTTCACTATTCACGACAACATTTTTCAGCGTCCGTTCGAACTGAAAATATTTATGTGGGCTTAGAACATTTCCAGTACCCACTAAAATAATTTTCAAAGCATTCCGAAACAATTCCAGATTAGTGACTTTCATCTGCGAAAAGCATCTGAAGTGGTTCCGGCAGCTCCGGAGCATATCCAGCTTTTATCCCGGAAAATTCCAGAAAGTTTCCAGAATGACTCTAGCACCCTCCAAGAATTATCAAGCATGTGCTAAAACTAATTTGACTTAATAGTATATCCCGAAACAACTTTTCGGTTTCACCGAAACTCATTCGATGACCTCTCTCTGCAGAACTTTTCCGCTGTCCGAAACCTTTCCGGTGTCCGAAACTTTTTCGGTGTTTTTCTCTCAGACTCCTTGTCTAGTATTCAGCAGATAGATGACCCTTAGGCGTGTGACCTTATAGGTTCAGTGAAGTATAGACATGACCCGGAACCCCTTCCGCTCAATGATCAACATCGAAGCCGTGGACACCCATATTGACCCCTATACCCACACGAATAAATATTCGAGTGAACCTCCAGTTGCAGTGAGCTATTCCTGTTGCTTCACGATATGTCACAAACACCCGAGGTGAGATTTATTGCATCCCCGTGTATGAACAATTTGTCCACCATGCAATTTACCTCATTATCGGTTTTGTTCTCTTTTTTCATTTCCGTGTTCCGGCATCCCAGTGATCAAATCACATTGTGTCTGGCCAGACGATGATGGATACCATAATACCGAGAGGGCCCGAGAATATCTCTCCATCATCGGAGGAGCAAATCCCAATCTTGAGCTATCGAGTTACTTGACACACTTTTCCATGAACCCGTAAGCCGCTGTAATAGCCACCTATTTACGGATGACGTTTAACAAACCCCAAAGTTCATGAAGCAAGTATGAAGAAACTCGATACTCTCATGTTCTAAGGAATTATGCAAACATTAACCATCTCTGTGTTATTAACCATAAACTTGTGATGAATGTATCTCATAGCATAACATCAACTCGGGTCGATTCAAATCAAATGTTCTTCTAACATTGTGCCCTCAAAGTTGCTGGCATAGACATGCCCATGATTGGGAAAACATAATCATCATGCAATTATTGAGCTAGTCTTAGAGGCATGACTAGGAATACATTTTATTATTTATTATTCCACACGTGCACATGGGTTTCCCCCAGAGCCTTTATGGATATACGGGCTCGGGAACCACAGCAGTTATAGCATGGAACATAAACATAATCATGAACTTGGAGATAAATAATATCATTTATTGTTGCCTCTAGGGAATATCTCCTACAGACTCCCACTTGCACTAGAGTCAACAATATAGTTAGAGCTAATGCACATTACACCTATGGCATAACGGTGTAAAAAATGCTTCACATGTGGTATAGCCTGATGTCCATCGGATCTGAAAATTTCAGCTCCGTGTGTATCTCTGCATATCCTCGCGTTTTCACACTTTCACAAAATTTATATTTTGTGCGGACTTGGCTTTGTATATATGTGAATCATTGGTCGAAACCTGATTCCTTAGACTGAGTTATGGAGCAACTATCTACAATAGTGTCCCATTGACCAAAGCCTTCTTGGAACCATACTAAGTTCATGAATAAACTATATGATTCAACATCTTTGTCTTTGTCGCTTCTAAAGCAGCAACATACTTTGCCTCTGTTATAGAATTCGCCACAGTAACTTGTCTGGAACAATTTCCAACTAACTGCACCACCATATTGTCTGTTACACAAAACCCTCAATTTAAATCAAAAATCGCATGGAGAAATGATGAAGATTGTATCGATGTAACCTTTTACAACAAACTCTTCATGATCTCCACTTGCGAGAAAACATGCCATTAGTTCTACTTTAGTACTCAATGATCTTTTTTCACTATTGTCCCATGATCAGTACTTTTGATCACTTTGGTATCTATACTCGCAACAGCTTGGGAGTATTGCACATATCTAGTTGTCTTACATACCATGGAATACATGATTAATCCAAACACAGGAGTGTGTGGATTCTCCATCATGTATTTTGCTCATCAGTGTTTTGGGACACCGATTCTTGCAAAAACTCTTTCCATGCGACTTCGACAAGAATCACTCCTTGTCGTTCTTAGTGCTAAACGGTTTTAGCATCTTGTCAATATGTATTTTTGCTCAGCCCTATTAGGTAAATCTATCTCCATAGATCATTATGCATAATATCAAGGCTATTTATCCCAAGCACTTCATCAAAAAATTATTTTCAAATGAAGTCCTAATTCGTGTCAAGAAATTTATTTCCAATAAACATTGTGTCAAGCACACAAGGTTTTCAGAAATATTGTTATGCTCCCACTTACTTTCTTGATTCCACAAGCATCTTCGTTACCCATTGATGAAGTCAAACCCCTTTGACTATCCATCAAAAACGAAGATTCCAACTCCATTTTGCTCTCTTCTGTCCATTGCTGGAACTCTAAAGCTAGCATACTTACTAGCATCCTCTGGACCGACAAAATACTTTGGATTGTATCACATACAAGTCCTAGGTTGTATTTCCATTTCATGGAAATTCTTTTTGTCATCCATGTTTCATATCTCAGGTTTAGAAATATGTATTAATTGCTAGTTTAACCCGAACCGACTTTAAGCATTGCTACGGTGGGACAATCTCATTGTAGTCAACTCCTTGAACTTTTTATTGCAACAAGTCGAGCTTAATGGATAAAACATTTTTATCCGTATCAGTTTATAGTCCCATTACAATCTGTTAGACTCCAAGTCTTTCGGAGGGTTTATCAAGATTTAAATCTTGAATCATTTATGGAAACTATCTCGGATTATATTGGCATTTAGCCAATTCCGGAGTCAGGGCCCATCAATGCTTCCTTGTGTATTATAGGTATACTATTGTCTAACAACGATGTCTCATTTGCGCACCTGAGAGGTTTGCACGAGCTTTGCCTATGTTGTTCAGCTGCAAGTTCGACCGAAGTCCATACATCTCATGTAGAGGCTTCCGTATCAGTCGCAGTAGGAAAATCTGGAATCACTTCCAAGGTTCCTTTCCTTTGACCTGATGACGAAGATACTTGTTTTCTCGTCGAGTTGCACTGTCCTCCCACTTACCCTTTTGCAAGAACTATTCTCTTTCAAAGCATGCCGTTTTGTGGCAAAAATCCTTTGCCTCGGTATAGTGGTGGGGGAATACCCAATGACTTGGGATAACTTACAAAGTAGCACTTGTCTGATTTGGAATAGGTTTGTGACCTTTTACACAAGCCCCATATTCCAAATGTTAAGAACATATATAACATGGTTGGGCATACCATACCATGCCATCATTTCAACAGACCTGATGGAGCTCTTTTCAGTGTAAAAGCCACAGTCTCTAAAGCATTACTCTTTAAAAGTGATAATGGCAAATTTCTTTATGTCATCTTTGATCTTACCATGTCATAAATGGTTTGATTACATCTTCACAGTCATTCAACTCATAGTGGTGTTCCGGGAGGTGTAAGTTATGAAACTCTTTTCACAACTCATCAGACATTCGCTAAACTCGTAACTCAAATATTCCTTTCTGCAATCAAATTGCAGAAACATAATTTTCTTGTTACAATAACTTCTACTTCATTTTTGAAAAACCTTTCGATTGATTTCAAAAGATCCAGACTTATGTCTCATCAAGCAAATATCATATATCTACTTGATTCATTTCTGAAGATAGATAAATCCACTACTTGCAACAACATTTATTGAACTACACACATCAAAATGTATGATCACCAATAAGTTTGTTGCTCGTTCCTTATGGCCTATGAACGGTATTTCAGTCACTTCACTTTTCAAAGGAAAGTTGCAAGAGTCAGGTGATTCAAAATCAAACGACTTCAAAATCCATCAAAATGGAATTTTTCTGTGCGGGTTTCTCCAATGTGACCAAATGCAGTGCCACACATGTGTGTTATTCTCATTGTCTTGCGACATTTAGCGTCAGTGTTATGGATGTATCATTTTACCATCAATATTCATAACATACATCCCATCTTGGATGGAATCATGGACCTTCATGTTATTCATAATACTGAACAACAATTGTTCTTTTATGAACAACCCTTTTGCAAAAAACATTGTGCAATGGGCTAGAGTGTATGAAACTCTAAAATGAATTATGAAAGTAAACACAGAGGTAATATATTAATATCATTAACATACATCTCATTCATAATGAAAGTATGGCCCCTATGTTTATTCATAATACTGAACATCAAAAGTTCTCTTATGAACAACCTTTTTGCAAGATACCTTACACAAAGGGATAGAGTGTGTAAAAATCTATAATGAATTATGAAAATAAATACATAGGGAATACACCGATGGAAGGTATAGTAACTTTTACTATGATCTCATCGCGTATCGAAACCTCATTCCTGGCTAGTCTTTTAGGCGGTAGTAGTTCTTGCATGGATTCGCAACATAATGCAATCGACCGGGTATCTTTGTGATCAACTCACAATACCCAAGAATTAGTGATTAACAAGTTTAATCATAATTCCCAAGAACTATTTCTTCTGACCAGCCTTCTATACATCAATAACTCGTATGACATTCATACATATGAGCTGGATATTCCAGTCTTCGCTCCTTTTGCCTTTATACTTCTAACAATTTAACTTTTAGTATTTCTCCTACTCGCAAAAGAAGCACCCAACTTAAGAGTGGCGTTAGCCCCAGACTTCCTAGGCATGTAAGTCATACTAACACCCTTTGGACACTTCCTTTCTCCTTAAGTTGTTGTTTTATTCACGTTTCATCATATGACAGGCGTTCTCCTGGATCCCTCTCTTATCAGTCTAATGCATATTAAACACTTTACGAATAATTTGCAAACAAACATTCATTTGGATATTTCATATATTTCAGCCTTTGTTTGTATCTGAAAACTAATTTTCAGTTCCATGAATATCACATAACTATCCCAAACTTTCGAAGTTCGAGTTTCATGGAATCAAACATATTGCACTTGACCGCAACGGAATTCTAGCTTTTGGATCAAAGGACGAGAGTCTCATCATCCATAGCATTTAGCGGGAGTATACGGAAAGCATGCGATAGGACGAAGTCCTTCTCGGCACTCTTGAGGACAATCCTCACATTACGTTACCAATCGTATAGTTTTAACCAGATATTTAACAGCTATTCAATTTTAACAGGGAAGGTGGAAACGTGAGCCATTATTCTACAACTATTTTGCAAGAAACACTTAGACAATGTTCATAATTAATAGCACTGAGAATTAAATGTGTTAATTCAACAGTGCGCTCCCACTCAAATCAATATCTCTCATAATTGATTGTGAATGATTCAAGATCCGCATATCAATTGTTCGCCATTGGTGTATAACACCACTGATGATGAAAATCTCAACCGGTAGGCCAACGTGCCAATCACATCTCTATGCGACTCTTGTTCATCTTTCGATGGGCGTGTTGTGAGCTCATGACGGTCATGCATGAACGTCAAGACAACCAAGTGATCTTGATGTGAGGTCTCAACTCACCCGCCTCACACTTCTCTAATCATCCGTACCCGTGTGGCACGGCGCACCCCGAAAAGATAGGTGCCGTGACGGTGCTACACTTGGGAGAACACTAACTACTTTGATATTTTTGTGAGAGATCACCCTAATAAAAAGCGACTATCGCGCAATCAAGAAGGGTGCACCAAAGGGATAAACATCTCAGGCAATTCACAATAGCATGATATGGTATAGCCCTTTCTGACGGAGAGGTCTTGTATTTCTTCGTCTTCCGCATTCGCGTCGGTGTTCACCTTCGCGAAGATTGCCACCACCTTGTCGATGCACCGGATAATATTGCTATCTCTATAGCTAATAAAATAAGTGCATTACGTAAGGTTGACATGCAAGTCATTAAAGTGACAATCATATGGCTCCAGCCATCATGCCGAATCATGACACGCAGGTCATGTTAATCAATTTACATCATATAGTCATCTCATGCATAATCAAATTATTATGAGCACTGCTATACCACATCACATGCACATGCAAAACCTCCTGCAAAACCAAGTTAGACGCCTCTAATCGGTTCATGCAAAAACTTGTATTTTGTGGCTTCTAAGGTTTCGAAACAAACCAAAGCTACCAATGTCCATCATAAAGTATGATAATTCAAGACACTAGATTAAGTTTGCGGGGTGTATGAAGCACGAGATAATAAAATCTCGAACCCCATACTAAACTTTGTCATACGCATGACCCCCGTGCAGATCATATCTTCATTGCCCTTTTGTTTGTGAAACATCCATCTTTCTTTAACTATGGTGGAACCCAAAGAACTGTTAGCACTTCGTTGATCTGTCAATCAGCATACTCAGGAGCAACATGAAAGGATTGCGGATTGCCAGAACTTTGTGAGATTCCACCATGCCGTCAAGATCAGGATTATGCAAATTCAAGGGAAGCAACAAGAACATCGGGAAAGAGATTTCATCTGCTACCCGCACAAATAATTTTTAGTAATAGAACTAATCTATTACCTAATTATATTGTGCAACACCCATACATCTCTATGTATTCTAGATCGCAACCTGCATCTACGCATAGCACGGCTCAAGATGCCACTGTAGGGTAACATAGCAGAAAACAAAAAAAAATCCGTCTTACGCACCAGCCCAGGACCACTATGGAGACTGCATACAAGGTTTGATATTTTTCGTTACCGACTCATAGCGCAGCGGGACGTAGAGTCGATGATGACCGGCGGTGCAGATCCCCGCAGTTAGGATTTACAACCTCCCAACCGCTAGGATGTATACCCTCATCTGCCCCTCGGACAGCCCTTCGGGAGGTGGTTGACAGTCCCCCGGACGGTGTAGCGAACAGCCCTTCGAGAGGACCTTCGAAACTCGGACGGTCACTCGGACTACCCTTCAGGAGGACATTTGAAACTCGGACGGTCACACAGACAGCCCTTCGGGAGGCACTCTCGAACTAAGACCAAAACTATGATCTCTCTACAGATTTGCACACATGGGGTGTCATCTATCCGGCAGGGCTTCGCTGTCCAGAACTAGTTCCCACCAAAACCCAGACAGCCTTTCGGCTATATGAAACTATTTCGCGGGGAGGGAGAGAGAAGCTAGATCATTGCAATGGCACTTGTATGTGAGAAAGAGTGAGCGTGGAGAGTGCCTCTCCGCCTCTATTTATAGGAAAACCCAAGGGGTAGGGGACACATGAAAAACCCAAAATGCCCACACTTTATGTCACGCATAAAGGGCATAAAGGGCATAAAGTGATGACAAGTGGAGCCCCATGGAGGAGCTGCACCCTCCAACGTCCCGCCTTCATGGGGGCCCCAAAGGGGGTTCCTTGATCCCCAAGTCCTTCTAGAAGCCTTTTGGGAAAAGCCCCAAAAGGTGGCTTTCCGTAAATATCCCAAAAAGCACTTTCGCTATTCACGAGACATTTTTCAGCGTCCGTTCGAACTGAAAATATTTATGTGGGCTTAGAACATTTCTAGTACCCACTAAAATAATTTTCAACACGTTCTGAAACAATTTTGTATTAGTGATTTTCATCTGTGAAAAGCATCTGAAGTGGTTCCGGCAGCTCCGGAGCATATCCAGCTTTTATCCCGGAAAATTCCAGAAAGTTTCCAGAATGACTCTGTCACCCTCCAAGAATTATCAGGCATATGCCGAAACCAATTTGACTTAATAGTATATCCCGAAACAACTTTTTGGTTTCACCGAAACTCATTCGATGACCTCTCTCTGCAGAACTTTTCCGCTGTCCGAAACCTTTCCGGTGTCCGAAACTTTTTCGTTATTTGTATCTCAGACTCCTTGTCTAGTATTCAGCAGATAGATGACCCTTAAGCGTGTGACCCTATAGGTTTAGTGAAGTATAGACATGACCCGGAACCCCTTCCGATCAATGATCAACATCGAAACCGTGGACACCCATATTGACCCCTATACCTACACGAATAAATATTCGAGTGAACCTCCAGTTGCAGTGAGTTATTCCTGTTGCTTCACAATATGTCACAAACACCCAAGGTGAGATTTATTGCATCCCCGTGGATGAACAATTTGTCCACCATGCAAGTTACCTCATTACCGGTTTTGTTCTCTTTTCTCGTTTCCGTGTTCCGGCATCCCAGTGATCAAATCACACTGTGTCGTGCCAGACGATGATGTATACTGTAATACCGAGAGGGGCCGAGAATATCTCTCCATTGTCGGAGGAGAAAATCCCAATCTTGAGCTATCAAGTTACTTGACACACTTTTCCATGAACCCGTAAGCCGCCGTAATAGCCACCCATTTACGGATGACGTTTAACAAACCCTGAAGTTCATGAAGCAAGTATGAAGAAACTCGATACTCTCATGGTATAAGGAATTATGCAAAGATTAACCATCTCTGTGTTATTAACCATAGACTTGTTACGAATGTATCTCATAGCATAACATCAATTCGGGTCGATTCAACACAAATGTTCTTCTAACATTGTGCCCTCAAAGTTGCTGGCATAGACATGCCCATGATTGGGAAAACATAATCATCATGCAATACTTGAGCTAGTCTTAGAGGCATGACTAGGAATACATTTTATCGTTTATTATTCCACACGTGCACATGGGTTTTCCCCAGAGCCTTTATGGATATACGGGCTCGGGAACCACAACAGTTATAGCATGGAACATAAACATAATCATGAACTTGGAGATAAATAATATCATTTATTATTACCTCTAGGGCATATCTCCTACACGTTCTTGCTGCTCCTATCGATAAGGAGCCGTTGTTGTTGTATGTGGCTGCTAATGCCCGGGTTGTCAGTGTAGCTATTGTGGTGGAAAGGAAGGAGGCAGGCAAGGAATATCCGGTTCAAAGGCCGGTTTACTACATCAGTGAGGTGCTTATTGAGTCCAAGCAGAGATATCCGCACTGGCAGAAGCTTGTATATGGGGTGTTCATGGCCAGTCGGAAGCTTAAGCAATATTTCTTGGGTCATCCCATCATTGTGGTTAGTTCTGCTCCCTTAGGGGATATTATTCAAAACAGAGAAGCTACAGGTCGGATAGCTAAGTGGGCTATTGAGCTCGGACCTCATGGCTTGAAGTATATGCCTCACACGGCCATCAAGCCTCAAGCATTGGTGGATTTCAGCTCTTTTCAGCAGGGCTCAACATCTTCAGCTCTTTTCAGCAGGGCTGACTTCTCCGTATCCCACCCTGTTTCTTTAGTTTTAAAGCTTTCTTTCAACTTTTCCATCGCTGCTAAAGCATTGGTCCGTCCATCTTTGGCTTTGGAAGTTTCGGCTTGTTGAGATTTAATGTTTTCTCGGAAGTCGGCGACATGGGATTCTTTACTGCTTAGCTCAGCTTGCAAGAGGTAAACAACTCGTAAGATGGAAATGGATTTATATGAAGTCCCAAGCACAATACAAGTATTATACTTGGCACTTGGGGGCTAATGTCTATTGCTTCTTCAAATACTACGAAGTCCGAAGCACAATTCAAGTGTTGTCCTTCGCAGTTGGGGGATAATGCATATTGCTCTTATCAAAGATGAATATATTTGTTGACCCGGACAAAGGATGGTGATCCTGGTTACGAAGGCTACGAATAGTATTATGAATTTCCAGACTACATGATTTAAATATTTTGTGTGGTGAAGATAGAGCATAGCCAGACTATATGATTTTGTAGGGATAACTTTCTTTGGCCATGCTATTTTGAGAAGACATAATTTCTTAGTTAGTATGCTTGACGTATTATTATTTTTATGTCAATATTAAACTTTTATCTTGAATCTTTTGGATCTGAATATTCATACCACAAATAAGAGAATTACATTGAAAATTATGCTAAGTAGCATTCCACATCAAAAATTCTGTTTTTATCATTTACCTACTCGAGGACGAGCAGGAATTAAGCTTGGGATGCTTGATACGTCTCCAACGTATCTATAATTTTTTATTGTTCCATGCTATATTATATTCTGTTTTGGATGTTTGATGGGCTTTATTATTGTCGGTGTTCTGGGAACGGGGGTCCCCAGACTTGCCTGCCTGCGGCCTGCGGCGTGGCTCGAAGGAGGCCCAGCACGGCCCATCTTCATCAACGCATAAGCTCAAGACCCTCGCGAGGCCAAGCCTCATGAGGCGGGCGACAAGGAGCTTCCTCGTGCACGGCCTCGTCGAGGCTGGCTCATGAGGAGGCGGAGAGTTCAAGGCAGGTACCTCGCGAGGTGCCCATGACGCAAGCCATGACGACCAAGGGCGCCCGATCGAGGCGCCCGCCAGTGTCCTCCTTTCCTCTTTGGTGCAAAGGGAGCAAGCGCAGCGAGAGCATCAAGCAAAGGCATCCATTTCAGTGCAACAAGACCAAGACCAGCCCAACGGCTGGAAGGGAGTCATTGTGGAGCCCAAGCAGGCGTCATCACCAGAGCCTTTGGTAGGCGAGGACCAACTTTAGTCAGGATAAGTGTACCCGCTGTTCCCCTTCAAAATGGCCAATTGTTGGCGCCCTTCCCGCTCAATATTTGGGAAGAGGCCCAGGGCCTTCGCCTATAAATAGGAGTAGCCACCCCCAGGGCGGAGGGATCCAAATCCTCATCAAGAAACCGGTAGCTAGAGTGACTGAACACCACCTAGCAGTTCATCGCACCCGCCAAGAACAGACCCTCACGAGGCTGTTCTTCCTTGTATTGTTCCTCATCACCACACCACACACTGGAGTAGGGTATTACACCACAATGGTGGCCCGAACCAGTATAAAATCTCGTGTCTCTTGTGCTGTTCCGTTTAGTAGTTTAGGTCCCAGCGATTCGGCGAGGTGCGAGACGGTGGAGGGTTGGATCTCCGCGCGCACCCCAGTGTTCGAACCTTAAGGGTCTGCCGGAACCCGAAATCCGACATTTGGCGCGCCAGGTAGGGGGTGCGCCGGAATCCACCTTCTGTCGCCTCATGTTCCATCGCATCGTCATCACCATGTCCGGCGACCAAGCGGGCAACCCAGATCCTTCGGCGGCGTGGCCCGCCCACGCAGCCCCGCTCGCCTCGGGCGACCCCGTGCCCCAAGCAGCTCGCGGTCCGCGGAGCTGCGAGGCCGCGGCGGCGCGGATAAACCGGCGGCTCTCACGCTGCGGCAGGCGCGGTCGGCAGCAAGGGCCTCCAATCACGCCGCGACCACGTCCCCGTACACCCGTCGGGAGCAGGCGAACTCGAGGGTCGCGCTCACAGTGGCCCGAGAGCTGCTGCAGTGCAGGCTGCGCGAGAGCGGCCGCGACGTGCTGCTGGAGCGAGTGGCTGAGCTCCTGGGCTTTGCCGCCTCGGGGGCTCACCCCTTCTGCACCCAGCTTCCATCTCAGGCCAGGCGGCCAGCTGAGGCTCCACGCCCGCCTGGCTCCAAAGCTACTCCAACACCGGCGAAGCTGTCAGCACCGGGCCGGCGGCTGGGTTGCCCCCGCCCCCGGTCCGCGGAGAAGAAGGACTCAACGTAACCCACGGCCCAGGTGGACCGCCGCGCCACCACCCCATGATGGGCGCATCAAGCAGAGCCGCATGGCACGCTGAGCACTACGGCGTGGCCTTCGGGATGACGGCGCCAGAAGAATACGTGCCCCACATGATGGACCAAGGGCACCCGCATGAGGGAGAACAAGGCTCGCTCCTTAGCCCGAGCTGGGGGGATGAGGCGCCAGAAGCTGAGCTCTTCCAGGAGCCTCGGGATTGTCCCACTGGTCGCGCCGGGGCGATGATTATCGGGTAACGCTACTTCCTCGGGAGCAAGCATACGCTAATCATGGATCGCAGGAGGTGCAGGTCGCCGCGGCGAGCAGCTGCCCCGCTCCCGCAGTCTCCTACCCCTCGGGAGGAGGGTGCAGGGAGCTGCAGGAGAAGGGCCGAGATCCAACATCACCACCGCGGCGTTGAGCAAAGGCGTTCTCGGAGGTAGGCCCTCTGCTGGGAGGTGCCTCGGGGCCTGCCTGGCGGAGGACCCGTGGTCGTCGGGAACGGCTGGCGACCGCTCTACCCCATCGGTGGCGCCCTGGTTTCCGGTCGTCGTTGATGGCACTAGAGTGTGGCGCAAGGCGGGCCCTCGTCTGGTGATATGAAGCAAGGCCGGTACTGTGAAGAAGGCCCAAGGTTCGTGAAGCTTCGCCGCCCCGTGACACTCTCACGTAATAATGAGTGGGGCTGTACACGCCCCGGAGTCTCAGGGGGGCCGGGCTCAGGCCCTGGGGCTCCCTCCCACGCCCAGTGGCAGCACTTAGCTTCGCGCTGGTGAGAAGACGTCCAAGACTAGACTAGGTGCCGGACGCGGCTTTTCTTCTGCTTTCTTCGCCTTTCCCTTTGGTTGTCGCTTTCCCCCGCTGGATTTAAGTTGGATTCAAATTTGATATTTGCGTGTGTTCGGGGAAGGGGTGCTTAGTCTCGTTCGAGCAAATCTCTCGCGTTTCGGTTACCACTCCGCCTCAGCTGCCTCCCCTCGCGAGCCCCTCGCGAGCCGGGCCAGGCCTAGCTTGCGCGCGGCCCATCCTGCCGCCGCCGCATCCTCTCCGGAGGGTTTTTACTGCAGATCCTACGGATTCGATCAGGAGACACTCGGGTCACCGCAGCCTCCCACAGGCTATCTCAGGGCTCGTACGAAACAAAGGTAAACTGGCCAACCAGCACGTCGCTTAGCCAACCACTTGGCGCGGGCGTATGGGCGATGTAACACCTGCTAATACGATGAGCACAAGTTTTACATGAGGGGCTCCCCCTCCCAAAATGTTCTCACGGCCATCAGGCCAAAGCCTGAGTTCTATTCATGCAGGGTAATGGAACAGGGACAATACATAATCAGTCGGATAAATCCCCCAATGCGTCCTCAGGAGCACCTCCCGAGCCGTTGTCGGCGTTGCTGGCCTCGACGTCACTGTCTGCGTGGCCATCGGCGGCGTCAGGGCCGTTCACCACGCCGCCCTCATCGGCAGCCACGATCACGCCGTCGTTGTCCGAAGCAAAGGCCCTGACGAGAGCATCCACATTGTCTTCCACCCGGTCGCCAGTCGCCCGGACGGCCCGGGAACTGAAGCGATGGCTGCGTCAAAGTCGGTGGGGTCCATGTTCCGGAGATGGCTCAAGACACGAGAAAAGGCGCGCCCAAGCAGCGCCATGCTCCTCTCCTCCACACACCTATTGGCCTCGACCGATCAAGGCCCACCAGCGCCACCACGTCGGTGAAGAACTGAAGGTTGCCGGCGTAGTTAACCGCGTGCGGCTCGCCAACAGCCGCCTCGCAGATGTTACCCAAGGCTGTGTTGGCTCTTTCCCAGAGCGTGGTGAGCATGGGGCCATGCTCGTGCTCCAGGATTCGCCGCTGACGTATCTCGTCCGCATTCTGGCGCGCGACGGCCTCGGCCTCCTCCACCCGTTGGCGAAGAAGGAGCACCTCGGCCTGAGAGGTGGTTGACTCCCCCTGCGCCACCTCGAGGGCGGCCCGAAGAGCATCGGCCCGCCGCGTCGCCTCCTCCAGATTGGCCCTCAAGGCAGCAGTCCTGCCTTCAGCCTCGGCCCTGATCAACCCCAACCTCTCCTCGAACTCGCGCTCGAGGTTCAAGCGCGCCATCGCCACTCGGCGTCCGACCTCCTCCAGGACGCGGGCTTCCCGTGCAGCGACCTCATCCTCCGCCCGCGTCGCCAAGCGCTCCCTCGTCTCCAAGCGCCAGACACGCAGCAGCGTTGGCGGCTTCAGCGTCAACGCCTCCTCACGCTCGAGCTCCGCCGGTCGCCGGAGGCCACCTTCATCGACGCGAGGGCTGCCTCGCGCAGCTCCACTTGCTCCTCCAAAGGAGTGACACCGGGCCAGGAGTTCCCGTGCCGCCTCCTCCGCCGCCTCGCCGCTGTTAGCTTCCCGGGCCTCCTCGACGGCCCGAGAACAGGCCTCCCGAGAGGCTGCCAGCGACGCCTTGTCCTCCTCATCGTCAAGATTACACTGATGGCGCGCAAGGGCGACAGCGCCCTCCAGCTCACGCCTCTCTGCAGCCAGGCGCAGGCCCTCGGCCGCAAGGCGCGCGTCTTCATCAGCGAGCTCTTCACCAAGAAGGCTCACCGCGCCAGCCGCCCTTCGAAGAAATCCTTGACGAAGGGTGCGGCGCTCCCGGGCGCGCTCGTGCACTTCTTCCACACCATCAACCGCCCCAAGCGGGCGCCGGGAGCCACGAATCAGCACTCCCCCTCCGGGCAGGGGGCCTGGGGGCTGGCACCCTCGTGACGGCCAGGCACGCCACGCCTGTGGCCCGGCCAGAGCCAGCCCACCCTGCATTTAAGAGCGCAGGAAGCGCCTCATCCAATCGCCGTCCACGACCAGGCAAGAAGCCCACGGCAGGCTAGCTATGCCACGAGAAGGCTCGCGAAGAATGGTCACGAGGCGCGCAGGGACTCGACGCGCCTCGGGGCGGTTCGCGCCCCTGATCGCCCTCACCACAAGGGCTCCACTGCTCTGAGCACTCAAGGACGGGGGAGGGGGTGAAGCCGAGGGGGACGGCTCCTCACCCGTCTCCGTGAGCTCGGCAGGAAGGGGCCTGCAGGGCAAGGATCAAGACAAGCAAGAAAAGGATCAGGAGCTGGAGAAGGAGAAGGCTTACTCATCGGTGGCGAAGTACTTCCCACGCTTCAAAGAAAGCGACAAGGGTAATCATCGCCCAGGGCCTCCCTTCTCTTCCGGAGGGCCTCGAAGTCCACGCGGAAGCGACCCAAGATTTGAGCGCAGGGGTCAGCCTGCGATGAGGGAGAAGCATCAAGGCGACCTGCGTCAGGGGCGTCCGCCTGACGCGCGTTGCTGGTCGCCTCACCAAGAGAAGCAGCAGGGGCCTCGGGGTGCCTCATCCGCAAGCGCTGTGGGCAGCTGCCTGCCGCCCTCAGCCACGGCGGGATGAGCCTCAGAAGCTGCTCCCTCATGAGCGCCTGGCGCCTGTCACCCGGGCGGGGTCCCTTGACCTCTGGCGGCTCGTGCCTCCTGCCCCGCCACTTGAGGAGGAGTCGCCTTGTCCGACCGAAGGGCAGTCACCATCACTGGATTCTCGCGAGGCCCCTAGAGGCCATGGGCGCCCCCATTCACAAAGACAGACATCTGGTTCACAAAGTCGCCTGCTCGGGCAGAGGTACAAGAAGGCCCTCCATGCCGGATGCCGCCGGGTTGGGGTCACCAACAGACCAGGAGCACTGTCCTCGGCCTCCAGCCGGCGACCCTCCGCTGAAGACCTTGAAGGACACCACCGAAGCACCATCGCACCTGTGGATCGTGAGGGCGCCCGTCCTGCAGACCAGGCGACCTCGCCCAGCCTCGAGTCATGAAGACCTCGCCCGAGCAACTACCGCGACCTCTGCCCGGTCGCGAGGGTGCCGCAGCCGGCGTTGCAGCCCAGAGTCCCAGGGTTCCTTCACGGACGACGGAGGCGAAGAAAGAAGGAAGATGAATCCAATATTTAGGAGGCGTGGCGGCGTGAAGCACGAACTCCCGGTAGGAGCCCTCGGCGTGGACTCCAGGGGGGAAGACGCACACCTTCGTGACCCGCCGGCGTTGTCGGCGATGCCGCTCGTGGCGCCCGGCGTCGCCTCCTTCAGAGTCGCCAATGTGCGCGTACAAGGGAAGAGGGAACCCTGGTGGAGGCCGCTCGCACCAGGGCATGGGCGCCTCCTGGCGGCGCTCTTGCCACGACACCGGAAGGGCAAGCCGCTTCTTTGGGGGAGCAGGTCAGATCCTCTTGAGGAGCCTTTCCTTCTCTTCCGTGGAGAACCGCGGATCGGAGCCATGGCAACCAGACGAAACGAGGTGGAGGAGAAGCGAAGGATAGACTGGAAGGGCGCGCGCCCGTTCCGCATTTATAACCGGGCGAAGGCCAACCGTCGGCCTCCACGATCACCGGTAATCATGACCGACTCTGCATGCGTGGACTTGTCGAATCCGGTGGTTACCGAGGCATCGTGGGGAAGCAAAGGCGACATCGTCCAATCAACCGCCACGCTGGCGCCCAAGGCCGCAGAGGCTGTTAGGGCCCGCGACGCTCGCGACTTGCCCTTTCGCCTCTCTCGCCGCCAAGTTCGGGCGCCGCCAGGCTGGGGCAATCACGGCGTTCGGGAACGGGGTCCCCAGACTTGCACGCTGCGGCCTGCGGCGTGGCTCGAAGGAGGCCCAGACGGCCCATCTTCATCAACGCAAGCTCAAGACCCTCGCGAGGGCCAAGCCTCATGGGCGGACGACAAGGAGCTTCTCGAGCACGGCCTCGTCGAGCTGGCTCATGAGGAGGCGGAGAGTTCAAGGCAGGGTACCTCGCGAGGTGCCCATGACGCAAGCCATGATTTACCAAGAGGCGCCAGGGCGCCACGCCACACAGTGTCCTCCTTTCCTCTTTGGTGCAAAGGGAGCAAGCGCAGCAAGAGCATCAAGCAAAGGCATCCGCTTTGCAACAAGACCAAGACCAGCCCAACGGCCGGAAGGGAGTCATTGTGGAGCCCAAGCAAAGGCGTCATCACCGTGAGCCTTTGGCGGCGAGGACCAACTTTAGTCGGGATAAGTGTACCCATTGTTCCCCTTCAAAATGGCCAATTGTTGGCACCCTTCCCGCTCAATATTTGGGAAGAGGCCTGTGGCCTTCGCCTATAAATAGGAGTAGCCACCCCTGTATGGAGGGATCCAAATCCTCATCAAGAAACCAAGAGCTAGAGCGATCAACACCACCTAGTAGTTCATCGCACTCCGCCAAGAATGCACCCTCACGAGGCTGTTCTTCCTTGTATTGTTTCTCATCAGCCCAAGAGGCAATCCACCACACCACACACTGGAGTAGGGTATTACACCACAATGGTGGCCCGAACCAGTATAAAATCTCGTGTCTCTTGTGCTATTCCGTTTAGTAGTTTAGGTCCCAGCGATTCGGCGAGGTGCGAGACGGTGGAGGGTTGGATCTCCGCGCGCACCCCAGTGTTCGAACCTCAAGGGTCTGCCGGAACCCGAAATCCGACAATTATACACTTTTATAATATTTTTTGGACTAACCTATGAACCGGAGGCCCAGCCTAAATTGCCGTTTTTTGCCTATTTCAGTGTTTCGCAGAAAAAGAATATCAAACAGAGTCCAAACGGAATGAAACCTTCGGGAACGTGATTTTCGGAACAAACGTGATCCAGAGGACTTGGAGTCTACGTAAAGCAATCAACGAGGAAGGCACGAGGCAGGGGGGCGCACCCACCTCCCCCAGGCGCGCCCTCCACCCTCATGGGCCCCTTGTTGCTCCACCGACGTACTTCTTCCTCCTATATATACCCACGTACCCCCAAACCATCAGATACGGAGCCAAAACCCTATTTCCACCGCCGCAACCTTCTGTACCCATGAGATCCCATATTGGGGCCTTTTCCGGCGCTCCATCGGAGGGGGCATTGATCACGGAGGGCTTCTACATCAACTCCATAGCCTCTCCGATAATGTGTGAGTAGTTTACCTCAGACCTTCGGGTCCATAGTTATTAGCTAGATGGCCTCTTCTCTCTCTTTGGATCTCAACACAAAGTTCTCCTCGATTCTCTTGGAGATCTATTCGATGTAATCTTCTTTTGCGGTGTGTTTTTAGAGATCCAATGAATTGTGGGTTTATGATCAAGATTATCTATGAACAATATTTGAATCTCCTCTAAATTCTTGTATGTATGATTGGTTATCTTTGCAAGTCTCTTCGAATTATCAGTTTGGTTTGGCCTACTAGATTGATCTTTCTTGCAATGGGAGAAGTGCTTAGCTTTGGGTTCAATCTTGCGGTGCTCGATCCCAGTGACAGAAAGGGAAACAACACGTATTGTATTTTTGCCATCGAGGATAAAAAGATGGGGTTTATACCATATTGCATGAGTTTATCCCTCTACATCATGTCATCTTACTTAAAGCATTACCCTGTTCTTATGAACTTAATACTCTAGATGCATGCTGGATAGCAGTCGATGTGTGGAGTAATAGTAGTAGATGCAGAATCATTTCAGTCTACTTGTCACGGACGTGATGCCTATATACATGATCATACCTAGATATTCTCATAACTATGCTCAATTCTATCAATTTCTCGACAGTAATTCGTTTACCCACCGTAATACTTATGCTCTTGAGAGAAGCCACTAGTGAAACCTATGGCCCCCGGGTCTATCTTCCATCATATTTATCTCCCGTCAACAAGCTATATCTGGCGCCGTTTATTTTACCTTGCATCTTTATTTACTCTTTATCATAAAAATACCAAAAATATTATCTTATCATATCTATCAGATCTCACTCTCGTAAGTGACCCTGAAGGGATTGACAACCCCTTTATCGCGTTGGTTGCGAGGTTCTTATTTGTTTGTGTAGGTGCGTGGGACTCGTCGTGGTCTCCTACTTGATTGATACCTTGGTTCTAAAAACTGAGGGAAATATTTACGCTACTTTACTGCATCACCCTTTCCTCTTTAAGGGAAAACCAACGCAGTGCTCAAGAGGTAGCATTCATCATGCTCATAAAATACGCAGGGGCGTTAGTCAGTCCGAATGACATGACTGTATACCCATATAAACCATACCTGGTGGTGAAAGCTGTTTTGTGTATATCTTGTTCACGAATCTTCAGCTGATGATACCCTGATCGAAGATCAATCCTAGAGAATACTTTGGCTCCAACTAGCTGATCAAATAAATCATTAACCATCGGCAGAGGGTACTTGTTCTTGATGGTCACGTCGTTCAACGAACGATAGACCACAACCATTCTCAGGGTTCCATCCTTCTTCTCTACCAAAAGAACCAGGGCTCCCCAAGGTGACGAACTTGGGTGAATATATCCTTTCTCCAATAATTCCTTGATCTGCTTCTTAATCTCTTCCAAATCATTCGGGGGCATCCGATAAGGTCTCTTGGATATTAGGGCTATGCGGGGTAATAACTCAATCCAAAATTCTATTTCTCTGTCCGGTGGCATTCCGAGATCATGCTGGCACACACACAGTACATCAATGAATATATCAAAGTGCAATCACACATGCTTTATTACATCGAATCTCATATAGAGTCTTTATTACAATAGAATAAATTCGGCCAAAGGCCAACTCATGAGATAAACTACTGCAGAAGACATAGACGACAGCGAGTCCATCCGACTCCATAAGGCAATCACCGAGCGTAGAGCGTAGCCTCACTCCTGGTCGGAATAAATCTCTGCAACATAAGACGTTGCAGCCATGTAGGTCAGCATTTTGAATATGCCGGCAAGTCACAGAGAGGAAAACAATAATAAAACGCTATCACTAAATGCAGTTTTGGTTGTGGGGCTCTAAGTTTAAGTTTTGGCAAAAAGCAATTTTTTTCCGACAACAAAAGGACTTGCTTGTATATTACTACAAAATATTTGTCAACCAAGCCAGAGCCCATAATGGCTTGCGGTTGCACACGTAAGCTTTCCGGCCTTGAAGTATCCATCCATCTCTTTGAGCCTGGGTGGCATTCCATCGGGATGATCACAGGTAGATACCAGGATTCCCGGGCATAACCATGATAGATATCAGGCTGCCAGATGCTTTCCAATCCACCTAGAGGTATATTGAGTCATTGAAATCTTGAAGTCTTGATCATCATGTGGGTCTTGAATTACTTATCCTCACAACACTTCTGAATCTCACAACCAGACCCCGTCTACTAAAGCGTAGCAAATATGAAGTAACGTCCCTTCCCGGGCAATGGTAATAGGGTCTTGGGTTTCTCCTACCTCATGATACTACCTCAAGTTCAATGCTCAATATCCTACTATTCATGGTGGAAGCAAACTACTAATGCAATAAAACATGGGTACTGGAAATACATGATCAAAGTGAACATGCCTTGTTGACGATGTTGAAACTCTAACGCTTCGTAGACACAAGCCTCGCACTCCGGAAATTCTATCGAGTCAAACATAGCACACATAAGTATACCATCATACAATTTCTACTACAACAACAAGTAAAATTTAATAACACACAATCATACACACAAAGAAATCCAAGGAGAAAAACAAAGAAAGTCATAAAAACAATGCCAACTTTTTACTATAAGTGAAACCAACTACATAAATATTTTTCTACCATTAAAACTTTCTTTGAAAGAATTAAAACAAGGTTTTTACTAAATAACAGAAAAGAAAACAGCAAACAAATTTAATGCAAAAGAAACGCACTAAAAGCTATTTTAAAACTATTTTTATGATTAAAACAAAACTAGTAAGAAAATAAAATAAAACATTTTCTTTTTCTATAAATAAAAGTTCACCTTCTAAAACTACGGAAACGAATCTAAAATAAACTACAACAGAGGTGGAAATAAATTTAAAGTAATTAAAACAAGAGAAAACATCAACAAAGTGAAATAAACTAAAACAGAGTTGTTTTCATGTAAAACTAATTTTAATATAAACTATAAGTACCCAAATTAATCCTACTTCTAGGCAAGGTCAAAACAACGCAGTGGCGAAAAGAATCACTAAAAAAATTAATCCTAGCTCATTTTATAGCAGAAATACTAATCTGACTAAAACTCATATAATTTTTAGAAAAAACTAAAACATGGCTGAAACTAATTTATAGTGAAACTTTAGGAAATTCGCAGACTAGAGCAAAAAGAATCAATGAAAAACTCTAAATAACCTAAGAGATATAGAATTTACAAAACTGAAACTTTTCTGTTTTAAAAACAGAAACGAAAATACTAAAATAAAATAAGAACAGACGGGTGCTAATGGGCCTCGGGGTGGGCGATCTGAAACTATCTAGCACGTTAGGCGTAATATAGTCTAGACACGTACGAGCTAAACAGATAAAACCCGCTCGGGCCGGTCTAATTAAACCGCGAAAATAAATAAACCAGTCTAAACCGAAACAAACCTAAAATAAAACCGATCTATATAAAATAAAACCATACGCCTTCAGGATCTAATCTAGACCCTAGGTTGCAGATCGGACGGCGAGGGGAGGTGCGGGCTTATAGCGATGGCGACGACGGACGGAGACGACGGCGGCGGCTCAGGCATCGAGCGGCGGGGTGCTCCGGTGGTCCTGGGCGGCGACGGAGACGTCAAGCGGGTGTGGCTCGACGAGGCGGAGTCGAGGTGGTCTTGGTGATGGTCGAGGATGACGGAGACGGTCGGGGCGACGAGTTGCGGAGCTTGGTTCTCTGCGGCTCCGGTGGTCGACGACGTGGGTTGTTCCTGGGCGACGAAACGATGTCAGCAAGGTGCGGGAGCTCGAGGGGGTTTGATTGGATGTGCTTGGAGGCAGGGTGATGGCTCACCGGAGGCGGGCGCGGCGGTGAACGATGGCGGCGGAGGCGAGATACGATCGGCGGTGGTGTGAGCTACGGTGGGAATTGGGTAGGGTTTTAGGGGGTGCGAGGGAGGAGAGGTAGAGCTTTATATAGGGCAACATCTTGGAGGAGGGGGAGACTCAGGATCACGATCCCGGGAAGATCGGAACCGCAGCGGTGCTCGGGCGCGCTCCGGAGCGGCATAGCATGGGTGAGGGGAAAGAGATGAGGTCGGGCCCTGCTGGTCAGTGAGAGAAGAGGGGGAGAGAACGATCGGGCGATCAATCGGGAGCGGCTCGGGTGCTGGTGGGCTGTGGCTCGGCGCTGGCTGGGCCGGCTGGCCTGGCTGGCGCCTATTTTTTTTGAATTAGACCGAGAAGAAAATAAAATATAAATAGAAAATAAAAATACTTTTATATAGGACATATATATATATAAATAATAAGAAAAAAAACACTAAAAGATGAACTATTTTTCACAGGCAAAATAAAAACGTTATAAAACATGTTTTTGGAAAAATCCAAATTTGAATTCAAACTTTTGGCATTATTTTCTTTTGACATTTTTGGAGTGTCTTTTTAGCTCCTCTCATACTTTTGAACAAAGTATTTGTCAGGGATATTTGAAATGAATTTTCAAATGCTAAGTTGAATCCAAACAAAACTCAAACGCCTCTGAAATTTCCAAATGCCATTCAATTCAAACAAAATGCATAGATGCTTAGCTAATAATTGTAAAACATTTCAACTTGGAAATTTGGGATGTTACAGGGGCGCAATTGGATCTTCCCGGACCAGAACTGGTGACCCCGGAGATTTTACAAGATCCGGACACAATTTTGGGTCGGGATTCAAGTTTTAGCCCATCCACCCACCACAATCAATACTCCCCAGGTAATTCAGGCCCTCCAGACATATATGACCTGATGTATGTACGGCAGCTACCTCAGGAAACGGTCCATCACTTTTGGGCCAGGTTCATACTTGTCAAAAACAAGATTAAAGATTGCTGCGACGACGAAGCAGTCTCGGTCTTTCATCGCAATTGTACCGATGAGGGAATTCGGAATGCCCTCGACCGTCGTCGCATACAGAGTTTCACGGAACTATCACACGTAGTATGAAAGTACTGCGCGATGGAAAGCACATGGAAGGCCCAGAGAACGCAATTGAAACCGGATGCCTTTAAGCAGTGCACTGCCCGGGCAAAAGGGATACGCCCTTACGAGGCATCCGACCATAAGCCCGTAGGCAAGAAAAACAAACCCTTTACGGGATACAAGTCCGTTCTTTATGAACTCCTAGACAAACCCTGTCCGATACATGCGACGCCGAGCACTGACTCAACTCACAGCCTTCGGGCATGTTGGGTACTCCGGTAGATAGCTAAAAGTGGGGAGGCCATCCTCACCACCGCCACTCCAAAGAAGCATTCTCCGGAGGATGACGATTTTAACGTCCTTACGGTCTTTGAGACTTTTGCTTCAAATAATCGGCATAAGAGGGCACTCCGCGACCTCACCGAAGTCCACCAAGTAACCGCAGTGAGCCCATGGAATGACGCGGCAATAACCTTCACCGCTGACAACGAACCAAGGGCGCGATCAGTCCGAGCACCCGCCGCTTTAGTCCTAAACCCAATTGCGGACGGCTTTCGACTTACCAAAGTGGTCATGGATGGCGGCAGTGGACTTAACCTCATCTACGAGGACACGCTCGACAAAATGCAGGTTGATAGAACACGCATCGAGCAAAGCAATACCACCTTTCGAGGCATCATCCCCAGTCGAGAAGCACGATGTTCGGGGAGAATTAAACTTGACATAGTATTCGGCCCGCCTAAAAATTACAGGTCGGAGGAGTTTCTCTTTCACATTGCTCCCTTCAATAGCGGATATCACACCCTTCTAGGGCGGGGCGCTTTTTCACGCTTCCAAGCCGTACCCCATTATGGGTACATGAAGCTTAAAATGCCATGGCCCAATGGAATAATCACAGTTTTGAGTGATCCGAATAACGCACTTCGCGCCGAAAACAAAACCGTATCCTTGGCCCTTGAGGCACTGTCCGAAGCCTTTGCGACCGAAGAACTAACCACCCTATGATCCACGGTGGACAAGGATGATGTGATTCTCGATAAGAGACCTAAATCTACCTCTTTCAAGCCAGTAGATGAAATAGTTAAATTTCAAGTGCACCCGGCGGATCCTAATAAAACAACATCCATCGGAGCACAGCTTGATCCGATAGTAGACGCAGCTTTACGCCCGTTCCTACATGAAAATTGGGATATCTTTGCCTGGCACCCTTCGGACATGCCCGGGATCCCACGTAGACTGGTCGAACACAGCCTCAACATAATCAAAGGGTTCAAACCAGTCAAGCAAACGCTGCGGCGGTTTTCCGAACCCAAACAACAAGCTATGCGGGAGGAGCTAGCCAAACTACTTGAGGCCAGGTTCATCAGAGAAATCAAACACCCGGATTGGCTAGCCAACTTGGTCATGGTGCCGAAGAAGGATAAATCTTGGCGCATTTGTGTCGATTTCAAAGACCTCAATAAGGCTTGCCCTAAAGACCCCTTCCCATTGCCCCGCATTGACCAGATTATTGACGCAACCACGGAACACAACTCACTCTGTTTCCTCGACGCTTACTCCAGATACCATCAGGTTAAAATGAAGGAGTCTGACCAGGCCGCAACGGCATTCATCACCCCGTATGGGCCTTTCTGTTTCAACACTATGCCTTTTGGGCTTAAAAATGTTGGTGCCACTTACCAACGCATGATCCAAACATGCTTGGAAAAATAATTCGGCAAGATAGTTGAAGCATATGTGGATGACGTGGTCATCAAGACTAAACACGTTGAATCATTGGTGGACAATCTCCGCCTCACGTTTGACAACCTCCGAACATACGACATACGGCTCAATCCGGAAAAATGCGTCTTCGGCATTCCAGCCGGAAAGCTACTCGGATTCATTGTCTCCCATAGAGGAATTGAAGCAAACCCAGCTAAAATCCGAGCCTTGTCGCAATTGTCTATACCAACAGACTTAAAGCAGGTCCAAAAGCTAGCAGGGTGCGTGGCGGCTTTGAGCCGCTTCATCTCCAAATTAGGAGAAAAAGCATTACCACTTTACAGACTGCTTAGACGCACCGTCAAATTTGAATGGATGAATGCGGCCATAGCCGGATTGGAGGAAATAAAAACCTTATTAGCAGGCAACCCAATCCTAGCCGCCCCAAGTGTTGGCGAGCCTATCTTGCTTTATATCTCCGCAACTCACCAGGTAGTGAGCGTTGTACTCGTCATCGAGCGAGGGGAAGAGAGACATAAATTCCCCATCCAAAAGCCAGTGTATTACGTATCTGAGGTTCTTACACCATGCAAATCCCGATACCCTCACTACCAAAAGATAGCTTACGCGGTCTTTATGGCATCCCAAAAACTCCAACACTATTTTCAAGAGTGTTCGATCATGGTGGCATCTAAAGTACCACTTAACGACATTATAAACAACAGGGACGCCATCGGCTGCATAGCTAAATGGGCCATTGAGCTCTTACCGTTTGACATAACATACAAGCCACGCCGAGCTATTAAATCTCAGGTGCTGGCCGACTTTGTCACCAAGTGGACAGAATTCAAGCTCCCCAAAGAGTACAGCTCATACTCCAACTAGATCATGTACTTCAACGGCTCTAAAATGCTAGCCAGACTGGGGGCTCGCGTCATCCTGACATCCCCTATGGGGGACACAGTCCGCTACATATTGCAAATCATGTATACGGACTCAAATAATACAGCCGAATACGAGGCGCTTCTACATGGTCTCCGCATGGCTGTCTCCATGGGCATACAATGCCTAGAGGTGCACGGCAACTCAAACCTCGCAATATCTCAGGTAAACGGAGAGTTTGATGCAAAAGACCCAAAAATGACGGCATATCGAAACGCCGTATTAAAAATATCAGCTCAGTTTGAGGGGCTTGAATTTCATCACGTCGCTCGAGACAGTAACCAGGCAGCGGACATACTCACTCGCATGGGCGCTAAGCGCGACCCCGTCCTGCCTAATACCTTTGTGGAAAGGCTCTTCAAGCCATCCGTGGTATGGCAGGACGAGATCGGAGACGCTAGTACGGACCTGATCACGCCCCAAGCAGCCGAACACAATACAGATATTATCGGGGTTCAGAATCAAATAACACCCTCTGCTCATGAGATCATGGCCGTTATTGCTCCATGGACCGAACCCTTCCTGACCTAACTTAATAGGCAGGAGCTTCCTGATGATCAACATGAGGCCCGTCGCATAGTTCGACATTCTAAAGCCTACAAAGTTCACGAAGGTGAACTATACAAGAAAAGCACTACCGGAGTTCTCCAAAGGTGCATCTTTGAAGAGGAGGGACGCAACTCTTGGCTGAAATACATGCTGGTTTGGGCAGCCATCACGCCGCAGCTCGGGCTCTCGTAAGAAAAGCCTTCCCGATAGGTTTTTTATGGCCAACGGCCCGAGCAGACGCACAAGCCCTTGCCCAACGTTGTGTGGGATGTCAGCTTTTCGCCAATCAAAGTCATATGCCTCCCACTGCCTTAAGAACAATCCCCATTACTTGGCCCTTCGCGGTCTGGGGGCTCGATATGGTTGGACCCCTTAAAGGGGGAAGCCACAAAAATAAATATTTACTGGTTATGGTGGATAAATTCACTAAGTGGATAGAGGCCAAACCAGTAAAAACAGCTGAAGCAGGACCAGTGATTGACTTTATATCCGGTGTGGTACACCGCTATGCTGTCCCGCATAGCATCATCACTGATAATGGCTCCAATTTTATAGCTGATGAGGTGAATACTTGGTGTGCTAACTTGGGCATTCAACTCGACTATGCATTTGTCTACCACCCTCAAATAAACTGTCAAGTTGAATGGGCCAATGGCCTGATAATGAGCGGCATTAAACTTGTTGGGAAATGCAGCATGCAATTTCAAAAAAATTCCTACGCTCACGCAAGATCTATCTAGGAGATGCATAGTGATGAGCCACAAGTATAGGGGATCAATTGTAGCTCTTTTAGATAAGTAAGAGTGTCGAACCCAATGAGGAGCAGAAGGAAATGACAAGTAGTTTTCAGCAAGGTAATGTTTGCAAGTGCTGAAATTGTAAGTAGCAGAGTAGTTTGATAGCAATATAATTTGTAACGAGCAAGTAACGATAGTAGTAACAAAAGTGCAGCAAGGTAGCCCAATCCTTTGAGGCAAAGGACAGGACAAAACAGTCTCTTATGATAAGCAAAGCGTTCTTGAGGGTACACGGGAATTTCATCTAGTCACTTTCATCATGTTGGTTCGATTTGTGTTTGCTACTTTGATAATTTGATATGTGGGTGGATCGGTGCTTAGGTGTTGTTCTTACTTGCACAAACCTCCTACTTATGATTAACCCTCCCGCAAGCATCCGCAACTACGGGAAAAGTATTAAGAATAAATTCTAACCATAGCATTAATCTTTTGGATCCAATCGGTCCCTTACGGAATAGCACATAAACTGGGGTTTAAGCTTTTGTCACTCTCGCAACCCATCATCTAATTACTACTCCACAATGCATTCCCTTAGGCCCAAATATGGTGAAGTATCATGTAGTCGACGTTCACATGAAACCACTAAGGGAATCACAACATACATACTATCAAAATATCGAACACATATCAAGTTCACATGATTACTTGCAACATGATTTCTCCCATGACCTCAAGAACAAAAGTAACTACTCACAAATGATAATCATGCTCAAGATCAGAGGGGTATTAAATAGCATAATGGATCTGAACATATAATCTTCCACCAAATAAACCATATAGTAATCAACTACAAGATGTAATCAACACTACTAGTCATCCACAAGCACAATCTATAGTTCCGGTAACAAGATTGAATACAAGACATGAACTAGGGTTTGAGATGAGATGGTGTTGTCGAAGATGTTGATGGAGATTGCCCTCCCCAAGATGGGAGAGTTGTTGGTGATGATGATGACGATGATTTCCCCCTCCGGGAGGGAAGTTCCCCCGGCGGAATCGCTCCGCCAGAGGGCAAAAGTGCTCCTACCCAAGTTCCACCTCGAGACGGTGGCGCTCCGTCCCAAAAGTCCTCTCCTTATTTATTTTTCTAGGTCAAAATGACCTATATACCAGAAGATGGGCACCAGAGGTGGGACTGGGTGAGCACAACCCACCAGGGCGCGCCTGGGCTCCCTAGCGCGCCCAGGTGGGTTGTGCCCACCTGGTGGGCCCCCTCTAGTAGTTATTTGCTCCAATATTCATCATATATTCCATAAAAATTCTCCGTGAAGTTTCAGCTTGTTTGGAGTTCTGCAGAATAGGTAGCCTGACGTAGCTTTCTCAGGTCTAGATTTCCAGCTGCCGGAATTCTCCCTCTTTGTGTGTACCTTGCATATTATGAGAGAAAAGGCACTAGAATTACTCCAAAAAGCATTATTATGCATAAAAACATCATAAATGACAGTAAGAAAACATGATGCAAAATGGATGTATCAACTCCCCCAAGCTTAGACCTCACTTGTCCTCAAGCGAAAACCGAAATCGAAAAACATGTCCACATGCTTTGAGAGAGAGGTGTCGATAAAAACAAAATACGCACATAGCATCATCATGTATATATTATAACAGCAACCAATTTAAACATAAGACTCTTGTCATAGAGCTTTTATCATAAACTTCTCATGAATAAGTAACAGTTCATCACACAATCGAAGTATAAAGCATAAACTCTATTAGAAACCAACAAATTGTGTTCTCGGTCAACTTTGCAACTAAAATTCATCATCTTTTCAGGAAGGGTCACGTATCGGAGCCTTTAGGCAAGTCCACATACTCAACCATCATATAGTCTTCTATGATTGCTAACACTCACCGCATACACATGAGCAAAACGTTTCAACCGGACACACGAGAAGATAGGGGCTTATAGTTGTGCCTCCCAACATATTCACCTCAAGGGTGATGTCAACAATAATAACTCATGCCACCCATATTCAACTGGACATATGTGCCTAGATCTTTCCTCATCACATGATGCTTGCCAAAGTAGAAAAATAAAAAGGAATAGAGAAAAGAAACTTTGACTCTTTGCATAAAAGTAAAAGATAGGGCCTTCACGGAGGGAAGCAGAGGTTGCCATGCGCTTATTTGTTCGTATGCTCAACCCCTTAGTGCAAAAGAACGTCATGTTGCATTGCCCCTTGTGATAGCGACATTTATTATGCAGTATGTCGCTTTTATTCTTCACCATCACAAGTTCGTGCAACGCTCAATTTTCTCTTACACTAAATGATCTCACACATTTAGAAGCAATTTTTATTGCCTTTTTGCACCGATGACAACTTACTTGAGGATCTTGCTCAATCCCTAGGTAGGTATGGTGCACTCTTGAAAATAAGATTTGGGTTTAAGGGTTTTTTGATGCACAAGTAGTATCTCTACTTAGTGCGGAATTTTTGGCTAGCAAAGATAGGGGCAAGCACCACATGTTAAAGGATCTATATATGACAATATGACTTCTATGTGAATATGAACAAACATGAACCATTAAGTTGTCTTCCTTGTCCAACGTCAACAATTTTGGCATATAATATTTTGATGGCAGCTCACAATCACAAAAGATTTCTAGGATAGTATATTTATATGTGAATCTTCTCTTCCCTTATTAATTCTTTCATGAGTTGCACCATTGACTGATGCTATGTTTGTCAATCTCTAATAAAATTTTCTACTTATACTTTTCCTTGTGTGGTGCCATCACCTACCATAAGATTAGCATATGATCTTTTTCTTTTATTTCCTTTCTTTTTATTTATATCCTTTTTTTACTGCAACATGAAAGTAAAGAAAGCAAAAACTCAAACTAAACTTTGTTATATATCTTGCACACGATTACAAGGATAGATCACTAAGCAAGCGCTTGAAAAGAAAGGATCGAACTAAACTTTTATTCAAATAAAGCAAAATATCGAACTAAAATACTAAAAGAAAAAAGATAGTGGGGATGATACGATAGCGGGGCACCTCCCCCAAGCTTGGCGGAAGCCAAGGGGAGTGCCCATACCCGAAACTCAATTTTATTTTCGTGGTGAAGAAGATGGTGGTGGTGATGAAGCGATCCTATCCTTAAGGATCAAGAGATTCTCCAATCGACGGATGATGCTCCGGAGGTGGATGATATGCTCTTGATGTAGAATATTTTCATGAGTGAGATACTTATTTTGTACGCGAACCATTTCAATGATGCAAAAGGCTTCAATCTCAGTAGGGGTAAGATGAGCAAGGTAAGGCTTAAGGATATCTTCTTATTCCTCCTCGGCTGGCAGTGCTTGTTCTGCCACAAGGGTGGATCTACGGTAGCCTCCTTGCCCTTTTCCCACTTGACGGCATCCGTGGGATCCTCCCTCTTCAGCTCGATCTTCATCAACCAAGCATCTTCTTCCATGTTGTTGGAGGAGGAGGAAGACATGATGCCTGGCTTGATAGATCTGACCGAAAATAGCAAGAAAAGAGAACAAAGGATTTCTCCGCGATACGGTGGTCAACAGGTTCGGGGAGTATATAAAGATTTTTTATCTTGGGAAACAAGCAAACGGAAGAAAAACGGAGTCCGGAAGGTGTCCCAGATGGGCACAACCCACCTGGGCGCGCCTGGCAAGCCAGGGGCGCCCTGGTGTCTTGTGCACACCAGGGTACGCTTCCTGGAAGTTTCTTATTTTCCTAATTTTCTAAATATTCCAAAACTGACAAAAAAATATTTCCAAATTTTTCGGAGTCCGTTTACTTACCGTATCACGTACCTCCTTATTTTCACGATTCTTGAGTGTTCCGGAAGGACTCTTTTATGTGTTCTTCCGGTGTCAAAGTTTGGATAATATTACTTTCAACATTAACGGGCGTACCTGAGATATAGTGTTTTATTCGTTGCCCATTCTGAGAGGAGTTTTCCTGCAAAGAACCTGAAACGAGAGTTGTACAAAAGAACATATTATCCAACTTTAAACTCACTCTTTTGGATTCTTTTATCATGCCATCTTTTAACTTTTTCCTTAAACAACTTGGCATTTTTATAAGCTTGGGTTCTCCATTCATCTAATGAGCTAATATCAAATAACCTCTTTTCACCGGCAAGTTTGAAATCATAGTTGAGTTCTTTGATTGCCCAGTATGCTTTATGTTCTAATTCAAGAGGCAAATGACAAGCTTTTCCATAAACCATTTTATAAGGAGACATACCCATAGGATTTTTATATGTCGTTACGAAGCCCAAAGTGCATCATCTAATTTCTTAGACCAATTCTTCCTGGACCTATTGACAGTCTTTTGCAAAATTAATTTTATTTCTCTATTACTAAGTTCAACTTGACCACTAGACTGAGGATGATAGGGTGATGCAATCCTATGGTTAACACCATACTTGGCAAGCATTTTACGGAAAGCACCATGAATAAAGTGTGAACCACCATCAGTCATTAAATATCTAGGGACTCCAAACCTTGGGAAAATAACTTCCTTAAGCATTTTCATAGAGGTTTTGTGATCAGCACTATTGGTTGGAATAGCTTCTACCCATTTAGTAACATAATCAACAGCAACCAAAATATGTGTATACCCATTAGAGGAAGGAAAAGGTCCCATGTAATCAAATCCCCAAACATCAAATGGTTCAACAACAAGTGAATAATTCATAGGCATTTCTTGACGCTTACCGATATTACCTATTTTTTGGCATTCATCACAAGATAGGACGAACTTATGTGCATCCTTTAAGAGAGTAGGCCAATAAAATCCAGATTGCAATACCTTGTGAGCAGTTCTATCTCCAGCATGATGCCCTCCATAAGCTTCAGAGTGACATTTCTGAAGGATTTGTCCCTGTTCATGCTCAGGTACACAACGTCTAATAATACCATCTACTCCTTCTTTATAAAGATGTGGGTTATCCCAAAAGTAGTGTTTTAAATCATAGAAGATTTTTTTCTTTTGTTGGTATGTAAAGCTAGGTGGTAAATATTTAGAAACAATATATTTAGCATAGTCAGCATACCAAGGAGTATTATGAGCAACATTTATTGCAGCTAACTGCTCATCAGGAAAATTATCATTAATAGGTAGTGGGTCATCAAGCACATTTTCAAGCCTAGACAAGTTATCAGCTACGGGGTTCTTAGCTCCTCTTCTATCAGTGATATGCAAATTAAATTCTTATAGCAAGAGAACACATCAAATAAGTCTAGGTTTAGCATCTTTCTTTTCCATAAGTTTCAGCTTGTTTGGAGTTGTGCAGAATAGGTAGCCTGAGGTAGCTTTTTCAGGCCCAGATTTCCAGCTGCCGGAATTCACCCTCTTTGTGTCTACCTTGCATAGTATGAGAGAAAAGGCATTAGAATTACTCCAAAAAGCATTAATACGCGTAAAAACTTCATAAATAACAGTAAGAAAACATGATGCAAAATGGACGTATCATATAGCAATGAGGGGGAAGAGTGTGTCCACGTACCCTCGTAGACCAAAAGTGGAAGCGTTTAACAACACGGTTGATGTAGTCGAACTTCTTCTAGCTCCGACCGATTAAGTACCGAATGTACGACACCTCCGAGTTCTGCACAGGTTCAGCGCGATGACGTCCCTCGCCCTCTTGATCCAGCAAGGCATTGAGGAAGTAGATGAGTTCCGTTAGCACAATGGCGTGGTGACGATGATGGTGATGTGATCCTCGCAGGGCTTCGCCTAAGCACTACGAAGATATGACCAGATGTGTAAACTGTGGAGGGGGGCGCCGCACACGGCTAGGAATAGATGTTGTGTGTTCTAGCGGTGCCCCCCCCCACACACACACACACACATATAGGTTGGAGGGGAGGAGAGGCAGCCAAGGGGGCACCCCAAGTAGGAGGAATCCTACTTGGGGTCCTCCCCAATTCGGCCTCCCCCCTTTCCATGTATGTATGAAGGGGAAGGAAATAGGGGGGTGAGGGAAGGAAGTGGGAATCCTTTCACACTTTCCTTTCCCTTCTCCCCTTTCCTTATCCTCCTCATATAGCCTTATAGAGCGCACCAGCCCCTTGTGGGCTGGTGTGTTCCTTCACAAGGCCCATATGGCCCATAGGATTGCCAGGGGTACCCGAAACACCTTCCGGCAACCCGATAAGCAGCCGATACCCTCCGGAACACTTACGGTGTCCGAATTCCATCGTCCTATATATCAATCTTTACCTCTCGACCATTTAGAGATTTCTCGTCAAGTCCATGATCTCATCCGGGACTCCGAACAACATTCGGTCACCAAATCACATAACTCGTATAATACAAAATTGTCATCAAACGTTAAGCGTGCGGACCCTACGGGTTCGAGAACTATGTGGACATGACCGAGACACCTCTCTAGTCAATAACCAATAGCGGAACCTGGATGCTCATATTGGTTCCTACATATTCTACGAAGATCTTTATCGGTCAAACCGTAATGACAACATACGTTATTCCCTTTGTCATCGGTATGTTACTTGCCCGAGATTCGATCTCGGTATCTTCATACCTAGTTCAATCTCGTTACCGGCAAGTCTCTTTACTCGTTCCATAATACATCATCCTGCAACTAACTCATTAGTCACTTTGCTTGCAAGGCTTCTTATGATGTGTATTACCGAGAGGGCCCAGAGATACCTCTCCGAAACTCGGAGTGACAAATCCTAATCTCGATCTATGCCAACCCAACAAACACCTTTGGAGATACCTGTAGAGCATCTTTATAATCACCCAGTTACGTTGTGACGTTTGATAGCACACAAGGTATTCCTCCGGTATCCGGGAGTTTCATAATCTCATAGTCGAAGGAATATGTATTTGACATGAAGAAAGCAATAGCAATAAAATTGAACAATCATAATGCTAAGCTATTGAATGGGTCTTGTCCATCACATCATTCTCCTAATGATGTGATCCCGTTACATGTCCATGGTTAGGAAACTTAACCATCTTTGATTAATGAGCTAGTCTAGTAGAGTCTTACTAGGGACACGGTGTTTTGTCTATGTATCCACACATGTATCAAGTTTCCGGTTAATACAATTCTAGCATGAATAATAAACATTTATCATGATATAAGGAAATATAACATAAAAACTTCATTATTTCCTCTAGGGCATGTTTCCTTCAAAACTCAGACTGGTGCGCTCCCTACGGGAGTCAATAAACACTGGGTTGAGGAACTCGATTCCGTGCTCTGGTGGCTACGGACTACCCCTAACCGAACAACCGGATACACACCTTTGTTCATGGTGTATGGCACAGAAGTTGTCCTGCCCTGCGACATTATTCATGACTCACCTCGAGTGAGAATGTACGGAGAGCGAGAAGCCAAGCTCGATTGGCAGGACGACCTAGACGGCCTCGAAGAGGAGTGTGATATTGCACGAGCTCGTTCCGCATTTTATCAACAACAGCCAGGCGATACCAAAGTAGAGAAGTGCGGGCCAAGACATATAACTTCGGCGACCTCGTCTTGCATCTCCTGGAGAAGAAGAAGGATAAGCTCAAACCAAAATGGGAGGGCCCCTTCATCATAGATGAAGTTCTCATAGGAGGAGCCTATCGCCTTCGTAATGCATCGGATAATCGCCTTGAGCCGAATCCATGGAATGCTGCTCGGCTCCGACGATTCTATGGATAGTTCGGTCGCACCCTTTTTTTATTTTACTTTGACTAGGTTCCTTTTTCTCCTCTCCTTTTTTATTTTTTCCTTTTTATATGCTAGGGTATGTTCGGATCTACCGAACTGTTAGGGGTACACATCTTTAAATGTATACACCCCACTATAACTGGGGCCTTCTTTGACGAAGCTTATTACTCAAAGCTTGTTGCTTCTATTATTTTGTCGTTTGTTCTATACATCTTTTGCCATTATATGCACCTCTATGACTTAAGTTTTGCCAAGATGGGTTGCCTCGCTCCTGTGTTTATACCCTACGTTCCCGATTGTTCGGCTAGGGTGTAAAGGGAGTACCTCTGTGATTGATACAACCGGGTAATCCGGATCTGTACCTCAGACGGGTGAAGCCGAAAGCTAGCGTTCTTAAGGGAATAATTGGTCGGCAAGCAACGACAGATTGTTTATGTTTATGTAATTCTTCTAACAAATACGGGATAGGCTGCCCGTAATTTGGATCAAAGCCTAGGAATGCATAATTAAGCATGCCTACCCAAGGAAAGGAACCCTTAACGGAACTATTTTCCCTGGAAGATATTTCTTACGTTAAATAGTAACATAACATAACTCCCCGAACAAATTTTGTCTGCTTGAGCAATATGACCGGATTGCTTGGTTTCCGGACATAATGAATGTTTATTACATTCAAACATGGTATCTGGAAGCACTCCAACTTCTTGGTTCGGAGGTTGAAGCCGAAGGCCTGCGATGACAACTTTTCACAAGTTCGGTTGGATATAAGTTCGATGATAAAGTACACTGATACATCGAATCGAACGCCTCCTCTTTATCTGTGTCATCTATAAGACTGTTTAAGCTACAGTCTTCTTTCGAATATTTCACGGCTATCATCACTTGGTCATATACCAAGTTCACAGGAATCTCTTTTCCGTCCGGTCCCCGAGGTCCAACTCGGGCCATATGATTCGGATCAAGCCCGGTGTAGCGTGTTTTCACCATCGTCCATGCCACTCGTGCACCTTCCCGGCATGATGACGCCTTCCATAGCTCAAAACGGCACCGGACACCTTTGAACAGGTTTGCCAACCCCTCCATACTTTCTGGAGGGGCATCGGACGGCCATAAGGCTTTCACCATACTCTTCATTGCTTTCTGGGCCCGCTCATGCACTACAGACAGCTCTTTTAGAGCATCGCCTCAGAATCCGGATATGTCTTCTTCATGACGCCCGGTTAGCAGACCTGCAAGAACAGCATTATAACACTCCAAATTATGGGATAATATGAGTACCCTGGATGGTCCAAAGGTCATACCGAATATGCGGCCATTCAACTTTTTATTCTCTTGTTGTGCATTCGATAATTGAGCCTTTAAGCTCTTTATCTCTTCGGCTTGCTTATTCTTTTCCTCCTCCAGTTTGTTCTTTTGATCAATGGTCATCGTGAATTTCTTCATTTCCTCTAGCTCTATGGTGGCGGCATTTAGCTTTGTCCGGCTCATTTCAAGCCCCTGGGACAGCGCGTGATACGTCTCCAACATATATATAATTTTTGATTGGTCCATGCTGTTATATTATCAATCTTGGATGTTTTATAATCATTTATAGTCATTTTATATCAGTTTTTGGTACTAACCTATTGACATAGTGCCAAGTGCCGATTCTTTGTTTTACGCATATTTTTTACATCGCAGGAAATCAATACCAAACAGAGTCCAAATGCAAGGAAACTTCATGGAGAATTTTTATGGACCAGAAGACACATAATGGGCCACAGGCGTGCACAGGGGTGCTCGAGGAGAGCACAACCCACCAGGCCGCCAGAGGCCCAGCGCGCATACAGTGGGTTGTGCCCACCTCGGGTGCCCCCCCGGACCGCCTCTTTGCTCTATAAATACGCCCAATATTCCCAATACCCTAGGGGAGTCAATGAAATATTGATCCAGCCGTCGCAGAGTCCAGAACCACCAGATCCAATCTAGACACCATCTCGGATGGGGTTCACCACCTCCATTGGTGCCTCTCCGATGATGTGTGAGTAGTCCTTTGTAGACCTTCGGGTCTGTAGTTAGTAGCTAGATGGCTTCCTCTCTCTCGCTGAATTCTCAATACAATGGTCTCTTGGAGATCCATATCATGTAACTCTTTTTGCGATGTGTTTGTTTGGATCGGATGAACTTTGAGTTTATGATCTGATCTATCTTTTTATATCCATGAAAGTATTCGAGTTTCTTTGATCTCTTTTATGCATGATTGCTTATAGCGTCGTATTTCTTCTCCGATATTAGGGTTTTGTTTGGCCAACTTGATCTATTCATCTTGCAATGGGAAGAGGTGCTTTTTAGTGGGTTCGATCTTACGACGCTTGATCCCAGTGACAAAAGGGGAACCGGCATGTATGTATCGTTGCTACTAAGGATAAAACGATGGGGTCTATCTCTACATAGATAGATTGTCTACATCATGTCATCGTTCTTATTGCATAACTTCGTTTCACCATGAACTTAATACACTAGATGCATGCTGGATAGCGGTTGATGTGTGGAGTAATAGTAGTGAATGCAGGCAAGAGTCGGTCTACTAATCTTGGACGTGATGCCTATATAATGATCATTGCCTGGATATCGTCATGATTATTTGAAGTTCTATCAATTTCCCAACAGTAATTCGTTTACCCACCGTTTGCTATTTTTCTCGAGAGAAGCCACTAGTGAAACCTACGGCCCCGGGGTCTCTTTCTCATACATTTGCCTTTGTGATCTGCTTTTCTTTTGCATTTATTTTCAGATCTATTAAACTAAAAATACAAAAATACCTTGCTGCATTTTATTTCTATTTATTTTATTTGGCGTTCGATCTATCAATCTACCACAAATTTATCTCACGTCTGTTTGCCCACTTGAGGCGCCGTTACCCGGAAGGGATTGACAACCCCTTTAACACGTCGGGTTGCGAGGATTTGTTATATGTGTGCAGGGGCTGTTTAGGTTGTGTTGCTTGGTTCTCCTACTGGTTCGATAACCTTGGTTTCATATCTGAGGAAATACCCTCTTGCCGCGTGTCTTTGCATCATCTCTTCCTCTTTGGGAAATACCGAGTTCAAGCGACATCAAAAGGAATTTACGGCGCCGTTCTTGAGGATCTTCAACATATACCAGGTTCCTAATCACAAATCTCCTCTCCTCGCAATTTACATTATTTGCCATTTACCTCTCGTTTTCCTCTCCCCCACTTCACGAAAATTAGATGTTTTATTCGCCCTTCTTTTTCGTTCGCTGTTTTCTCGCCGGATCTGTTTTTGTGTGCGTTCTTGTTTGCATAGTCATGATACCTCCAAGAAAATATTATGATGTTCCTTACCCAAATATTTTTCTTGAAATTGAGAAAAGTACTAAGGAATATATGAATACACAATTTGAGCATAATAAGTATTTTACTAAAGAACTTAAGGAGCACTCCGTTGTGCTGGATGCTATCACAAAACACCTTGATGATATTAGTAGAGAAGTTTGCAACCTCCAATCTAAGTATGCTTTTTCTGAAAGTTTGCTAGGAAAAATATCCGATGCACAAGCTACCTTAGTAAATCAAATGGCCGCTAAACCAATCTCGTTAGAAGATAAAAATGATGAAGATCTTAAAATGATTAGTGTTTCTTCTATTGATTCCTTGTTTAGTAAAGTTAAGATTGATGAAAAAGGGACTGGAGAAGAGTCAACTTTAGCTAGAAGGCGTCCCGATAATTCGGAGGGTGAAAATCTTGTTTAGATAATTGATGAAAGTGGGTTTGAAGAGGTCAAAACTTTAGCTAGTGATGTGCCCACTCTTTTGTATTACAAAGACTTTAATTATGATAGTTGCTCTTTGATTGATTGTATTTCTTTGTTTCAATCCATGATAAATTCACCCCATGCCTATGATCAAAATAAAGCTTTTACTAAACATATTGTTGATGCTATGATGAAAGCTTTTGAAGAAAAATTGGAATTAGAAGTATCAATTCCTAGAAAAGTGCATGATGAATGGGAACCTACTATCAAAGTCAAGATTAAAAATTATGAGTGTTTTGCTTTGTGTGACTTGGGTGCTAGTGTTTCTACAATTCTGAAATCTTTATGTGATGTGCTTGGTCTTACCGATCTTCAAGAATGCTCTTTAAATTTGCACTTGGCAGATTCTACTATTAAAAACCCTATGGAAAGAAGGCAATATTAAGTTCCAATTTCCTCGGAGGAAGGGTATGGAACACTTTCCTAGAACACGAATTAGGCCTCCTTATGAATCAATCATGAGAGCATCTTTTGGATCTCGAAACAAAGATGACGAAACTTAGATCCTTGCTTTATGCCTAGCTAAGGGCGTAAAACTATAGCGCTTGTTGGGAGGCAACCCAATGAATAAAATTTACTTTTGCTTTTTGCTTTCTGTTCTTGAGTGTTTACACAATTATGCTACTGTTATGGTTGTGTCTTTTGTGTCTTAATTAGCGTTTGTGCCAAGTAAAGCCTTTAGGATCTTCTTGGTGATAGTTGTTTGATCTTGCTGAAAACAGAAACTTTTGCGCTCACGAAAACAATTCTTATTTTTAACTAGTCCGTGATAAAATACCAATTTTTTGCAGTAGATTAATATACAAATTACCGAGGTCATCCTGATTTTTCACAATTTTCGGTGTTCCAGAAGTATTCGAACAAATCAGATTGCTACAGACTGTTCTGTTTTGACAGATTTTGTTTTCTTCGCGTTGTGTGCTTATTTTGATGGCTCTATGGTTTTCTTTGATGAGTTTCTGCCATAGAAAAGTTGGAATACATTAGATATAATGAAAAAATAAAATATGAATAGGTTTGATACGGCACTTATATTAGTGATTTATTTTTCTTGCACTAATGGATCTCACGAAGGTTTTGTTGAGTTTTATGTGATTGAAGTTTTCAAGTTTTGGGTTATCTTACGATGGATGAAGGAATAAGGAGTAAGAAGAGCCTTAGCTTGGGGATGCCCTGACATCCCAAGCTATTATCCAAAATGAGCAAACAACTAAGCTTGGGGATGCCCCCGAGTGGTCCCCTCTTTCTTCTAACGACCATTGGTATTTTACTCGAAGCTATATTTTTGTTCATCATATACTATGTGTTTTGCTTGGAGCGTCTTGTATGATATGAGTCTTTGCTTGTTTTATTATGTGCTTTAAGTCTTGACCCCTTGCTGGACACACCTATTTGAGAGAGCCAAAAATTATGTCATGACTTATTAGAATTGCTCTCTATGCTTCACTTAAATCTTTTATGAGCTATGGACTTGCTCTAGTGCTTCACTTATATCTTTTTGAGAACGGTGTGCTTTAGTATTTTTGAAGAAATACTCTCTTGCTTCACTTAGATTTATTTTAGAGTTAATAAAATTTTCAAGAAATTCTCTCTTGCTTCACTTAAATTAATTTGAGAGAAAGAAAAATTATGCTCATGATCTTAACATTATTCGTTTGAGCTTGTCAAAAGCAACATATGAAAATTAGTTCCAAAGTGATAGATATCCAAGAAGGATATAATAAAAACTTTCATGAAGATCATTGGACAAAATAAACTTGATTCTTAGTAATAGTTTTGAGATATGATGATGTGATATGTGAGTTATGTTGATGAGTGATTATGCTTTAGTAAGAATATTGGTGTTAAGGTTTATGATTCCCTATGCAAGCACGAAAGTCAATAATTATGCAATGAAATTATATCCTACTTGTGGTGCATTATTCGATTGTTAATTATGCTTAATGCTCGCTTATGAGATTATTCATTTCTTGGTTGGTCGCTTCTCAATCTTTTGCTAGCCTTCATTTTGCACTAAGTATGATCTCTACTTGTGCATCCAAAAACCTTTAAACCAGTTTTGCCACATGAGTCCACTATATCTACCTATATGTGGTATTCTTTTGCCGTTCTAAGCAAATTTTGTATGTGCCATCTCTAATTTTCAAAATAAACTTCTCTTTTGTGTGTTCGTTTCGCTCGCGGAGCGGTGAGGGGTGGCTAATATTTTCAATGCTAGATGTGTTATTCTCACGATGAGTGTTTATTCACTTGTAATTGCACGAGAGTAAGGCAAAGGTATTAGAGATGCCCAGTCCTGAAATGAAAAAATGAATTTACTTTATGTTGTCAAATAATAAATTCCTTGGAAAGTGTTGGTATGGAGGGCAACTGTGGATACGGCTAGCCATGGAAAGTGAAAGTATGGTTGAAAAAGGAATAAAATTTATTTTTTTGTTTGGGAACCGCCTATGATATATCTAGCATGGAAAGTGTTGGGAACTCTAAGTCGTTTTCGTTAGTGGGAAGGATACACCTCCCAAAATGTTTTTATCTCTCAATTTTTCGCTTTGAGCTCTGGCACCTCTACAAATCCCTACTTCCCTCTACGAAGGGCCTTTCTTTTACTTTATGCAATTTTTATTTTTTAAATTTGAGTCTCCATCTTCTCTTATCAAAGCACCAACTAGGAGGCAATATGATCGTACTTGAGTATTGGGTGTACTTAATATGCGAGTGTATTTCATGAATGGATCAATGGTTGAGCATGATGGGCTAGGGATAACTTATTTTAGCGTTGATATTTTGAAAGACATGGTTGCTTGTTGGTATGCTTGATTATTTCAATTATCATGTCAAAACAAGACTATTGCTTTAAACAACATAAAAGTCCAAATGTCCATGCTATAAAGAAAAGAATGTGATATGACATGATAGGCAGCATTCCACATCAAAAATTCTATTTTTATCACTTACCTACTCGAGGAAGAGTAGGAGTTAAGCTTGGGGATGCTGATACATCTCTAACGTATCTATAATTTTTTATTGTTCCATGTTGTTATATTATCAATCTTGAATGTTTTATAATCATTTTATAGTCATTTTATATCATTTTTTGGTACTAACCTATTGACATAGTGCCAAGTGCAGTTGCTGTTTTCTGTATGTTTTTTACATCGCAGGAAATCAATACCAAACGGAGTCCAAATGCAACGAAACTTCACGGAGAATTTTTATGGACCAGAAGACACATAATGGGCCCTGGTTGCGCATGGGCGTGCGAGGAGAGCACAACCCATCAGGGCACGCCAGGAGGGCCAGGCGCGCCCTGGTGGGTTGTGCCCACCTCGGGTGCCCCCCAGACCGCGTCTTTGCTCTATAAATACCCCAATATTCCCAAAACCCTAGGGGATTCGATGAAATATTGATCCAGCCGCCGCAGAGTCCAGAACCACCAGATCCAATCTAGACACCATCTCGGATGGGGTTCACCACCTCCATTGGTGCCTCTCCGATTATGTGTGAGTAGTTCTTTGTAGACCTTCGGGTTCGTAGTTAGTAGCTAGATGGCTTCCTCTCTCTCGCTGAATTCTCAATACAATGGTCTCTTGGAGATCCATATGATGTAACTCTTTTTGCGGTGTGTTTGTTGGGATCGGATGAACTTTGAGTTTATGATCAGATCTATATTTTTATATCCATGAAAGTATTTGAGTTTCTTTGATCTCTTTTATGCATGATTGTGCTACCTCTTGAGCGTTGGATTTCCTTGAAGAGGAAAGGATGATGCAGCAAAGTAGCGTAAGTATTTCCCTCGGTTTTTGAGAACCAAGGTATCAATCCAGTAGGAGGCTACGCGCGAGTCCCTCGTACCTGCACAAAACAAATAACTCCTCGCAACCAACGCGATAAGGGGTTGTCAATCCCTTCACGGTCACTTACGAGAGTGAGATCTGACAGATATGATAGGGTAATATTTTTTGTATTTTTGTGATAAAGATGCAAAGTAAAATAAAAGCAAAGGAAATATTGAAGTGTTAGAAGATTAATATTATGAAGATAGACCCAGGGGCCATAGGTTTCACTAGTGGCTTCTATCAAGAGCATAAGTATTTTACGGTGGGTGAACAAATTACTGTTGAGCAATTGACAGAATTGAGCATAGTTATGAGAATATCTAGGTATGATCATGTATATAGGCATCACGTTCGAGACAAGTAGACCAACTCCTGCCTGCATCTACTACTATTACTCCACTCATCGACCGCTATCCAGCATGCATCTAGAATATTAAGTTCAAGAAAACAGAGTAACGCCTTAAGCACGATGACATGATGTAGAGGGATAAATTCATGCAATATGATTAAAACCCCATCTTGTTATCCTCGATGGCAACAATACAATACGTGCCTTGCTGCCCCTCATCACTAGGAAAGGACACCGCAAGATTGAACCCAAAGCTAAGCACTTATCCCATTGCAAGAAAGATCAATCTAGTAGGCCAAACCAAACTAATAATTCGAAGAGACTTGCAAAGATAACCAATCATACATAAAATAATTCAGAGAAGATTCAAATATTGTTCATAGATAATCTTGATCATAAACCCACAATTCATCGGTCTCAACAAACACACCGCAAAAAGAAGATTACATCGAATTGATCTCAACGAGATAGGGGGAGAACATTGTATTGAGATCCAAAAAGAGAGAAGAAGCCATCTAGCTACTAACTATGGACCCGAAGGTCTGAGGTAAACTACTCACACTTCATCGGAGAGGCTATGGTGATGATGTAGAAGCCCTCCGTGATGGATGCCCCCTGCAGCGGAGCTCCGGAACAGGCCCCAAGATGGGATCTTGTGGGTACATAAGGTTGCAGCGGTGGAATTATGTTTTTGGCTCCATATCTGATCGTTTGGGGGTACGTAAGTATATATAGGAGGAAGGAGTACGTCGGTGGAGCAACAAGGGGCCCACGAGGGTGGAGGGCGCGCCCTGGGGGGATGGGCGCGCCCCCCTACCTCGTGGCCACATCTTTTCTTTCTTGACGTAGGGTCCAAGTCTCCCGGATCATAATCTTCCTAAAAATCACGTTCCCGAAGGTTTCATTCCGTTTGGACTCCGTTTGATATTCCTTTTCTGCGAAACTCTGAAATAGGCAAAAAACTGCAATTCTGGGCTGGGCCTCCGGTTAATAGATTAGTCCCAAAAATAATATAAAAGTGGATAATAAAGCCCAATAATGTCCAAAACAGTAGATAATATAGCATGGAGCAATCAAAAATTATAGATACGTTGGAGACGTATCAGATTGCTTATAGCCTCGTAATTCTTCTCCGATATTTGGGTTTTGTTTGGCCAACTTGATCTGTTTATCTTGCAATGGGGAGATGTGCTTTGTAGTGGGTTCGATCTTACGACGCTTGATCCCAGTGACAGAAGGAGAACCGACATGTATGTATCGCTGCTACTAAGGATAAAACGATGGGGTCTATCTCTACATAGATAGATCTTGTCTACATCATGTCATCGTTCTTATTGCATTACTCCGTTTCTCCATGAACTTAATACACTAGATCCATGTTGGATAGAGGTCGATGTGTGGAGTAATAGTAGTAGATGCGGGCAGGAGTCGGTCTATTAATCTTGGACGTGATGCCTATATAATGATCATTGCCTGAATATTGTCATGATTATTTGAAGTTCTATCAATTGTCCAACAGTAATTCGTTTACCCACCGTTTGCTATTTTTCCCGAGAGAAGCCACTAGTGAAACCTACGGCCCCCGGGTCTCTTTCTCATATATTTGCCTTTGCGATCTACTTTTCTTTTGCATTTATTTTCAGATCTATTAAACTAAAAATACAAAAATACCTTGCTGCGTTTTATTTATATTTATTTTATTTGGCGTTCGATCAATCTACTACAAATTTATCTCATCTCCGTTTGCCCACTTGAGGCGCTGTTATCCGGAAGGGATTGAGAACCCCTTTAACACGTCGGGTTGCGAGGATTTGTTATCTGTGTGCAAGGGTTGTTTACGTTGTGTTGCTTGGTTCTCCTACTGGTTCGATAACCTTGGTTCATATCTGAGGAGATACCTACCACCGTTGTGCTGCATCATCCCTTCCTCTTTGGGGAAATACCGACGTAGCTTCAAGCGACATCAGCGTGTTGTTCTTCTCTTTGAGAACCTGCGGTCTTAACGATCCTTAAATCGGTTGGTCTAACCGCTTCAAGTCTCAGGGGCTACTGGCATATATCTATTAAATTTACAGAAACCCTTACCTACATATCCTTGGAAAATAGGTGAGCGACTCCTGCAAGTCCGTCTCGCACGGCCCGGATATATGCATCCACGGAGCTGAGGCTATTGAATTCCTTGTAACACCCCGGATGTAACTTTCCATATTTGTAACTCCAACTCTTGCCATTTTCGGCATTGTGATATGATATTCCCTCCGTGGTTGGGTTTTTCTTCATTTTTGCATTTTGTCCATGTCATGCATTTCATATCATGTCATCATGTGCATCGCATTTGCATATGTGTTCGCCTCATGATTCCGAGCATTTTTCCGTTGTCCGCTTTTGCAATCCGGCACTCCTATGTCCTCCGGCGTCCCCTTTTACGTTTTTTCCGTGAGCGGTACTAAACTTTCTCGGAATGGACCGAGCCTTGTCAAGTGGCCTTGGTATACCACCGGTAGACCACTGTCAAGTTCGGGTCATTTGGAGCTCGTTTGGTACTCCAGCAGTTAACCGCACTCTCGCAAAGGCCTCTTTTAAGTTGCAGCCCAACACCCTTTCAAAACAGCCCAATTACCCATCTAAGTCACTTCCATGCTCTCCGTCGTTCGATCACGATCGTGTGAGAGAAAACTACACCTCATTTGGACTCTCCTAGCTCCCTCTATGCCTATTTAAACACCTCCCCCGTCCAAATCCGGGTCTTCTTCCTCCCGAAACCCTAAAAATCATCCAGCCCGCCCGGACACGTCCAGTCCGGCGAACGAAACGCCGCCGCGTCGCGCCAATCAGCGTCGCCCGCGTGTCGACGCCGCGCCCAGCGCCAGCCGCCGGCAAAGCAATGACCCTCGGCCAGCGGCGCCCGCGCGCCCGCCGGCCGTCCTCCACCGCGCCCGCGCGCCTCCAACCAGCCGCCGCCCGGCGCCAGTCATACCGGCGCCGCTCCAGCCACCGGCGCCCGAGGCTACCGCCTCACTTGGCCGCGCCCGCCTCGCCATCGGCCGCCGGCGCCCGGCCGCCGCCCGGACCTCGCCCGGCCCGGCCCCGGCTCCGCCTCCTCTCCTCCCCGGCCCGGGCTCCGGCGAGCCGCCCCGCCGCCTCGCCCTCGATCCGCATGCGGATCTGAGATCCACTGGGTTGACTTCTCCCCCCCCCCCCAAAAAAAATCGTCTTTAAGTTTTTATCTCGTTGATTATTTTGTGGTATTTTTCAACGCATCATAACTTCGCAACTGTAGCTCCGTTTCGTGCGTGTAATATGTCGAAATGTTCGCCTCGAAGAGTATATCATTTCCTCTCATTGCGTCATTTTCATATGAGCTCATCTTGATGCCCGAAATGCTGTCAGAACAAGGCTATGTGATGTTAGTTTCTGTTTCTTAACAGAACATGCACTTTTGTTATTTTTGCTATGATTGATGTGTGCACCCTATGAATTTGAGTCCTACATGTGTTTTGTTATATGCCATGCCATCTTTACAGGGGTGTATGCCATGTATTTTTGTGATCTATGTGATGACTAGCACAAGCATGCAAACTAGGTGTCATGATGTTGCTGATTTCAGCCCCTGTTTTGCGGATATTTTTATGCCATGTTAGCTTGATGCTACCGAGAGATCCATGCATATTTTGAGATACTTCAGTAAGTATGTTTTGAACATATGGTTATTCTCTATCCATACATGCCTTTTTTTGCAATTATGGAGTGCCATAGCTTGAGTCAATCGAGCTCTACTTTTGCTATAAAATGTTTCCTGGCAGATTGTTTACATGTTATTCAATTTTGCCAAGCTTGTTGTGGTTGACTCGTGTATGCTATGATATTTTTCTTGCAATGTATGTATTCTATGCCATGTCTTATTGATGTATGTATGCTTAGTTTATCATGAGATGCTCTGTAGTGAGTGCATCGAGCTCTTAAACATGCCTACTTGTTATCTGTTTTTGACATGCCATGTTGCTGAATCTGTTAACGAAACTTGCGATATTGACATGGATGTTACTATATTTTCTGATACTTTTTGGCTTATGGTCAGTAAGGGACTTTTGTTCTATGCTTCGAGTAGATTCATGGCATGCCCTGTTTTGCTATTATAAGTTCCTGTAGCATGTAGTTTTCTTGCTCTGAACATTGCTACCTGATGCTGTTTTGCCATGTTCAATAATTTCACTAAGTCTGTGAAGCTGATATGTTTTGCACTTTTGCCATACTTGTTTGAACCTGTTATGGTGTGAATTAGCCGTAGCTCAGTGTTCATATTTTATCAAGCATCTTGAGTAGATCACTGCCATATACTTTTTTCGTACGTTTGGGTGCAGTAGCGTAATTTCTTATTGCTTGCTATGTGGTATCATGCTGTTAATGGCAGATTTGTGCCATTCTTGTTTTGCTTGTCATTTGCAAACCGTGCATCCGATTCCGGTGATCTTTATATCGATTTCAACGAAATCATCTCATCTTTCCAGCGGCATACTTGGTTTGCCAAGTTGATGCCTGGTTCATCATTTTCCTTCCGAACACGCATACGCATTGCATATCACATCTCGCATATCATGTCATGTTTTGCATCATGTTGCTTGTGCTTTGCACCGTGATTTATTATGGTTCCTTTGCTTGTGTTCTTGCTTTGGGTAGATCCGGGAGACGAGTTCGTGTACGAGGAACCTGTTGAGAACGCTTACGAGGATCAAGCTTTCGACAACTCGAGAACTTTGCAGGCAAGATGACCATACCCTCGAAATCACTTCTATCTTTGCTATGCTAGATGCTCGCTCTTTTGCTATGCCTATGCTACGATGCCTATCACTTGATATATCATGCCACCCATATTGCCATGTCCAACCTCTAACCATCCTTTCCTAGCAAACCGTTGATTGGCTATGTTACCGCTTTGCTCAGCCCCTCTTATAGCGTTGGTAGTTGCAGGTGAAGATGAAGTTTGTTCCTTGTTGGAACATGGAGATGTTGTTCCTTATTGGAACATGTTTACTTGTTGGGGATATAACAATATATCTGCTATAATTAATGCATCTATATACTTGGTAAAGGGTGGAAGACTCGGCCTTATGCACGGTGTTTTGTTCCTCTTGCCACCCTAGTTTCCGTCATACCGGTGTTATGTTCCTTGATTTTGCGTTCCTTACGGTTGGGTGATTTATGGGACCCCTTGACAGTTCGCTTTGAATAAGACTCCTCCGGAAGGCCCAACATTGGTTTTACCATTTGCCACCTAAGCCTTTTTCCCCGGGTTTCGCGAGCCGAGGGTCATCTTTATTTTAAACCCCCGGACCAGTGCTCCTTGAGTGTCTTGGCGAACTAGAGCTCACCTGTAGCCCCTCAAGGAAACTTGAGGTCTGGTTTTAGTTGTATGGACTGCTCATCCGGATGTGCCACGAGAACGAGATATGTGCAGCTCCTATCGGGATTTGTCGGCACAATCGGGCGGCTTTCTTGGTCTTGTTTTATTCTTTGTCGAAATGTCTTGTAGTCCGGGATTCCGAGATTGATCGGGTCTTCCGGTAGAAGGAATATCCTTCGTTGACCGTGAGAGCTTATAATGGGCTAAGTTGGGACACCCCTGCAGGGTATTATCTTTCGAAAGCCGTGCCCGCGGTTATGAGGCAGATGGGAATTTGTTAATGTCCGGTTGTAGAAAACCCGAATTTGACCTCAATTTAAAATACACATCAACCGCGTGTGTAACCGTGATGGTCTCTTCTCGGCGGAGTCCGGGAAGTGAACACGGTGTTGGAGTTATGTTTGACGTAAGTAGTTCAGGATCACTTCTAGATCACTACTAGCTTCATGAATGAGCTTTGCTTCTCTTCTCGCTCACTTTTGAGAATGTAGCCACCATATATGCTAGTAAACTGCTGCAGCTCCACCTCACAACTCTGTCCTTCCTATAAGCTTAAATAGTCTTGATCTCGCGGGTGTGAGATTGCTGAGTCCCCGTGACTCACAGATTCTACCAAAACAGTTGCAGGTGCCGACGATGCCAGTGCAGGTGACGCAACCGAGCTCAAGCGGGAGTTCGACGAGGAACGTGGTCGTTACTATGTGTCTTTTCCTGATGATCAGTAGTGGAGCCCAGTGTTGGGGAACGCAGTAATTTCAAAAAAAAATCCTACGCACACACAGGACCATGGTGATGGCATAGCAACGAGAGGGGAGAGTGTTGTCTACGTACCCTCGTAGACCGTAAGCGGAAGCGATCACAACATAGAGGAAGTAGTCGTACGTTCTCCTCGCGATCCTGCCGATCGGCGCCCGTTACTCCGGCACCTCCGAGTCGATGATGACGTAGAGGAAGTAGTCGTCGTTCTCCTCACGATCCAGCCGATCCCAGCGCCGTTACTCCGGCGCCTCCAGGTTCTTGGCACACGTTCAGCTCGATGGCGCTCCACGGGCTCCGATCCGGCAAAGCTCCGGGGAGGGAGTTCGTCGGCCTGACGGCGTGGTGGCGATCTCGATGTTTCACCGTCGCAGGCTTCGCCTAAGCACCGCTACGATATGACGAGGTGGAATATGGTGGAGGGGCACCGCACACGGCTAAGGAACGATCTCAAGGATCAACTTGTGTGTTCTAGGGTGCCCCCCCTCCCCCGTTTATAATGGAGGGAGGGAGGAGGTGGCCGGCCCCAGGGGGGGCGCACCAAGGGAGGGGGAACCCTACTCCAGGGAGGTATCCCTCTCTTTCCTTATCTTACTTGGAGGGAAGGAAGGAGTACTAGTATTTAGGAAATAGTACTAGTAGTAGAAATAGGAAGAGGGGAAGGAGAAAGGAAGGGGGCGGCCCCCTCCCCAGTCGGATTGGGCTTGGGCGCGCCTCCCTTGCTCCTTCTCTCTTCCTCCTACATGGGCCCAATAAGGCCCATATACCTCCGGGGGTTCGGTAACCTCCGGAGATCCAAACTTCTCCGGAACCTTTCCGGTGTCCAAATATATCCGTCCAATATATTAATCTTTATGTCTCGACCATTTCGAGACTCATCGTCATGTCCGTGATCATATCCGGGACTCCGAACAACCTTCGGTACATCAAAATACACAAACTCATAATATAACCGTCATCGAAACCTTAAGCGTGCGGACCCTACGGTTCGAGAACAATGTAGACATGACCGAGACACATCTACGGTCAAAAACCAAAAGCGTGACCTGGATGCCCATATAGGTTACTACATATTCTACGAAGATCTTTATCGGTCGGACCGCATAACAACATCGTTGTTCCCTTTGTCATCGGTATGTTACTTGCCGAGATTCGATCGTCGGTATCCAATACCTAGTTCAATCTCGTTACGGCAAGTCTCTTTACTGCTCCGTAATACATCATCTCACAACTAACTCATTAGTTGCAATGCTTGCAAGGCTTATGTGATGTGTATTACCGAGAAGGCCAGAGATACCTCTCCGACAATCGGAGTGACAAAACCTAATCTCGAAATCGCCAACCCAACAAGTACCTTTGGAGACACCTGTAATACTCCTTTATAATCACCCGATTACGTTGTGACGTTTGGTAGTACCCAAAGTGTTCCTCCGTAAACGGGAGTTGCATAATCTCATAGTTATAGGAACATGTATAAGTCATGAAGAAAGCGGTAGCAACATACTAAGCGATCAAGTGCTAGGCTAACGGAATGGGTCATGTCAATCAGATCATTCTCCTAATGATGTGATCCCGTTAATCAAATGACAACTCATGTCTATGGTTAGGAAACATAACCATCTTCGATTAACGAGCTAGTCAAGTAGAGGCATACTAGTGACACTCTGTTTGTCTATGTATTCACACATGTATTATGTTCCCGGTTAATACAATTCTAGCATGAATAATAAACATTTATCATGATATAAGGAAATAAATAATAACTTTATTATTGCCTCTAGGGCATATTTCCTTGATCTCCCACTTGCACTAGAGTCAATAATCTAGATCACATCACCATGTGATTAACATCGATAGTTCACATCATCATGTGATTAACACCCATAGTTCACATCGCCATGTGACCAACACCCAAAGGGTTTACTAGATTCAGTAATCTACTTCACATCGCTATGTGATTAACACCCAAAGAGTACTAAGGTGTGATCATGTTTTGCTTGTGAGAGAATCTTAGTCAACGGGTCTTTCATATTTAGATCCGTTATGTATTTTGCAATTTTTCTATGTCTACAATGCTCTTGCGGAGCTACTCTAGCTAATTGCTCCCACTTTCAATATGAATCTAGATCGAGACTTAGAGTCATCCGGATCGGTGTCAAAACTTGCATCGGCGTAACCCTTCTGACGAACCTTTTGTCACTTCCATAATCGAGAAACATATCCTTATTTTACTAAGGATAATTTTGACCCATTGTCTAGTGATCTACTCCTAGATCACTATTGTACTCCTTGCCAAACTTCGATTGTAGGGTATACAATAGATCTGGTACACAGCATGGCATACTTTATAGAATCTATGGCCAAGACATAGGGAATGACTTTCATTCTCTTTCTATCTTCTGCCGTGGTCGGGTTTTGAGTCTTACTCAATTTCACACCTTGTAACACAGGCAAGAACTCTTTCTTTGACTGTTCCATTTTGAACTATTTCAAAATCTTGTCAAGGTATGTACTCATTGAAAAACTTATCAAGTGTCTTGATCTATCTCTATAGATCTTGATGCTCAATATGTAAGCAGCTTCACCGAGGTCTTTCTTTGAAAAAACTCCTTTCAAACACTCCTTTATGCTTTGCAGAATAATTCTACATTATTTCCGATCTACAATATGTCATTCACATATACTTATCAGAAATGTTGTAGTGCTCCCACTCACTTTCTAGTAATTACAGGCTTCACCGCAAGTCTGTATAAAACTATATGTTATGATCAACTTATCAAAGCATGTATTCCAACTCTGAGATGCTTGCACCAGTCCATCCTTTGGAGCTTGCATATTTTGTTAGCACCTTTAGGATTGACAAAACCTTCTGGTTGCATCATATACAACTCTTCTTTAATAAATCCATTAAAGAATGTAGTTTTGACATCCATTTGCCAGATTTCATAAAATGTGGCAATTGCTAACATGATTCGGACAGACTTAAGCATCGCTACGTTGAGAAAATCTCATTGTAGTCAACACCTTGAACTTGTCGAAAACCTTTTGTGACAAGTCGAGCTTTGTAGATAGTAACACTACTATCAGTGTCCGTCTTCCTCTCGAAGATCCATTTATTTTCTATGGCTTGCCGATCATCGGGCAAGTCAACCAAAGTCCATACTTTGTTCTCATACATGGATCCCATCTCAGATTTCATGGCCTCAAGCCATTTTGCGGAATCTGGGCTCATCATCGCTTCCTCATAGTTCGTAGGTTCATCATGGTCTAGTAACATGACTTCCGAACATGATTACCGTACTACTACAGTGCGGATTTTACTCTGGAAGACCTACGAGGTTTGGTAGCAACTTGATCTGAAGTTTCATGATCATTATCATTAACTTCCTCACTAATTGGTGTAGGAATCACTGGAACTGATTTCTATGATGAACTACTTTCCAATAAGGGAGAAGGTATAATTACCTCATCAAGTTCTATTTTCCTCCCACTCACTTCTTTCGAGAGAAACTCCTTCTCTAGAAAGGATCCATTCTTGACAACGAATGTCTTGCCTTTCGGATCTGTGATAGAAGGTGTACCCAACATTTTGGGTATCCTATGAAGACGCATTTCTCGATTTGGGTTCGAGCTTATCGTGATGAAACTTTTTCATATAAGCATCGCAACTCCAAACTTCAAGAAACAACAACTTTGGTTTCTTGCCAAACCACGATTCATACGGTGTCGTCTCAACGGATTTAGATGGTGCCCTTTTTAACGTGAATGCATTTGTCTCTAATGCATAGCCCCAAAACTATAACGGTAAATCGGTAAGAAACATCATAGTTGCACTATATCCAATAAAGTACGGTTATGATGTTCGGACACACCATTATCTTTGTGGTGTTCGGTGGCATGAATTTGTGAAACTATTTCACATTGTTTTAATTGAAGACCAAACTCGTAACTCAAATATTTTACATCTGCGATCATATCGTAGAAACTTTTATTTTCTTGTTACGATGATTTTTCCACTTCACTCTAAAATTCTTTGAACCTTTCAACTATTTCAGACTTATGTTTCATCAAGTAGATATACCCATATCTGCTCAAATCATCTTGTGAAAGTCAGAAAATAACGATACTTGCCACGAGCATCAACACTCATTGGATCGCATACATCGGTATGTATTATTTCCAATAAGTCGGTAGCTTGTTCCATTGTTCCGAGAAGCGGAGTTTTAGTCATCTTGCCCAAAGCGGCACGGTTCGCAAGCATCAAATGATTCATAATCAAGTGATTCCAAAAGTCCATCGGATAGAGTTTTCTTCATGCGCTTTACACCAATATGACCTAAGCGGCGGTGCCACAAATAAGTTGCACTATCATTATTAACTTTGCATCTTTTGGTTTCAATATTATGAATATGTGTATCACTATGATCGAGATCCAATGAACCATTTTCATTGGGTGTGTAACCATATAAGGTTTTATTCATGTAACCGAACAACAATTTATTCTCTTACTTAAATGAATAACCGTATTGCAATAAACATGATCAAATCATATTTATGCTCAACACCAAATAACACTTATTTAGGTTCCACACTAATCCCGAAAGTATAGGGAGTGTGCGATGATGATCATATCAATCTTGGAACTACTTCCAACACTCATCGTCACTTCCCCTTCAACTAGTTTCTGTTCATTCTGCAACTCCCGTTTTAAGTTACTATTCTTAGCAACTGAACCAGTATCAAATACCGAGGGGTTGCTGCGAACACTAGTAAAATACACATCAATAATCTGTATATCAAATATACCTTTGTTCACTTTGCCATCCTTCTTATCCGCCAAATACTTGGGGTAGTTCCGCTTCTAGTGACCAGTTCCATTGCCGCAAAAGCACTTAGTCTCGTGCTTAGGTCCGGACTTGGGCTTCTTCACTCGAGTAGCAACTTGCTTGCCGTTCTTCTTGAAGTTCCCCTTATTCCCTTTGCCCTTTTCCTTGAGACTAGTGGTGCAGTCAATCATCAACACTTGATGCTCTTTCTTGATTTCTACCTTCGTCGATTTCGATCACGAAGAGCTCGGGAATCGTTTTTCGTCATCCCTTGCATACTATAGTTCATCACGAAGTTCTAGTAACTTAGTGTTGGTGACTAGAGAATTACATCAATCACTATCTTATCCGGAAGATTAACTCCCACTTGATTCAAGCGATTGAAGTACCCAGACAATCTGAGAACATGCTCACTAGTTGAGCGATTCTCTTCCATCTTTTAGCTATAGAACTTGTTGGAGATTTCATATCTCTCAACTCGGGTATTTGCTTGAAATATTAACTTTAATTCCTGGAACATCTCATATGGTCCATGACGTTCAAAACGTCTTTGAAGTCCCGATTCTAAGCTGTTAAGTATGGTGCACTAAACTATCAAGTAGTCATCATATTTAGCTAGCCAAACGTTCATAACGTCTACATTTGCTCCTGCAATAGGTCCATCACCTAGCGGTGCATTAAGGACATAATTCTTACGTGCAGCAATGAGGATAAACCTCAGATCACGGATCCAATCCGCATCATTGCTACTAACATTTTCAATACAATTTTCTCTAGGAACACATATAAAAACATAGGGAAGCAACAACGCGAGCTATTGATCTACAACATAATTTGCAAAATACTACCGGGACTAAGTTCATGATAAATTAAAGTTCAATTAATCATATTACTTAAGAACTCCCACTTAGATAGACATCTCTCTAGTCATCTAAGTGATCACGTGATCCAAATCAACTAAACCATAACCGATCATCACGTGAGATGGAGTAGTTTTCAATGGTGAACATCTTATGTTGATCATATCTACTATATGATTCACGCTCGACCTTTTGGTCTCCGTGTTCGAGGCCATATCTCTGCATATGCTAGGCTCATCAAGTTTAACTCGAGTATTCTGGCGTGCAAAAGCTGGCTTGCACCCGTTGTAGATGGACGTGAAGCTTATCACACCCGATCATCACGTGGTGTCTCGGCACGACGAACTTTGGCAACGGTGCATACTCGTGGAGAACACTACTTGATAATTTTAGTGAGAGATCATCTTAAAATGCTACCGTCAATCAAAGCAAAATAAGATGCATAAAGGATAAACATCACATGCAATCAATATAAGTGATATGATATGGCCATCATCATCTTGTGCTTGTGATCTCCATCTCCGAAGCACCGTCGTGATCACCATCGTCACCGGTAGCGACACCTTGATCTCCATCGTAGCATCGTTGTCGTTTCGCCATCTATTGCTTCTCGACTATCGCTACCGCTTAGTGATAAAGTAAAGCAATTACAGTATGCGTTGCATTTCATACAATAAGCGACAACCATATGGCTCCAGCCGATTGCCGATAACCGGTTACAAAACATGATCATCTCATACAATAAAATATAGCATCACGTCTTGACCATATCACATCACAACATGCCCTGCAAAAACAAGTTAGGCGTCCTCTACTTTGTTGTTGCAAATTTTACGTGGCTGCTACGTGCTTAAGCAGGAACCAATCTCACCTACGCATCAAGACCACAACGATACTTCGTCAAATAGACTCCGTTTTAACCTTCTCAAGGACCGGGCGTAGCCACTCTCGTTTCAACTAAAGTGAGAGAGACAGACACCCGCCAGCCACCTTTAAGCACGAGTGCTCGTAGCAGTGAAACCAGTCTCGCGTAAGCGTCTGGCGTAATGTCGGTTCGGGCCGCTTCATCTCACAATACCGCTGAACCAAAGTATGACATGCTGGTAGGCAGCATGACTTGTATCGCCCACAACTCATTTGTGTTCTACTCGTGCATATAACATCAACGCACAAAACCTGGCTCGGATGCCACTGTTGGGGAACGCAGTAATTTCAAAAAAATTTCCTACGCACACACAGGACCATGGTGATGGCATAGCAACAAGAGGGGAGAGTGTTGTCTACGTACCCTCGTAGACCGTGGCGAAGCGATCACAACGTAGAGGAAGTAGTCGTCGTTCTCCTCGCGATCCTGCCGATCCCAGCGCGTTACTCCGGCACCTCCGAGTCGATGATGACGTAGAGGAAGTAGTCGTCGTTCTCCTCACGATCCAGCCCGATCGGCGCCCGTTACTCCGGCGCCTCCGAGTTCTTGGCACACGTTCAGCTCGATGGCGCTCCACGTGCTCCGATCCGGCAAAGCTCGGGGAGGGAGTTCCGTCACCTGACGGCGCGTGGTGACGATCTCGATGTTTCACCGTCGCGAGGCTTCGCCTAAGCACCGCTTCTGATATGGTGAGGTGGAATATGGTGGAGGGGGCACCGCACAGCTAAGGAACGATCTCAAGGATCAACTTGTGTGTTCTAGGGTGCCCCCCTCCCGTATATAAGGAGGGAGGGAGGAGGTGGCGGCCCAAGGGGAGGCGCACCAAGGGAGGGAAACCTACTCCAAGTAGGTTTCCTCTCTTTCCTTATCTTACTTGGAGGGAAGGAAGGAGTACTAGTATTTAGGAAATAGTACTAGTAGTAGAAATAGGAAGAGGGGAAGGAGAAAGGAAAGGGGGCGGCCCCCTCCCCAATCGGATTGGGCTTGAGCGCGCCCCTCCCTTGCTCCTTCTCTCTTCCTCCTACATGGGCCCAATAAGGCCCATATACCTCCGGGGGTTCGGTAACCTCCGAGCTCCAAACTTCTCCGGAACCTTTCCGTGTCCAAATATATCCGTCCAATATATTAATCTTTATGTCTCGACCATTTCGAGACTCCTCGTCATGTCCGTGATCATATCCGGGACTCGAACAACCTTCGGTACATCAAAATACACAAACTCATAATATAATCGTCCTTGAAACCTTAAGCGTGCGGACCCTACGGTTCGAGAACAATGTAGACATGACCGAGACACATCTCTGGTCAATAACCAATAAGCGGGACCTGGATGCCCATATTGGTTCCTACATATTCTCTGAAGATCTTTATCGGTCGGACCGCATAACAACATACGTTGTTCCCTTTGTCATCGGTATGTTACTTGCCGAGATTCGATCGTCGGTATCCAATACCTAGTTCAATCTCGTTAGGCAAGTCTCTTTACTCGTTCCGTAATACATCATCTCACAACTAACTCATTAGTTGCAATGCTTGCAAGGCTTATGTGATGTGTATTACCGAGAAGGCCAGAGATACCTCTCCGAGCAATCGGAGTGACAAAACCTAATCTCGAAATACGCCAACCCAACAAGTACCTTTGGAGACACCTGTAATACTCCTTTATAATCACCCGATTCGTTGTGTCGTTTGGTAGTACCCAAAGTGTTCCTCCGGTAAACGGGAGTTGCATAATCTCTTAGTTATAGGAACATGTATAAGTCATGAAGAAAGCAGTAGCAACATACTAATCGATCAAGTGCTAGGCTAACGGAATGGGTCATGTCAATCAGATCATTCTCCTAATGATGTGATCCCGTTAATCAAATGACAACTCATGTCTATGGTTAGGAAACATAACCATCTTCGATTAACGAGCTAGTCAAGTAGAGGCATACTAGTGACACTCTGTTTGTCTATGTATTCACACATGTATTATGTTCCCGGTTAATACAATTCTAGCATGAATAATAAACATTTATCATGATATAAGGAAATAAATAATAACTTTATTATTGCCTCTAGGGCATATTTCCTTCACCCAGTTGGGACGATCGGGGATCTGTGTAGCTTTTGGGGTATCTTCTTTTATTTTGGTTCCATAGTCGGACCTTGAGTGTATTCTGGATGATGGATGTTTATTTATGTATTGTGTGAAGTGGCATTTGTAAGCCAACTATGTATCTCTTTCCCTTATGTATTACATGGGTTGTGTGAAGATTACCTCACTTGCGACATTGCTTTCAATGCGGTTATGCCTCTAAGTCGTGCTTCGACACGTGGGAGATATAACCGCATCGAGGGCATTACAAGTTGGTAATCAGAGCCTTCCCCGACTTAGGAGCCCCCTACTTGATTGTTTGCTGGCGTTGTTGACTCTAGAACGGAAAATGTTTTGAGTCTTAGGATTATATATATCGGAGAGTAGGATTCTTTTTACTCCCCAGTCCTTAAATCGCTCTGTGAGGTCTCCGACGTAGAAGTTTTGACTCTCCTCTCCTCAAATTTCACTAAAAAAATTTAGGATCACGCGGGTATCTTGGGATCGTTCCGATGGTTTTGTGGCGAGAACATTGTTCTTGGTGCCTCGACATTTAGGGGTTGTGGCGGTGTCCGGGGAGTTGAGCTCCGAGGTGTTGTCGTCACAATTTTATCGTTCTGATTACGGAATACCTGAGTTTTACCGACATCGAAATCTCTTTTGTGCGGTTGTTGGTGAGATAACCCCGATAACCCAAGATCTTTGAGGCGAGCTCGGGAGTATTGCCATGACTCGTATAACGGATGCTTTTGAAGGTCGAGGTACCACGATTTCCGAAGGCTTCTTGGTTATGTGTTGACGGATGGATACAATTTGGATCTAGGTATTGTTAGTTTGGGTGATATATTTTGTGTCCCTGTATCCCCAACACCAGTTGCATAACCAGAAAGTTTCGGAGTTTATAGGTGGGATTCAAGTAGCTCTTAGCATTTCTTCCCGCAGATATTTGGTTCGTGATTGGGTAATCCTTACCACTTATTTGTTCCAGTCGTACCTTGTTATTTTTTCATCAACCTTTAATCAAGTGGCTTCTCACCTTAATGGACGTGTGATGATAGCTTTTGGAATTCATTTGTTCATCCTTGTTCGAATGTTTATTGTGAAGACTATATGTTACAATTTCTATCCGTTGATTCAACTTGTCTATCTGTCTATCAAAGTGCTAACGGATGTCACCCTCTTCAGGATGGCTCCGCCAACGTCTGAATCCGGATCGCAATGATGAGAATCGATCGAACCCTCCACCTCCACCTCCGCCTCCGGAGGCATGGCAAGCTATCATGGCAGCCACCAATGCCAATGCTCGATGATTTTGCAGCTCTTGCAAGAGCGTACTCAAGGGCAAGGCAATCAAGGCAATCAAGGTCAAGGCAACAACCAGCCGCACTTTGCTACCCTCAATCGGTTCCTCGCTAATCAGCCAAGTCTTTCGGGTTTACGTAGTCGAGGCCACAAACGCCAACGATTGGCTTGTGGACATCTACAAACATTTTGAATGTAGCAATGTCGGACACGAGGACTTTGTCAAGTTTGCATCGTTTCAACTCAAGGACCAAGCTGCCGAGTGGTACCCGAGAATACAAAGATTCCAGAGGAGGCCGTGTCATTACCTGGGATGAGTTCCGCCGAGACTTCAGAGCTCGCCACATTCCGAAAAGTGTTGTTGAGAGCAAGCGTGAGGAGTTCCGCAATCTCAAGCAAGGCAACATGTCTGTGTATCAATACAATATCCAATTCCAGAAACTCGCTCGCTTTGCTAAGCAAGACGTCCCTGATGAAAAGAGTATGATCTATCAATTCAGAGGTGGTCTCAGAGAAGATCTGCAATTAGCTCTTGTGCTTTTTGAGCCAGAAAAGTATGATGAATTCTACAACATGGCACTTTGAAGCAAGAAGCTGCCCAGCTCAAATGTGAGGCTTCTAAGAAAAGAATCGGGGATGCAGTTCAGTCTTCTCCTTCCTCTCAAGTGGCAGCTAAGCGGCAAGTTCTACCTTCCTCCTCCTCCGTTCCGTCAGCCTTATCAGCAGAAGAACTCAGGTGGCCGTGGATCTTCCCACCCACCCAACCCAGGCTATCAGAACAAGTCTAATTCTCAAGCTCCAAGGTCAAATTCTCCTTATCACCGTCCTCTCTCAGAGGTGACTTGCAACAAGTGCCAGCAGAAAGGTCACTATGCGAACAAATGCTTCAACCAGAGGCGCCTTCCGCCTCCTCCTCCTGTGAAATCTTCCAGCAATGCAGTGGTCAAGCATAATCCCAAGTCTGCAAAGGTGAACATGATGAATGCAGCATAAGCGAAGGAATCTTCCGATGTGATAATGGGTAATCTCTCGATTAATGATATTCCTGCAAAAGTCTTATTTGATCTTTGGTGCATCGCATTCTTTCATCTCAAGACCTTTTGTGGCTATGCATGATTTGGTTACTCAAGCATTGCGAGACCTTTGTCTATTGTTTCTCCGGCTAAGGAGATGACTTCTCGAGTTTTGGTTCGAATGTCGGTATCAAGATGGGCGATTATAGATTTCTGGCTAAACCAATTGTTCTTGGTGACTCGGATATTGATCTTATTCTCAGGATGGACTGGCTTTCTCAGCACAAAGCTCAGCTTGATTGTGCTGCCAGTGAAATTCAATTGACTCACTGTTCTAATGAGGTGATCATCTATGCCGCTCGTGATGAAACCAGTCGGTTGTTTTCTCTCAATGAGTAGGGCGAGTTGAATGCTATCTCTCGATTCCGATCGTTTGTGAGTACCAAGATGTCTTTCGGAAGAGCTTCCAGAATGCCTCCTCACCGCCGATTGAGTTCGTTATCGATCTTGAGCACGGCACTAAACCCGCTTTCAAGCGTCCATACAAGCTTGGACCTAATGAGCTGAAGGAATTGAAGAAGCAGCTCGATGAACAAGAGCGTCTGGGTTTGATCGGACCGAGTTCATCTCCTTGGGGTTGTGGTGTTCTTTTGTCCGGAAAAAGGATGGCACGGACCGACTTTGCGTCGATTACCATCCATTGAACAAGAAGACAATCAAGAACAAGTATCCACTTCCCAACATCAATGAGCTTTTCGAGCAACTCAAAGGTGCTAAAGTGTTCTCCAAGCTTGACCTTCGTATGGGTTATCATCAAATTCGCATTCGTGAACAAGATATTCCCAAGACAGCATTCAGAACAAGCTTTGGTTCTTATGAATATACTGTCATGTCTTTCCGCCTTGTCAACGCTCTTCCAACATTCTCTCGAATGATGAACTTCATCTTCAACCCCTACACCAATGAATTCGTCTTGGTCTATCTTGATGATATTTTGGTCTTCTCCAAGAATAAGAAGGATCATGCCAAACATTTGCGATTGGTGCTAGACAAGCTCGTAGAGTATCAATTCTATGCGAAGTTTTCCAAATGTGAATTTTGGCTTGATGAAGTTCTTTACCTTGGTCATATCATCTCCGCCAAGGGCATCATTTGTTAATCCGAGAAGGTGTCCGCAGTTGTGAATTGGGAACCTCCTCGAATGTCAAGCAGCTCCATGATTTTCTTGGTCTTGCAAGCTATTGCGAAGATTCGTTGAGAACTTCTCCAAGATTGCAAAGCCTCTTTCCAACCTCCTCCGAAGCATGTGAAGTATGTCTGTTCTCCCGAGTGTGATGTTGCTTTCAATACTCTCAAAGAGAAACTCGTCACAGCTCTGTCTTGACTCCTCTGATGAATCCAAGCCATTTGAAGTTTTCTGTGATGCTTCTCTTCAAGGTCTCGGTCTTTGTGTTAATGCAAGAGAAGAGAGTTGTGGCTTATACCTCTCGTCGGTTGAAGCCCAACGAAAAGAACTACCCCACTCACGATCTTGAGTTGGCGGCGATTGTCCATGCATTGATAACATGGAGACATCTCTTGTTGGGAAGGAAAGTGGACATTTTCACCGATCACAAGAGTCTCAAGTATATCTTCACTCAACCCAACCTCAACCTCGAGTGCACTCGATGGGTCGAAATGATTCAAGAGTACAACCCAAGTATTGAATATACTCCGGGCAAGGCCAATGTCATTGCAGATGCTTTGAGCAGGAAGGCTTACTGCAGCAGTCTAATCCTCAAGCCTTTCCAACCGGATCTTTGTGAAGCTTTCCACAAGCTGAATCTTCAAGTTGTTCCTCAAGGCTTTCTTGCCAACCTCATAGTCTCTCCTACTTTGGAAGACCAGATTCGTGAGACTCAACTCCTGGATACCATGGTGAAAAAGGTGAAACGTGGTATCGACAAGGGCATTTCCAAGTACAAGTGCTTCCACATTGATGACAAAGATACTCTTTTCTTCGAGGACCGGATTGTGGTTCCTAAGGGTGATCTACGTAAAGTCATATTGAGCGAGGCACACAATTCGCTTCTATCCATTCATCCCGAAGTACGAAGATGTACCATGACCTCAAGCAATCATATTGGTGGACTCGAATGAAGCGAGAAATTGCTCAATTCGTGAATGAGTGTGATGTCTGCAGAAGAGTGAAAGCAGAACACCAAAGACTAGCTGGTCTCCTCCAACCTCTTGCTATTCCAGAATGGAAGTTTGATCATATTGAAATGGACTTCGTTCTTTGGCTTTCCCTAAGTCCAAGCGTGGAAATGATGCTATCTTCGTTGTCATTGACAAGCTTACTAAAGTGGCTCATTTTCTTCCTATCAAAGAATCTATCACAGCAGCTCGGTTGGCGAGCTATACACCTCCAAAATTGTCTCCTTGCACGGCATTCCACAATTGATCTCTTTAGACCGTGGCAGCATCTTCACCTCCAAGTTTTGGGATTCTTTTTGAGAAGGCCATGGGCACCAACATTCGTTTCAAAGACAGCTTTCCACCCTCAAACAAGTGGCCAAGTCGAGCGAGTCAATCAAATCCTTGAAGATATGCTCGGGGCTTGTGTCATTTCCTTGATGCGAAGTGGGAAGATTGTCTTCCATATGCCGAAGTTCTCCTACAACAACAGCTTCCAAGCGAGTTCGGGCATGGCCCCATTCGAAATTCTCTATGGCGTAAAGTGCCGTACTCCTCTCAATTGGTCCGAGACAGGTGAACGCCAACTTCTTGGCAACGACTTGATCCACGAAGCGAAGAAATGTGCAAAGTCATTCGTGAGAATCTCAAAGCCGCGCAATCGCGCGGAAGAACTATTATGATGATAAGCACCGTGATGTGGCTTTTGAAATCGGAGACCATGTCTACCTCCGCGTCTCTCCGATTGAAAGGCACTCGTCAACCCGGTATCAAAGGGAAGTTTGCCCCTAGATACGTGGGTCCTTTCAAGATCATTGGCAAAAGAGGCGATCTCGCCTATCAACTTGAGCTTCCCCCAACCGCAAACGTGCACGATGTGTTTCACGTGTCACGCCTTCGCAAGTGCTTCAAGACTCCTGGCGCACTATCAACTTCAAGAAATTGACCTTCAAGAAGATCTCTCTTATCATGAGCACCCGTTGCTATTCTTGAAGAAACCGAGCGCAAGACTACGCAACAAGTCAATCAAATTCCTGAAAGTGAAGTGGTCACACCATTCCGACCGAGAAGCCACACGGGAGCGCGAGGATCACCTCCGTTCGAATATCTGGAGTTCTTACGGTCCTAGATCTCGGACGAGATCCTCTTGTAGTGGTGGAGTGTTGTAACACCCGGATGTAACTTTCCATATTTGTAACTCCAACTCTTGCCATTTTCGGCATTGTGATATGATATTCCCTCCGTGGTTGGGTTTTTCTTCATTTTTGCATTTTGTCCATGTCATGCATTTCATATCATGTCATCATGTGCATCGCATTTGCATATGTGTTCGTCTCATGATTCCGAGCATTTTTCCCGTTGTCCGTTTTGCAATCCGGCACTCCTATGTCCTCCGGCGTCCCCTTTTACGTTTTTCCGTGAGCGGGTACTAAACTTTCTCGGAATGGACCGAGCCTTGTCAAGTGGCCTTGGTATACCACCGGTAGACCACCTGTCAAGTTTCGGGTCATTTGGAGCTCGTTTGGTACTCCAACGGTTAACCGCACTCTCGCAAAGGCCTCTTTTAAGTTGCAGCCCAACACCCTTTCAAAACAGCCCAATTACCCATCTAAGTCACTTCCATGCTCTCCGTCGTTCGATCACGATCGTGTGAGAGAAAACTACACCTCATTTGGACTCTCCTAGCTCCCTCTATGCCTATTTAAACACCTCCCCCGTCCAAATCCGGGTCTTCTTCCTCCCGAAACCCTAAAATCATCCTCAAGGCCCGCCGGACACGTCCGGTCCGGCGGACGAAACGCCGCAGCGTCGCGCCAATCAGCGCGCGCCACGTGTCGACGCCCTTCGCCCGCCACGCCGCCGCTGCGCCGGCCGTCCTCACGCGCCCGCCGCGCCTCGCTGCTGCCCGCCAGCCGGCCGCCACCGGCCGCCGCTCCGGCCACCACCGCCGCCGCTCGGCCACCGGTGCCGAGGCTGCCGCCTCCGCCCGGCCAGCGCCCGAGGGCCTCGCCGCCCCCGCTCACCGGCGCCCGGCCGCCCGCCCGGACCTCGCCCGTGCCCGGCTCCGCCTCCTCTCCTCCCGGCCGGGCTCCGGCGAGCGCCGCCGCCTCGCCCTCGATCCGCGTGCGGATCTGAGATCCACTGGTTGACTTCTTCCCCCAAAAAAAATCGTCTTAAAGTTTTTATCTCGTTGATTATTTTGTGGTATTTTTCAACGCATCATAACCCATGGCTGTAGCTCCGTTTAAATGCGTGTAATATGTCGAAATGTTCGCCTCGAAGAGTATATCATTTCCTCTCACTGCGTCATTTTCATATGAGCTCATCTTGATGCCCGAAATGCTGTCAGAACAAGGCTATGTGATGTTAGTTTCTGTTTCTTAACAGAACATGCACTTTTGTTATTTTTGCTATGATTGATGTGTGCACCCTATGAATTTGAGTCCTACATGTGTTTTGTTATATGCCATGCCATCTTTACAGGGGTGTATGCCATGTATTTTTGTGATCTATGTGATGACTAGCACAAGCATGCAAACTAGGTGTCATGATGTTGCTGATTTCAGCCCCTGTTTTTGCGGATATTTTTATGCCATGTTAGCTTGATGCTACCGAGAGATCCATGCATATTTTGAGATACTTCAGTAAGTATGTTTTGAACATATGGTTATTCTCTATCCATCCATGCCTTTTTTGCAATTATGGAGTGCCATAGCTTGAGTCAATCGAGCTCTACTTTTGCTATAAAATGTTTCCTGGCAGATTGTTTACATGTTATTCAATTTTGCCAAGCTTGTTGTGGTTGACCCGTGTATGCTATGATATTTTTCTTGCAATGTATGTATTCTATGCCATGTCTTATTGATGTATGTATGCTTAGTTTATCATGAGATGCTCTGTAGTGAGTGCATCGAGCTCTTAAACATGCCTACTTGTTATCTGTTTTTGACATGCCATGTTGCTGAATCTGTTAACGAAACTTGCGATATTGACATGGATGTTACTATATTTTCTGATACTTTTTGGGTTATGGTCAGTAAGGGACTTTTGTTCTATGCTTTGAGTAGACTCATGGCATGCCCTGTTTTGCTATTATAAGTTCCTGTAGCATGTAGTTTTCTTGCTCTGAACATTGCTACCTGATGCTGTTTTTGCCATGTTCAATAATTTCACTAAGTCTGTGAAGCTGATATGTTTTGCACTTTTGCCATACTTGTTTGAACCTGTTATGGTGTGAATTAGCCGTAGCTCAGTGTTCATATTTTGTCAAGCATCTTGAGTAGATCACTTCCATATACTTTTTTGGTACGTTTGGGTGCAGTAGCTTAATTTCTTGTTGCTTGCTATGTGGTATCATGCTGTTAATGGCAGATTTGTGCCATTCTTGTTTTGCTTGTCATTTGCAAACCGTGCATCCGATTCGGTGATCTTTATACCGATTTCAACCGAAATCATCTCATCTTCCAGCGGCATACTTGGTTTGCCAAGTTGATGCCTGGTTCATCATTTTCCTTCCGGAGCACGCATACGCATTGCATATCACATCTCGCATATCATGTCATGTTTTGCATCATGTTGCTTGTGCTTTGCACCGTGATTTATTGTGGTTCCTTTGCTTGTGTTCTTGCTTTGGGTAGATCCGGGAGACGAGTTCGTGTACGAGGAACCTGTTGAGAACGCTTACGAGGATCAAGCTTTCGACAACTCTGAGAACTTTGCAGGCAAGATGACCATACCCTCGAAATCACTTCTATCTTTGCTATGCTAGATGCTCGCTCTTTTGCTATGCCTATGCTACGATGCCTATCACTTGATATATCATGCCACCCATATTGCCATGTCCAACCTCTAACCATCCTTTCCTAGCAAACCGTTGATTGGCTATGTTACCGCTTTGCTCGGCCCTCTTATAGCGTTGGTAGTTGCGGTGAAGATGAAGTTTGTTCCTTGTTGGAACATGGAGATGTTGTTCCTTATTGGAACATGTTTACTTGTTGGGGATATCACAATATATCTGCTATAATTAATGCATCTATATACTTGGTAAAGGGTGGAAGACTCGGCCTTATGCCCGGTGTTTTGTTCCACTCTTGCCACCCTAGTTTTCATCATACCGTGTTATGTTCCTTGATTTTATGCGGTCCTTCCACGGTTGGGTGATTTATGGGACCCCTTGACAGTTCGCTTTGAATAAGACTCCTCCAGCAAGGCCCAACATTGGTTTTACCATTTGCCACCTAAGCGTTTTTCCCCCGGGTTTTCGCGAGCCCAAGGGTCATCTTTATTCTAAACCCCGGACGGTGCTCCTTCGAGTGCTGGCCCGAACTAGAGCCCCTGGTAGCGCCCCTCAAGGAAACTTGAGGTCTGGTTTTAGTTGTATGGACTGCTCATCCGGATGTGCCTCGAGAACGAGATATGTGCAGCTCCTATCGGGATTTGTCGGCACAATCGGGCGGCTTTGCTGGTCTTGTTTTATTGTCGTCGAAATGTCTTGTAGTCCGGGATTCCGAGATTGATCGGGTCTTCCGGTAGAAGGAATATCCTTCGTTGACCGTGAGAGCTTATAATGGGCTAAGTTGGGACACCCTGCAGGTATTATCTTTCAAAATCGTGCCCGCGGTTATGAGGCAGATGGGAATTTGTTAATGTCCGGTTGTAGAAAACCCGAAGTTGACCTCAATTTAAAATACACATCAATCGCGTGTGTAACCGTGATGGTCTCTTCTCGTGAGTCCGGAAGTGAACACGGTGTTGGAGTTATGTTTGACGTAAGTAGTTCAGATCACTTCTTGATCGCTACTAGCTTCACGACCGTGCTTTGCTTCTCTTCTCGCTCTCTTTTGCGAATGTAGCCACCATATATGCTAGTCGCTTGCTGCAGCTCCACCTCACAACTCTGTCCTTCCTATAAGCTTAAATAGTCTTGATCTCGCTGGTGTGAGATTGCTTTGAGTCCCGTGACTCACAGATTCTACCAAAACAGCTTGCAGTGCCGACGAAGCCGGTCAGGTGGCGCAACCGAGCTCAAGTGGGAGTTCGACGAGGAACGTGGTCGTTACTATGTGTCTTTTCCTGATGATCGATGGTGGAGCCAGTTGGGACGATCGGGGATCTGTGTAGCTTTTGGGGTATCTTCTTTTATTTTGGTTCCGTAGTCGGACCTTGAGTGTATTCTGGATGATGGATGTTTATTTATGTATTGTGTGAAGTGGCATTTGTAAGCCAACTATGTATCTCTTTCCCTTATGTATTACATGGGTTGTGTGAAGATTACCTCACTTGCGACATTGCTTTCAATGCGGTTATGCCTCTAAGTCGTGCTTCGACACGTGGGAGATATAACCGCATCGAGGGCGTTACATTCCTGCTCACTGAAAACTGGAGCACGCATGGTCTCTTTCAGTGGTCGATGATTCATCACGCTCTCCACTTCGGAATTTGTGACAGATACGTCATCTGAATCCTCATGAGGTGGATGAGTTGGCGCTGCATCCGTATTGGCTCTCGTCCTGGTTGATGAGCACGGTGCCGGATTAGCTGATGATCGGCTAACTGGATTTTGGACACGATTCGCCGTGTGCTCCTCCTGAGTTAAGATGGAAGGAGAAATATGACAAACTGGTCTTATGCCTAGGCACATATTAAAAGTTATACCTCTTCGATGAAGGAGGTGGCTCGACAGCACTCCTGGTTTCCTTTCGTTTTGAAGGCTCACCCTGCGTAGATGCTACCTTCCTAGAGGCCGCCCTCGATGGAGTGCGGCTCGCCGAGCGCCGACCCTATGAAGCACGATTCAGTGTGATGAGTGAGACGCAAGTGGGGGGTCCATTTTTTAAGGATGATTTCCGAGTACTTACGTTGGAGAAAGGGACCATGCTGCGGTAGTCGGCCATAATAGCCACTTCCGAGCCGTCAAGGCTCGCTTGATAAAAGCCTCCATCATCAAACTCTATAAATATATCCGGATCCTCGCGGAAGCCGGGGTCTTCGTTGCGAGCATGGTCCTCTGGCTGTGGGGAGGGGCAATGGACGTTTTCGACTACCTTCCTCCATGTTTGTTTTAAGACGACCAGAACAATTTGATTAGCGCACCTCGATAGTGAGGTAGGACAATGTTGATAATCAAAAACTTACCCATTCAATGGGGTTATACATGGAAAAACCTTCCCGACAATTTAAACGGGTGAATTCTTCTTTCTCCACCTTGTAAAGATCTGCCAGAATGGCGGCCAGAGCGGCCGGGGTATTCGGGCCCTCGCGCTTATAACGAGATGCGTCGTCCTCCCTGTTATAACACCATAAAGGGGTCACTCTGGACTGAAGGGGCTGGATGCATCGCTTTATTGTGATGGTCATGACTTCGATTAGCGAGTGTTCGGAATGAGCAAGTAACCTGACCTTGTTCACCAACCTCTTTACTTCCGCACTGTCTTTTTGTTTGGGCTCCGAGGGCGCCAATTGAGGCGTTTCTTCAAAGGAGCATTGGAGAATTCGGGAAGTCCACGTCGAATTGGGTCCGGAAGGGGAATGTCCTCAATATAAAACCATTCCGAAGTCCATTCTTTGGATCCCTTTTTGGGAGTTTCGACAGGGTAACCTGATCCGGCAATACGCCATACTTCGTCGCCGCTACTTCAAATATAGAACCCCCTTGATGGCGAGGGACGAGGCAAAATAAATTTCTCTATAATTTGAAATAAGCCTCGCAGCCTAAGAACAGTTCGCAAAGAGCGACAAAACCCGAAATGTGCCGGATAGAACCTGGTGTGAGGTTGTGCAGCTGGATCCCGTAGAATTCCAATAGACCTCTGAGGAAGGGGTGGATCGGGAATCCTAATCCCCTCAGAAGAAACGAGATGAAGCACACCCTCTCCTCCTTGTTGGGTTTGGGGAAATTCTCTGCTGGCACATCATCGCTAATCAAGGCTAATCCCGCCCGCACGGAGACTAGATCTGCGGGAGGGAGATATCCCTGCGTCTAAAGTCGATTCAGTTGGAGGTGAGACACTGAGCAGCTTCGCCAATCACCCGCTTGAGGGCCATGAGGGCGCGAGGAAGAGCCAGGAGCGCTCGCCATGTTTTGAAGTTTTTTCGTGGTTTGCTCTGATGCCCTTTGCGCGATGTGGGATGGCACTGGGAGATCTGACCTCCTTATGTAGATGCCGCCCTTGCATGATAAGGGGTTTATTTGAAAAAATTATGGACCGTTCACATTCGCCCGACGCGTGGAAATCGAGGCGACGACAAGGAGGAATCGTAAAGGCAGAACATGGAGGTCAAAACCAGACTGTCGTCAATCCAGAGGATGATGAAGAACCCGCCTTGCAAAGCCGAAGACATAAGATGGATACTACATCGTCATTGAAGGCAAGTTCGGGGGCTACTGAGTGAGTCCTGGATTAGGAGGTCCTCGGGTGTCCAATCTATTCGATATGGGCCGGACTGATGGGCCGTGAAGATAAAGCAAAAGACTATCCCCCGTGACCGGGTAGGACTCCTATATGTGTGGGCAGCAAGTTTGGTGTCCGGATGTACTATTTCCTTCCTCTGCAAACCGACTATGTACAACCCTAGGCCCCTCCGGTGTTATATAAACCAGAGGGTTTAGTTCGTAGAGGCTATCAGAACAATCATAGGCTTGACAGCTAGGGTTTGGCCATTACGATCTCGAGGTAGATCAACTCTTGTAACCCCTATACTCATCAAATACAATCAAGCAGGACATAGGGTTTTACCTCCTTAAAGAGGGCCCAAACCTGGGTAAACATTGTGTCCCCATTGTCCCTTGTTACCATTGATCGTTAGACTCACAGCTTGGGCCCCCCTACCTGAGATCTGCCGGTTTTGACACCGACACCATTTTAGCCGGACGGGGCATTTTGGCTCCCGGGCTCATCTGAGCCCGGGAGTGAACAATAAATTCACCAAAAATAGTAAAATAATTTTTAAAAATCCAATTTTTTTATGGTCAAAGATGCTTGAGTGTGTGATGTCCGTGCAAAAATTCAGCGCATTTGAACATCTGACGAGTTTAAGAAAAAAAACTGAGGTCTGTGAAAAAGTTTACTATTTTGCACTGTTCGGACCTGATTTGTCTTTTTTGCGAGAGCTCGTCAGATGTCCGAATGCGCTGAATTTTTGCATGGACATCACACACTCAAGTATCTTTCACCACAAAAAATTGGATTTTTTTAAGTTATTCTAGTATTGTTTTTGAATTTACTGTTCACATGATGTAGATGAGCTCGGGAGCCGAATTGGATATTCACATTTTAGCCATGTATGGCACATTTACTCTAACTTTGCCCCCTCAACTCTATTATAGTAGAATGTTTCGGCCCCTCCCAACATCATGCTCTTTTTTTAAATTGAGACTCAAAAAAATATCATGCCCAAGCTCCACCGGTGCCACTAGTCACTCAACTTTGCTGCTTATCATGCTCAAGATCCAAATCAACCATGTTGTGCTCGATCAAATCTGATTATTATTTTCCAGTGTGAGTCATTAAAAAGTTACCTCCAATTTTAGGTAGAGAAATATATAACTCACCAACTACACATTCAAAACATACCGGTGTCCGGTTCGAAAGAGGACCAATATTTGGAGCGCAACATTAGAAATGAAAAATGATTTGGTTTGTGTTCCGGGACGCAGTGGAACAATTTGTTTATACTTTTTTTTGCAAATAGAGAGCGGCTGGTCTCATGCATAGTTTAGAAAGCCGAACCAGTGAGGCTTCTTGTAATCTTGTTTAGGTTTTCACGGGTCAGACCGCCGGTTCATCAGTTCATTCGTGACAAAAAATCTAAATGTCTAAGTCACTGTTTTAAAAATTTTGGCCTCTAATCAAATGAGAACGTATAATCTTCGATGTAACCCATTAATAAATCGCAAAGTGTTGCTAGCCTAGTTGGTTATTGGTCCTTCAACATGCATGGGCTGAAGGTCAAGGGTTCGGTCCGGTCCGGTCCGGTTTTAAAAACTATGGTCTGAATTCGAAACGTTGAGCGACGCATCGAAGATCCCCCCAAGGCCCCAACAAAAGAAAGAAAACAAAAGAGCCTTCAACATCACCAATATACAAGCACTCAAAAGATGATGTGCTCAGACGTTTGACATGGCACGCAATTCGTTTGAAAAAAAGATATATGTTAGGACGTGACAAGCTAGCGACGTGTGCTTCGCCGCGAATCAGTGAGGCTTCCCACACTGGCAAGGCACACGCAGGTCGCCGTCTGACAGAGGCGTGCGCGTTCAACTTGTCACAAATCCTTTTCTCTCCCTTTCCTTTCCTTTCCTTTTTTATCTACAACTGATCACCAGAACAGAATCCTATATCTATACAAGCCGTTCACAAAATTTCCCAGCATATTCGGTACAAACAGTAAGCAGAAGCTCCGGAAATACCAGACAGAAGATGGAGCAAAAACTGAACACATATTAATACTCACAAAATGATATGTTCTGGTACAGCTCTGGTTTGTAGGTGACAGGAGGTTTGGCCTCAGACGGCGTCCCACGCGCCTCCTTCGCGCTCCGGGGCACGGTACGAAGACCCTAGATCGTCTCCCGATTGTCGTCTTAACATGCTAGCCCTCTGCATCAGGCGCACAAGTTGCTGGACGACCTCGGAGATCGGTGGACGGAACTCCGGTTCCGGCTGCAGAAGGGTAGACAGAAAATTTAGGATCCTACTCTACCTCTCTGAAGAGAATAGTTCAGTTCATATAGCACCATAATCTACTTTGAGAATGGCTGGGGTTAATGATCAGATTGCTAGTGAATGGTTTTCACAGTTAGCTGCAAGCTGAACATATGTTCGAAGGAACTCCGGTTCCGGCTACAGAAGGGCAGACAGACAATTTAGGATCTTACCCTACCTCTCTGAAGAAAATAATTCAGCTCATGTTCTAAAAAAAGAATAATTCAGTTCATATATCAACATAATCTACTTTGTGATTGACAGGGGTGAATGATCAGAGTACTAGTGAATAGTGTTCACAGTTAGCTGCAAGCTGAACAGATGTTTCAAGGAACACAGGTGACCATATGCAGCACAACCGAATGTGAGTGAAGAAAATGATGTACTGTACCTGGACAGACAACGCGATTATGTCGGCGAAACGGGAGAGAGATTTTGCAGGGTACATCCCTTCCATTGCTGGATCAACCATCTTGGCGAGCGCATCGATGTCGTGAAGCTGCGGGGTTGCCCACCCGACAAGGGACTGCTCTGACCTCTCCCTGGATCTGCACAACACAATGGTTCAAATCTCAACAGGAGAACAAACGGTGATTTTCTTTGGTTCAAATTTACAGCAATAGTACACTTTTGCAGGTCAGAAATGGTACCTGTCTAGCGGCTTACGGCCCGTAAGTAGCTCTAACATCACGACACCAAAACTGTACACGTCACTCTTTACAGTATGTGTTCCTGACATGGCAAATTCTGGGGCACTGTATCCAAGTGAGCCAAGCACCTCAGTTGAAACCTGGCAAAACATAACAAAATGATGCCTGATTTAGTTCAACTAACAATGAAAAGAATAATGAAACTTTTGAAAAAAAAACATTGTTAGTATGTACTATGCTACTTACCTCTCTCTCAGGATTTGGTGAGAAGGCAGCAAGCCCAGAGTCAGACAGATGTGGGCTGCACTCTTCATCAAGCAGGATATTTGATGACTTGAGGTTTCTATGTACAACAGGGGGAAGGCACACCTCATGCAGGTACCTGAACAAAGGTTAGCAGTACACTGTTATAAATTCGCTTGACCAGAAAAGTGCAGAGTGAAAGGCACTAGATTCAGTAGATCGTTGAGACAACATACTCCAAAGCTCGAGCGGTGCCTAGCGCAATCCTCACACGGACGTTCCAAGAAAGACTCTTGTTCGCCTCATCAGAGAAGTGCAACCTTTCATGTAGTGTTCCATTTCCGATGTGCTCATATACAAGAAGCCTTTGGCCATGGTCAGCGCAATAGCCCGTAAGCGACACGATGTTCGGGTGCCTAAGCCGAGAAATGTTTGATACCACCTCAAGAAAATGATCCTCTTCATACAACGAAAGGGCAGCACTGTCTATCTTTTTCACTGCAAGTACCTGTTGGGCGCACGGTTCAGTTCTAGTGTATGATGAAGCCAAATAAAAAGGTCTGAAATCCAAAGGGGGGCTGAATATGCAAACGATGCTATGCTTGTAAAGTGTTGACCATATGTAAAATGTATTTTTACCTTTCCATTTGGGAAATCAGCCCTGTAAACACGACCAAGTGAACCCTCACCGAGTAGGGTATCTTGACAGAAGCTGTTTGTAGCAACTTGGAGCGAAGCAACAGTATAAGAAGTCGCCGCACCAGGAACCTTTATCTTCTTTGCTGGAGAACTATTTACACCATACGCCCTCTCAGGAGTGCCAATAGGCCGCTGGAGCACTGAAGCTGTGACAGGAGAGTCTTGATGGATGTTGTTGTTAGAATCTACACACACACAAAAAGAAACGAGATGGTTGTAAGGATTTGAATTACCAACCAGACAGAATTTAGTAATTTAAATTCAATGAACATTTCAGCCTCCTGCAACTGCTTCATTTTTACCTTTTTTTTACATCTTGAAAACAGCAAAAATAACAAAATCTGATTCACTTTACCTCAAACAGGTCTAATCCTACTCCAGGCGAACCTACAAATCCCTATGTTTACTTCAAATGGTAATGAGAAACTATCATGCGCGAAGAAATAGGAGCATACCTCTGTCTATGTTTACTGCAAGAGCACCTACAAAGTCTTTCGGTTCACCGGTACCACCATCCTTCCTTTTATGGACACTGTGAAGGCAGAACACCAGCGCGAAAAGTATACATGAAGCAGCAGCCACTGACCCAACAGCCAAACCTACAAGCAGACCTGTTTGCCGGCCTTGCTTCTTGTCACCTTCGTCGATAGGGATCTCATCCTCAGGGCCATTTGTAAAAGTTGTCGGCACTTGAGGACGGTCTGGCTGAGCAACCGGACTCTGAGACGGTGGCATGATAATCGGTGGTGGAGATGCAGGCATATTGATAAATGAGTTCCCTCCAGCACTATGGTTGCAATTGCACTAACCTATTAGCTTCTAGAAATTATGATGTGTAATAAACTAGCAATAAAATATGTTGTAGTGCATACCTCAAATCTGGAATCGAGCTGAGCTCCCCGGGTATCAATCCGCTGAAGTTGTTGTTTGCTATATTTCTGTTTAAAGGCAAAATTATTGTACGCATGAGACGAAAAAGCAGGCAAAGTTTATTAGCAGTCATGTTGGCAAATGGGAAGTCACTTACAGTGTAGTAAGGCTTAGGTTGCTGAGGACATTGACTGTGCCTGATAATTGATTGTTTTGCATATAGCTGCACAATGGGATGAAAGTAAAGTATTATGGAACAACCATGAAACTGAAACACAAAAGCGAGAAGATCGAGTTGAAGATTATTGGATACTTACAGGCTAGAAAGATTTGACAAAGAGACAAAAGAAACTGGAAGATTTCCTGACAAGTTGTTGAAAGATAAATCCCTGAAATGATTTTAAAAAGCTTAAGATGAAGTAATGTAACAGGGGGAAAATGCATATGTCATATGCACTGCTAACAGTTATGCAGTGACCCTCTTTAGTGCCGATGATCATCATTTCAACGCACATTTCACAGGTGAAAATGGATAATTAAATTCATCTTCGGCATCCAAAAATGACACGAAGAAAGAGAATGATATAGCTCGTAGCTTCGGTTTGGGCACCCCTATGCTTATTTAGTGAATGATGCAAGCTCATAGCACCCAAATAAGACGAAGATAAAAAAGTCTCAGTAGGCCTTACAATACAGAAAGCGAATTGAGGCCCCCAAATAGTTCGCCGATTTCCTGGAACAGAGAGTTGTGACTGACATTGCTGCATGCAGATGTTATTTGTAGTTAGACTATGTCACATAGAAAAACGCCATAAATTTAATCACATATTTTCTGTAGCAAGCAACTTACAGGTAGCCAAGTGATAATATGTTGGATATAGAGTATGGGATGTTGCCGGAAAAATTATTTCTCGCCAAATTCCTGCATCATCGCTATGAGTAAAACAGCAAGAACAAATTACTTGTAAATGGTAATGAAGATGTGCAAGGTGAGAAGCATTACAGATGGATAAGATTTGGTGGCAGCTGATACGGAATTACATCATGCAAGCTGTTGTTACTCAAGTCCCTGCAAGTATAGAAATGAAAATAATATGAATTTTAAGGAAAACATAGAGCAATGAAGATTTGTACTACTGGTGTTAGCTCATACATCGTTGTCAGTGCCACTAGACTGGACAGTAGGTAGCCAAGAGTGCCATTCAATCCCATACCAGAAAGGTTGCTGCAAAATAGGGGTGGAAGCAGGGTATAACAGTGCTGATTAACTTTGTTTCAGAGAAATTCGTATGACAAATCAGATAAGAGCAGAATAAAGGGGAAAGTAAAATTGGCACAAATATGCAGAATCTTCTGTCAGTAACATTTTGATAGTCTACAGCAACTCTGAACTGAAAAGAACAAATACATAGAGGTTTCTCCAAAGCTTGGTACCAAAAGCTTAGCCAAACAAAACTAGTCAGTCTCAGAGCAGGGTTGCATAAATCTCTGTTTTCACAGCATGCGTGCAAAAGAAAGAAAGAGAGAACTTTCTGTCCCAGAAATCAACCGAGGTCTTTCTGGCCAGCGCATATGGTAAATGTTCGTACACTTTTCCGGTGTCCAAAATGCCTGCAAAGGATGCAAATGCTGACCGAAATTTCCATGCAACCAGAATGCAGCTACCTTTGCCCTCTTCAATTCTTCATCAGTAAACGATTTAGGACAAGAGAGAGACCCTTACATTGAGGTGATGGCGGAGCCAGAGCAGGAGACGCCCATCCAGGCGGCGCCGCAGGGGTCGCCGCCACCGGCCGACCAACCGGCGAGCTGAGCCGGGCTGTTCCAGGAGGTGTAGAGGTTCCCCAGAGCCGCAGCTGCAAGAACCAGAGCACATCAAACATCATGCGGTGAAAGTCGCAGAGTTTGCACCAAGAAACCAAGGGGGGGGGGGGGGGGGGGGCGGCATTACCGCCGGCGGCGTCGGTATCGGCCCCGACCACGGGAACAAGGGCGAGGAGGAGGCCGGCAAAAGCGGCGGCGGCGGCCAGCGCCGCCATTCTTGGCCCTTTCTCCGCTAGGAAAACCCTCGTCGCGGCTATCTTCTCGGCTGACACGACCTGGCCGCGGTGATCACCATTCCCGACGGCCCATGCTTCGCTCTTATCTATCTATCCGGGGCTAGTTAATATAGTAGAAAGGAGTGCTCGATGCCATGCTTATGCTTGCTCGAGGCAGTGGGCGCGGGAGGGGATGCAGTGTGGCGTCGGCAAGGACTGGTCCCTCTCCCCCATCCGCTTCCTGTCTCTGGGTTCCCGGGTCCTTGTCTCGCTGCGGTTGTCCGCGGTGTGGGGTACCGCTGCGGCGTGCTTTTGGCTTCGTAAATGTGGGGGACGACAGCGAGCTGCTGGAGGGGAAGGCGAGCTGGCGCACCGATAAAAAAATGAACATAGGTTTAGACACACAAGGCACACAAACTTTAAATCAAAATTCGGTCCATCTAACGGCTAGAGAGGACCAGGTACGGGTGACATATTTCAGGGTGCAAATGGGTACCCTTCAGGGTATTCTCTAACCTTCTTTGATTTTTTTTAGAAAAACTTAATCATTTGTTAGGGTAGTACAAGGAACACTAGAAATAATAAAAAATAAATATAGATATGTAGACCATCTAGCTAGTGGTGGATACAGGCCCCAGGCCCCAGGCCCCAGGGCCCAGGCCTGGGGCGTGAGGCCCAATTTCTTCCTAGACTGTAGCGAATTACTGTGCACATCGCTACAGTGTATGAAGAGGGCCCGGGGCGGCCCGATGGGCTGGCTCCGCCCCTGCATCTAGCGATGATTACAAGCTCTCGAGTAAGCCAAAGGCGCGCTGCCGTCATCGCCCAACCCTCCCTCATCGGAGTCGGGCAAAACTTGTTGTAGTAGCCAGTCAAAAAGTCATCGTGCTAAGACACCAAATGACCAACGCAGCAAAACATCAATCCCACCGATGAAGAGAAGCATAGATCAGAAGGATGCAACACAAAGACACACAACTAAAACGAACGAAGATTGTATCCATGAAGATCCACAAAAGACCAACTCCGATTGAATCCCATAAGATCTGTCGGAGACGCACCTCCACACGCCCTTCGACGACGTTAGACGCACCGCCAAGGCGGGGGATAGACGGGCAGGAGTTAATGACCTTATTTCATCTTTAGATAGCCGCCGCCTCGCCTTCCTGGGCATGACACAAACCCTAATCGACCTTAAAAGAACACCTAAAAACGGGGCAAGAATCCTCTCGCCCGCAAGTGCCGAGGTCCACCGCGCCTTCATGACCCTAAGGCCACCAGAGACGAGGCGGGCCAGCGGCGGCACTGGCAGAAGGCAGAAAATCCCTAGTCGTGTGGGCAAGAGGTGAAAGGGTATGTCTTTTGTGACCCTCTTTAGTTCAACTAAATGAACTAAATTTTCATTTGGTTGAACTAAGGTGGGTACAAGGGTACAGTCATAATTTTTTTTTCGAAACGGAGGCAAAAGATTTGCCTCATCGATTAAATAAGAGGAGAATAGAGTTACAAGAGTGTTACAAAAGTCCGAGAGAACGGCATGACAATTACTCGCGTAATACAAGTTTCCCTAATTTCTTCGCCCCTGCAGTAAACCAAAGGTTGGCTTCGTCCACAATAAGCTTTAGGAAGATTGGTGGCGGTGCATTCTTGTGACGGAACACACTAGCGTTCCTCTCATTCCATATTGTCCACGACACAAGCTGGTAAGAGAGGCCATGGCGTGTCGATTCGGGTTGCTCAAATTGGTTCGCCTATCCCACCACTTCAAAAAGGATCCCGCAAGGTGCCAGTCATTAGTGTCCATATGCACAAGGCCATATTGATGAATGATCAAATGCCAGAGCCTAGTAGTGAAGCGACACTTGACGAAGAGATGGATGCATGTCTCCTGTTCTCGCTTGCAGAGGGGGCAAAGGCCACAGTTAGGCCAACCACGCCGCTCAAGCCAGTCGGCGGTCCAAATCCGATCTTGCAAGGCCAACCAAGCGAAGAATTTAACTTTCGAGGGTGCCCACACCTTCCACGCCATGAAGTTCATGGGGGATAGAGTCAAACCAAGGAACTGCGCCTTATACGCAGTTGACGCCAAGTATAAACCATCTGTAGAGTATTTCCATATAATGTCGTCCTCGGAGTGATCGTCGAGCTGGAAATCATGAATGAGCATCCAGAGGGTAAAAAATTCGCGGACGTGGTGGCCGATGATGACGGTGTCTTCCCAAGACATGTTCACCCAATGCACTAGTTATGTTTGTTGAAATATATTGCCCATATCTCTCTGTCAGTTCGGACTTTTGAAGCAACTGGTTGGAGCATGAATCCAATATGGTACCAGAGCCAAGAGGTCTTGAGTTCAAGACCCTGCCAACATGTCATGGTCGGACTGCCCCCTAAGAGGAGAAGGAGGACTATGGCGGATTGGACAACTCCAGCGATGCGCACATCCGGCTTAATCTATTTTGCGTGTTCGAGTGGTACTTCCGCGACAAAGACGCCAAGGGCGCTGGCAATGGCAGGGGCAGTCGTCGATGATATTTGTCCATAGCTTATTATGTATGTCGACCATGCCAAAATTTGATAATCCGATGGCATATATTGATGTAATAGCCCTGGATGATATTTGCCCATAGCTTATTATGTATGTCGACCATGCCAAATTTTGATAGTCCGATGGCATGTATTGATGTAATAGTCCTGGATGATTTTTGTCCATAGCTTATTATGTATGTAGGTCAATGCCATTTTTTTTGATTCCACAACCGGGACCTCATTTAGCAAACCCCAAACCCATACAACCACATGCATCCTACTACCTCTACAATCATCCAAGGCTATTACATCAATACATACCATCAGACTACCAAAAAATGTCATTGACCTACATACAGGAAACTGATTAGCTATATTTGGGATGCTCTAATAAACCCGGACGGACGAAGAATTAGTAAGGGGCAAGGGGCTTCTTTGATTCAAATGGATTGCAAAAGACCTCTTCCAAAACACAGAAATGTGAAAACATAAGAATTGATTGTTTTCAGCAATCCTGTAAAAAGCTCTTTCTCAAGTTCCAAATAGAAAACGACAGTCGGAACTTTTGTGTGTTATGGAAAGGGGGAAAAAATCAGAAATTGTTTGTCATGGCATGTTGAACATACATGGAGAAAAAAAGAGAGAGCAGAGAAAACACTTTACACCGACGAGATTATCATCGAGAGTGCACACGAGGGGTTCCTGTCAGTGTGTCCTCTCGAGGTAGGCATCTTATTAGTTATTATTAACATCCGAGAAACCGGTAGTCAACACACTGGATCGCGTCCATCCAAGAACACGTGACGTGCTACCAAACTGAATAATGTTGTGAGCACTGAGCAGAACAACAGTCTCCTAAAAAGGCAGAACAAAAGTTGACAAGGACAGAGAAAAGAACTGTTGGACCCGGCCGGTTAACTGTGTCAGTGTGTCTGCGTGTGTAACAACAGCCCTTGGGCAACTTGCCCTCCAAAAGTCGTGCTAATCGGAATCAGATTGACAGGCAGGAGAAGCTTCCAAACAGGAACGTGCTAGGAGGTTCACTGATCACCAGTAATTCAGACCTGTGACTGTGAGCATCGATGAGAGGCACCCCCTCCCGTGACTAAGTAGGCTTAGGACTTAGTCAAGCAGATCGGTCGGTCGAACGAACCAGCCTCTCCAATAATTAACCAGAGCAAGCAAAGTGACTTTATTAAGCCGGATCTGATCCCGCGCCCACCGGCAGGGCGCGGCCGCGTCGCGCTCCGCCGTGTCGCGTCCCGCCGACTGGGCGGATCAATAGCGCGGATTTACAGCTAGCATCGCACGCCCGTTTTGTCGGCGAGCCCTCCCTGATGCGCCGTGCCGTCGGGTACAGAGCGGCCGATGCAATGCAATAGGCCAATAATCATGGCCGGTTTGGACCCTGAATCCAGTGATGCGGATGCGATGCGATGCGATCTTGTGTTGTTACTACCAGATCGGAACGGTGACGAGAGCCGAACCCGCGTAGGCAGATGATGAGCCTACTTGCGGTTGGATGACTCCACCGAGTTTGGGTCAGATAATTAGGTGTAGACCTTTTCATCACTCGATTGGCTCAGTTAAGAAAGGAGGTAGAAGTGAAAAGCAATTATTTGCCTCCGACCTCTCAACGCAGGAATGTTGCTCCCGAACAAGAAATGATGAGGCAGTGTTGCCAGCATCGGCCAACACTTGCACAGAAAAGTGAGGTCGCCGCGACAAGAAAATGTTACGAACTGGTACCTTGTTATACCGTGTTCAGAGGTCGGGATTTTTCTTGTAATTACTCTTAAACCCCTGGGTCAGAAAGAGACGCTGCCTGCTAACAACTCACCCCGGTTGCTCGCAAATTGCCATCTGCGTCACCGCGTCAGGACATCGGTTCGATGATAACAACAAAACATGAATAATGCGCATCCGTTGCAGCTACCCTTCCCTGTCCCACGCCCGTACCAAAGGGGACGTTAGACACGAACAAAAGGACTGCCAACAGACGAAACGTGATGCAGACCGGACAGGAAGCACAAGTGCAAGCCAAGTATACTTACGCTATAGCAGGATGAATAAGACGGACGGGTACCCAGATCTCGCTGATTTTTACAATCTTAATACCCGAGGGGCGGCTAGTGAAGAGCGGCCATGGAAGGCTCAAATGCTAAAATCCAAGAGAGCTCAGGGATGGACAAAAGGGCAAGGAAACGTGCACGATTGGGACGGATGGATGGTGTGTTCGATGACGTGGGGTCAACAGCCTGTTGAGATTAGACTCTCTGGATGATCACCGAGTTGGCGATGCCGGCTTCCTCAATGGTCTTGGTCGCGTCGTCGAGCGGCTTAGGGGGGAACCCGACCTGCAGCGTGTAGTCGCTTGTTTCTCCTGGCCTTGTTGTGTCGATGAATGCCCGCACGTCGCTGATCGTGTGGCTTGTGTTGAAGCGCCAGAACCACACGGCTGCCGTCTACAAACCTGATCTGGAGAGAGGTTGATGGCAGAGAATCGTCCACTGTGATAGTCTTGGGCACGGTGGTGGTCGCAGTGCTAGAAGCAGCAGCCGCAGGAGTGATATCCGAAGGAGCAGAGTTTTCAGAAGGTGCCGCGAGAATTCTCCCCCCTCCTTGAAATGGGGCCGGGCGCTTGAGTGACTCCTGTGTTCAGGTATCGATGATTATTGCGACGGCAACCATCTAAGAAACGTATGGAGCTCTACAGAAATTACATGATACTTACAGGACATTTTTCTTCTTTACGGATAATATTTACATTCACCTTAGACCTCCCATCAGCCGGCGCAAGCTCAGTTGGGCATTCAGACTTCATGATGCTCTAGAGAAACAGAAAAATCAAAAGATAGATAAGTGGATTACTTGCATTCAATTCAGCACAAGCAGATATAATAACAGCAACATGTGACAGAATAAAAGAACAAATGCATGTTCCACACACTTCATAATATATATAGCCGAACAGAAAGTGTTACGAGTAAGACCAACAGATTCAATCAGGGGATAAGCAACAACAAAGGAGTTCGAACAAAATATACTCCATCCATTCCTAAATATAAGTCCTCTTAGAGATTCCAATGCGGACTACATACAGAGCAAAATGCATGAATCTACACTCTAAAATACGTCTATATACACCCGAATGTAGTCTGTATTGAAATCTCTAAAACGACTTGTATTAGGGAACGGAGGGAGTACCTGATAAAGCTACCTATTTTTTTCCCTTTGCCTATTTCATCAAGAAATCAGGGTGCCTTGATATGCAGAATTATTTTACTCGGCAGCCTACTGCAATACACTGATAACTTGCTACGAAACAAGTTATTGGACAGAAAATATGTGTAACTAATGGCAAAAAAATTGCCTAACCACTAACACATCCATAACCCTGGCTTATACTCCCTCCGTTCCATAATGTCATACAGATTTTTTGAAAAGTCAAGCTTTACAAACTTTCACCAAATTTATAGAGAACTGTTGATAACTACAATATCGAATATATACAATATGAAAGTATGTCTTCTGATGATATCTAATAATATTTTGGTACTCTAGAATTATATGTTTTTCTCTACAAACTTGGTCAAAGTTTGTAAAGTTTGACTTCTCAAAAAATCTATAGGCACTACATTGTGGAACAGAGGGAGTATGTATTAACTGGGACCATTGCAGAAATAAGAGGAACAGTTAGACACCATCACTGAAGCAAAGCTGGGTTAGTTTCTTGAGTACTCCCTCTGTCCACGAATAAATGTACATTTGTCATTCAAAATTTGTCCACAAAAGAGTGTACTTCTATCTTTCCAATGCACTTTAAAGTGAAAAAAAAATGTTTCTCTATCATCACACGGTAATCAAGACCTATAACATTCACCACATGGTCTCCTCACTTTCTGCATCCACTTGGCTCATTGGGGGTGGGGTAATTAAAGAGAAGAGAGATGGTGGCTTGCACTTCCCAATGCATTTTTTACCTCACTCCGTAATCTGTCCTAAAATTTCTATATGTACACTTATTCGTGGACGGGGGGAGTACCAGCTAAAAAACATTACGTCTAACAACATGGAAAGAGGTCACTCAGACATTATTTCAATTAGCTAAATGCTCATGCGCTGGTACCGATATTTTTTTTGGCTATATATTGTCGGTTGTTTAAACAATTGTGCCATATAATCCACGAATTTGTACAGAATTAATAAACATTATCTTAAAACATACATTAGTCGAATCAAGCATATGTACATCCTCCATAAAATGGTTGACACCTGTGGTGATTCCTAATAACTTTTAAGCGGTGAATGGACCGCTGCCAACTCAGATCTTTATGAGTAAGGATTAACCATTATTATGCTATATTGCACACATAATCATCAGCATGTAACGGCAAAAGGTTCAAGACAGAACTATCACTCCATGTTGTAAACAGAAGGGTGAACATAAAGCATTATAAAAGTAAAAGAAATAGCAAAAAGCACGTATCAATTCACAAGACAGATATAACAACTAGTAATGCATATACACTCAGTTGCACACATCAGAGTTCTTTTACCTCTAAAAAGGACGCATGCTCTGGGTCGTTGAAACTTCTGAGTGGACCGTCGTCTACTGTGAACCCATCGCTCCAGAAGTAGATGTTGTGAACAATTTCCTCTGGTGGCTGTGGTGCGTCAGGCTGTACAGTTTCACCTGTTAGAAGTCTGCTAGTCCCAGGAAAGCTCCTTGAACTAGAAGATTGCCGGCGAGCTGGGCCTTGCTTAGCTCCCTTCCTCTTAGCTTGCTTAAAAACCTCATCCGCAACATTTTTGCGTTTGGATCGATCTCTAACAACCATTCCGCTGAACAAAGTAATATGAAAGTTATAAGCCTATTAAAAATATAGAAGTACAAAGGCTGCACAGCATACAATTTATAAGAGCCTTCACTGCACATCATCTATGGATCTACCTATGATCCTTACAAATCATGTTATCACTGATACAATGACATCTAAATATGTATGATACCCAAGGCCAATCAGTCAGAACTAACTTCCTGGTAAGTTCAAGGACAAGGAAGTGGCAAGCTATTCCAAGAAGTGACCAAGTCAGGCCAATTTAAATATGTTCTCCATGTAATCACATTTTTCATAACATCATGGCAGAATATATAAAAATAAATATGCAATTCTTAGTTTGAGACAGCTCTTTTGGGTGGTTCCTAGATTTTTAAGGGTCCTGGATGTATTCTTGCCTAAGTTTTCTGTAGGTTTGGGATAAAGCCTAGAATGTAATCCATACTAATCACCACAAAAAATGAGCAGGTAAAACCACGAACCATGCCTGCTGAGAAGTGCTCTCCAAGTAGTCGAAGAATAGTTTGTTGCAGAAGATATATTTATGTACACTGAACAGAAGAACATGTGAAATCAAAGGTGTTTTTCTAATCATGGAATCAATTTTAATTTCCATCTAGTTACCAGCATTAACCAGCCTGGAATCAACCTGGTTCCACTAGATTCTATAAATTGGCTGATGAATAATCACCACGAATAAGTCCAAGCCCATGTTGTTTTTTCATTCCATATGCCTTTGCTAACATATGATAAAACACTGAAATTATGGCCATAGGGATTATGCCTAACCAAAACCCGTCAGAAATAACCCAAATCTTGTTGAACATGCCAACTCAACAATAAGAAACAAAATAACTAGGTAACCAACAAGTTTACCAATTACTAGCGCTCACGCATCCTTGCCAACTAGCTGACCCATAACAATATCCAGAGATTCATCTCTGATAATGAAAAAAACAGGGCAATCGTTTCGAACTCTTCATGTTACGATTTCCTTCTTAATTACACAAACTTCTTACTATCACAACTTTACGAACATATCATATTACGGAGAACCAGTTCTCAGTACTGGAAAGTAGCCTAGCAAGTTATATCAGATATCCAAGAACTTGAGAACTTACTTTTTGTCCATGGTGCTAAGTAAGATTTCTATAGCACTTCTATAATAAGAACAGACAGGTAAATTTAAGGACTACAGCTGTACCACAAAGTCACACCAGCAATTGTAAAACGTAAGTTGCTCGCAACTAAAATACCCAAATGCTGGATAACTCTACCAACTAAATTGATCCACACACAATCCTAGCTAAGGATTTAAACTTATTGGTATGCTGTGAAGATACAGGAAAATTTTAAAGAGCTTTGTCGCCAGTGATTGAACTTCGAACTCAAATCACAAGTCTAGTGAAATGCTACCTTGACAAACACAAACCAGTAATGCCATATCAATATACACAAACCCGTACTCTATGCAAGGACACTGCATAAGTATTGCGAGATTGCAAACATAGATAAGCAATTTGAGTACTAAGGAACAGATAAGGTGGTCTAGAAGAACAACATTTAACTCTCATGCCATCCCAACGATTTGGCGCTCACACAGATTCCATTATTGTATCTATTCAAGACCTAGGGCCCCAGGCATTCGCCAAAATAATGTTAGCAGAACCGAACGCTATCCAGAAATTCACAAGAGTATTGGATACTAATAATGAGTAAACGTGAAAGCGCCCAGCAATTTTAGCACGTTTAGTTAGCTCCCTCTCACCACAAATCCAGCGGCCCCTCAATTCGCATGGATCACAAAATTAGGCCAAAAACAACGCAACCTAAAACCCTAGAAATGAGTTGCCTCTGCGATCTAGCTAGAAATGAAGCAAGCATCGCAAAACCCTGGGATGCAGGTAGCACTGACCTCCTCTCGCCGCCGGTGTACAACTCAGGGGGTGGCGCCCACTCGTCGTCGTCCGAGTCCTCGTCTTCGTCCGACCCCGCGCGCCCCTTGCCACCTCCGAGATCGGAGAGCGTCCTCACAGTCCCCCTCCCACTCGCACCCCCGCTCCCGCCCCGCGCTTGGTGGCTCCTCTTCTGCCTCTTCGCGGGCCTCCTCCTCCGCTCATCTGCCGCCGCAGACGCAGCGGCGAGGGCGGCATCCTCGTCGTCGTCCTCGTCGCCGCCGCCCACGTAGTCCTCGTCGTCCTCATCCTTGTCGCCGCCGCCCACGTAGTCCTCGTCCTCGGAGTCCGCGCCATCGACAGCGGCTGGGACCGGTGGCGGGGCTGGGGTGCCGGATCGGGGCCATCGGCGTCGACCTCCGTGTTGTCGTAGAAGGAGCGAACGGCGGCCTCGAGGGCCCAGTTGTGGCCCTCGAGGAAGAAGGCCGCCTCGTCGGGGGTCGCCGAGGTGACGGCGCAGAACGACTCCACCAGAGACTGCGCCTCCGCGGCCGGCGGCGCGTGGGTGGCATCTCCGGCGGCCATCTCGGCTGCGGCGGCCGCGTGTCTGGCTTGGAAGGCTTTGGGAGGAAGCCTTCTCGTCTCGTTTGCCTCTCCCTTTTGACCGCGTCTGGCCATTTGGGCCGTCACGCCGCGATGGGCTACCGACTTCAAGGTTTTCTGTTTGGGCTTTGAGTTTGGAGAAGCTGCTGTTTGTTTAGCCCGTTAGTACCTTGAATTTGTTGGCAAACACAACTTTAGTCCCACCTCGCCCTATTTAGTTCGCATAAACAGGAATAAAAGGTCAGCTCTGGCAACACTATCGCTGGGCTTTGTCGCGTTAGCCTGTCACCCAAGCTCATTTGTGGGGGAGCAAAAGTTTAGTCACAGATCTTGCTGGGCCTTGTGGCTCGGGGGCCTGTCACCCAAGAACATTTGTGGGGGAGCAAGAAGTAATCTGTGTGCTAACTTTTTAATAATATTCTACTATACATTTTAATGTGATTTTTTACTGAGATATATTTTATGATTTTGCTAAAGCACATCTAGACGTGCCCTGATGTTAACATCTAGGTCCTAGGTCGTTGATTTTAGGTGGACAATCATGCGGGTATTTTCTTTTTTTCCTTTATATATTTGATTGAGTCATTAAGATGTGCAATAACTAAGGCACATTTAGATGTGCCCTAGACATGCAAAGCATGGACTTTCAATATAATTTTTATCCATTAACCATGTTGTTTTTTTCTTTACAAAGTATGTCTAATTTTTACATTGCCCCCTGGCAAGATAAATATCAACTTTAATTCTCATTATCATGCCAAATCAAATTTCTACATGATGATTTTCTTATCACGGCGGTGATTTATCATGTGTGAAGATCTTGATGACAACAAAAGATCCACAGAATTAAGAGAGGATGAGCAACTTACGCATCTTGTTTGACCTCCACACTGTGAATTATTAGGTTCGACCTTTTTCGCTTGCTTGATGTAGCGTGGAGCTTTAATCTGGAGAACCTAGTGAGTAATGCACTATATTGATTTGACTTAAGATGCTCGATATGGGTTACAATGCATTTTGCCTTCTTACCTATTGCTCGAGACTGCTAGGGAAAGTCCAGATTTTAGAAATGCTCACCATCCTATAAGTACGAGTATTTCTTTTAAAGACTACACTTGGTACAAATATAAAGAAATAGCCCATTTAAAGTAGTTTCACAATCATTTCATCAATAAATACAAAACTATGTTTTTTAGGATTCCAACAAAACATGAGTGGCTCACTTGTTATTGATGCAATAATGTATAGTTGATGATTTTGGGTCGCAACAGTCTTTAAAAGAAGTATCATAACCCAAATTTAGTCATTCAACACAATAGAAGCCAAAGACTATTTAAAGTTTTTAGCGGTTAGTTGTTGAGTTGTCAATTCAACCACATTTGAAACAATGCTTGTTTGAAAGAATTATTAGTAGCAATGACAATACGGTGAATGGAGTGGAGCACGTGGAAAAGCAATATCACAGCATAAAAAATGCCCGATAGCTGCCAATTACAAGTAACTTTAAAGAGAGCAACAATAGTATTAAAACGTAAGCACGTGGATTAATATTTGTGACGTTGCATGGATGATTTCTAAACACAAAAGATAATCCACTAGGGTCAAGAAAAAGGGCATCCATCGCCGTGAGAGCTATAGCAAGATATACGCTCTGCCCGCTTGAAAAAACTCCCTCGCGCTTAGTTTCTGGGCTGGCCCATTGGTTGCTCGTTTCTTTTCCTCAGTCGCTTAGAATGATCGTTGTACTGGTTTTTGTTGTGGTTTTATGTGGGTTTTCTTTTTTTTTCTTTGTTTCTTCATGGGTTTCTTCGGGTTTTTTCAGTTTTCTTGACTGCTTTCACCGTTTTCTTTGTTTCTTTTTTCATTTTTAACTTTTAACTGTTTTTCTTTATTTCTTTTTCTACAATTTCTTTCGGATTTCTTTTTTCTTTCTCGAGTTTAACGGCCTTCCTTTCGTTTTCTTCTTTTTAATCACTTTTTACTTTGCTTCTTTCTTGTATTTTTTATTTTTAGGTTATTTTCCTTATTTTTCTTTGTTTATTTGTCGGTTTGTTTATTGCTTATTTCTTTGTTCAACACAAGTATACTTTTTTCAATACACAATGTACAGGTTTAGTGTACACGTGAAACATGTTACTGATACACATTGAACATTTTTCAAAATGTCATGTGCATTTTTCTAGATAATTTTTTTTTTACATTTTTGAATATATGATCAATATTTTTCAAATACCTAGTGAACATTTTTTAGTGGTACTAAATATTCTTCACATATAGTGTATATTTTCATAACATCAGGAAAAAAATTATATGCATGTTTAACATTTTGTATAGAAAATTGACATTTTCTATATATGTGGTTTTTGATGTTTGCTTTTTTTTTCATGTCCATTGAACATTTTTTTTGAAGACATGACCAACATTTTCTCATATACGTTTTTTGTTACATGACAAACTTTGTTTCTATACACATTTATGATTATTTAAATGCTCAATTTACATCATTCATATATTTGGTTAAGAGTTTTCAAATGCTTGATTGTCATGTTTCAAATACATGATCAACTTTTTTACATACACATTGTATATATTTTTTGTATACAAGAAAAGCTTTTTCCCTATATATATATATATTTAACATTTTTCAAATGTTGATTAAAATTATTCAAATTTTAGTGTAAATTTTGTTTGTAATATATATTTTAGGAAAGTTGGAGTATAAATAAGTAAAGAAAAGAAAGCAAAAAAACTAAAAAAACATGAAAAAAACAAGGGAGTTCTGGCTTCACACGTCTCTGGCCCAGCCTACGGGCGAGGCTGCACTACGTTTCGCTATAAGCAAGACCGCAACGCCTATTAAAAGGTAACTCAACAAACCGGTGCACACCGTCTGTGTCCTGGGCTCGGCCCATTTTTTTTTTTACCTTCAAAATTTTTGCTTCGAAGTACGAACCTCAATGTTTCCTTCCAAACGCATTAACCAACTCGGAGGGCTCACCTTCTGTGTCTACTAATAGTTCTTTTGCTTCATGTTCTGTGCCTTCGAGACTCAAGTTTTTTCGGTTTTATTTTGGCCAGTTTTCTTCTTCTTCTTTTTTCTTTTTCCCTGTCTCTTTCTTTTTTCATTTTCTTTTCCCTGTTTTAAATTTATGAACTTCTTTTTAAGTCCTGGACTATTTATTTTATTTGTGGAATTTTTTCAAATTCCTGAACTTTTTTTAAATGCATGAATATTTATCAAACTCACAAACACTTTTCAACTTTTATGATTTTCTTTAAAACCTATGAAGGTTTTTCAAGTTTATAAACTTTTTTTTTCAAAATCTATGATGTTTTTTCATTCGTCATGGACTTTTTCGAATGTCATGAACTTTTCTAAAGAAAATAAACTTTTGTGAAATTCAAGAACTTACTTTTAAAATGTCATGAAATATTAAAGATTTTACACACTTTTTAAAAATTAGTGAACTATTTTTAGATGAATGAAATTTGTCGAATTCACAAATGTTATTCAAATTTGTGATCTTCTTTTTTAGATCCATGAACTTGTTTCAAATTTAGCACTTTATAAAATTAGCGAATCTTTTCCAAATTCATGAACATTTTTTCAGAACATATGATTTTTTCAATATTTTTGAAATTTTTGAAATGTCATTTTTTGTCAAAGTTCATGATTTTTTCAAAATTTTGTTTTTTTTCAAATCCTTGAACTTTTTCTCAAATGCCTGAAGTTTTATTCATAAAATTTAAAAATTTCATACCTTTTGAAAACGATGGCAATGTGGTACAATAGATAATAATCGTTGGCCATGTAGTATAGCAGTTTTTTTTTCTTTGAGGCAATTGGTCCGTCCGTCGTGAATTACTTATCGTAGAAATGGTTGCGACAAGTAATTCAGGACGGCCGGAGTAGTACACTAGATTGTACTATAGGTTTTTTTAGGAGAAGGTCGTACTATAGGTAATAACGAAACAAAAACCAGCAAACTTGAGGAGGTGAGCAGGCGGGAGAGGGAGGTGGCCTATTGGTCCGCGGCTCGCGAACAAAGCTAGCGAGCATCGACTATCCTTTTCGGCGCCTGAAGCGCCGCATAGGAGCTCTGAAGCGAGGTCGGCGCACCCATCAAGGTGATGCTCTGCGGTAAGAACCATATGCATATACCGAAAATTGGGCCAACCATAGCATCACCTTGAGGGAGCTTAGGTTTTCTTTCAACAAAGGGTGAATTTTATTAATTCAAAAATGAAGCATCAAGACGATATAAACATAATGGGTACACAGACCCGGCCTCTGCATAGTTAAAATGCACACAACCAACATCAACGCATGTACACACGCAAAAAGCCACTATCGGATGTACCGCCCTCACTTGCAATGAAATGCTTCGACTATTATGCATGTATGAAAAATGAAATACCATCTCATATCCCATAGAATTCATACAGAAATAACGAACACAAAATATTTTCTTCATGAGAAAAGAAGGCCGGTAGAACCAAAATAAAGGAAAGAGATTTTTCCTTTTTTGACACGCCTGCTCTACAATTGATGTTGGCTTAGGGCATCTCTAACGGTAACCCTTAAAAAACCTCCCGCATCCATCCGCGAACCGGGGGGGGGGGGGGGGTGCAGTCCCCGGACACGGATGTGGGAGGTCCGACACCCAACGCTACCCGCATACATTTTGACAGCAATTCAAACCAACCGGACGAAATTCATGCAAACACAGCGAATTTTGATATAAACACGACGGATCTCATTGAAAGTAGGATAATTTATACATAAAACAGGACGATATTTCGTCTGGTGAACTAAAACATAAAAACTAAAACTCTAAACTATCCTATACTTCACGATGACCTCGTAGCCAATGTTGGGCTGGCTGGCTGCTCCTCCTCCATCATCGTCGCCCGACCCGCCGTCGGAGTCGTAGTCGTTGGGCTTGGCGTGGCGAAAGGTGGTGGCGTGGCGACATGGCTTTTCGGTGGCCACCTGGCGCTCGTGGATGATCCTCTCCACCTCCTCATACCCGTGTGCAGTGCGGCCGTGGCCACCGAGGACGTGGACTGGGGGAGAGGGTGGCGATCATTGGAGGTGTCGTCTTTGACGGCAACGGCGATCTCGGCGAGGGACCATTCCTCGCCGTACCTGGCCATCTCCCAGTTGAGGCGGCGGAGGCGGCGCTTAGCCGTCTCCGACGTCGTCACAGTGCGGTCCAGGGCCAAGGCATACGCCAGGTCTGGGTCCACCGCTATGTGTGGCGGTGGGACGTCGGAGTCCACGAACTGTGATCAATGCACGGCGTTGCGCCTGTCCTGCTGGCGCTGCTCCCGGTCGGCGTACTCCTGCGCAATCATGGTGCTTCGGGATGACGACGTGGAGGAGGAGCCGCCGCGGAGGTAGTGCAGAATGCGCCCGCGTGCATTGGGCAGGGGGAAATGGCGACGATCGGCGCTCCTCCTTGACGATGCGGCGAGGCGGCGGCGAGCGACGGTCCACCTTCACGGCGCACCAGTCGGCGACGAGTGCCACTCTTCTTTCATGGTGCGTCGGGACGACGGCGAGAGCCACTCTTCCTTGACGGGGCGTCCGATTTGGGCGTTCTTCTTGTTGGCGGCGGCGGAGCGTGGAGGAATGCCGGTCCCGCTTCACGGGGAGGAGCATCCCCGGGTGGTGGAGCTGGGGCGTTGGTGTGGACGAAGGAGTGACGGAGCATTAGCTTCTCGAACTCCGCGTCGATGCCGGCGTAGACCTGGCCCGGCACCGCTGGCACGGACTGCGGTGACCGCGGCTGCTGGTCCTCCTCGTCGCCGGAGGAGATGAAGATATCCGCCCACGTCGAGTCGCCGCCAGCCAACGAGGAAGACGACCCTGGAGTATGAGGGCGGCGTCTCCATGAGCTACCAGATCCCGCCCCAGAACCGCCAGCCGGCGTCGCTGCCCAGGACTTACCCATCGTCGGAGATGTGTAGCGGGTGCGGCGAGGAGGAGGAAGGAGGAGGAGGAGGATGCAATGTGGACGGCGGCGGCCACGGTTGCTGGTCCTCCTCGTCGCCGGAGGAGATGAAGATATCCGCCCACGTCGAGTCGCTGCCAGCCAACGAGGAAGACGACACTGGAGTCCGAGGACGGCGTCTCCACGAGCTGCCAGATCCCGCCCTAGAACCGCCTGCCAGCGCCGATGCTCAGGACTTACCCATCGTCGGAGATGTGTAGCGGGTGCGGCGAGGAGGAGGGAGGAGGAGGAGGAGGATGCAATATGGACGGCGCCGGAGCGCGACTTAAATAGCCGTGGCCAGACCATGTGAAGGGCCGGTCAACCGCTTCAATGCGGTGCAGCGGCTGAAGTTGGTCCCTCGGAAACCTGCGTCTGCATTGAAGCGGCGACTGCCGAGAGGTCGCGTTGGTCAGCGCCGCCCTCCCTCCCTCCGATCACATGGCAACATCAATGCCGGTGCCCGCGTGCTCTGGGCCGGCATGAATGCGCCACGATAAGCGGCGCGTGCATTGGAAGAAAAGCGCGGGAGGGGCAGGTGACGGTTTTTTGGTGTGTCAGGACGGTCAGAAGCGGGCTTGAGAACGGTTAGGACTACCGCAAAAATCTCCCCCACCTTTATCTACGGTTTGCACGAAAAATCGCGTCCGGACCGCTTCCATGGACCGATACAGATCGCCGTTGGATAGTTTTCATGGTCTTAACAGTCCGGCCCGGACGGTTGCAAGAGGTTTACGGGTCCGCCTTGAAGATGCCCTTGTAACCTGAGATTATAAGCATGATTGGTTTGATACCAAAAATTGGCATGCCAATATTTGACAAATGCCAAATGTTGGCTAGTGATTGGTTGGCTACCAACTTTTCTTCTCAACCTCACAAAAAATTGCCAACATTTGGTAAATTTTGATTTTGCCAAATGTTGACTTGCCAAATATTGGCAATATCAATTGTTGGCATCAAACCAATTATGTTCATAAAACCTGCAATACCATGCGGCACGCACGCATACACGAAGGCTCTACAGCACTCATCTACAACTGTACATACACCTTACATCCGCCAGCAATCAACCCATAATATTTTACAGGATCATCAGCACACAAAATCGCTGCTAGCATACACACGTTACAAGTGCACACCACTCACGTCCCACCCGCGCGCACACACAAAAAACCCTACTCCGCTTTTCACAAGGATCAAACGGGGCACAACAGCGAAAAAAACATCAAACCTTGGTGCATACATTCCTTGGTGTTCACGAGAAACCGACTGTTTTCCCCAGCAGCCACAGGAAGAGCGTCCACTCGAGCATGAATATCGTGTGGAGGTACGATCAGTCCAGCGTGAACCCGAACTCAGCATGAACACTTTAGTCCCACCTCGCCCTATTTAGTTCACGCAGACCACAATAAAAGGTCAGCTCTGGTAACACTATCGCTGGGCTTTGTCGCGTTAGCCTGTCACCCAAGCTCATTTGTGGGGGAGCAAAAGGTAGTCACAGATCTTGCTGGGCCTTGTGGCTCGGGGGCCCGTTACCCAAGAACATTTGTGGGGGAGCAATAATCAATCTGTGCACTAACTTTTTTAATATTCTATTAGACATTTTAATGTGTTTTTTTTATGGTTTTGCTAAAATATAAAGATGTGCCCTACGTATTGCACATCTAAATCCTACAATCACTGATTTTAGGTGAAGGTTCGCGCGGGTATTTCTTTTTTCTCTTTTTATGTTTTTTGAGACATTTAGATCTGCAATAATTAAGGCATATCTAGATGTGCCCTAGACACACCATTTTACAAAGCATGAACTTTCAATATAAAAAATATCTCCTGACCCTTCGCCTTGTGAGCTCGCGCAAGTACGATTAGGAATCCACGCCTTCCGTCAATGCCGGCGCAGACCGACTTCATCTTGTGTGGCCTTAGGCCACTATGATTCTTTTTATGGTTTTGCTAAAGCACATCAAGATGTGACTGAGTATTGCACATCTAAGTCCTACATCACTGATTTTAGATGGAGATTCGTGCAGGTATTTTCTTTTTTTCTTTTTTTTTTAAATATTTTTTGAGTCATTTAGATGTGCAATAATTAAGACATATCTAGATGTGCCCTAGACACATCATTTTACAAAGCATGAACTCTCAATAAAAAATTATCTCCTGGCCCTTCGCCTTGTGCGTTCGTGCGAGTACGACTAGGAATCCACGCCTCCCGTCGGCGCCACCGCAGACCAGCTTTGTCTTCTCTGGCCTTAGGCCATAGTGGCGCGGTGGATCTCGGTCCTTACCGGCGGGAGGGTCCTACTTTTTAGGTGCTTTTTGTGTTCGTCTAGGGTTCGTGTCCTGTTTAGGAGACAAGACGGCGGTGACTCCCTGAATTAGAATTTCTCCCCGCCTAGCCCCATCCCGGCGATGCGTCTAGTGTCGTCAGAGGGCGTGTGGAGATTTCTCGCCGATGGATCTCACGGGATTCGGTCAGCGTTTGTCTTCGTTCGTATGTGTCCGTGCATCTTCAGGTTGGACCCTTTATATATACGCTTCTCCTCATCAGTGGTTGTTGCTGTTCTGGCGTGCTGATTCTATTCGGCCTTAGCATGACGACTTTCCGACTGTTTAGTACAAAAAGATTTGCCCGGCTCTAGAGATGGAGGGGCAGTGACGGCTCTAGTGCTTGTTATTGTCGCTAGATGCCTATGGACTTGCATGTAATATTTACTTCTAGTATTCTTTGTACTGCCTTGACAATTAATGAATAGCTCGGAAGCCCCCCCTCCCCCCCGAATTATATATTAAGCATGCATTTTTTCTTTACAAAGTATGTCCAATTTTTTCGTAGAAAGATAAATATTGTCTTTAATTCTCGTTGTAATGCCGAATCAAATTTTTGCATGATGATTTTCTTATCACAGCGGTGATTTATCACGTGATCTTGATGACAAGAAAACATCCTTAGAATTAATTGAGGATAAGCAATTCAGGCATCTTGTTTGACCTCCACGCTTTGAGTTATTAGGTTTGACGCTTTTCGCTTGCTTGATGAGCATGGAGCTTCAATCTGGAGAACCTATTGCTCGAGATTGCTGGGGTGACTACAAATTTTGGAAATGTTCACCATCCTATAAGTACGAGTATTTCTTTTAAGGACTACACTTGGTAAAAATATGAAGAAATAGCCCATTTTAAGTAGTTTCAAAATCATTTCTTTAATAAATACAAAAACTATTACTGGTGCAGAGATGTGTTATAAAAACGGATTTTACTCCCTTTCTGCGATGGTGTTTTAAACCGTCGCCTAGTGAGTATGTGCGATAGGGGGTCCTTCCCACACGACTCAGAAACCGTCGGGGATAGGCCCTCCGGTCACACACGCGGGGAAAAATGAGCTCGTGTGTAATCGGGCGAGGCATCACAGACAATTATACATGCTCAATCATTTCCGTTCGTATGTACATCCCACATAGTGAATTCCAGAAAACGTTTCCGTTCGTATGTATATCACACACAATTTTTTATGTGGAAACGTTTGTGCAATGTGGCCTAACACAAACAGTTCTCTGGCGAAAACCGTGTGTGATTGTTAATTGATCCAACACGCCTACTTTCTAGAAACCGCGTGGGTTGTTTGAGTTCATCGCCCGTGGTTGTTGTCTGAGGAACCGTCTGCAACAGAAAACCCCAATAAGCAGGGTAATTGGCCTATTATTGATAATCCATGTAGTAATCAAATTGAAATTTCTTATAAAACACACCATATATTTCATATCCGTATAACGGAAGCCATGCTTTCATAATCGAATTACATCAGATAGCTTCAGCAATCAGTTCCACCATATAAGGATATAGCTAGCTACGCCATTACACAGCAGCATCAAGTTTCACATGCAACATCGAAAACCTTTGAAAAGTAGCATCATACATGGTAAATAGACAAATGAATCTCAGCTGGAAACTGCAGAAATGGAAGGCGAATATTGAGCCTTCAGTGATGTTGAATGTCCTTGCAACTTTAGGCCAGTGGCTATTGATACGTCCATTTTGCATCATGTTTTCCTACTGCTATTTATAATGTTTTTATGCATAATAATGCTTTATGGAGTAATTTTAATGTCTTTTCTCTCATAATATGCAAGGTTTACACAACGAGGGAGAATGCCGGCAGCTGCAATTTTGGACCTAAAAAAGCTACGTCAGAGTTACCTATTCTGCACATCTCCAAATGAGTTGAAAATTTACGGAGAATTGCTCTGGAATATATAAAAAATACTGGAGCAAATAACTACCGGAGGGGGCCACCCTGGTGAGCACAAGACACCAGGGCGCGTCTGGGCCCCCAGGCGCGCCCTGGTGGGTTATGCCCTCCTCGGCCCACCTTCGGTGCCCATCTTCTGGTATATAGGTCAGTTCGATCCTTTCTCTTTGAGTGCTTGCGTAGTGATCTATCTATGTAATCGTGTGCGAGATATATAATAAAGATTAGTTTGAGTTTTGCTTTCTTTACCTTTTTGTTCCAATAAAAAGAAAGGAAAATAAATGAAAAGATCATATGCTAATCTTATGGTAAGTAATGACATCACATAAACAAAAGTGTAAGTGATAAAATTTATTGGAAACTGACAAACATAGCATTGGTCAATGATGCAATTCATGAAAGAATTAATAAGGGAAGAGAAGTTTCACATGCAAATACACTATCATGGACATCTTTTATGATTGTGAGCCCCCATTAAATATTTTATGTCCAATTTGTTGACGTTGGACAAGGAAGACAATGTAATGATTTATGTTTGTTCATATTCACATAGATGTTATATTGTCATAGAACCTTCAACATGTGGTGCTTGCTCAATATCTTTGCTAGCCAAAAATTCCGCACTAAGTAGAGATACTACTTGTGCATCCAAAAACCCCTAAACCCAAAATCTTGTTTTGAGAGTCCACCATACCTACCTATGGATTGAGTAAGATCCTTCAAGTAAGTTGTCATCGGTGCAATAAGGCAATAAAAATTGCTTCTAAATGTGTTGGATTATTTAGTGTAAGAGAAAATTGAGCGTTGTACGAACTTGTGATGGCAAAATAATAAAAGCGACAGACTGCATAATAAATCATAAGGGAAAATATAACGCGAAGTTCTTTTGCATTAAGGGATTTGGCATACAAACAAATAAGCGCATGACAACCTCTGCTTCCCTCTGCGAATGGCCTATATTTTACTTTTATGCATTTACCTTTATGTGAGAGTCAAAGTATTCTTCCCTATTCCTTTTTATTTTCTCCTTTTGCAAGCATCATGTGGTGAGGAGATCTAGGCACATATATCCAGTTGGATATGAGTGGGCATGAGTTCGTATTGTTGACATCACACTTGAGGTGAATATGTTGGGAGGCGAAACTATAAGCCCCTATCTTTCTATGTGTCTGGCTGAAACCTTTTGTTCATGGGTATGTTGTGAGTGTTAGCAATCATAAAAGGTTAAGTGATGGTTGAGTATGTGAACTTGCCTAAGGGCTCCGACACATGACTCTTCTTGAAAAGATGATGAATTGTAGTTGCTAAGTTGACTGAGAACATAGTTTGTTGGTTTTCTATAGAGTTTATGCTTTATACTTCAATGTTGTGATGAATTGTTACTTGTTCATGAGAAGTTATATGATAAAAGTTGTCTGATAAAGTTTTATGTTAAAGTTCTTTGATGTCATAATAATAAGCATGATGCTTCTATGTCTGTATTTTATTTTTATGGACACCTCTCTCTCTAAGCATGTGGACATATTTTTCGATTTCGGTTTTCACTTGAGGATAAGCGAGGTCTAAGCTTGGGGGAGTTGATACGTCCATTTTGCATCATGTTTTCCTACTGTTGTTTATAATGTTTTTATGCATAATAATGCTTTATGAAGTAATTCTAATGCCTTTTCTCCCATAATATGCAAGGTTTACAAAAAGAGGGAGAATGCCGGCAACTAGAATTCTGGACCTGAAAAAGCTACGTCAGAGTTACCTATTCTGCACATCTCCAAATGAGCTGAAAATTTACGGAGAATTGTTTTGGAATATATAAAAATAATAGAGCAAATAATCATCGAGGGGGCCACCTGGTGAGCACAAGACACTGTATGCGCTGGTTCGCAGCGCCGCTTTGGTGGGTTATGCCCTCCTCGCCCCACCTCCGGTGCCCATCTTCTGGTATATAGGTCATTTTGACCTAGAAAAAAAATCAGCGGAGGACTTTCAGGACAAAGCGCCGCCGTCTCGAGGCGAAACTTCCACTCATCAGAGGATGTCGCTAACGCGACACTCACGATCGAGACCTTTTGATTTAAACCGCAGCGATGCATTAATTGCAAACGATGATGTAAAAAAACTATCGGAAAAGATGCAAAACGTTTGCGATGGCGGAGCCATCAAACACGGTTCTGATTTTAGTTGCGTGTGCGATGCAGGGCATACGGTTCAGTTAAATTAACTATTTGCGATGAGGAAGAAGAACAGAAACGGGCAGCCAGATGAAGGCGTGTGCGATATACGACATACAGTTCACTCGGATGAACTGTTTGTGATGAGGCGGAACATCAGAAACAGTCAGCCAGATGAAGGTGTGTGTGATATACGGCATACAGTTCACTCAGATGAATTGTTTGTGATTAGGCAACACAAAAGAAACGGTCAGCCATATCAAGGTGTGTGCGATATACGACACACGATTCATTGCGATAAACTATTTGTGTTGAGCCAAGAGAATAGAAACGTTTCACATAAACAGGATGTGTGTAATACATGGCAAACATCCAATTACATAGGTGGCTAGTACACACATGAAATTTCCACACACCAAAGTAAACTATTACATGCATAATTAACTAGGATAAACAATCATCTGATCATCATCTACTTCTTGTGCTAGCTCGATGTTCCTTCTATGCGCTAACTTTCCATTAATTGATGGCGTTTTATGAACACGCCACCGTTTCCCGCCATTTCCTCACCTATTTCCCGCCGCCCAACGATATTGGTGGTGTCACTGTTTGTACCTAGTATCTAAAATTGTTGCCATCTCATCAGCGGTGCCATTAGAAAATTATTTGGTACCGCTTCAGCAGTTTGTGCAGCCAACTTTGGTCCACACATCCAAGCAGCCAAGCAGTAAAATACTAAATCTTTATGACATGAAGGGAACTGTGCATCGGAGCAACTAGGTGCTCTAGAGTCCGGGTCCCTGATTTTTTTCCGTTGCATCGGCTCGCCAGTGCAGGGCACCAGTGCGAGATGTAGCAACAATTGTCTTTACACCGGTTTTGGCATACATAGTGGACGGCCTTAGTGCTATTAGTTCTATGTTACTAAATTTGTGCATGTACACACCTGTTAGTATCAATTTGGTGTCATCCAAACACTGTCGCTATGCTGTTGCAGTTATATTTAGCTTCCTCATAAAATGTTCAATTTGTTATTTATAGTACACGAGTAAGAACTTGTAGCGTTGTTGTAGTTAATTATAGCTTCCGATGTTTCGTAATTTGGTTGTTGTCTCAGTAGCAATTAATTCATTTGCACATTGATCTTTTTGTGAAGATATGTCATAATTAACCTATTTCTTCAGTTTTTCAAAATAAGTATTGGTGATTTTCTATGTTGCTATAAACCCATTTCCTCTACAATTGTTACTGATCTAGTTTTAAATATTATAGGATGAACGGAAGTGTTCTTACTTGGAGTGGGTTGATCAAGAGTGGCCAGAGTCTTTGAAGATGTGCCTAGCAAAGCTCTAGAGCATGTTTGAGGAAGAGAATAGAGGTAGACTTAGAGAAAGTGTTGTCAACGCTGAAGAATATTTGAAGATGTGGGATAAAAGAGGAAGCTGGAGAATGAGCTCAGATTTTTTTAAATCAGACTTTGCTAAGATGGTGTTGGCAAGGAGGAGGCACTTTCCAGTTGGCCAGTGCAAAACAGGTTCTTACTGAACTAAAAGCAGAGGTGGATAAGACGAGCCTGGATGATCTTGATTAGGGAAATGAATATATTGTTCTAATATTGTTCTTATGAAGTTGAACTAGCTATATGATGTACTGTGTTATTTTCAGGTAGCTATCATACTGTGATGTTAAAATATATTTATGTGCCTGATATGAAATTGGCAAACAGCTGTTCGATATGAAATGTAAATTTGCGTAATACTGGAATTATTAATTGTAACTAATAAACCTGCTAAATGGGTCATGGAACTTTGCAAACGGTTCTAGCAGTAAAAGCGCTTGTGATGGATAGCCCAATGCCACACAGTTTTCTTCATCAAATCGTCTATGATGTAGTTGTTAAAAGCAAACGGTTAACCAAGGCAGAGCGTGTGTGATATTTACACCTATCACACACGAGCCTATACATAAACCTGTGTGGGATGTACATACGGACAAAAACGTTTTCCTTGGATTGACTGTGTGGGATGTACATATGAACGGAAACGTTTTCCCTGAATTGACTCTATGGGATGTACATAAGAACGGAAACGTATTCCTTGGATTGACTGTGCGTGATATACATACGAACGAAAATGTTTTTCTGGGATTCATCGCGTGGGATGTACGTATGAACGGAAATGATTAGGTTTCGATGCCTCGCCCGATCGCACATGAGCTCATTTTGCCCCAGCCTGTGTGCCAGGAGGGCCTATCCCCGACGGTTTCTGGGTCGTGTAGGAAGGACCCCCCTATCGCCCACACTCACTTGGCGACGGTTCCAAATGTCATCGCGGAAAGGGGTTAAAAATCGTGTGTATAGCACTTTGTTGTACCGGTGTTGGGCAGGAGCACTTTTGCCCTCCGGTGGAGCAATTCCGGCGGGGAACTTCCCTCCGGGAGGGGGAAATCATCGTCATCGTCATCACCAACAACCCTCTCATCTTTGGGAGGGCAATATCCATCAACATCTTCAACAACACCAACTCCCCTCAAACTCTAGTTCATCTCTTGTGTTCAATCTTTGTACTGGAACCTTAGATTGGTACTTGTGGGTGACTAGTAGTGTTGATTACATCTTGTAGTTGATTACTATATGGTTTATTTGGTGGAAGATTATATGTTTAGATCCATTATGCTATTTAATACCCCTCTGATCTTGAGCATGATTATCATTTGTGAGTAGTTACTTTTGTTCTTGAGGTCACGGGAGAAGTCATGTTGCAAGTAATCATGTGAACTTGATATGTGTTCGATATTTTGATGATATGTATGTTATGATTCCCTTAGTGGTGTCATGTGAACATCGACTACATGGCACTTCACCTTATTAGGGCATAAGGGAATGCATTGTGGAGTAGTTATTAGATGATGGGTTGCTAGAGTGACAGAAGCTTAAACCCTAGTTTATGCGCTACTTTGCAAGGGATCGATTTGGATCCGAAAGTTTAATGCTATGGTTAGATTTTATCTTAATACTTTTCTCATAGTTGCAGATGCTTGCGAGGGGATTAATCATAAGTAGGAGATTTTTTCAAGTAAGAACAACACCTAAGCACCGATCCACCCACATATCAAATTATCAAAGTAGCGAACACGAATCAAGCCAACATGATGAAAGTGAGATGGTGAAATTCCCGTGTACCCTCAAGAACGCTTTGCTTATCATAAGAGACCTTTTGTCCTGTCCTTTGTCAAAAGGATTGGGCTACCTTGCTGCATTTTATTTACCGTTACTTGCTCGTTACAAATTATCTTGATATCAAACTACCTGTTACCGAATATTTCCGTGCTCCTTGGTTATAGAAATATGCCTTTTGGTTTATGTAATGCCCCTGCTACCTTTCAAAGATGTATGACTGCTATATTCTTTGATTTTTGTGAAAAGATTGTTGAGGTTTTCATGGATGATTTTTCTGTTTATGGAACTTCTTTTGATGATTGCTTGAGCAACCTTGATCGAGTTGTGCAGAGATGTCATCAAACTAATCTTGTCTTGGATTGGGAGAAGTGCCATTTTATGGTTAATGAAGGTATTATCTTGGGGCATAAAATTTCTGAACGAGGTATTGAGGTGGATAAAGCTAATGTTGATGCAATCGAGAAAATGCCATGTCCTAGAGATATTAAAGGAACAAATCCTATGGAAATGTCACTCCGAAGCTTATGGAGGGCATCATGCGGGAGATAGAATTGCTCACAAGGTATTGCAATCTGGTTTTTATTGGCCTACTCTCTTCAAGGATGCCCGTAAGTTTGTTTTTATCTTGTGATGAATGTCAAAGAATTGGTAATATCGGTAAGAAATGCCTATGAATTATTCACTTGTTTTTGAACCATTTGATGTTTGGGGTTTTGATAATATGGGACCTTTTCCTTCCTCTAATGGGTATACACATATTTTGGTTGCTGTTGATTATGTTACTAAGTGGGTAGAAGCTATTCCAACTAGTAGTGCTGATCATAACACTTCCATTAAAATGCTTAAATAAGTTATTTTCCCGAGGTTTGGAGTCCCTAGACATTTAATGACTGATGGTGGTTCACACTTTATTCATGGTGCTTTCCGAAAAATGCTTGCTAAATATGATGTTAACCATAGAATTGGCGCCCTCAATCTAGTGGTCAAGTTGAACTTAGCAATAGAGAAATAAAGTTGATATTACAAAAAACTGTTAATAGGTCCCGAAAGAATTGGTCTAAGAAATTGGATGATGCACTTTGGGCCTACAGAACAACATACAAAAATCCTATGGGTATGTCTCCCTACAAAATGGTTTATGGAAAAGCTTGTCATTTGCCTCTTGAGTTAGAACACAAAGTACATTGGGCAATTAAAGAACTTAACTATGATTTCAAACTTGCCGGTGAAAAGAGGTTACTTGATATTAGCTCATTAGATGAATGGAGAACCCAAGCCTATGAAAATGCCAAACTTTTTAAAGAAAAAGTTAAAAGATGGCATGACAAAAGAATCCAAAAGAGGGAATTCAAAGTTGGTGAATATGTTCTTTTGTACAATTCTCATTTCAGATTCTTTGCAGGAAAACTTCTCTCTAAATGGGAAGGACCATATATTATCGAGGAGGTTTACCGCTCTTAAGCTATCAAGATTAATAATGCCGAAGGTACTAACCCGAAGGTGGTCAATGGTCAAAGATTTAAACAATATATCTCAGGTAGGCCTATTAGTGGTGAAAGCAATATTATCCAAACCATGACACCGGAGGAACACATGAAAGAAACCTTCCGGAACACTCCAAAATAACTGAAAGAGAGGAGGTACGTGATACGGTAAGTAAACGAACTCTGAAAAATCCACAAAAGTATTTTCTATCAGTTTTGGAATATTACAAAAAATAGGAAAATAAGAAACAACCAGGAAGGCAACCCTGGTGGGCACAAGGCACCAGGGAGTGCCTGGCACCTGACTTGCCAGGTGCGCCCAGGTGGGTTGTGCCCACCTCGGGAACCTTCTCGACTCCATTTCCTCCCGTTTGCTTGTTTCCCAAGATAAAAAAAAATCTTTGTATACCCCCTGAACGTATTGACCTCTGTATTGCGAAGAAATCTTCTGTTATTCTTCCTTGCTATTTCTCTAGCAGATCTGAAATTATGTCTTCTCAAGATTCGGAGGAAGAGAGCCCTGTTTCTTAATAGCCTCTGGACCCAAACATCTTCAAGAAGACTTTTCCCTATATGTAGTTTACAAATGAGGAGGATGAAGATGAACCTATTCCACCTCGTTTCCTGAAGGAAAGCAAGGAAGCATTATGCAAGAGGGTATTAAAGCTCGAGATGGAGAACGATGAGTTGAGGATAGACAATTTTACCCTCCGACGCAAGATGGAAAAAGGGGATAAACCCGCTACTAGTTCACCACCACCATCATCATCTTCCCCACCAAAGGAGACCTGAGTTCATGGTATGGGCACTCCCCTTGGCTTGTGCCAAGCTTGGGGGAGGTGCCCCGGTATCGTACCACCACCACTATCTTTGCCTTTATCTATTTTAGTTTGATCTTTAGTTATCTTACGATTTAGTTGAATAAAAGTTTAGTTTGATCCTTTCTCTTTGAGTGCTTGCGTAGTGATCTATCTATCTAATCGCGTGTGAGATACATAATAAAGAGTACTTTAAGTTTTGCTATATTTAACTTTTTGTTCCAATAAAAAGAAAGGAAAATAAATGAAAAGATCATATGCTAATCTTATGGTAAGTAATGACATCACATAAACAAAAGTGTAAGTGGTAAAATTTATTGGAAATTGACAAACATCGCATTGGTCAATGGTGCAATTCATGAAAGAATTAATAAGGGAAGAGAAGATTAACATGCAAATACACTATCATGGACATCTTTTATGATTGTGAGCCCCCATTAAATATTTTGTGTCCAATTTGTTGACGTTGGACAAGGAAGACAACCTAATGATTTATGTTTTTTCATATTCACATAGAAGTTATATTGTCATAGAACCTTCAACATGTGGTGCTTGCTCAATATATTTGCTAGCCAAAAATTCCACACAAAGTAGGGATACTACTTGTGCATCCAAAAACCCCTAAACCCAAAATCTTGTTTTGAGAGTCCACCATACCTACCTATGGATTGAGTAAGATCCTTCAAGTGAGTTGTCATCGGTGCAATAAGGAAATTAAAATTGCTTCTAAATGTGTTGGGTCATTTAGTGTAAGAGAAAATTGAGCGTTGTACGAACTTGTGATGGCAAAATAATAAAAGCGACATACTGCGTAATAAAGGTTGCAATCACACTACAAAAAAAGACACATCCGTGACATTTTGGGCTGAACAAATTTTTTTTTGTCATACATATGACACTTCTATGACGATAATTGTGACAAAAACCGGTATCATCATAGATTTGGTGGGATCCTACTTCTATGACAAAAAATCATGACAGAAAATGGGCTTTTCGTCCTGGGCGGGCCGGAGACGCATATGCATGACATTCTTTGTGTCGTCCATGACGGAAAAACCGTGGTAGAAGCGAGGGAGGAAAATTTCGGGAGTTCCCAATTACGGTGGGAGGTCGGGGCCGAGCGATGCTGCTTTCTCTCGTGACACGACGCTGCAGCGTGCGGTTCTAATCAACCCGAAAGCGACAGACCGCAGTGCTACGCTGGCTATCGAACCCGAGTGATCGATCGATGGTTGTTAATCGAACCCGATCGAGCAATTCCTTCACTACCGCCGCTAACCGTCCGATCGATGCCGCCTCTGGGATGAGCAGGAGCGCTATGGGGGGGGGGGGTTGGATGAACAGTGAGTGGTGGCGTTTGCCTCTGGATGAACATGATCCCGTGGTGTGGAGGGCTAGATGAACAGTAGACGGTGGAGGGCTGCTCGTGTAGGGGTGGTTGAACTGGACCCCGTGGTGTGGAGGGCTGGATGAACAGTAGACGGTGGAGGGGTGGTTGAACAGTACCCGGTGGAGTAGCGCGCAGTGGAGGCTGGATGAACAGGAGCCCCTGGAGGCTGGAGGAGGTCGACGGTAGCCCGTGTGGAGGCTGGAGGAAGTCGACGGTGGAGATGAATAGTATCCCGTGGAGTCCCGTTTTGTGGTACGCCACACCCCTCCCGATGAACAAGACCCCCGTTTCGACCGTAGGAGGTCCGTTTAAATCTGCTTTTGCGGTACGCCACACCCTCCCAATCAACAGACCCCGTTTCGACCGTAGGAGGTCTGTTTCCTCCGTTTTGCGGTAAGCCACACCCCTCCCGATCAACAAGACCCCCGTTTCGACCGTAGGAGGTCCATTTCCTCCGTTTTGCGGTACGCCAGACCCTCCCGATCAATAGGACCCCGTTTCGAACGTGTCCGGTCGAACACAAGGCCATTTCCTCCGTTCTGCGGTACGCCAGTGTAACATCCCAAATTCTCAATTTGGAATGTTATACATAGATCATCACTTGCATATCATATTTTATTGCATTTTGGCTCGATCCTAGAAATTTCACGCAACTCAAGGACCCACGGAGAGAGTTGGAGATTTCGTTATTTTCATATTTGAATTTTCTCAAATTCTGAAAATAGGATCATTTGATTTTATTTATTTTATCTTCAATTATTTCTATTGTCAAAATATGAGAGAGGGAATAAAATAACTTTCCCATAATAAAGAAATATTGAAGATTTAATAAAAAAATCAAATAAGATTTTTATTTGGAGTTTTCCGCCATTTTATTTGAATTGAGGAAAAATGCGCATTTCTCAAAATTGCCTTTAGGCCCCAAATAAATGTTCATCTTGTCCGGCTTGATTTTAGAAGCCGGGGAAAATTTATTTCGGGATTTTTGGAGTCCATTTAGTATTTCTTTCATTAGTTTTTCTGCGTGTAATTATTTAAAAAAGTCCAAACCGACCTTGTGCCGTACCCGAGCGGGACACCGCCGAGGCTTTATAAGCCCCCTTGCCCGCCGCCGCCGCCCGGCCCCATTAACCCTAACCGCCACGATCCGCCAGACTTGGCCGCCCACCAGCCGCCGCACCATCACCGCCACACGACCACGCCGCGCCGCCGTTGACCACGGAGGTAGTCCTCGCCATTGCGTTTTTAGAAAAACCGTTCGATTTTTCCGTCGGTTTCTTAGATCTGATTTTTTATTAGATTGATTTTTTTCGGTTTAGGTTAATTAGCGAGCGTTCGCTCGTTCGTTCGTTTTGACGAACGCGTTCATCGTCTAGATCCAGATAACGAACGTTCATTCGTTAATCTGTTCGTCGTTTTTCTTTTTCTCGGATTTATTCTGCGATTTTTCTGATTGCGATTTCCGATCCGATTTTCGATCTAGTATAACTTTTCGCTCGTTTATCGGAGTCAGGCGATTCAAGCGCCTAGAGTTTCGTCTCGAAACCCTCTTTCCGAATAATCAACTCAAACAAGTTTTTGCTACTTCAAAATTTGACTTAGGTCCAGATTAGTAAATGAAGCTTGTTTCTTTCGCCGTTTGACTTTCGTTGCTTCGTTCGATTTGATTCTTTTTGCAGACCGGAGTTCTTAAGTTGAACTTTCTAGTTAGATCTTTTATTTGAGTTTTACCTATGCATTAGATGAGTACTTATTGTATGCTTGTTTGTTTGCGATAGAGTACCCGGAGTGCGCCGCTTGCTACTTCAAATCTCTAGGTTTCGCGAATCATCAGCAAGGCAAGTAACACTTTGATCATACCCTTTGTCATACCCAGTTTTTATGCATTAGATCAATCCTCAAACATTGCATGATTAGGATCTAATTAAACTATGGGTTTTGGGAAAGTAGTTGAGGTAGTACCTATCAATTGCTTTATTATCAAACCCTTGGGAGTTACTTCTCGTTTGCTTATATTGCCATGCTATGCTAGTAGACGTGGATTGGGTGAGTGTATCCATGACATATGTGAGATTTTAATTAATGGTTTATTTAAGGTGGCAACTTAAACACACATCCTGGTGGATTGAGGTACCTGGGTATTCCAGATTGCCTGTTTTCTTTATGGACCGCCACCCGTGCCCAAAGGGATCATGAGATTATTCATGCTAGAAACTTCCGTAGCAGCCACAAGCTACTATGGGCTCTAGCATGGTTGACTAAGTTGTGCGAACTCTTACGGTGGTAGACTAGCGGATGTAGGGGATGTAGGTTGGTCTTGTCTACCCGTTAAAAGGTGCCGGTAACCACGAAGACTATGTCTCGGTCATTCGTTTCTCAAACATCATGTAGTGCGAGAAATCAAACGGAGGAGATCGAGTCTTGTGGGGAAAAGTGCACAAACCTCTGCAGAGTGTATCAAACTAATCATGGTTAGTTGTGTCCCCGGTTATGGACATCTTGAGTATCTAGTACTTGGGTTATCATGTGAATCTCATCATGTTACTTTAATTAATATTGTTGGGTTTTTAATTGATGATGCTTAATTGGGATTGAGAATGCTGTCAACCATTCTAAATGTTTAACAACCACCATGATAGTTAAATAAAATTTATTCCTTTGCAGTAGGGAAAAATTGTCTTTACGCAAAACTGTAACCATAGAGGTTTCCACCAGCCATATATGCATGTAGTATAGCGTTACTCTTTCATATTACTCTCTATGTGTTACATTGCCAGCATATTCCATGTGCCGACCCGTTTTCGGGCTGCAACTTTCATGTTGCAGACTTTTCAGACGACGAGTAAGGTGTTTTAGGTCGTGGTTCTATACTCAGTGATGCCGTTGGAGTTGATGGACTCGCTTATCTTCCAAGCCTTCCATTTGTTATTGTTATTAGATGGCCTTAAGCCATATTTATTGTAATAGTTCTCTTTTGAGACATTCGATGTAATAAGTGTGTGATTGCTACTCTGTTATAAATCCTTCGAGTCTTGTGCGTGTCAAGACATTATCGATCCGAGGATGACACCGATGCACGAGATCACTGTTTGAGGTCCTCGCTACAAGATGGTATCGAGCACACGCCGATCAGAGACCACGACCACTAAGCTAAAGCCCTAGGTCACTACTCTTTCTTCTCATTTCTGACTCCTCATCTTTTCTACTCTTTTAGGATGGTGGATACAAGGAACAAGTTCATGCAATCGGATGAAGATACACCCTTTGCATGTCACTTGAAGGAAGTCACTAGATACCTGAACATCGGAGTACCAAGCTTCACCGGGACCTACAACGCCACTTTACTCGAGGAGGAGCGCTGGATGATTCAAGTTCAAGTTCCAGGAAGGACTTTCGCACCAGTCACGGAGCCCATAGAGTTTTCCTTTGATGCACCAACCTGGAGTCTAGGAAAGAGCATGGCAGCCCACATCACCATGGGACGTATTGGAGAAGTTTACCGCAATGATCTCAAGGATACTATCTACCAGATTTGTGGGCGCAGAGATGAGCAATGGGAGATGATCAGCACCAGGAGGGATAGATCAATAGCAACCTATATCCAGGAGTTAAACCAGCACATCCGTCGTCAGGAGAACCAGACGTGCGCATGCATGGAGGATCTGCAGAAGGCCTTGACCAAGATCAAGGAGCTAGAGGAAGAACTCAAGGCTACACATGAAGATTACATGGAAGAAATTGAAGTGCTAGTGGAGAAGAATGACGACTTAACCAGAAGCTAGGAGTTTTCATGGGAGACCCGCACTGTGAAGAGAAGACGACGATTCCACTTGCCGAATAAATATATCATCATCGATTTACACCGACTCGGATCCCCGACGACAATGATGACTATGTTGATGAAGCTGGAGCGGATATCATGGAGTCTTCATCGGAGCAGTTTTTCTAGTTGACCACCATAACAGTAGTAGAATTTCCCCCATTGTATTTAGTTTAGTCCCAACACTTTTGTAACGATAGTTAGACCGTTGTATGCCCTTGTTTGAATTGATTGCAGTGATATTGATTGCTTTTGTCTCATGTGCATATGGGTAGTGTTTTCTCACTAGACCTCATTCTATTCTATTTTCTCATCTTCTCTAACACCCTCAGATGCCTCCGAGACGCGACACCGGATTTGTTTTCCCACCGGAGATCACTCAGTTGATTCAGCAGCAGAATGCTTTGATTCAAACACTGGTACAGAACCAAGGCAACAACAACAACGAAAACAACCCACCACCACCACCTGTTGACCGTTTGACTCGTTTCTTGAGGCTAACTCCGCCGGTGTTTTCCAGTAGCACCGAGCCGATTGTTGCAGATGATTGGCTCCGCAAGGTTGGAAGGAGCTGACCACTGCGGGATGCATGATGCGGAAAGAGTTCGCTTTGCCGCACATCAACTTGATGGACCCACAAAGATCATGGTGGGAGAATTACACAGCCACACACCCTATTGACACCGCCACATGGGATCGGGCCAGCAAGCTTTCCGTCGCACATGTTTCAGCAGGAGCTATGGCCATGAAGAAGCGTGAGTTTCGCAACTTACGCCAAGGCGGCACATCAGAAGCCAAGATGTGGAGGACTTTAGTAAGTTAGCACGTTATGCCCCGGATGACGCGTTGCTACGGTCATGCTAAGCGGAGAAGTTTCTGGAAGGACTGAATGATGAGCTGAGCATGCAGTTGATGGTAGCCACTTTCAATAACTACCAGGAGTTGGTAGATCGTGCTCTTATGATTGAAGGGAAGCAACAACATATTGACAACCGCAAGAGGAAGTATGGACAGGGGAAGTACAATTCTGGAGGTCAGCAGAAGCTACGCTTTACCCCAAAACTGGGAGGACAATTTTAGCATACCCATGGAGGAGGTAGCTCGCACAATCATAATGGTTCCAAGAATGGAAATGGGAATGGAGGAAGCAATGGGCAAAACCGCACCAATCCGTCAACCCCAGCCAAGAGAGACCTGAGCCAAGTCACTTGCTTTAAGTGTCAGAAGACTGGACATTATGCAAATGAATGTCTCGAAGCCCAAAATGGAAATGGCAATGGAAGCTCAGGGAAGAAGCCGAACCCTTTCAATAGGGGACAGGTGAACCACGTTACCGTGGAGGAGGTTGAAGCTCAGCCAGATGCAGTAATAGGTAAGTTTTTGGTTAAGACTTTCACTGCAGTTGTTCTCTTTGATACTGGTGCATCGCATTCATACATATCAAGGGGATTTGTGGATAAGTATTAATTGCCAACCCAAGCCCTTAGGTCACCCATGTTAGTAACCTCGCCTGGAGCAGAATATATGGCTAGTCTATGGTGTGATCAATTACCATTAAGGATTGGTAACTATGTGTTTCCCTCGGACCTAATAGTTTTCGAATCGCAAGGATTGGATGTGATATTAGGCATGGATTGGTTATCAAAGTATGGAGGGAACATTGATTGCGCCAGTAAGTCGATTTTGCTTACCACCCCAGAAGGAAGAAGAATCAAGTATGTGTCACGACATGAGTCGAGGAGGACACAAGTAAATTCCTTATCAGGAGTGGTGCAGGAGGAAGTACCCGTGGTGAAAGATTACCCGGATGTCTTCCCAAAAGAGTTGCCAGCCATGCCACCGGACAGAGACATTGAGTTTTTGATTGAGTTGTTGCCAGGCACAGGGCCGATATCTAAGAGACCGTCTGGGATGCCCGCATGTGATTTGGAAGAAATTAAGAAGTAGATTAAGGAGTTGCTGGATAAAGGTTTTATTCTCCCAAGTTCTTCGCCTTGGGGATCGCCAGTACTTCTAGTGGAGAAGAAGGATGGATCATTGAGAATGGTTGTTGATTATCAAGGATTGAATGAAGTGACCATTAAGAATAAGTACCCGCTGCCGATGATCAATGACTTGTTTGACCAATTGCAAGGAGCTAAGGTATTTTCCAAGATCGATTTGCGATCAAGATACCATCAGTTAAAGATTCGGGAGCAGGATATACCCAAGACGGCTTTTACCACGTGTATGGATCTGTATGAGTATACCGTTATGTCATTTGGGCTGACTAACGACCGCCTATTTCATGAACATGATGAACAAGGTGTTTATGGAGTTTTTGGATAAGTTCGTCGTGGTGTTCATTGATGATATTTTGGTTTACTCAAAGAATGAGGAAGAGCATAAGGAGCATTTGCGTTTAGTACTTGAGAAGCTCAGAGAATATCAGTTATATGCAAAGTTCAGCAAATGTGAGTTTTGGTTGAAGGAAGTTGGATTTCTCGGACATGTTATATCCGGAGAAGGAATAGCAGTGGATCCCACCAAAGTAGTCACTATGACAAATCAAGCACCAACGACAGCTTGAGAGATCCGAGTTTTCTTGGACCGGCAGGATACTATCGGAGATTCATTGAGAATTTCTCGAAGATTGCGAAGCCTATGACGGAGTTATTAAAGAAGGATACCAAGTTCAATTGGACTGAGGAATGTGAGGCTAGTTTCCAGGAGTTGAAGAAACGTTTGGTTACATCACCAGTGTTGATTCTGCCGGATCAGCGCAAGGATTATGAGGTGTATTGCGACGCTTCACGTCGAGGACTTGGAGCAGTGCTTATGCAAGAGGGAAGAGTTGTTTCGTATGCTTCACGACAGCTTAAGCCTCATGAGTTGAATTATGCTACTCATGATTTGGAGTTAGCAATGTAGTACACGCATTGAAGACTTTGAGACATTTTCTCATTGGAAACCATTGTGAGGTGTACACGGATCACAAGAGTTTGAAGTACATCTTCACGCAAAAGGAGTTGAATCTCAGGCAAAGGAGACGGTTGGAGCTCATCAAGGATTATGATATGAGATTGCATTATCACCCCGGAAAGGCTAACGTAGTAGCAGATGCGTTGAGCCGCAAGAGCCATGTCAACACACTAATGACCGGAGGGTTACCAAAGGAGTTAGCCGAGGATCTTCGTGAGCTAGTTTGGAGATAGTTCCGAGAGGCTATGTAGCAACATTGGAGATACAGTCTATGTTGATGGATAAGATCAGAGAAGCTCAGAAGACTGACAAGGAGATTGCCTCTATTAAAGAGAAAATGAGCAAGGGAAAAGCTAAGAGATTTCGTGAGGATGAGCACGATACCCTATGGTTTGAGGACCGTGTTTACGTGCCAAATGATCCGGAGATCAGGAAGTTGATTTTGCAAGAGGCCCATGATTCACCGTACTCGATTCACCCAGGAAATACCAAGATGTGTCTGGATTTGAAAGACACATTCTGGTGGACTGGAATGAAGAAGGATATTGCGGAGTATGTAGCAGTTTGTGATGTATGTCAGAGAGTGAAGGCGGAGCATCGTAAGCCAATTTGGATTATTACAGCCATTGCCGATACCGGAATGGAAGTGGGAAAAGTTGGGCATGGATTTTATCACAGGATTGCCGGGACTCGTTCGTGCTATGACTCGATTTGGGTTGTAGTCGATCGTTTGACGAAGGTAGCTCATTTCATTCCAAAGAAAGACTACCTACAGTAGTGCCAAGTTGGCTAAGATATACATGACCAGGATCGTATGTCTACATGGAGTTCCGAGGAGTATCGTATCAGATAGAGGAACCCAGTTCACCTCAAAGTTTTGGAATCAGTTGCACGAAACTTTGGGAACCTGGCTAGAGTTCAGTACATCTTTTCATCCACAGACAGATGGACAGATCGAGAGAGTCAATCAGATTTTGGAGGATATGCTAAGAGCATGTGCATTGGATTATGGATCTAGTTGGGACGACAACTTGCCATATGCGGAGTTCTCTTATAACAACAGTTATCAATCTAGTTTGAAGATGGCCCCTTTCGAAGTTTTGTATGGAAGGAAGTGCAGAACCCCGCAGTTGTGGGATGAAGTTGGAGACCGCCAGTTGTTTGGACCATATTTGATTAAGGAGTCTGAACGGAAGGTGAAGTTGATTCGCGATAGGCTCAAGGTAGCCCAATCTAGGCAGAAGAGCTATGCGGATTCTAAACGTAAGGAGACTGTTTACGAAGTCGGAGATAGAGTCTATCTTTGAGTATCTCCACTTCGAGGAGTTAAGCGCTTTGGAGTTAAAGGAAAATTAGCGCCACGTTTTGTGGGACCATACAAAGTTTTGGAGCGCATGGGAGAAGTTGCTTACAAGTTGGAATTGCCCGAAGGATTGTCAGGAGTTCACGACGTGTTCCACGTTTCTCAGTTGAAGAAGTGCCACGCAGAGATGGCTGATATACCTCTGAGGGATACTGTGCCGCTGGAAGCTATTCAGTTGGGTAATGATTTGACCTACGAAGAGAAACCAGTCAAAATTCTCGAGGTTGCCAGCCGAGTCACCCGCAGCTAGGTTATTAAGTTTTGCAAAGTTCAGTGGAGCCACCACACCGAGGATGAAGCCACCTGGGAGCGAGAGGAAGATCTGCTGAAGGACCACCCTCACCTATTTTCTAGCCAACCCGAATCTCGAGGGCTAGATTCATCTTAAGGGGGGTAGGTTTGTAACATCCGAAATTCTCAATTTGGAATGTTATACATAGACCATCACTTGCATATCATATTTTATTGCATTTTGGCTCGATCCTAGAAATTTCACGCAACTCAAGGACCCACGGAGAGAGTTGGAGATTTCGTTATTTTCATATTTGAGTTTTCTCAAATTCTGAAAATAGGATCATTTGATTTTATTTATTTTATCTTCAATTATTTCTATTGTCAAAATATGAGAGAGGCAATAAAATGGCTTTCCCAAAATAAAGAAATATTGAAGATTTAATAAAAAATCAAATAAGATTTTTATTTGGAGTTTTTCGCTATTTGAATTTAGGAAAAATGCGGGTTTTTCAAAATTGCATTTAGGCCCCAAATAAATGTTCATCTTGTCCGGCTTGATTTTAGAAGCCGGGCAAAATTTATTTCGGGATTTTTGGAGTTCGTTTAGTATTTCTTTCGTTAGTTTTTCTGCGTAAAATTATTTAAAAAAAGACCGAACCGACCTTGTGCCGTACCCGAGCGGGACACCGCCCGAGGGCTTTATAAGCCGGGCTCCACCTGCCTCAAGCCCACCGCCGCCAGCCCCAGCCGCCGCCCAGATCGCCCGCAGACTCGCCGCCACATCCGCCGCGCACTCAGCGTCGCCCGCCGTAACCAGACCAGCGCCGCCACTTTCTCGCCACCGCCAGAGCCGCCCCGCCCATGAGCCGACCGCCGCCGCCGTTGACCTACCGCCGCCGCCGTTGACCCGCCGGAGGTAGTCCTCGCCGCCGCTGTTTTTTTAGAAAAACCGTTTGGTTTTTTCGTCGGTTTTTCATCGGTTTTTTAGATCCGTTTTTTTATTAGATCAGTTTTTTTTCGGTTTAGGTTAATTAGCGAGCGTTCGCTCGTTCGTTCGTTTTGACGAACGCGTTCATCGTTTAGATCCAGATAATGAACGTTTGTTCGTTAATCTGTTCATCGTTTTTCTTTTTCTCGTATTTATTCCGCGATTTTTCTGATCGCGATTTCTGATCCGATTTTCGATCTAGTATAACTTTTCGCTCGTTTATCGGAATCAGGCGATTCAAGCGCCTAGAGTTTCGTCTCGAAACCCTCTTTCCGAATAATCAACTCAAACAAGTTTTTGCTACTGTAAAATTTGACTTAGGTCCAGATTAGTAAACGAAGCTTGTTTCTTTCGCCGTTTGACTTTCGTTGCTTCGTTCGATTTGATTCTTTTTGCAAACCGGAGTTCTTAAGTTGAAATTTCTAGTTAGATCTTTTATTTGAGTTTTACCTATGCATTAGATGAGTACTTATTGTATGCTTGTTTGTTTGCGATAGAGTACCCGGAGTGCGCCGCTTGCTACTTCGAATCTCTAGGTTTCGCGAATCATCAGCAAGGCAAGTAACACTTTGATCATACCCTTTGGCATACCCAGTTTTTATGCATTAGATCAATCCTCAAACATTGCATGATTAGGATCTAATTAAACTGTGGGTTTTGGGAAAGTAGTTGAGGTAGTACCTATCACCTGTTTTATTATCAAACCCTTGGGAGTTACTTCTATGTTTGCTTATATTGCCATGCTATGCTAGTAGACGTGGATTGGGTGAGTGTATCCATGACAGATGTGAGATTTTAATTAATGGTTTATTTAAGGTGGCAACTTAAACACACATCTAGGTGGATTGAGGTACCTGGGTATTCCAGGATTGCTTGTTTTTCTTTATGGACCGCCACCCAGGCCCAAAGGGATCATGAGATTATTCATGCTAGAAACTTCCGTGTGCAGCCACAAGCTACTATGGGCTCTAGCATGGTTGACTAAGTCGTGCAAACTCTTACAGTGGTAGACTAGCAGATGTAGGGGATGTAGGTTGGTACTGTCTACCCGTTCGTAAGGTGCTAGCGCTTCTGAAAAACTATGTCTCGGTCATTCGTTTCTCAAACATCATGTAGTGCGAGAAATCAAACGGAGGAGATTGAGTCTTGTGGGGAAAAGTGCACAAACCTCTGCAGAGTGTATCAAACTAATCATGGTTAGCCGTGTCCCCGGTTATGGACATCTTGAGTATCTAGTACTTGGGTTATCATGTGAATCTCATCATGGTACTTTAATTAATATTGTTGGGTTTTTAATTGATGATGCTTAATTGGGATTGAGAATGCTGTCAACGATTCTCAATGTTTAACAACCACCATGATAGTTAAATAAAATTTATTCCTTTGCAGTAGGGAAAAATTGGCTTTACACAAAACTGTAACCATAGAGCTTTCCACCAGCCATATATGCATGTAGTATAGCATTACTCTTTCATATTAATCTCTATGTGTTACATTGCCAGCATATTCCATGTCTTTGACCCGTTTCGGGCTGCAACTTTCATGTTGCAGACTTTTCAGACGACGAGTAAGGTGTTTTAGGTCGTGGTTCTATACTCAGTGATGCCGTTGGAGTTGATGGACTCGCTTATCTTCCAAGCCTTCCGCTGTTATTGTTATTAGATGGCCTTAAGCCATATTTATTGTAATAGTTCTCTTTTGAGACATTCGATGTAATAAGTGTGTGATTGCTACTCGTTATAAATCCTTCGAGCATCGTGCATGTCAAGATTCTCGATCCGGGGATGACATCGATGCACGAGATCGATCGCTTGAGGTCCGGTCGCCATACCAGCCTCGTTTCCATCGACTGTTTCGTACAAGCCGGTTGGCTCCCACGCGTTCCGTTGCCTCCCGATGAACACGATGCATTCCGTTGCCTCCCCATGAACACGACGCATTCTGTTGCCTCCCCATGAACCCGACGACGATGCTGTTTCTCCGTTCCGACCCAGCCATGTACACGATCCCTCGCCGTACATATGCGCGAGTAGGCGTTCGAGACCCTACCTGTATGTACGTACATGGCGTATTTTTTTCTTGCACCCTGGCCGCTGTCCGTACGTGTACATGCTACGTGCGCGCCTCTACTACGACACGTGCGCGCCTCTACAACGACCAGTATGTACGTACACGTTCGCGACCAGAATGACAACGCTATGTATGCTTCGACCAGGTGGGTCCCGACTGTCAGGCACTTCCTTGTGTGCGAAAATGTAGCTGGTGGGTCCCAGCAGTTAGAGGTGCGAATCATTTTTTTTGCGCGGACGCACTTCCTTTGCGTGCGAAGATGTAGCTGGTGGGTCCCGGCAGTCAGGGGGGCGAATCGTTTTGCCGGATGCACTTCCTTGCCTGCCAAGATGTAGCTGGTGGGTCCCAGCACTCAGGGGCGAATCGGCTTTTTTTTTGCCCGTACGCACTTCCTTGCGTGCGAAGATGTAGCTGGTGGGTCCCAGCAGTCAGGGGGAAATGTTTTTTTCACAAAATACGGTGGCTCGTCCGGTGGGTCCCCGCTGTCAGGTGGAGGAATCATTATTTTGTGCGTAATAAGGATGCACTTCCTTGCTGCGGCCGTGGACCCAGCTGTCAGCCTCTCCACGTACAGTCCACGTCCGACGGAAGTTGTTCCTTGACCATGTTGACCATGCCGCGCCGAGAGCACCACATCGGTGGACGATGGCGAGGCCTAGGAAGGGGACGACTCGGAGCCGGGGAAGACGCAGCAGTGGATGCCCATGCGAAGAGGAGTACGAGGGTTCATCGTTCGGCGGTGTCGAGTTCTTTGTCGCCGCTGAAATTACAGGTGTGGGTGAGTAGAGGGATGGCCTGACCAGCAGTGGGAGTAGTAGGGGCTGTGAGGCCTCCGCGGCATCACAACCGGCCACGGGAGGCAGGATCACGCAGCACGACCGGCGCTGGTTTGGGCGGCTGGAGCAAGAAGACCAGAGGTTGAAGAAGCACTACGGCCATTGGATGAACATCGTACGGTAACAGGAGCTAGAATCGTTCATATTGACAAAGCCTTCCGTCCCCGTCAACTTAGTAGGCCCACAAGTCAGCCTCCCACTATGCTGGGTTCCAGCTAGCAGGGGGAGTATTCATTTTTTTCTGCGTAATAAGGAGGCACTTCCTTGCGTGCGAAGATAGCTGATGGGTCCAACATGTCAGCGGGGGGCACATTTTTTTCACAAAATACAGAGGCCCTTCCGGTGGGTCCTAGATGTCAGGTGGAGGGATAATTATTTTGCGCGTAATAAGGAGGCACTTCCTTGCTGCGGCTGTGGACCCAGCTGTCAGCCTCTCCACGTACAGTCCACGTCCGATGGAAGCCATTCCTTGACCACGTTCACCATGCCGCGCCGAGAGCACCAGGGCGGTGGACGATGGCGAGGCCTAGGAAGGGAACGACACGGAGGCGTGGAATACTCGGCAGCTTGTTTCCCACGCGGAGGGGAGTATGACTGCACGAGGGTTTATCGTCTGCCCTCGCCGGAGAATAACCGCAGTGTGGGTGAGTAGAGGGATGGCTAGGCCAGCGATGGGAGTATGGTGGGGCGGTGAGGCTGTGGCAGCAAACCCGGCATGGGAGGAGGAGAGTAGGCAGTCCCGCCGGCGCTTGTTTGAGCGGCTGGAGCAGGAAGAGCAGAGATTGAAGAAGCACGACGGCCGTTGGATGGACATCCTACGGTCACTGGAGCTAGAATCATTCATATTGACTAAGTTGACAAAGCCCTCTGTCCCCGTCAACTTAGTAGGACCACAAGTCAGCCTCCCACCATGGTGGGTCCTAGCTAGCAGGGGGTATTCATTTTTCTGTGCGTAATAAGGAGGCACTTCCGGTGGGTCCGAGCTGACAGCAGGGGGGACGTTTTTTAACAAAATACGGTGGTCTGTCCGGTGGGTCCCAGCAGTCAGGGGCAAACGTTTTTTTCACGAAATACGTGGCCCGTCCGGTGGGTCACAACAGTCAGGGGGAAACGCTTTTTCTGCGAAATACTGGTGGCCCGTCCGGTGGGTCCCTGCTGTCAGGTGGAGGAATAATTATTTTGCGCGTAATAAGGAGGCACTTCCTTGCGGCTGCCGTGGACCCAGCTGTCGGCCTCTCCATGTACAGTACTCTTCCGATGGAAGTCGGTCGTTGATCACATTGACCAAGCCGCGCCGAGAGCACCAGGGTGGTGGACGACGGCGAGGCCTAGGAAGGGGACGACGCGGAGCAGGGGAAGACGCGGCAGTGGATGCCCACGCGGAGAGGAGTACGAGGGTTCACTGGTTCTTGCGGTGTGAGGCTGCTGCCGCCGCAGAATAACATGGGGAGTGGGTGAGTGGAGGGATGGCACGCCAGCAGTGGGAGTAGTATGGGGACGGTGAGGCCTCCGCGGCAAAGACAACCGCCACAGGAGGCGTGAGCATGCAGCAGACCGGCACGCTTTGCTGGCCGGGCAAGAAGACCAGAGGTTGAAGAAGCACTACGGCCGTTGGATGGACATCGTTGACCACGCCGCCGAGAGCACCAGGCGGTGGACGACGGCGAGGCCTCTGAAGGGAACGACACGGAGCCGACGAAGACACGGCAAAGGGCTGCCCACGCTGGAGAGTACGAGGTTGATCGGTCGCCGTCACGCCGGAAAATAACAGGAGGTGTGGGTGGGTAGAGGGATAGATAGGCCAAGGATGCGAGTATGATGGGGCCGTGAGGCCTGCCCGCAAAGACCGCCGGCCACGGAGGCGGGAGCAAAGCGGTTCCGACGGCGCTGGTTTGGGCGGACTAGGGCAGGAAGATCGAGATCAAGAAGATGATTGCCGTTAGATTAACATCTAACGGTCTCGACGCCGGTAGAGTCGATTGTTGACTAAGTTTTTTAAGAAACCTTGTGTAGGCCCACAAGTCACCTCCAAATCTGTGGCGCATAAACATAAAGCCCATTTGCTATTTTTTTATAATTTGCAGCCCATTTTCTATTTTTTATAATTTGCAGCCCATTTGCTAATTCTTAAGTAATTTATTACATCCCATTTTCTGCCCAGACCACGGTAAAAAGTTCAACCTTATTTTGCACATTTCGTGGAGTCTAAACTATTGTAATCCCGAAATGATAAACATTTTTTAAGAACTTATTGATTTGCCAAAAAATCGTTTTGTTTTTGTAAGCAAATAAGACATGGGACAATTGAGTTGGTTTAAGGGAAAACCAGTGGTAAAAAAATCAGCGCTGGGTGGGAAAAAACAACAAAAATAAGGATGTAAATATGAAAAGGGAATTTTATGTGTTTTCAATATAATGATACGTGCATATGAACTAGTAAAACAATAGGTAGAGATTAGAAAATGGATGTAGGACGTGCGTTTCAAGAGGAAAATAGAACTGGGCTGTGTGTTTGATTCAAGAAAAAACTGCCTGCGGATGTTGTAAGACAAAATATAACTAACGCTGGCGGGCCAGAGGCCAGTAGATACCTGCTGGATCTTTGTGCCCCATTGTCTTCATGGGCTGGGCCTGTTAAAAACAAAACCAACCCTGGGCAGTCTACAGCCCAGTTGAAACTTGCTCGACCTGAAAAAATAATATACGTGCTCAATAAACGAGAGAATTTCGCAAGCACGATCGATAAGCGGGATGCAAAGACGCATATTGTTTTTTATCGTGATAATAAGTGCATGCACTTGTTTCGAAAAAACTGCAGAACTGGGAATTCGAACGGTGGGTGCTTATGCTACCCATCAAATAAAAATCAGGTGCTTGAGAATTCGTTTCGAAACAAATGATTCAGCTTTATATCCACGTCGACCCTCGGGATGATGGTTGGAAGCAAATGCAAGTTCATACCAAAAGATCGTTAACAACAATACCAACTTGCGGACGACAATGTAGTACAACTACCAATACCAAACTAACTTATAATCTTTTTACTCCCGGCCCTAGTGTTCGCCCTGTAGAAAATCTTGCAGAGGACCAGCTCCGCTCCTTCTCTTGCTCCAGTCCCCGAGGTGGTACTTGGTGCATCACCCGCTTGGTCCTCTGTTGGTCGAAGTTCTTGTTGGTGTGCAGCACCAGAAACCTTTTTGCTGCTGTCTGCCGGCCGTTGACCATCACCGGCAAGGTATTGCCGGTCTTGTGCCACATCGCATGCATGCCGCACTCCCATCAGATTCTTGCGACGCCATTCCACGTGCCCCTTTGAACGCCTGAATTATACCGAAGAAATGCTTCCTTAGGCCACTCAGTGTGATACCTGCAGTATTGTGGAATACAGGTTTTAGTGTACCTAGTTGGCATTTTCATAACATCTTTGGCATGTTGCAGTCACTTGTTTCACTTTTTATTAAATGTCAAATTGTAATTGCTTCACCAGGTCTGCGTCTAAAAAGAAAAATAGAGCTATAAAGAAAGGAATATGTTTGTGCAAGTAGACGGCCGGTCGGTGTCTTACCTGGAAGTTTCTCAGGTTGGGTGCAGCATATGCCATGCTCACTGTCGATGGTTGGTATGAACAAATCGATGAGAGACTGAAATCTCGCTACTGTCAAAGACTCACTTTGGCCTCAAGGTGCTCGATCAGCTCCTGATCCGTGGGATCAAACTTGATGCCAGCCGGCAGCACCGACCAATCCTTCTTCGACTTGCATCGATAATTCCAGTTATATGGTACTCAATGTATGATCAATCGACTGTTTTAAGTGAATGGTGAAAGATTTCGACAGATAAGTGGTACTCCAAATCTGAAGTCCAGAATACCCGAACACGACGCAGGGATTCTTGTGTCACCTCACGCGCAGCGTGTTGTCACGTCAATTCAATGTGTGGACATGATGAATAATTTGACCGACGTATACTAGTAATTGCCATCGTACTACTTACTAGTCGTATTTAGTGTCACAATTTATATATAGGTTTAACTAACAAGTACGCACTTGAAGCCTAACTGATATATATATGGCTTCTGCACAGCATCTCCATCATCATTATCAGTACATCCTAAACAGGGGAGTTAGGATGCACTTGATCCCAGGAAGGTATCTATCCTTCAAACCAGAGGAGTGCTTCAAACTAACAACAATACATAATATCCAACAAAAGAGGGTCGTACAAAGCAGCAGAATCACATGGCTCGGCCTAGATATCGGCACAAATCAAGTTGTGCATATTTGCTATTGGCATGAACCACATCGCCAAGATGTCAGGTTTGCAAAAGCCATCCATCGCATGGAAGCTTGATGCCTTTCACACATCGAAGATTATCGGCAACAAGTTGTGTCGATTTAATCTCTGGATATGGTGATTCATGAAACCCATGGTATGATGTGTAAACACAGCCCTCGCGAATGGAAGTTGCATAGCACAAGAATCATCGCTTGGTGATATGATCGATGATTGGTTGGATGATCGGATAATTGAGCCCGAGGAACAAGGAGTGGTTGCCGAGGTCGTAAACCCGCCTCCAGCTTGAATACGCCTCGCCCAACAGAGTTGGGATCTTTCTCGAACACGGCCGCCATAGCCATCAATGTCAAGAACGCCCACGCATTGTAACGCATGTGGTTTGATGTAATGGTTTGGTCAATTTGGTACGCGCGAATGAGCATCAAATGACCGCCGTCACCGAACGAAGCGATAAACCAGCACCCATCGGCTGGTATGATTCCAGGTCCTGGAATCATGAAGGCCAGCACATTTGTGTCTGCTGCAACAATTCAAATTGGAGACCAAAAGGACAAAAATAAACAATCATGTTCAGAGTATGTGTGGAATTAAGATTATTATAACAGTGACACATATCATAGACAAAGAATTGCTATGCCGTGGTCATAATCATACCCCAAGTTAAAAAAATAAGCCAATGGCTTTCATATTCTAGCAACATGTCATGGTTCAAACATCATGTAACAATGAGAGGAAAACAGCTATGACAACGCCTACTCATATTCTACCATAGCACTTACTACTACTATTGTCATATCAACTCTAAGAAATAACATGCGTTGTTATAAAAATCTTGTAAACGAGAGTAACATATAGAAATCATGATGTTATGGTCATAATATGTATTCTAACAATCATTAGATGCCAATTTTTCTCATATCAACTCTAACAATAACATGTGTGGTCATAAAAATCTAGGAAATGAGAGGAACATATAGCAATGATGTGGTTATAGACATGCTATGCATTCTAAATTTGTAACAAATGAAAAGCAGTCGTATTCATAAGGTAAAGATGAGATGAGATAGAACAATTACACGACGATAGATTCCACCAAAGATAGGCAGCCAATCTGCGTCGACCGATCACAGAACGATGCCATCATGCACTATAGCATCGGACAAAATGTTGCCTCAACAGATTGATGATGAGCCATAACCATGTATGGTGACCGGATTCCGTGATAGACTAATCCCATGTTGAACAAGGCAATGAGCTTGTAATCCATGTAGTCTTCGATGGTGTGGGCACTTCGCAGATTACAACTTTCTCGCAAAAGCAGGTCGAGCCAAAAGCTTGACGCGTCTCGTCGCGCAGAGGCGTGAGTGTTCGGCGGGCCGCGAGGCTCAATGGCGGCGGTATCCAACGATGGAAAGGGTGATCTCTCGCTGGGTGTAGATATCCATGAGACACCATGGACTACCGGTGTGGTGGATGAGGACGATCCAGTTGGCCTTCATGCCCGCCCAGTAGTGGCCGCGCATGAAGGACAGGTGGACGGGTAGTGGTAGCATGTCGAGGGGCACCACGGCAACCTCCGTAGGATCATCAGGGCCACCTGCGAGGATCGGGAATCAGCAAGCAGGGTGTCTTGAAAAGAGCCGTCCGGTTGCAGACGAGTAGACGGTACAAAGACACCGAGCATGCGGCTAGACGGACGGTGCTGAGTAGGTCCATACGACTACAGATCTGCTCCAAGAGAACATCAGGGAGGGAATTCCAATCGAGGCTCTGCGTGTCGGGTCGGTTCTGCCATTGGGGTTTCGGTGCTGCGAGCCAGTGAGGAAGTGGATTCATGCGGGCGAGAGAAGAAGCTTCTCCTCGTGTGGTCGAAAGCAAAGGAGCGGGGTATATGGTACGCCATGAGCTACCAAGGAAGATGGCGCGGGCGAAAGCAAAGGAGCGGGGTAAATGGTGTGCGGCCAATGATGGGGAAGAGAGGAGGAAGAAAAGTGGAAGACGGGAAGAAAGTGCATTAAATCTCAATTCTACTAGTACTACTACCGGGATATAGGCACCGCCCTTCTGAGTGTAAATAGTTACACCGATGACATGTGGGTCTACCACAAGAGGGCCCATATATCAGTTAATGGAGGACAGAGGTGCGAGGGCGTATTTATGAAGCGTGCTCTCTTGGCAAACATGATGGCAGATCGGTAAGGCTGATTTAGTAACACCAACACGCTGGTTCAGCTTATTAATTACGTGTCCCATCTGCTACAACAGCGTGTATTGTCACTTCACCGCGAAGACTAGTTGAATAGTTCTCTGACCGAGATGGGGAATAATGGATCATGAGGACTTCCTTTCTACAGTATCCCTATGCCTCTACGCTCACTTCACTCATTTTGCTCCGTACCTAGTCACTTGTTGAAATCTGGAGAAAGACAAATACTCCGTATTTGGGAACAGAGGGAGGCTTTTACTCCGTACTATTTGGGAATAGAGGGAGTATCACCATATGGAGGGAACAGAGGAAGCTTGAAATATGAACATGTCAATGGGAGGGAGTAAGCCCCATGCATGCATGCATGCATGCATGCAACATGCGACACTCACACGTACTCCACATGGACGCACGCAACACTCACGCACCCATGCGGCACACAACACACAACGCAACACACACGCTCACGCTCAAGTGCTCAACCTACTCCTTACGTCCGTGAAAGAATGTATATTTAGAGATTTACACATTGACCAGGGTATAATCAACGCCCAAAAGTAGCAAACTTATGTGTGCATGCGACCATTGAGATAAGAAGATTAAATGAAGGCCGTTGCATGTTGTAATTAAGGATAGACATGTAGCCTATACCTACAGCACAAGTTGGTGCATTAGTCAATCAATATCGATTTAGATTAAAGGCTAAATGCATTGGAAGTGTAGATGTACATCATATACTACTACACTATTTGTTTTATAGTCGATGTACACTCTTTATTGGAAGACCGAGGGAGGACACGTGCATGCACTCACATACACAACCAGGGCGGTTCGGGCGCAAGGGTTGGACTCGTGTCGCGCCTGCATAAAGTTTTGTTTAACTGATTTCTTTGCTCGCTAACCGGCGAGGTGGGACCCGAAACCAGGTGACAATTTAACCAGTCAACAAAGTGCCACGTCGACTATGTGGCCGATCAAGAGGGTGCAATGTCTGGTGCTCTACGATGAGCTAGTGATCGTATAATCGACGCAAAACTATATATAGTGACCGTAAGAGCGTATTGTTACATACGTTGACCGCCGCTGTATTTTTCTCGTTTCAAATTAAGCCATATTAATCGGAAAGGACGCAGTATGGACTACTACTAGTACTAGTACTGCTTTGATGTGTCCCGTCAACTCGCCGAACAAGGAGAAGCTTGCTTACTATGCCTCTCCCTCGCCCACGCGCGCGGTGGTTCGCAGGACGAGGAGAGGGTTTTGACTACATCGCCCTCTCCCTCTCCCTCTCCCTCTCCCTCTCCCTCTCCCTCGCCCTCACCCTCGCCCTCGCGGTGGACGTGCATCAGTTCAATCGGTGTCAGATTGCCAGAAGCATATTGTACTGTAGTATCATCATTGTTGGACCTTCCGAAGAGGCGAAGAGCCAAGTGCAAGGTTCACACGAGTGCAATTGTTGAACCTCCCGAAGAGGCAAAGAGCCAAGCGCAAGGTTTTATAGGAGTTGTCGTCCTAGTAGGATTGTACTACAACTATAGCGAACGATGCTACTGTATGATGCCGCCACGTCACGTTTATCCAAAGTTGTGCCACCTTTTTTTCTCAAAGAGCGTGTTGGAGCCCGTGCAACAACCACACAAGTTGCACGTACACATAACACATTTACTAGTAATAAATTCTAAAGGACAAATGCCAATATGCCACACAAGTTCATCTCCAATTCATGTGATAAATTTTGCACGACTAGTCTACATATATTCACAAATACCGTTCACAATTACCGTACTCCACTTACACGTTATAGATGGGCTACATGTCCTCCTCTAGGTTCCAAATTCTAGGTGTTCTTCATGGATGGCACGGTCCATAGCGGTGGGCAACGGAATCATTGTCGCAGCTTTCTAGTCCGGTTCCACACGATGGAGACTCATCCAAGCTGAAGCGGCATAAATCGTGGATAGCATGTCCCAAAGATGTCATTCATCCGTGATGCGCGAAGACACAACCATGCTTCATGAACGGTAGGCCTTCCGTGTCGTGCACGGAAGGTGGCATCCGCTTCACAATGGGGTAGCTGTCCTCGATGAAAAGCGAGTACTCTCCAAGAGTGTTCTCGCACCCACGTAGCATCACGAGGGGTCGAACTTCGGCGCCGCTCATCCGTACACGCGGCATCCCAGATCTGGACACATGGTGACGTACATAGTCAAGGTCCATGCATAATAATGTTGTGCTCAAATATGGCGGTCGATGTCTTTGCAGCAAATAGTACTACTCCGGTATAGAGGAAGTAAAATAACCGGCTTATTATATATAGCCACTCTTGGCTACATGGATGCGATACTAAGACATGGAAAAACAAAAATGGTGGCAGCTAGTGGGTTCAAGTCTTCAAGGGCCTAGCTAGCTATACGCGCCCTCCAAGGTAAAAAGTACTCCTACTAGTACTACTAAGTATACTACTAGTACAACAATGAAACAGAAGGCGAGAGGGTTAAAAAAATGGAATGCCCGGGTAGATGGTGACGGTCCGATCGTGGTAGATTGTGTGACCATGTTGCACATCAGTGGTACCATGGGTAATGACTGCTAAGATAGTTGATCCCAATATGCCAAAGTCAACTACAAGGTTCCAGGCTAGACAGAATCATGGATGCAAATGCACATCCAGGATCGGCGATCTTATTTTGATCGGGGGATGACTGGTCCTTGCAAAATAATGGAGTACCGTTAGGGATGCAAATGATGGTTTGTGCATTCCGTTTGTAATCTCCCATACCGTAGGATGGCAACCAAATGAAACAAGTCCCCTGGCTTGTCACCGCGAAGATGCGACCTAGATGGCGCATGGCATCTTAGAATGTGTAGGGGTACAAATCTGCCGCCGCCAACATGCGTCAGCCTCTGTCATTACTGCCTCTTGCATTGATGGCAATCCTTATGTCGAACACCGTGATGAGATAGTAATCGTCGTAGCCGCGTCGCTTTGTCGGCGGGTCCGCAATTGCTATCTTCTTCAATCTCATGTAGGCATCATCATACGTATTCAAGCCCAGCCAGTCCGGAAGGCCGATCCCAATGGTGGAGAAGGGGTCTACCAAAACGGCCGCTTCTTCTTGTGGATGTTGTGCAAAATGATGGTGGTATCCGTCCGTAGGTATGCAAGCCAATCTTCGTTGGCACCGACCTGCACTATATATAAGACGGTAGGCAGCGGAGAAATTACGGGATGGAAATGGAATAACTAAGTACTACATGATCAAACTCCATTATCGACCTGCTCATCGGACAAAATCCGACTACCTCTCGAACGTCGGCAACTCTAGCGGAGTCAACGTGCAACAAAGGCTGTGGAGCGGTGGACTGTTCGAAGGATTGTCCCATAGAAGAACCTTCTCCTTGAGGACGCATGGAAGACCAACAAGCATGGCCTTTTCCCAAGCCTGTTTAAGCAGCGTCTTGAAAAAGTTGGTGCAGGAAGCACCGAGTCTTGCGGCGGTGAGGACGTCGGAGTGGCGTGCAATTTCTCCCAGAGGATTGTCGTCCAAGGTCTCCCAGCCCCGACGAGGAGGAGAACCGCCTAGCGAATCCATGGGAGCAGCAACGAACTGCCTTCTCTTCGGGAGGGGAATCAAGCGAGGAGGAGATAAGAGCGTAGTAATCACAGGGCCTCGTCCCTTCCAACTGTAGATCGTTCCTCGTGAAGGGGTGAGGCTATTATTTACTACTAAGTACTAGCATTATGGAATGTTATGGGATTGCATTATACTGTAAATAATAGCACTAGTAAGAAATTTTTGGCACTAGGTAGTAGTTTTTGGCGTGGATTAAGAAATTTTGGGTATGTTTTTGCCATTTTTTGTACACGCCAACTAGTGTCAAAAAACGTCTTACATTATGTGACGGAGGAGTACGTACTCGTACTGTAGTAGTACTAGTACTACTTTTCTCAACTAGTAGTGCGATGTACTGTACTTCTAGTCTAGTCTAGTATAGTGCACCAGTTTTGAACTCTTGAATCTCAGGGCCAAGGAGCTACAGTTGTGTCGGATTTCGGGTTCCGGCAGACCCTCTAGGTTCGAACACTTGGGTGCGCGCGGAGATCTCACCCTCTACCTACCTGCACCTCGCCGCCTTGCTAGGATCTAGAGCCATGAAAGGAACAACACAAGAGACACAGGGTTTATACTAGTTCGGGCCACCATTGTGGTGTAATACCCTACTCTAGTTTGTGGTGTGGTGGATTGCCTCTTGGGCTGATGATGATGAACAATACAAGGAAGAATATCCTCGCGAGGGTCTGTTCTTGGCTGGTGTGATGAACTGCTAGGGGGAGTTCAGTCGCTCTCTCTCTGCTGATTCAAGGTGCTGGATCCTCTCTCCTAGATTCCGGATCCCTCTACCCTTTGGGAGTCTAGTCATATTTATAGGCAGAGGCACTGGGCCTCTTCCCAAATATTGAGCGGAAGAGGCGTCAACAATTGGCCATTTTGAAGGGGAACATCTAGTACACTTATCCTAACTAAAGTTGGTCCTCGCTGTCAAAGGCTCTGGTGGTGACGCCGCTTGGGCTCCACGATGACTTCCTTCCGCCGCTACGGCGATCTTGGTCTTGTTGCACCAAAACAGATGCCTTTGCTTGATACTCTTGCTCGCTTGCCCCTTTGCACCAAAGAGGAAAGGAGGACATCATGCTGGCTGGCGCCCACCGGGCGCCGTTGGTCGCCATGGCTTGCGTCATGGGCACCTCGTGAGGTACCCGCCTTGATCTCTCCGGGCCTCCTCGCGAGCAGCCCTGACGAGGCCGTGCTCGAGGAAGCTTCTGTCGTCGCCCATGAGGCTTGGCCCCTCGCGAGGGTCTTGAGCTTGTCTTGATGAAGATGGGCCACTGGGCCACCCCTTGGGCCACGCCGTGAGGCCGCAGTGCAGTAAGTCTGGGGACCCCTGCTCCCAGAACGTCGACAAGAGCCCCGGCCCAAGGCGCGCGTGGACTTGGCTAAGCAGAAGCGAAGGGCAAGTCAAACGCCATGTGCCCTAACAGCTGCGGCCTTGGGCGCCAGCGTGGCGGTTGATTGGACGTGGAGACCCTGCTCCCCATGATGCCTTGGCGATCGCACGAATTGACAAGTCCTCGCATGCAAAGTGGTCATGATTACCTGCGATTGTGGAGGCGGTGATTGGCCTTCCACAGCTATAAATGCACGGGACGACTGCCCTTCTAGTCCATCCCTCTCGCTTCTTCTTCTTCTTCATGGCTCGCCAAAGAGGTTCTCGGCATGGAGAAGGGAAATGCTCGCCAGTGGAGCTGACTCCCCGCCCAAGCGTGGTCGAGGCCGTCCTCGCAAGCACCCTGTGGCTCCCATGGTGGCTCCTCGCGGTCGTGGGGGTGATCTCCCGCGCGGTGACGGGCGGCAGGCCGCTGCTGGGGGGCGTGCTACGGCCGCGCGACCCCCTAGGCCATGCTTCCACTTGGCAGAGGTGCTGCCGGAGTTTGTTGTGTGGTCGGCGGAGCCGACCAGCACCCGGCTCCAGCTTGCTCGCTTCCTCCTAGGTGAGCTTCCGGCCGGTGCCCCGGGCGGCCTCTGGCTTCAGGCGGATGGTTGCTGCAGCCGGGCCTCCTGGGCTTCGCTGGAGGTCTCTGCGGTCGGGAGCTTGGCCCTGACCCGCGGCTGACAAACGTTTGCCCGCGCGCGTGGTCTGAGCAGGCGGTGCACCCTGCACTTCAAGTTTGACGGTGATGCCACCCTCTACGTGAGGGTGTTCGGGGAAGACGGTCGCCGTCTTTGGATGCTGCCCCGAGAACGACGATCATGACGCGGCCCAGCCCTCAAACGATGAAGACGACATCGCAGCTGGGCCGGCCTTCGAGCTCGTCGAGCTTTGACGACTCTTCTTCAGGCAGCGGCTCCTCCAGCGAAGGCCGCGACCAGCCTCCGCACCGCCGCGCCCGCCTGGAGGGAGGTAGCAGGTCCGCCCGCCGTCCCGCCTCGGTGAAGCGCGAGAGGGAGTCCGCCTGAGCTCCGGAGGCAGTTCGAGTCTCGCCCGCGAGTTGGTGTCAGGCGAGCCGCGCCTGTTTTGTTCTTTTTCCTTTTCCTGCGCAAAGAGACAGTAGTGTAGGGCCTTGTGTGGGCGTGCTTGGACTATTGCTGTTTATTATCGTACTGTTTCTGCTATTTCGGTATTATGCCTTTGTGCCACACGCCTGTGCATAGAAATTACTTAGCTCGGGGGTGCATGTCGTGGCCTTTGTTTCCCGAGGCCGAGGCCTCGTCAAACGCTTCATGTTCTGCGAAGGTTAGTCTGGAGAGGTAGCTCCCGGCCTCAGCTGTGGAGGCGACCGACCCAGGTCCTGTGTTCGTGTCGCGGTGCCCGTGGGGCACGGACTGGAGGGGTGCTCCTATAGTAGACCCGGGTAAGGAAGCCTCAAACGATAAGGGTAGAAAAACACTCGCGAGGGTGCCCGCGTTGCTCCCTCACGAGACTTGCGTGAGAGAAATCGAGGCATGAGAGCGAAAAGGCAAAGAGCCACAAGCCAAAGACGGCAACAACTTCAATAAAACCTCGAATGGGAATGAACAAGCCAACTGCAGAAAGCAAATGAGAAAAGCCGCGTCCGGCACCTAATCTAGTCTTCGACGTCTTCTCACACCAACAAGGAGCTAAGTGCTGCCACTGGGCGTGGGAGGGAGCCCCAGGTCCTGAGGCCGGCACTCCTGAGACTCCGAGGCGTGTACAGCCCCAACTCATTATTACGTGAGAGTGTCATGGGCGGCGAGCTTCACAGGCATTGGCCTTCTTCACAGGCCTCGGGCCTTTCTCAGAAAGATACACTTCACAGGCGTTTGCCTTCTTCACAGGCACCGGGCCTTTTTCAAAACGCGGCAGCTTCACAGGCGTTCGCCTTCTTCACAGGCTCTGGTCCTTTTCCAAAACGCGACAGCTTCACATGCGTTCGCCTTCTTCACAGGCTCTGGGCCTTTTCCAAAACGCAATGCTTCACAGGAATTCGCCTTCTTTACAGGCTCTGGGCCTTTTCCAAAACGCAACGCTTCATAGGCATTCGCCTTCTTCACAGGCTCTGGGCCTTTTCCAAAACGCAACGCTTCACAGGCGTTCGCCTTCTTCACAGGCTCGGGCCTTTTCCAAAATGCAACGCTTCACAGCGTTCGCCTTCTTCACGTGCTATGGGCCTTTTTAGGGTAAAACCTCCTTAGGTGCCGGATGTTCCATGCGTTACGACGGGCACCCTCCCGAGTCTCCAAGCGCGGAGCCGGGCCTGGAAACATGAACAACCTTGAATGGGCCCTCCCACATGGGAGAGAGCTTATGCAATCCCTCCCTGGAGAGAACCCGCCTGAGCACGAGGTCTCCTACCTCGAGAGTCCTGGGGCGGATGTTGCGGCAGTGGTATCACCGCAACGCTTGTTGGTACCTTGCCGCCCGTAGCACGGCTTCCCGACGATGCTCCTCCCCCAGCACGAGGTTTGTCCCCCGCATGGCATCCTGCTGCGCCTCGTCGAACGCCAGGACCCGTGCGGAACAACGTCTGACCTTGTGAGGGAGGACGCTTCAGCTCCATAGACCAGGAAGAACAAGGTCTCGCCAGTTGGCTTGGTCGCGGTTGTGTGGATGGACCACAACACTGACAGCAGCTTGTCGTACCAACCTCTGCCGCAGGCCTCCAGCTTCTTCTTGAATGTTCTGGTCTTGAGGCCTCTCAAGACCTCCGCGTTGGCCCGCTCGTCTTGACCGTTGCTCCGTGGGTGCACTACCGAGGCGTAGCATATCTGCGTCCCAAGGTTAGCACAATATGTTTTGAAAAGGTTACTGGTGAACTGCGAACCGTTGTCGGTGATGATGCGGTTCGGCACCCCGAACCGGCTCACGATGCCCTTGATGAACTTGACCACAGAACCTACGGGGATGGTGCGGACGGCTTCCACCCCAGCCCACTTGGTGAACTTGTCCACGGCGACGTAGAGGTAGCGATAGCCCCCTGGCGCCCGAGGGAACGGGCCCAGGATATCCAGCCGCCAGACTGCGAATGGCCACGAGAGGGGTATAGTTTGCAGTCCTCCCGCCAGCTGATGGATCTGCTTGGCATGGAATTGGCAGGCCTCGCAAGCCTTCACCAGTTCGACGGCATCACTGAGTGCAGTGGGCCAATATAAACCGCTACGGAACGCCTTGCCAACGAGGGTCCGTGATGATGAATGATGTCCATAGTCTCCATCGTGTATATCTGCCAGCAGTTCCTTCCCTTGCTCCCTGGAGATGCAGCGCAGGGACACATCATTTGGTCGCTTCCGGTAGAGCTCTCCATCCCTGATGCAGTATGCCGTGGCTTGCCGCGCCACACGCTTTGCTTCCTCCTCCTTCTCCGGCAAGGTCCCTTGCGTCAAGTAGCTCTGGAGCTCTGTGATCCAGCACCCCTCCTGAGGCTCCAGCGTCAAGAGCAGGTGCACTCCTGAGGTCGGGCCACAGACCGGGGCTCCCGAGGCTGGTGGTTGGGGGAGCTCCTCCCGAGGCTGCGCCACGCTTGACAGTGATGGCGTGGCCGAGGGCTTGAAGAGCCGCTCCTCAAAGACGCCAGGCTCCTGAGGTAGCCGCCTGGATGCTTGTTTGGCGATGTCGTCGGCCTCCTGATTGGTGCCACGGGGCACATGCTGCAACTCCAAATTTCCCCGTAATCGCTTTCTCCATCCTGCGGACCTCCGCAAGATAGGCTTCCATGTGCTCATCCCTCGGCTCGTATACCTTGTTGGAGAAGTTGACGAGGAGTTGTGAATCACCCTTGATGGTAAGGTGCTTCACTCCTAGGGCAGCTGCGGCCTTCAGGCCTGCTATTAGGCCTTCATATTCTGCTATGTTGTTGGAGACCTTTTCTCTGTGCTGGAAACAGAGCTGCACGGCGTAGTAGAGCTTCTCCTGAGTAGGAGATATGAGCACGGCTCCAGCCCCCGCGCCGTGTCTGGAGAATGCCCCGTCGAAGTACATGACCCAACCTTCCGGCGCTTCGCTTCCCGGGGAGAGGGATCGATCCTCGTCAGCCTTGAGGCCCGGTGCCTCCGTCCATTCTGCCACGAAATCCGCTAATGCGGCCCCCTTGATGACTCTGGTTGTGCTGAATTCGAGCTGAAACGCTTGCATTTCAATGTTCCATTCAGCGAATCTCCCAGCTGAGTTAGGGCTCCTGAGCACCCTTTCCAAGGGGTACGCTGAGACAACCTTGATGGGGTCGCCCTGAAAATAATGCCGCAGCTTGCGCGAGGCCACCAATAGCGCAAGGAGGAGTTTCTGAGGCATGGGGTACCGCACCCTCGCGTCCTGCAACACCATGCTGACGAAGTACACAGGGTGTTCAATGAGGTTTGGAGAGATGGTGTCGATGGCGCCCTCCAGAGACCGTGGCGCCTCCTGAGGCAGTGGAGCCTCCAGAGGCTGGTCGCCAGGGGGAGGGGTCTCTTCTGTCCCGAGTGCGCTTCCCCGCGGCGGCTGATCCTTCTCGGGTGTGGTAGTGGTCTCTGTGGGTCTTCCTTGATCCTGCTTCGCCTTGACCCGGGCAGCTGCCGCGGCTGGTCCGACGTTCCTCCCTAACCGCCACCAGGGCTGCGCTGGCGGAGTAGGGAGTGGCTGCAAGGTAGAGCACCAGGGGCTCTTGAGGGCGCGGGGCCACCATTACCGGAGGGCTGGTTAGGTACCTCTTGAGATCTTGGAACGCCCTGTCGGCCTCTTCAGTCCATTCAAAGGGCCCCTTTTTCTTCATCAGCTGGAAGAAAGCCAGCGCTCGCTCCCCCAACTTGGAGATGAAGCGTCCTAATGTGGTCACGCGCTCAGTGAGCTTCTGCATTTCTCTGAGGGTCTTTGGCGGGCTCATGTCCTCGACCGCCTTGAACTTCTCTAGGTTAGGCTCGATGCCTCGGTGGGACACGAGGAAGCCCAAGAGCTTGCCCGAGGGGACCCCAAACACACACTTCTCCGGGTTGAGCCGCAGGTTCACTGCGTTGAGGCTCGCAAAGGTTTCCTCCAGGTCTTGTATCAGGGTTTTGGCCTCACGAGACTTCACCACAATGTCATCGACGTAAGCCTCCACATTCTTCCCGAGCTGTGGGCCCAAGGTGATGTGCATCAGCCGCTGAAAGGTCGCTCCTGCGTTGCGCAGCTGACGGCATGCATGTGTAGCGAGACACTCCACATGGGGTCAAGAAGGCCGTATTTTCCACGTCTTCTACCGCCATCTTGATCTGGTGATATCCGGAGAAGGCATCCAAGAAACATAACAGGTCGCACTCGGCGGTGGAATCAACGATCTGATCGATGCGAGGGAGCGGGAATGGATCTTGTGGGCAGGCTTGGTTGGGGTTGGTGAAGTCGACACACATGCGTTCCTTCCCCCTTTCTTGGCTACAACTTGAGGTTGGCCAGCCATCCGCAGTATCGGACCTTGCGAATGACCCTGCAGCTTCCAGCTTATGGGTCTCTTGGACGATGAAAGCTCGCTTTTGATGGACTGCCGTCTAAACTTTGCTTCACAGTATGCGTACGTTGGGGCACACGTTGAGGTGATGCTCGATTATGCCTCTAGGGATCCCCGCCAGCTGATCAGGCTCCCAGGCGAACACCTACTTGTTCGCGCGCAGGAACTTGACCAGGGCCTCCTCCTGCTCGGGTTCGAGGTTGGCGCCTATGGTGAAGATGGCGTTAGTTGATCCATCCTCGTCGACAAGTATCTGCTTGGTTTCCGCCTTGTCCTGGGTGAACAGCTGCTTCTTCTTGGCCGGCGCAGCCCCCTTGGGCTCAGGGGCGTCTGAACCGGCGGGCTGGGCCGCCCTTGATCTTGAAGGCGAAGCTTGAGTACTTGCAACGCATCCCGGTGTCTCCGGACACGTGAGGACGCTGTTGCTCCGGGCATCTTCATGAGGTTGTCTGTTTGGGTGAGTCGCGGCCATGAACTTGGCCAGAGCTGGGTACCTGAGGATGGCATTGTATGGGAGGCTGATGGGGGCAATGTCGAAGTCGATCAGCTCCATGCGGAAGTTGTCGTAGGTGCCAAAGGTCACCGGTAGGCGGATCTGCCCCAGGGAGCCGGCCGAACCGCCTCCGACACCCAAGAAGGGCCTGCTAGGCCGAAGCCGCTCCGGCGGTATGTGGAGGAGGCTGAAGGCTTCAACCGAGAGCACACTGAGGCCCGCGCCGCCGTCGATGAGGGTCCTGGTGACAGCCACCTGGCAAATGGTGGGAGTGCACAGCATTGGGAGCGCGCCCGAGCAGACTGAGTTGGAGGGGTGATCCTCCGAGCTGAAGGCCAGATCGGCCTTGGACGGCGGCCGACCCGGGGGAGCCCCTACCGCGCGGAGGCAACGCCGGCTTGGCAGACGAATGACTTGACGTGGCGGCCTGAAGGTGGCGCCTGCGAGCCGCCCAGGAGAGCCGAGACGACCGGGGGCACCGACGTAGCGTGCTGGGCGAGGAAGAGGTTGCACAGCTCTTCCCAAGAGGCCACAGAAGCCGCCGGTAGGTGGAGCAGCCACATGCGTTGGCCGTCGGTGAGGGCCATGGGAAGCCAGTTAGCCATGACCCTGTCGTCGCCTCCTGCTTCGAGGATGACCTCCTCGTACGCCAGCAGGAAGGCCAGCGGATCGGTTGTGCCGTTGTAGCGCGGCGGCGTCTTCGGCTTGAACTTGTCCGGCCACCGCACCGGTCGCAAGGTTGGGCCAAAGGCTCGAGCCCTGCCCCAGCAAGGCCGTCGTTGACCGGAGCGGGCGGCACATCGCTTGCTCATCGCAGGCGGTCAGCGGTGTCGGGCGGAGAGCGGGTCGGCGGAAGGGAAAACTCCGGCGCACCATTACCTGGCGCGCCAAATGTTGGATTTCGGGTTCCGGCAGACCCTCTAGGTTCGAACACTGGGGTGCGTGCGGAGATCTCGCCCTCTACCTACCTGCACCTCGCCGCCTCGCTAGGATCTAGAGCTATGAAAGGAACAACACAAGAGACACAGGGTTTATACTAGTTCGGGCCACCATTGTGGTGTAATACCCTACTCTAGTTTGTGGTGTGGTGGATTGCCTCTTGGGCTGATGATGATGAACAATACAAGGAAGAACAGCCTCGCGAGGGTCTGTTCTTGGCTGGTGCGATGAACTGCTAGGGGGAGTTCAGTCGCTCTCTCTCTCTGCTGATTCAAGGTGCTGGATCCTCTCTCCTAGATTCCGGATCCCTCTACCCTGTGGGAGGCTAGTCCTATTTATAGGCAGAGGCCCTGGGCCTCTTCCCAAATATTGAGCGGTAAGGGCGCCAACAATTGGCCATTTTGAAGGGGAACATCTAGTACACTTATCCTGACTAAAGTTGGTCCTCACCTGTCAAAGGCTCTGGTGGTGACGCCGCCTTGGGCTCCACGATGACTTCCTTCCTGCCGTTGCGACGGTCTTGGTCTTGTTGCACCGAAACAGATGCCTTTGCTTGATACTCTTGCCTGCGCTTGCCCCCTTTGCACCAAAGAGGAAAGGATGACACTGCGCGGGATGGCGCCCGCCTGGCGCCCTTGGTCGTCATGGCTTGCGTCATGGGCACCTCGTGAGGTACACCGCCTTGATCTCTCCGCCTCCTCGCGAGCCAGCCTGACGAGGCCGTTCCTGAGGAAGCTTCCTGTCGTCCGCCCCGCGAGGCTTGGCCCCTCGCGAGGGTCTTGAGCTCGTGCTGATGAAGATGGCCCGCGCTGGGCCACCCCTTGGGCCACGCTGCAGGCCGCAGGCAGGCAAGTCTGGGGACCCCCGTTCCCAGAACGCCGACAAGTTGGAAGTGGAGGGTACTACTGTTCTCTAGAACCATCGCTGTACTATAAATGCAGGGGAAGTACACCTGCGTAGTGGCCTAGTGGGTACTCTCGGTGCTCTATTCAGCCGCTCCTCTCACGTAGCTGGCCTACTCAGCCGCTCCTCTCACGCACACACTAGCAGCCTGTTTATCAGCGACGGTTACTGCGGGGGCAGAACATTTGAGTTATTTGATACAGTGAGACTAGGCTTTTTGCGTCCATTTGTGGAGGTGTAATGGATCTCGTCAAACTTTGTTAGTAGTTCCTTCTTTATGAATGAGATGAAGCAAAGCTTTTGCCTCCGTTTAAAAAAACACGTCAAGAGGAATTTCTTTTATAGTAGAGCCGATAATGGAGTGAAGTCCATGCGTGCAACGCCACAAGCTACAGAGTAGTAGTAGAGCACTTTACATACAGAGCCATATTACACAGTTCCCAATGCCCCGCTGGGCTTTTCCGGCTCCCCGGGCTTAATTGGGAGGCGCTAGTTTAAATATGCTACTAGCCGATGAGGAAGCTACAAGCGAGGTGCGGCTAGGGAGAGCACGCGAGCCACGGAATGCTGGGAAGGAAAACCCATTCACGTGGCTAGGCTATCCAGTGCACCCAGATTGTGGGGCCGCATGACTGTTTGACTTCAAAACTCAAACTACCCGTGTAAAATATTGGCTCGCAGCGAAGTGTAGTAGTACTACTTTTTAAAAAAAGGCCGTTGTGCGTTCGGCCAGGATCGAACCCACAAAACGAGGTATACACTCCCGCGACCACTACTAGTACTCGTTGGAGTACAGTGCAACCTAGAATCGCCTTTTGTCGCTAGTAGCATGTACATTGTTTCTTACAAGAAACCCCTAATAATGCAAGAAACCACTAAAATGCCAAGAAACTACTACCACTTGCATACATGGCAGACTTAAGATAAGACTACCTTATCACCATTGTACATGCTCTTACCAACAAAAATCCTCGAGTGACCTCCTACCTCCGGCCCGTCCACCTAGTCATCCTCGGCCATGGGACGCAGCTACCGCCGCCGGCAGAAGGCGGGGTCAAAACCGCAGGCGGTGCGGAGCCCATGTTGCGGCTGTTGGATTTCGGGTTCCGGCAGACCCTTAAGGTTCGAACTCTAGGGTGCGCGCAGAGATCCAACCCTCCACCGTCTCGTCCCTCGCCGAATCGCAAGAACCTAAACTACTAAGAAGAACAGCACAAGAGACACGAGATTTATACTGGTTCAGGCCACCATCGTGGTGTAATACCCTACTCCAAAGTGTGGTGTGTGGATTGCCTCTTGGGCTGATGAGGAATAAGATAGGGGAAGAACAGCCTCGCGAGGGTCTGTTCTTGGTGGGTGTGATGAACTGCTAAGTGGTATCCCGTCGCTCTGGCTTGAGGGTCGGGTCTCTATCTCTCTCTCTAGATTCCGAATGGCGGATCCTCTGTCCCCTCCTATGGTGGCTAGCTCTACTTATATAGACGAAGGCCCTGGGCCTCTTCCCAAATATTGAGCGGGAAGGGCGCCAACAATTGGCCATTTTGAAGGGGAACAGCGGGTACACTTATCCTGACTAAAGTTGGTCCTCGCCGCCAAAGGCTCTGGTGATGATGCGTGCTTGGGCTCCACGATGATCGCATTCCAGCCGTTGGGGCTGTTCTTGGTCTTGTTGCACCAAAGCGGATGCCTTTGCTTGATGCTCTTGCTGCGCTTGCTCCCTTTGCACCAAAGAGGAAAGGAGGACGCCATGGCCGGGCGCCCGACTGGCGCCCTTGGTCATCATGGCTTGCTTCATGGGCACCTTGCGAGGTACCCTGCCTTGAACTCTCCGCCTCCTCGTGAGCCAGCCTGACGAGGCCGTGCCTGAGGAAGCTCTTGGTCGTCCGCCCCGCGAGGCTTGGCCCCTCGCGAGGGTCTTGAGCTTGTGTAGATGAAGATGGGCTGTCCTGGGCCTCCTTTGAGCCACGCCAAGGCTGCAGTGTGCAAGTCTGGGACCCTGCTCCCTGAACGCCGACAGTAGCCCCCAGGCCCACGGCGCGCCCGAACTTGACCGAGCAGAGAGGCGAAAGGGCAAGTGCGAAGCGTCGTGGGCCCTAACAGCCTGCGGCCTCGTGCGACGCGTGGCGGTTGATTGGACGTGGGCGGCACTGTTCCCCCACGCCTCCTTATTTCGTGCCTTGCTAGGCGGACACGCTGCTGCACACATCTGTTCTCCTCCCTGCTGCTTGTGCGCTCCTGTCCTTCCCTCTCTCGAACTCCGACTTCCATTTCAATCCAATCTCAAATCTCCCTTCCCCTTTCGATCGCCACGGCTCCGACGAAGAAGGGGAAAGGGAAGAAACCTCGCCGCTTTTGCTCGCCGCCGCCGGCGGCCTCCGCTGTTGATCCGTCGATCATACTCAATCTGGAGGGCTTGGGCAAGGTCAGTTCGGCTCTGGCCACCTCCTTCAACGAATGCGGGAGGACGACGGCCTGGCCCGCGTCCCACTTCACCATCGACAGGATAGTCACCGAGGTCCGGTATTTTCTTTGGCCATACAGCCAAGGCGGGACTGGTTCCCCTTCTGATTTCTTCAATGCCGTGCTTTCCCACTATCGAGATCCACATGATGCATCTGGGTCCTGAGTCCATTACTCTCCTCTCGGTCTTCGCTTTTGTTTGTGAGGCAATGATGGGCATCCTTCCCTCGGTTGCCTTGCTGCGCCACTTCTTCTCTCTGCGTCTTGTTGACCCCACTCAATGCTCGGCGTCGCGAGCTTATTCGCCAGCGCCGAGACAAATGACCTCGTGTATTGACTTCGCTTGCCTCCGCCCATTGAGTTCCGCGAGAGGTGGTTGTATGCGTGGATGTGGGGTGCCCAGCCCCCTGTTATTTGAGCCGACCTCGCCTGCTGTCCCCAATTCAGGCTGGGGCCAGGAGACGCTTTCGAGCCCTCGGCTCATCTTTGTCTGGCGCCGCTTCGCGTTCCTGAGGTCGCTTGATGTGACAGCGCCCAAGGTGGTGAAGGAGTTCCTGCTGCGCCGCATTGCTCCTCTCCAGCGCCATTCCCACCGGATGTGGGCCTTCAGCGGGCCTGGCGATCATATGAGGCTCCAGGAAGAAGACCTGACGCCTGAAGCGCTAAGGAAAGTGCTCCTGGTCCTGACTGGCGATCCTAACCCCGGTGGCATCCGGCATGAAGGGGCCTTGCTGTACCTCTGCCGAAACAGGGGTGATTTGGTGAACCAGATGCCTATCTTCGATGAATGGGGGCTGCGCCCCGCTGGTCTCCAGGGGCCTCGCGAGAATCCAGTGGTGGTGACAGCTCTTCCAGTCGGCCAAGGCGGCTCCTCCTTAAGTGGCGGAGCAGGGAGGCACGAGCCGCTAGAGGCCGAAGGGAACCCTGCCGGGGTGACAGCGCTTGGCGATGCTCGTGAAGGGGCAGCTCCTGAGGCTCATGGCGCTGCGGCTGAGGGCGGCAGGCAGCGCCCGCGGCTAGAGCCCCCATGGCCCCTGCTGCTTCTCTTGGTGAGGCGACTAGCAGCGCGCGTCAGGCTGACGCCCCTGACGCAAGCCGCCTTGATGCTTCTCCCTCGCCACAGGCTGATCCCTGCGCTCAAATCTTGGGTCGTTTCCACGTGAACTTCGAGGCCCTCCGGAAGAGAAGGGAGGCCCTGGGCGATGATTACCCTTGTCGCCTGCTGAAGCGTAGGAAGTACTTCGCCACTGATGAGTAAGCATTCTCCTTCTCCAGCTCCTGATTCTTCTGCTGCTCGTACTGATCCTTGCCCTGCAGGCCCCTTCCTGCCGAGCTCATGGAGACGGGTGAGGAGACGTCTCCCTCGGCTTCGTCCCCTCCCCAGCCCTCGAGTGCTCCAAGCAGTGGAGCTCTTGTGGTGAGGGAGATTGGGGAGGTGATCCGTCCCGAGGTGCGCCGTGGCCCCGCGCACCTCGCGATCCTTCCTCGCGAGCCTTCCCGAGGCATAGCTAGCCTGCCGTGGGCTTCTCGCCTGGTGATGGACGGCGATTGGCTGAGGCGCTTCCTGCACCCCTCGTCTAGGGATGGGCTGCTCCAGGCCGGGCTTCTGGCACGGCGCGCCCGGCCGTCGCGAGGGTGCCAGCCCCCAGCCCCCTGCCCGGAGGGGGAGTGTTGATTCACGGCTCCTGGCGCCCGTCTGGGGCGGTCGACGGTGTGGAGGACGTCTTGGCCTTTCCAGAAGGCGTCGCGCGCTTCGCCAAGGATTTCTTCAAGGGCGACCGACGCGGTGAGCCTTCTTGGTGAAGAGCTTGTCGACGAAGACGCTACGCCTTGAGGCCGAGGGCCTGCGCTGCCGCAGAGAGGCGCTGAGCCGGAGGGCGCTGCCGCTTGCATCGCCGCCAACATGAGCTTGATGACGAAGAGGCCAGGCGTCAGGCAGCCTCTCGGGAGGCTGTTCTCGGGCCGTCGAGGAGGCCCGGCAGGTGACAGCGGCGAGAGGCGGCGGAGGAGCGGGCATGGGAAGCCCTGGCCCGGTGCCACTCGTTGGAGGAGCAAGCGGAGCTGCGCGTGGCAGCCCTTGCGTCGATGAAGGTGGCCTCTAGCGACTCGGCGGAGCTCCAGAAGCGTGAAGAGGCGCTGACACTTGAAGCCGCCGAACGCGCGCGCGAGTACGAGCGCTTGGAGACGAGGGAGCGCTTGGCGACGCGGGCAGAGGATGAGGTTGTAGCATGGGAAGCCCGCGTCATGGAGGAGGTCGGACGCCGAGTGGCGGCGGCGCGCTCGAACCTCGAGCGCGAGTTTGAGGAGCGGTTGGGGTTGATCAAGGCCGAGGCTGAGGGCAGGACTGCTGCCTTGAGGACCAAACTGGAGGAGATGACGCGGCGGGCCGATGCTCTTCGGGCCGCCCTCGAGGTGGCACAGAGGGAGTCCACCACCTCTCAGGCTGAGGCGCTCCTTCTTCGCCAGCGGGTGGAGGAGGCCGAGGCTGTTATGGCGTAACGCGGACGAGATGCGTCGTGGCCGAATCTTGGAGCACGAGCACCGTCCCATGCTCGCCACGCCCGGAAAGGGCTAACGTAGCCTTGGATAATATCTGAGGCGGCAGAGGCCAGCCACACGCGGTTAACTACACCGGCAACCTTCGCTTCTTCAACGGCGTGGTGGCGCTGGTGGAGAAGGGCGGTCGGTCAGGGCCGACAGGTTGGTGGAGGAGAGGAGCCGCGCTCTGCTCGGGCGCGCCTTCTCTCGCGTCTTCAGTCATCTTCGGGACATGGACCCTCACTTCGATTTTGACGCACTCATCGCCCCAGTTCCCCAGGCCGTCCGGGGCGATCTGGCGCACTGGGTGGAAGACAACGTGGATGCCCTCGTCCGGGCCTTCGCTTCGGACGACGACGGCGTGGTCGTGGCCGCCGATGAGGGCGGCGTGGTGAACGGCCCAGACGCCGCCGACGATCACGCAGACAGCGACGGCGAGGCCAGCAACGCCAGCAACGGCTCGGGAGGCGCTCCTGAGGATGCATTGGGGGATTTGTCCGACTGATCATGTATTGTCCTTGTTCCATTACCCTGCATGAATAGAACTTAGGTTTTGGCCTGATGGGGGTGAGAGCATGTTGGGAGGGGGAGCCCCTCATGTAAAACTTGTGTTCTTTGTATTAGCAGGTGTCACAACGCCCATACGCCCGCGCCAAGTGGTTGGCTAAGCGATGCGCTAGTTGGATGGTTTACCTTTGTTTCGTACGAGCCCTGAGATAACCTGTGGGAGGCTGAGGCGATCTGAGCGCCCACTGATCGAATCCGTAGGACCTGCAGCAAAAACCCTCCGGAGAGGGCCTTGGCGGCGACAGTGGGCTCTTGGCGCAAGCTTGGCGTGGCCCGGCTCATGAGGGGCCCGCGAGGAGGCAGCCGAGGCGGAGTCAGAATCGAAAACGCGAGAGATTTGCTCGAACGAGACTAAGCACCCCTTCCCCGAATACGCGCAAATCTTCAAGCTCAAATCCAACTTAAATCCAACAGGGGAAAACGACGGCCAGAGGGAAAACCAATGAAAGCACAAAAAAGGCCGCGTCCGGCACCTAGTCTAGTCTTGGACGTCTTCTCACCAAATATGAGCTAAGTGCTGCATCGGGCGTGGGAGGGAGCCCAGGCTGAGGCCGGCACCCCTAAGACTCTGTAGGCGTGTACAGCCCCACTCATTATTACGTGAGAGTCTCACGGGCGGCGAAGCTTCACGAGCCTTGGGCCTTCTTCACAGTACCGGCCTTGCTTCATATCGCCAGACGAGGGCCCCGCCTTGCGCCACACTCTAGTGCCACCAACGACGACCGAAACCAGGGCCGCCGCCGGTGGGGTAGAGCGGTCGCCAGCCAGTTCCCCGACGACCACGGGTCCTCCGCCAGGCAGGCCTGAGGCACCTCCCAGAGAGGGCCTACCTCCACGAGAACGCCTTGCTCGAATGCCGCGATGGTGATGTCGGATCTCTGCCCCTCTCCGGCAGCCCTCGTGCCCCCTCCCGAGGGGTAGGAGATCATGGGAGCGGGCATCCGCCGTCGTGGCGACCTGTACCTCCGCGACCTACGGTTAGCGTATGTTTGCTCTTGAGGAAGTAGCGGTACCCGATAATCGTCGCCCGGCGTGACCAGTGGGACCATCTCGAGACTCTGGAAGAGCTGCGGCTTGGCGCCTCATCCCCCAGTTGGGCTGAGGAGCGAGTCTTGTTCTCCCTCATGCGGGTGCCCTTGGTCCATCATATGGGGCACGTATTCTTCCAGCGCCGTCATCCCGAAGGCCACGCTGTAGTGCTGAGCGTGCCTTGCTGCTCGGCTTGGTGCACCCGCCGTGGGGTGGTGGTGGCGGCCGGTCCACCAGGCCGTGAGTTGCGCCGAGTCCTTCTTCTCCGCGGGCGAGGCGGGGCAACCCCGCCGCCCGCCCGTCTTGACTTTGCGGTGCTGGAGTAGCTTTGGAGCCAGCGAGCGCGCCATGGAGCCCCGTGCGGGCCGCCCTCGGCCTTTGAGGTGGGAGTTGGGTGCGAAGGGGTGAGCCCCGAGGCGGCGAAGCCAGAGCTCCGCCACTCGCTCCGGCAACGCGTCGTGGCCGCTCTCCGGCCTTTGCACTGCAGCAGCTCTCGGGCCACCTTGTGGCGCGGCCTCGAGTTCGCCTGCTCGGCGGGTGTACGGTGATGTGGTCATGGCGTGGTTGGAGGCTCTTCTTGGCCGACCGCTTTCTGTGGTGTGAGAGCCGTCGAAGCCTATCCACGTCGCCCGCGGCCCGCAGCGCCCTGCGGACCACGAGCTTCCTGGCGCACGGGGTCGCCCGAGGTGAGCGGCTCTGCATGGGCGGGCCACGCCGTCCAAGGGTCGGGGTTGCCCGCTTGGTCGCCGGTCATGGCGATGATGATGCGACGGGACACGAGGTGGCAGAAGGTGGATTCCGGCGCACCCCTACATGGCGCGCCAAATGTCGGATTTCGGGTTCCGGCAGACCCTTAAGGTTCGAACTCAGGGGTGCGCACGGAGATCCAACCCTCCACCGTCTCGTCCCTCGCCGAATCGCAAGAACCTAAACTACTAAGAAGAACAACACAAGAGACACGAGATTTATACCTGTTCAGGCCACCATCGTGGTGTAATACCCTACTCCAGTGTGTGGTGTGTGGATTGCCTCTTGTGCTGATGAGGAACAATACATGGAAGAACAGCCTCGCGAGGGTCTGTTCTTGGTGGGTGTGATGAACTGCTAAGTGGTATCCCGTCGCTCTGGCTTGAGGATCGGGTCTCTATCTCTCTCTCACTGGATTCCGAATGGTGGATCCTCTGTCCCCTCCTATGGTGGCTAGCTCTACTTATATAAACGAAGGCCCTGGGCCTCTTCCCAAATATTGAGCGGGAAGGGCGCCAACAATTGGCCATTTTGAAGGGGAACAACGGGTACACTTATCCTGACTAAAGTTGGTCCTCGCCTGCCAAAGGCTCTGGTGATGACGCCTGCTTGGGCTCCACGATGACTGCATTCCAGCCGTTGGGGCTGGTCTTGGTCTTGTTGCACCGAAACGGATGCCTTTGCTTAATTCTCTTGCCTGCGCTTGCTCCCTTTGCACCAAAGAGGAAAGGAGGACGCTGCGCGGGCTAGCGCCCGACTGGCGCCCTTGGTCGTCATGGCTTGCGTCATGGGCACCTCGCGAGGTACCCTGCCTTGAACTCTCCGCCTCCTCGTGAGCCAGCCTGACGAGGCCGTGCCTGAGGAAGCTCTTGGTCGTCCGCCCCGCGAGGCTTGGCCCCTCGCGAGGGTCTTGAGCTTGTGTAGATGAAGATGGGCTGTCTTGGGCCTCCTTTGAGCCACGCCGCAGGCAGGCAAGTCTGGGGACCCCCGTTCCCAGAACGCCGACAGCGGCAGCCCGGATGCCAGCTCCGTCCGGCGTTCACGGCCGCTAGCTAGCCAAGATAGCTCCGTCCAGCTGCTTGTCTGCAAGGTTTGCTAGCTAGATTAGCGCAGCGGCAGCGATGAACTGCTTGCGTCGCGGCCGCTAAGGCCAACCATCTGGCTCGAGCAAAGGCCAAGCGGCTTGCTCGCTTCGTGGGTCACGCTTCGGGCCAGCTCGCCAACCTGCAGGAGGCTGGCCACAAGCGTCCGGCCCGTCCGACGGAGCGGCAGCCAACTTGCTCATCACCGGCGCTACCGACGAACACGCATCAGTACTATTTGAAGTAATGTTCAGGAAAAATAATGATTTGAGGGGAATAACAGGATAGAAGGTCAGATGTGGGTCCCTCATGTCAACGGTCAAACAAAATGTGTTGCTTTAAGCTGCCTCGTCAGCACGGACGTGTGGGCCAACCCAGTCATAAATGGGTTTAAACGAACCTAATCGGTAGGTGTACTAGGTAGTAGTTTTTGGCGCGGATTAAGAAATTTTGGGTATGTTTTTGCTATTTTTTGTACAATAGATTCTTCCTAGGGCTGGGTGAAAGAGGTAGTTTTTTGTTAAATACTCTACATATTGTAAGTAGGAGTGAAAGTTAAGCTTTGGAAGCCAATAAGCAAGGCTAGTTACATAGTGCATATGTGTACATGATTGAAAGTAAATATCAACCATGAGTGACTAATATCTTGATGGAAAACTCAAAACTATGGAATACTAGGAAAAAAAATGCATGGTTGGAAATACTAGCAATGTTCATGTACGTTGCAACGAATCATAATTAAAATAATACTTATTCACAAACTTGGTACAAAACACCCTAATTTTGATATACATATGTCACTAGAGATATATTATGTTTCAATTAGAATATGTTCCTTGGGCTGTTTTGGTGAGGTCAGTGAGGGATGTTGTTGGTTTTAAGATACTAATTATGGGTTTTTCTGCAAATTGGTAGACAAGTGGGATGTTGGTGAGAAAAGGCAACAACTTACCTCACAATTGTTAGATGTAGATCTAATGGTCAGAAACGACGGATGGCGCATACACCAAAGATCACCAACTTAGTCTTGTGTAGGAGTACTAGCAAGATCCGTGCATTGCACGGAACATCAAGATGCATTTTTTATAAAACACTTGTTGTGATTGACCCTCATGGAGTAATCCCATGTGTAAAAACTAATGATATCTCGAGAAATATGAGATAAGGTGAAGAGGAGTGGGGTGTGGTGGTGGTAGGTGGTCGGACTGAGCGGAGGCATGGGGATTGATGACGCCGGCAGCGGCCACCAGGCCAATTTGTTCCAGAGGCTTCCTTTCTTAATTGCTCAACAATGAGGTTTGTTGGAGATAAGGATGAACGAGGGAAGGCCTTGTCTGCAAATATGGAGAGGGGTGCGGTTATCTTTTAGTTTAATTTTCATCCGTCAGATATAGATCGGACGATCTATATTGCAAGATGGCACATGTACCATCATCACCAACTCGGTTTTTTATAAGAGAAGAAATATAAGTATGGAGATACAAACGCATTATCGATACTTGCTTCCGTAAACTAGCATCTACATTCTATTCAACGCCTCGGCATGTGGGGCCTCAGCACAATGACTTCTTGACTGTGTAAAACAAAGATTTTCCCGTCACCGACAAGGAGGGGGTGACGGCCGCGCTTTTGGCTTGCTCTAGTCCTAGTAGTCATACTAGGTGGTCTAAGCACGTGTAGATTTATTCTTTTTCACGCCTCGTGTTCGCCGTCTTGCCACGATCGTTGATGAATTGACGGTAAGTTATTCACGGGGAAACCCTTGTTGAGCGTGTTTGCAAGAGAGAGAGAGAGAGAGAGAGAGAGAGAGAGAGTGCGTGTGTGATATGTTAGAGACTGAGGCAATGATAACAGATTCTTTGTGTCTATGTGTGTGGAGGATAGAGAGAGACATGTACATGGGGCTTTGTGTTGTGTAACGTGGAGACACATATACATAATTAGAGAGTGAGTGTGTGAGATACACATGCGGACATGGGGAGAGATGAGGATCCAGATAAATGGGTGTTTGTGTGTGTGTGTGTGTGTTTGTGCACGCGTTTGTGTGTGTGACAGGAGAGAGTGTATGTGGAGTAGAGAGACCATGATGATGTAAACCTAGTATAAGGGAAGGGGAATGGTGTGACATGTGTAGTAGCGAGATAGCACGGTGCGGGCTGGGGGAGCAGACTATTTGGAAGAGACATCGAGTGTGTGTGTGGGAGAGGGGTGTGAGAGCGAGAGAAAGAGAGAGCTAGCGACGGAGAGAGAGAGAGAGAGAGAGAGAGGAAGAGAGGGGCGAGAGGGGTCGTTTGTGTCCATAAATGGCGTATAGATAGGGAGACAATGTTGATGTTGTCCGAAATTGGCCTCTGAACGGAGATGCAAGGGAAGCGAGTCATCGTGTGTGTGATAGGGACTTCATGAGAGATCTAGAATAGATGGTGTAGAGAATAATGTGCGAAATCGAGAACGATTATACATTAGGGAGCTATACAAAGAGTCACGACATATATGTATACAGGAAGGAGCTGGGCGGGTCCGCATGTGGGAGAGATAGAAAGATGAGAGTGGTGCACAAGGAGACAAAGTGTGCTTGTTTGCAGTGGGGGTGGTGTGTGAGGTGAGTGCGCTGAACCACATAACTAGGGAGATAGGCGTTTGGGGCGGCGTTTTGTGTGTATGGGAAATATACACTCTACATAGTGCATGTGCTTGGGTAAGAGAGATAGCGGAGACCTAGAGAGTGAGGGAAGAGATGTGTGCATGCCCCGAGAGACAAAGTGATAGAGACTATGTTGGGGTCCTGACTTTACAAGAGAGAGGGGTGTTAATGTGCTCGTGTGTTTGTGTTTGGGGGAGAGAACGACTTCTCTCTCTCTCTCTCTCTCTGTGTGTGTGTGTGTGTGTGTGGTGGGGGGTTGACTTCAGATAAACAGTGAGGTGTCTATATTTGAGGGACTTTAAGCGTAATTGAGATATTGTGCACTCATGGTTGATCAATTTGTTTCACAGTTTGTACTATGAGATAACGATACTTTTGAACATGCGTGATATACCTTGATGTACCGTAATTACAAACCTAAGATTGGAATTTTGGAATTCGACTCCATCATTAGCTTTTGTAATTCATTTAAACGGAGGTACATTTTTAAGCGGGATTTCGTGATTTCAAATTCATATATCAAACCTAGAGATATACACATACGGGCATGTTCAAACTTTATAATCATTCACTTTATTCATACACATACACATTTTGCTTTTGTCATCATATTTAGGATAAACACATTTGGAATTTCATTTGAATTGGACCGTATGATGGTATTTGCTTGTAGTAGCTCAATGATCCATATTTGAATTGAATGGACAATCTAAGTTTCGAGTTGGAGACATTGATTTTCAAAACTTGCACATTTTTTTTATGCAAAACAAACAAATTGTCGGCCATGATATCATAGTCGACCGTGACGAGAGCAGAATACTTATAATTTTAGGCGCCAAAAGCTTTCAAACTTCCGCTCACATCGAAATATCACGCGGCCGAAAGTTTAGCCTCACGATATTCCTGTTTTACCCTGCCACATGAACGGAAAAGGGCTGCTTTGGTAACTCCATTGTTTTCCCTCTTTTCCCCAACATTCTTCCCCGTGAGCCCTCCCTTCCCTCCCCGACCCCCAACCACGGCAAGCCGGAATCTAGTCCTCCGCCGCAGCGGTGGACCTCACACCCCGACGGATCTACCTTCCGCAACTTGGAACCCCCAACTGCCAACTCACCACTTCACCGGAGCCGCTTCAGCAACTGGCTTGTCCACCGCTCTAGATCTCCTTGACCGCCATCATGGTCCACCACACCGGATCTGCTTAACCGGCGCCCTCGTCCACCACAGCGTAGGCCCTTCACTGACTCCCTCGTCCGCCCCTTCACTGGCCCTTCATACAAGCCCTCGTCCGCAGCAACAGATCCACCTCACTGAAAGCACTGTACAACGCGCCCGCCGAAGCCTTCGTCGACTGCACCGGGCCCGCTCCACGGACGCCATATTCAACTCCACTGGCCCTGCTTTGCCGACGCCGCAGCCTCATCAGGTTATTTCGATTTGTACTCCTTCGGTTTTTCTCTTTATCGTGCAACTGTTCACTTACCACAGATGAGCTTTCTTGTATGTCGACAGGCGCTGCAACCGTAGCACCTGAGCCGCTTCAGCGACAGCGACAGTCGGCCCAAACTCAACCGCGACACGAGCACCATCGATGATCCTTAGCTATCAAGTATGACAACGATACCCATACGCCGCCGAGAATTAGGTACTATTATCCAATGGTCAGTGCCTACGTTCACTTTCCTAGCATAAGCACCACACCTTTGAATTTTCTTCAGGGCATCATTCAGTTTTTCATGAGACGCGTTATTCTTCTTGCACCTGTAGGGCCATACTTCTGGCAGTGAACATGTTACATGTGCTAAATTACATACCAGTGCACATATAGTTAATATGCTTTAGTTTTGTTCTGATGCCACATGTTGGTTCCATCAGACTGCTTAATGTTCTCTATGCTTAATTACACATCAGCAAACTAGCATGTGGTTCCGCCGCTTTTTGTTTGTTTTACCCTACATTTTCTCGATGCTAGCTATTACATCACCGCTCCGAGCCTCTCGCTCATTACTTGTTGGTGTGTTCTTGATCTTCCCAAGTTGCATGACTAATTTGATGCTTCTATTAATTATGGAGCTGCCAACCCCATCAAGCAAAATATTTGTTCTTTTGGGGCTGGCACCTCGAACAAGCATAAAAATAGAGGGAAGGAGATATATTGTCGTGTATGCACACACCCTTCTTTCATTAGTTTAGATGAACCATTGATGATCAATTCGAACCAGTGCATGCGATTAAAATTAATTTTACCTAAATAGATGGTGCAGAATAAACTACAACAACTAGATTTGCAACAACGGGATGATGCCGATATCTTTAAAGAACATTGCAACAGCAGCTAGGCTTCATAGCAACATATGGTAAGCCAATGTGTTTTAGTACATGTGAAATGTAATGCGAGTGGGCTGCTTTCTTGGCTTGTGCCCTCAACGTGTAATCCTACCGAATTACAAATAGTTCAGTTGTTCCGCTTTGCGTATTGCTTGATTCGAATGCTTGTTTGTTGTTACGCTATACCGAGTTGGCTAATATGTTAGCGATTACTCATTGTACTATCGTAAAGAAATGCATGCCTATTTCATTTGAGTCCTTAACTTTTCCTCTCAACTTCATCACAATACTATCTTCGTAGTTTATATGAGGCCACACTGTTAAGTGCTTTCTCAGATTATTTCAACTGCTTACATGCCTTGGCAACTTAAATATAGCGGTTGTACACTCCCTTTCAACTAGGGATGTCAAATGGGTCCCGTTTAATCCCGATTAAAGTCCACTAGTGGTATGATAGTTCAAAAGAGTTTTTGTTTTTTGAGGAAAATGAACTAGGGAGGTAGCAAAAACTAACTAGATGGGACTGGCGGATGTCGCTTATTTGCCACTTACATCCCTAGTTTCATCTTACCATTTTAATTTCTTTTCGGCTGATGCTACTTCGAACCATTTAAATATAGTCTGTCATGCTCGGCAATAATTCGTCTGTCGTTTACCATGTAAGCTTACTGCCTGGATCATACGATAACTATCTCTTACTTATGTCCAGCGGAAACCTTTCAGGATGCCGTTCACACTAGGACACAATGTACAACCCCAGAATCTAGTTGTGGAAGCAGTGCGCCATCCATGTTACCAGATGGTAGCAGTTCAGAGGCAACACCGCCGGAGAGCAGTTTGAGCACAGATATTATAGTGCTTGAGGCTCTACTAGAGGCAGAAATAGATGGTGTGGCTGCCATGAATGAGGTAATCTTTTATCTTGAGGCTGGAAATTACGGAATTAGCGGCACGCATTATGCAAGCAACCCAAGAATTGGAGGAATTAAGAATGTTGCATTTGAAGACGGAGGAGGTCCTGTTGTTTCGCTTATCCTGAAGCCCAAGGTAATCCCGGTTCTTCTTTAGATACCAGTTGAAATTGTCATTAGATTATTGTACTTGCATGTTGTGTCATGTCTCTGAATGGATTATGTTGCAAGACCCGCTATGTTGTCCATGTGTTGTAATGATCCGAATTTTTTAGGCGAGGTAATCCTCAGTACTTGTATGATTGACATAAGGTGAACTATTTTTCGTGTGAGCATATTGTATTGGATGAAATAACTGTTTGAATCAGAGTGTATCCAACCTACTGAATTTGAAGATCACGGCATTTCTAAATCATAATCATATATAAAGGTGGACTAAATCTTTGTTGTGGTTTTGAAGAAATAAATAACAAAACGTATAATTATCTGTGGATATTCGTAATCGAATACAAATTGGATTTGAATTTAGTTTGCGTGTCCCGTGGCAAACGTGAATGCTAATTCTCCCAAGTTTTGAACGAAGCGGCTAAACACCCTCTATAATTTGTGGGCTGCCCGAAGCAAGTGTTTGTGAGATGGAAAGTACTGTCTACTCCTGACACTTGACATCCTTATCGACCGGATTTACACTGCTGTCGATAGGGGTAGACTAGTAACTTCAATCAGACGTGACACGACGGCCTCTGAGCCCATTCAGACATGGTGGGCGCAAAACGTGGGCGAAAAAACACATTTGATTCAAGCTCGTCCGAAAGACATGTGTCTCTTCCTCCATTTCCCCATTCATACATGGTGGGCGGCAAAACAAACTCTCCTCATCCGAAATCGATGTAGGCTAATATTTTAAATAGGGGCAGATGTGTAACTTCCATCAGACGTGACACAACCGCCCTACCTGTCAGCCCCGTTCATACATGATGGGCGCCAACCGTGGTGACAAAAACACCCTCTCCTCGCTCGAAATAGTTACCGGCAAATATTTGGGAGATGCGAGATTACCGTCCTATCCCCAACCGACGCGATGTCCGAAATTTTAAACGGGGGATAAGTTCGTAACTTTCCCCCATTTTAGAGAAGCGCGTCCCAAAGTTTGAGATCCCCCTCCCCTCCATTTCCCCATTCATACACCGGCGGCGGCACGACAACCTCCGCACTGCGGCCAGCCTCCTTCGTCCGCCACCCCATCCTCCACCTTGCCGGAGCCGCTACCCCTACCCCATCATCCACTGCAAGAGATGGACGTCTCTCATCCATGGTGCTGGACCAGGATCCTTTCATCGCCTCCTCTCGCTTCATCGGCGCTGCCGTCCACCTTGCCATTGCCGCTCCTACGACCGCCTCGTCCACGGCAACAGGATATATCCCCCGACCCGGCCGTCTGCCGTCTAAAGACTTCTTCCGCCGTCACGACCATCGCACCGCAAAGACCTCAACGACGCGATAGGCCTACACGGCGTCGCAAGAGAGGTGGTACTCTTCCATATGTGCTTAAGTTATTGATCTCACCCGGAAAATAGATCGTAATTTGTTTACTGTAGTTTTCTTGTCCGTACCAAATCGTAGTGGCTAGTTGAAAGCAAACATTGGTTGCGAAGTAGCTTTGTCCGGTTTGCATCTTCAGATCTGCCATGGCACGGGCACTATACTCGTAAAGCTTATTATTTCCCCCCTTTATATTCACTACCATCATCGTAGGTGCTTCGTGTCGTGCTAGCACTGCTCCTCAAGACATCAACCCAAAGCTTACGTGTTGATATACGAATCTGATATGATGCTCATATCACTAAAACAGAGAATGTTTAATTGGTCACCTAATGTTCTTATATTCGTTTCGATAAGCATGTGCGCCACCCGCTGGTCCAGCTAGTTCCACTTTCCTGATTTTTCTCTTGATGCTTAGGGTTTTCCCCTTTTATCTACTCTACTATGATCTGCGTAGGTGCTTTCTGTCGTACTAGCATTACTCCACCCTTCAAGCTAAACAACACAACACTCAGAATTCAAAAGTTTAGTTGTTCAAATATGATTGTGATATGATACTAATATTAGTTAACCGACACATTTAATTGGTTAGCTAAAGGTCCCACTTGAGTTTCCAAATGCATGTCGCGACATATAGAGAGACAGCATAATTGCATTTCTTTGTCACTTGTTGACCGTACTTTCTTGTCCATACCAAATCTTAGTTGTTATTTCAAAGCAAACATCGGTTGCTAACTACCCTTTGCGTGGTTTGCAGCTTCAGATCTGCCATCTAACTGCCACGGTCAACACTGTACTCATCATGCTTATGTTTTCCCCATTTTATGATGACCACAATCAGCTACGTGGTTCGTGTCGTAATAGCACCGCTCCACCCATCGAGCTAAACAAGCTTAGTTGTACAAATTCATATATGATATTATTGCTGATATTAGTAAAACTGAGAGATGTTTAATTGGTGAGCTAAATGTTCCTACTTTAGTTTCGAAATGCATGTGAGCCACATATGGAGAGACCGGAAAGAATAGTATTTCTATGTGCACTCTGGTTCATCATGGGTGGCCAACCGACATTGTATTGAAAGACTTGTAATATCTTCAATCTGCTTGCTCTTCTGCTCTTCTTTAAGATGATACTCTTCTCTTGCGGTCGATCGTCAGTCGAGTTGTTCTCCTTAGTATATTTTGAATCACAGTCAGTCGACTTGTTCTTCTTTACTATATGTTGAAGCTATCATCTGCGAAGTGTTATCACTTCTGGAGCTCTCATATTTTTGAGTAGTAGGCCACATTATATTAATGCACACAACAAATTACAGCATGCATGGCATCTTTTAAAAGAATTGCAGAGATAGCACAAAGGGGTTTACAGGAGGCGTGATTGGATTAGAATCACTTCTGCATTACAAAGAAAATCTCAGTTGTTTTTATGTTTTCATGCATGTCCGATATAGAACATAATCAAAATGAATAAGAGAGTGGGCGACGAGAGGAATATTGCGGAATGATCCATGGCTAACAAACTTGGCATGGTGGAGGATGGCCTATCTTATTCACCCATCAAGGTGCTTGCTCTAACTTTGCAAAGTTGTATTGGTCACACATATTTTGCATCCGACCTCTTGCATTACTTCTACTTTGTTACACCATCTGCTTAGTTTAAGCATCATATATGATTATATGCCATACCTATCCATTTTACGTACCTATTCCATGTGTCGTCACACTATGTTTTTCCAGTCAAATGTTGTTCTTTCGTAATAGATATCCAAAAGGAAGAGGGTGAGTGCAGATCCTCAAGGAGTACAAACTAGGTATTTGGAAAAGGTAGTGATACCTGTTAAATCAGATAGATCAGCAGCCACAGAAAACATAGGCCCAACTGTACCACACTTTACCCCTACTCCAAAGGGCTAAACCCCTATTAGAACTGCTGGGAGCCCAGTCAGTAATCGCTCTATGATATCAATTCAAAATTTGAACTCCTAAATTTCTGCTTATGCCTTACCTTCTCTCTTGTATGAAAACTAATTTCAGATGAATCTCCTTGCTCAAAGGATCATACGATCTCAAAACAATAATGGGCTCTGGATTGCTCTTGTCAGTACCTCTCTCCTTTTGCCTTGTAACGTTGTACTTAATTAATTGCTATTTGATTATGTATCATCGATGCACTGAGCTTCATTATCCTCTGTTTCTTCCAATATTATTTGATCTATATTTACTCTTTGCAAAATGTAGAATAATGGCAACGCTTATAAAGAATTTTCTTTGGGCAATTTATTGAAGTATCCTTCCATCAACATGGAGAAGGGCTTTGTCCAGCCCGTGTTACATGTAATGTAAGTTCATCCTTCTCAAGCCTTCAAACTTTGTTCTAGTATAGATTTGGATAGGCATCATTTCCTCCACTGCTGTTTGCTTTGCTGTTTACATCTGATTGGATGTTTGCAACAACTACCAGTTTCAAATTGTAGTTGTAAAACATGTTACTTATGCGTAATGCATCCATTTATTTGCTTATATAATTGTGAAACCTGTTACGTGTCTCCTTGTTTTTCTTTCAGAGTCGTATCTCTTACTCCAGTCAGAACTTTAGGGAAGATAGTGAGCCAAACCATCTTGAGGTGTGACGCCTGGATAGTTAGCTACAGTAATCCCACGTTAATGATGACACGTCACCTCTGTCACTCTAGTTAATCTCGGGTTAATTCAAAACCGTTTCAAATTTAAATCCTAAATAAGTCAAACGACAAAAGTTTTCAAATATTAAAATAAAAATGTTCGGGCTATGTCAATTATTGCATCGGTAATTATGGTGAAGTAAACACATTTTTATAAAATTCCTAAATACTTTTAAATGAATTAAAATAGAAAACAAATAATAAAAGAAAATACAAAAGGGAAAACCAAACAGAAAACAAAAAAGGAGAAAACCTTCCCCATCGGGCCGATCGCCCAAATGGCCACCGCCCCCCCTTTTTCGGGCCTCGACCTAATTGGCCCAGCCGGGCGAACCCCCACCCCCACTCCACTTAACCCCCCACCCCCACCGGTCCAACCCTAGCCACCACCCACTTCCCCCCTCTCGTTACCCCACTCCTCCCCGAAATATCTCCCTCCCCCATCTCTCCCGATTGGATCGGGAGGGGGAACAAACCGCCGATGCCGATGCCCCGATCCCGTCGCCCCGGAGCTGCCACGCCGTTGCCGGACCTCGTCGCCGCCTCACCGTCCTCCTCCTCGCCTCCCCGTCCCTCTCCTCACCGGAACGACGTCCCCGTCACCCCCCCTCGACCACGTCACTGCTCGACGACCGCCCGGCCTTTGCCCATTGGACTGCACGTCATTGAAGCCACCCACGGAGATCGCAACCTCGCCGGCCTGCTGCCTCTCCGCCGCCCGGCCGTCCCCGACCTCCTCCGCGCCCACCGCCTCGAACCTCGCAACCACGGTGAGGCCCCGGCCTTCCTTCCTCGCCGCACGCCGACCAAGACCCGCACCGGCACACGACCACCACCCTCCGCCCCGTCCTCCTGCGGCGGCTGCTGCTTCCCGAATCATGCGCGCCCCGGTTCCTCTGTGCTGTCCTCTGCGCCTCGCCGCACACGCGCTGTCGCTGCCGCCTGCCTTGGCGCCCGCAGCTCCCTGCGTCGTGGCGCTTCCGGCCGCGCCCGCACCACCGCACATGTGGCCGCACCGCCCGGTCCTTGCCTCTGTCGCCCCTGCTCCCACTCCGCCAGGCGTCGCCCTGCGGACGCAGTCCCGCACCGGTCTGCGTCGTCGCCGCCCGGGCGAAGGCGCCTGCTCGCCACTCGCCACCCGTTAGCGCTGAGGCGGACGGGCGCGCCAGTTCGGGTTGCGCCCAACGCCCGCTAGCGCCCGAATCCATTATGGCCCCTAGGGCCAATGACAGGAGGCCCCGCCCCAGAACGATTTTGTTAAAATAAGAGGGAATAAAAAGAATGTTAGAATAAATAAATTATTAATAAATTAACTAAATAAATAATTAAAATAGTTAATGAATTTATTAAGTTAATTAATCCTGTTTAATTAATCTAATTAAGTAGATAGTTTAATTAAACCCTAATTAGACTAATCAGTCAATGACGAATGGGACCCACACGTTAGTTGACCAGTCAACGCCTCTGTTGACTGCTGACGTCATGCTGACGTCAGCGTGAACTGTTCTGGATAATGTCGAATTTAAATAAACAAATAAATACTAAAAATGAATTAAATCTTTTAAAATTAATATAAAATAAACCGTAGCTCAGATGGGAAAACTTTGTACATGAAAGTTACTCAGAACGACGAGACGAATCCAGATTCGCAGCCTGTTCGTCCGCCACACATCCCTAGCATAGCAAACACACAACTTTCCCCCTCCGGTTCATCTGTCAGAAAACGCGAAACACCGGGACAACTTTCCCGGATGTTTCCCCCCTTCACCGGTACCACCTCATACCGCGTTAGAACACGTCTAGCTCTGCTTGTTATCCTGTTATGCACTTGCTTGCTATGTATTTACTGTCCCCCCTCTTCTCTCTGGTAGACCCCGTGACGATGCTGATGCCCCTGTGGTCGACTACGTCACCGATTTACCCCTCCTTCTTGTCTCGAGCAACCGTGCAAGCCCCCCTTGATCACCGGATATCGCCTATTCTCTTCTATACCGCTTGCATTAGAGTAGTGTAGCATTTATCGCTTTCCGTTATTCCTATCCCGATGCATAGCCTGTCCTTGCTACTCTCTGTTGACACCTTTACCGCAATCCTACATGCTTAGTATAGGATGCTAGTATTCCATCGCTGGCCCTACATTCTTGTCCGTCTGCCATGCTATACTCTTGGGCTGTGATCACTTGAGGTGATCACGGGCATATACTATATACTTTACACTATTACATTACCTGTGATACTGTTCGGAGATGGGGGCTGGAAGGACAGGTGGCTCCATCCCGGTAGAGGTGGGCCTGGGTTCCCGACGGCCCCTGTCGGTGTCAAAACCGACGGATCTCGGGTAGGGGGTCCCGAAATGTGCGTCTAGGCGGATGGTAACAGGAGACAAGGGACACGATGTTTTTACCCAGGTTCGGGCCCTCTCGATGGAGGTAATACCCTTCTCCCCGCTTGATTAATATTGATGATATGGGTAGTACAAGAGTAGATCTACCACGAGATCGTAGAGGCTAAACCCTAGAAGCTAGCCTATGGTATGATTGTTGTTCGTCCCTACGGACTAAAACCCTCCGGTTTATATTGACACCGGATAGGGTTAGGGTTACACAGTAGTCGGTTACAATGGCTGGAGATCTACATATCCAGACGCCAAGCTTGCCTTCCACGCCAAGGAAAGTCCCATCCGGACACGGGACGAAGTCTTCAATCTTGTATCTTCATAGTCCGTGAGTCCGCCAATGGTGATACTTCGCTATCCGGACACCCCTAGTCTAGGACTCCTCGGTAGCCCTCGAACCAGGCTTCAATGACGACGAGTCCGGCGCGCATATTGTCTTCGGCATTGCAAGGCGGGTTCCTCCTCCGAATACTTCATAGAAGGTTTTGTAGCGACCCGACCTCGACGGTCAAGCCTCCGTGTTTCTATGCCATCCCCGGATCAAGATGTCTTTGCACACACAATACATCAATGTATATATCAAAGTGCAATCACATGCATAAATAACGTAAAACTGATATATATACCTCATAAGTCACAGCGGAAACAAATAGTCGGGTGTGGAGTCCCATCAACGCCATCGGCAAGTTGAGTGTAGACCGTAACCCTGTACCGTATTCTTACTCGTCGAAAGAAAGTATCTGCAACATGATACGTTGCAGCCATGTAGGTCAGTACATTGAATGTACCGGCAAGATCACAACATGAGAAAACAGGTGATAAAACTATACTATATGCAATATGGCTTTGTGGCTCTGTGTCTGAGTTTTGTTTGCGTAAAAGCTGATTTATTTTCCCTACATCAAAGGAATAAATGAAGTCTGTACTATGGAGTTTTCTATCATGACATGGTTCCGCCAACCGATGTCTCATAGCCCAAATTCATCATAAGTTGCCCACAATTAAGTTATCAATCCGGTGTTGAGAGTTCCGAGATAGATCCAGGTCCAGTAGGCTCAAATTGTCCGTAACGGGGACACGGCTAATCGATTAGATTTTAACCCTCTGCAGAGGTTTGTACACTTTACCCGCAAGATTCGATCCTCTTTTTCATTCTCGCACTTCGTGGTGTTTGAGAACAAGACGACCAAACATGGTCTTCCTCAAGAGTTCCCCGACCACTGTCCGGTGCTCATCCAATCCTACCGTAGTTCTACATTTGCTAGCACCGTCCCAACCAGAGTCACAACTAAGGTCAACCAAGCTAGAGCCCATAGTGACTTGCGGTTGCACAGGTAAGCTTCCGGGCATGAAGTATTCTTCCGTCTCTTTGAGCCTGGGTGAAGCTTTCCGCAAGATGTCATAGCGCTTCTCCATGCATCCCGCCATCCTTTGGTTTCTCCAGGTGCCCGTCAACCGTCCTTCACCCAAAGAGTGTGTATTGAATTCTTGTCTCGAGTCTTGAAGTCTTGAGGCCTTGAAGATGCAGTCCTTGCAGATGCCATCATGGAGTTGTCGCCATTGACGAGAGTCCTCCTTCTTCACACCACTCGTGCACTCATACCAAACCCCGCCTACTATAGCGTAGCATTAAAATAAAATATCGTCCGGCTTGGTAACAGGGTGATGGGTTCATACCTCTTGCATACTACTCAACTACAAGTATTCAATATCACTACTGTAGGGTTGTTGCAAAGATGCCACTAAATTCAATAAAAACATAGGTATGAAAGCATGGTCAAAGTGAACTTGCCTGGTACGTTGATGAAGATAATAGCGCTCTCGGAATAATGACTTGGTATAACTATTCGTCACTCCGTTGAAAATCTATATAGTCAAACATAGCATTCATATAAGCAAACACACTAGCAAGCAATTCTAACACTCATAATAAAACCAACAAATAAAATCCAAAAACAAGGGACACCAAATAAAACAAAGGAGAACTACACAACAAAACTACTAAAGAAAACTCTAGGACATAACAAAAAATAGTTTTGTCCTAAGTAAAAACTTAACAACAATTAAAACACTAAACTAATAAATTAACATAAAAATAAAAGGTAAAACAACTAAGTTAACAGAAAGTATTTTTCATAAAATTTTATTTGTAAAAAGAACAAATAAAAAGCTTTTATGAAACACTAACTATGACCTAAACAAGTTTTCATACAAAACTAAGAAAAATAAAATTTTAAAATAAAAACAAAATTTTCTTTTGTTGACTAACAGAAACAAAACTAAATTTTTCAAGAGTGACAAAAAGAAATAATTTGGAACTAATAAAACAATAAAGAAAAGACTAAAACAAAACTATAACTAAAACAGTACTGTTTTGCTAAAACCTTAATTTAAAATAAAATAAAAATAAATCACTATATGACTCTGGATATACAAAACAATAACAAAACCGTAGCAAAAAGAATCAATCAAAAATATTTTATGAAACTCAAGATACGGCCAAATTAGTGATTTGAACAAATTTCATCAAACTCAAATTTAAACTACTCAAATCTGAAATCCAATTGTTCTAACAGAAACTTCGAGAAATTTTGAATCTAATGCAAAAAGAATCACTCAATTTGGACTTGAAACCTAAAAGATATTAGCAATCTAAAACAGGAACTATTTCTGTAAATTAAAACAGAAAACAAAAACAAAAAAAAAGAAAAAACAAAGAAGCGCTACAGATCGGCCACTGCTACATGGCCTACTGCTACTGGGCTAAACAGGTGAGCGTTTGGTAACTAAACTGCGCTCGGCCGATACTTAACAAAACCACACGTGCTAGTAAAACATAAACCGACCGCTAAACCGATTAGATCTAAACCGTAAATAAACCAAGCTAAACCGACCTAGTAAAAAACCTAACTATTCGATCCAATCAAATCACGACCGTATAATCTAGATCGAACGGACGAGGAGGGAGAGAGAGCTCACCGTGGTGGTGGTCGACGGCGAGCGCGTCGGGCGACGATGGTGGCGGCGCTCCGGTGATCTTCGGCGTCGGTGGGGTGGCCAGGGAGATGAAGCGGGCGGCGGCGAGTCCAGCGGTGGTCGTGGCGTCGGTGGAGGTGGTCGAAGATGGTCGGCGGCGAGGTCGAGGCGGCGGTGGCGTTCAAGGCTGGCCGGTGGCGGCGCCTCCGTGGGTTTGGGCTCATGAAGTTGTTGGGAAAGTGTAGTCGATGGAGGGATCACGATGGTGGTGGCGGCAGGTCTCGGGGAGGTCGGAGGCGGGCTCTAGGGCATCACCAGTGCGGCGGCGGTGCTTGGCTCCGCGAGAGATTACGGGCAGGCAAAGGGTTTCAAGTAGGGGAAAGGAGGGAACGGGTCGAGGGGAGAGCATATATAGGGGGGCGATTCTTGGAGGAGGGGTGAGTCGGGAGAGGATCCCGAGAACTGGGATTCGGCGGCGGCGGGCAAAGCGATCCGGCGTGAGAGGAAGAAGCGGCGGGCGAGGGAGATCGGGCAGTGGGGCCCGGCGGTCAGAGAGAGAGAGAGAGGGGCGATCGGGCGACCGAGGGGAGAGGGATTCGGTCGGGGGCGCTGGTGGGCTGTGGGCGCTGGGCCTGCCTCACCGGGCCGGGCTCGGTGTTGGTGGCTGCGCCTGCTCACCGGGTGAGCGGCGCCAGGCCGGCTGGCCGGGTTAACTGGTGGCGCCTGAGTTTTTAAATAGAGAGAGAGAAGAAAAAATTACATAGAGAAAAAATATAATATTTTTATATAGGACATATATATATATATCAATAAAATCAGAAAAATAAATCCTACAACGTGAACATATTTTCAGAGGCAAATAAAATATACAAAAATTCTAATAAAGCAAGTAGTTATACTGTTGCATTAAAACCCAACAAAAATCATTTTTTTAATACCAAAATGATTTCAAATATATTTTCTCCTAATTTTCCATTGAAGGGTATCATTTTACCCATATTTCCATTTATTTATTTTTAGGAGAAAAATAATTTGAATAAAATCCAAATAAATTCCAAATTTGAAAGGGAGTTTCAAAATACTTTCAAATGACTTTCAATTTGATTCTTTTAACTTCCAACTCATATTTCATATAATTGAAGAAGTCATTTTATCTTCTCTCATGAAAATCATTGAGTTGCATAAAGTTTCTAAAATTTGAAATATTTCCAAACAGAATTCAAATCTTTTCAAAATCCTTTTCATTTATTTAAATGGAAGAAGTCATATCATCTTCTCTCTTGGGTTTTGTGTTTGAATTGAATTTGAATTCATGGAGATCATAAATGCAAGGTGAAAGTTTGGGAATGTCATTTCATTCCCTCTCAAGAACTTTCAAAAAGTTTCAAATTTCACTCAATTTCTCACAATCAGCCATACAACAATCAAACAAACAAGCATAATTATTTATTTAATATAACATTCCAAAATTTAGAATTTTGGGATGTTACAAACCTACCACACTTAAAATGAATCTCGTCCTCGAGATTCGAAGAGGCTAGAAAGAGGGTTAGGGTTTGGGGGTCTTCTAGCAAATCCATCAATCGGAATAGTCTAGTGTGCTACCACACTTAAAAACAGGGTTACGGTTCCGACAAAATTCATGTACTCCATCCTTTGGGTTGATGGTGTCGGTCTTCTCATATTCTCTGGAATAACTCCTTCACTGAGGCTCTTCCGATAGGGTCACAAAATTTTCCTCAAACACGTGTCCTTTCATCCTGGTGAGGTTCTTCCAGACAGGGGTCTTCATATCTCCAGTGTCCGTCACCAATTCTAATTAATTAGCGAAATCTCATGGTGGTCAACAATTAATGGTTTCTCCTGCAGAAAAGGGTCCGTTGAATCTCACCGTATATCCTACGATTGGCAATGGATGCCTATACAGGGGTCCATCGTTCTACCATTCTATGGTTTAAACAAGGTTTGATATCGTGCGTCTCTCTACTATGGGTAAGTCACTCAGATTTACCATTCCAAATAGCAAGAGCGAATGACCAGAGTAAGTCAAGATGGTGATCAATCCATTCCGCACCCAAATCATTACTACAGATAAGGTTTAGCGAATCTCGCATTTCTAACACTCGGGAATTCTCACAAGCATTGCAAAATTTCTCTTGTCGATTTAACTTAGTTCGGATAATTCCATTGATTCTCGCATGCTGAATGAAACATATATAGTTACTTCACAACTCTCTGGGTTTCAGAGCCTCCTAAGGAACGTCTGCTCATCAAATCACATCTTCTTCCATAATTTCTTCTTGCAGGAGTACTTGATCCTTATTAATTCCTGGGCATGTGGGTTGTGGGCCCACTTCAATACTTGCATAGCTTTAACTCACCATTGGGGCTACAATTGTTCCATATTTCAAAATTACATCTCATTTAAATCCAATATTACTTTATCCCTTCATACTCCTGAGGTAACCAAAATATTAGAATACAACTCATACTTATTTTGTCCAAACTCCAATCTTTGGGACACATTTCCCTTTCCATAAATTAGGTGTTCTCACAGGGTACTGCCACCCTTAAGGTGAAATGCACAATTTTACCCATAAAACCATATTTCTCATATCCTCGAAAATGGTCAACATCTGTGTTCATAGCGTAACAACTCATACAATTCAACATATGGAATTAGGACACTTTAACTTTATTGATTTCATGAATCCATTACAAACTCTGAGCACCCATTACGTAACTCAACTCATCGAACTCATGAAAATGAAATTGCTTTCTACTACTCTTGTTTCCAATATCAAAACTCCAACTACTCAACTCCAACTTTCATCTTGTCGGGACATTTAGTAGCATAATGTCCTGCTTCCTTGCAATGAAAACAAATAAATTTCGATAAGTCTTTGGGCTTCTTGGAGATGGTGCCTGCTCCTTGAGTTCCTTGCTTCCTTTCGAGACAATGATTGGCATAATGCCCGACGTCCTTACATTCAAAACAGGTAATATGACTCTTGTCCCTCTTTGCGTAGAAATTGGGTTGTTCTCGAGGGTGTCTTTGTTTTCTCTTCCCGGTTTCTTCGCTCTGGTCAAACCTTCTATTTCACGTGGATCAAACTCTATTGCTTCCGGCCGGAAGTATCCCGTATACTCTTTTCTTTCCTTGGTGCAATCTGTGAAAATTGTCCTTCTTCTCCACATGAATAGCGTACATTGGAGTAAAATCTGTTGAGGCCTTCTCCATCGTGGTCTTCAACACATTCCTTCATCATGTGTTCTTTCATAACTTCTCGGAGGGCTTCTTTCATTCCTTCTTCCTGCTCCTGAATAGTTTGTTGCACCATGGGGTAAATGTGACACCGAAGTCGGGTAGTGGGTGGTTCCTTCACACAAGACACAAGTCACCTGACTAGTTGGGCATTCCTCAACTGGGTGTTTCTCCTCACAATGAGGGCATCCATCCTTGTGTTCCTCCTGGGTGTGTCCTATTTCTCCGCAAATCTTGCAGGCACAAGGTTTATTTCTTGGTGTATCATGGTGCTTCCGGATGAGACGAGATCTTGTCAGAGTCTTCTTGAATTCTTCCCAAGTCTTTGCTCCATTCCATCCCTGTATAGCTTGATGCATCTGCCACCATGTTGCAACACTTCCTTCAAAGTACTGAAGAGCGTAAGATACTTCATTCTTCCATGAAACCAAATTGCTCCCGAAGTGATTCTCCATGTTCTGAATCCATAGCTCTGCCTCCTACTGGTTTTCGTCCGTAGAATATCAGTCCAACTTCATTCATCATCTATGGGGTCCAAAAGTTTTGGGATGAGATATGAGAGAGGTGGGGAGGGATATACACACAATACAAAAAATAGTTTTTGAAGAAACGGGTTTTACTTTTTGGCTGTCGGAAAACATCAAACAAATGACAGCTCACAAATCGCCGCATCTAACGTAAGTGTGTAACAGGGGTTTGGTCTTCTAAAGGTCAAATAATTCTTCAGATTCTTCAAATTCTTCTAGTCTACGGAGTCTTCAATTGTTGCAGCTTCAACTCTTCTAATGCATGGTGAAACCCTTGTTACTTTGAAGAGGTCATCAGCTGTCTGATATCTTTCTTGGAGCGGCTTCAGTTGATCCTTCATGTGGTTAAAAGGGAAAAGGGGTATATTCTAACTATTTGAGGTGAGAGGGACTACTTGATAAAATCAAAAAAAGATGAGAAGTAAGAGTGTTTTTGAAATAAGGTTTTAGAAATTTCCTGTCCTAGGGGCTTTCCGATTTCTAGGGTCACGTTCTCATACCAACATGTGCTCGATACCATATTCAGAGCGATCCGACCTCAGACGGTCAATCCTCCGTGTTTCTATGCCATCCCTGGATCAAGATATGTCGCACACACAAGACATCAATGTATATATCAAAGTGCAATCACATGCATAAATAACGAAACTGATATATATACCTCATAAGTCACAGCTGAAACAAATAGTCGGGTGTGGAGTCCCATCAACGCCATCGGCAAGTTGAGTGTAGACCGTAACCTGCACTGTATTCTTACTAAATCGAAGAAAGTATCTCGCAACATGATACGTTGCAGCCATGTAGGTCAAGACATTGAATGTACCGCAAGATCACAACATGAGAAAACAGATGATAAAACTATACTATATGCAATATGGCTTTGTGGCTCGTGGTCTGAGTTTTGTTTATGTAAAAGCTGATTTATTTTCCCTACATCAAAGGAATAAATGAAGTCTATACTATGGAGTTTTCTATAATGACATGGTTCCGCCAACCGATGTCTCATAGCCCAAATTCATCATAAGTTGCCCACAATTAAGTTATCAATCCGGTGTTGAGAGTTCCGAGATAGATCCAGGTCCAGAGGCTCAAATTGTCCGTAACCGGGGACACGGCTAATCGATTAGATTTTAACCCTCTGCAGAGGTTTGTACACTTTACCCGCAAGATTCGATCCCTCTTTTTTCATTCTCGCACTTCAGGGTGTTTGAGAACAAGACGACCGAAACATGGTCTTCCGAAGAGTTCCCCTGACCACTGTCTGGTGCTCATCCAATCCTACCGTAGTTCTACATCTGCTAGCACCGTCCCAGCCAGAGTCACAACTAAGGTCAACCAAGCTAGAGCCCATAGTGACTTGCGGTTGCACAGGTAAGCTTCCGAGCATGAAGTATTCTTCCGTCTCTTTGAGCCTGGGTGAAGCTTTCCGCAAGATGTCATCGCGCTTCTCCATGCATCCTGGCCATCCACTGGTTTCTCCAGGTGCCCACAACCGCCCTTCACCCAAAGAGTGTGTATTGAATTCTTGTCTCGAGTCTTGAAGTCTTGATGCCTTTAAGATGCAGTCCTTTCAGATGCCATCATTGAGTTGTCGTCATTGACGTAGAGTCCTCCTTCTTCACAACACTCTAGTGCACTAATACCAAACCCCGTCTACTATAGCGTAGCATTAAAATAAAATATCGTCCCGGGCTTGGTAACAGGGTGATGGGTTCCTACCTCATGCATACTACTCAAATACAAGAATTCAATATCACTACTGTAGGGTTGTTGCAAAGATGCCACTAAATGCAATAAAAACATAGGTATGAAAGCATGGTCAAAGTGAACTTGCCTGGTACGTTGATGAAGATAATAGCGCTCTCGGAATAATGACTTGGTATAACTATTCGTCACTCCGTTGAAAATCTATATAGTCAAACATAGCATTCATATAAGCAAACACACTAGCAAGCAATTCTAACACTCATAATAAAACCAACAAATAAAATGCAAAATAACAAGGGACACCAAATAAAACAAAGGAGAACTACACAACAAAACTACTAAAGAAAACTCTAGGACATAACAAAAATAGTTTTGTCCTAAGTAAAAACTTAACAACAATTAAAACACTAAACTAATAAATTAACAGAAAAATAAAAGGTAAAACAACTAAGTTAACAGAAAGTATTTTTCATAAAATTTTATTTGTAAAAAGAACAAATAAAAAGCTTTTATGAAACACTAACTATGACCTAAACAAGTTTTCATACAAAACTATGAAAAATAAATTTTTAAAATAAAAACAAAATTTTGTTTTGTTTACTAACAGAAACAAAACTAAATTTTTCAAGAGTGACAAAAAGAAATAATTTGGAACTAATAAAAACAATAAAGAAAAGACTAAAACAAAACTATAACTAAAACAGTACTGTTTTGCTAAAAACTTAATTTAAAATAAAATAAAAATTAATCACTATATGACTCTGGATAGACAAAACAATAACAAAACCGTAGCAACAAGAATCAATCAAAAATATTTTATAAAACTCAAGATACGGCCAAATTAGTGATTTGAACAAATTTCATCAAACTCAAATTTAAACTACTCAAATCTGAAATCCAATTATTCTAACAGAAACTTCGAGAAATTTTGAATCTAATGCAAAAAGAATCACTCAATTTGGACTTGAAACCTAAAAGATGTTAGCAATCTAAAACAGGAACTATTTCTGTAAATTAAAACAGAAAACAAAAACAAACAAAAAAAAACAGAAGCGCTACAGATCGGCCACTGCTACGTGGCCTACTGCTACTGGGCTAAACAGGTGAGCGTTTGGTAATTAAATTGCGCTCGGCCGATACTTAACAAAACCACACGTGCTAGTAAAACAAAAACCGACCGGCTAAACCGATTAGATCTAAACCGTAAATAAACCAAAGCTAAACCAACCTAGTAAAAAAACCTAACTATTCGATCCAATCAAATGACGACCGTATAATCTAGATCAAACGGACGAGGAGGGAGAGGGAGCTCACCGCGGTGGTGGTCGACGGCGAGCGCGTCGGGCGACGATGGTGGCGGCGCCCGTGATCTTCGGCGTCGGTGGGGTGGCGTGGAGATGAAGCGGCCGGCGGCGAGTCCAGCGGTGGTCGTGGCGTCGGTGGAGGTGGTCGAAGATGGTCGGCGGCGAGGTCGAGGCGGCGGTGGCGTTCGGGCGTCAGCGGTGGCGGCGCTCCGGTGGGTTTCGGGCTCGCGCGAGTTGTTGGGAAAGTGTAGTCGATGGAGGGGATCACGATGGTGGTGGCGGCAGGTCTCGGGGAGGTCGGAGGCGGGCTCTAGGGCATCAATGGTGCGGCGGCGGTGCTCGGCTCCGGCGAGAGATTACGGGCGAGGCAAAGGGTTTCTGCGAGGGGAAAGGAGGGGAACGGGTCGAGGGGGAGAGCATATATAGGGGGGGGGGGCGATTCTTGGAGGAGGGGGTGAGTCGGGGAGAGGATCTCGTAGAATCCGGGATTCGGCGGCGGCGGCGGTGCGATCTGGCGTGGAGAGGAAGAAGCGGCGGGCGAGGGAGATCGGGCAGTGGGGCCCGGCGGTCAGAGAGAGAGAGGGGGGGGGGGGCGGTCGGGCGACCGAGGGGGGTGGGATTCGGGCGGGGGGGCTGGGCACTGGCCGCTGGCCGGGCCTCGGGTGTTAATGGTGGTCACGCCTGCCCGCCGGTGAGTGGCGCCAAGCCGGGCTGGCCGGGCATTCGGCCGGGCGCCTGAGTTTTTTTAAATAGACAGAGAGAAGAAAAAATTACATAGAGAAAAAATATAATATTTTCATATAGGACATATATATATATATATATATATATATATCAATAAAATCAGAAAAATAAATCCTACAACGTGAACATATTTTCAGAGGCAAATAAAATATACAAAAATTCTAATAAAGCAAGTAGTGATACTGTTGCATTAAAACCCAACAAAAATCATTTTTTTAATACCAAAATGATTTCAAATTTATTTTCTCCTAATTTTCCATTGAAGGGAATCATTTTACCCATATTTCCATTTATTTATTTTTAGGAGAAAAATAATTTGAATAAAATCCAAATAAATTCCAAATTTGAAAGGGAGTTTCAAAATACTTTCAAATGACTTTCAATTTGATTCTGTTTAACTTCCAACTCATATTTCATATAATTGAAGAAGTCATTTTATCTTCTCTCGTGAAAATCATTGAGTTGCATAAAGTTTCTAAAACCTGAAATATTTCCAAACAGAATTCAAATCTTTTCAAAATCCTTTTCATTTATTTAAATGGAAGAAGTCATATCATCTTCTCTCTAGGGTTTTGTGTTTGAATTGAATTTGAATTCATGGAGATCATAAATGCAAGGTGAAAGTTTGGGAATGTCATTTCATTCCCTCTCAAGAACTTTCAAAAAGTTTCAAATTTCACTCAATTTCTCACAATCAGTTACACAACAATCAAACAAACAAGCATAATTATTTATTTAATATAACATTCCAAAATTTAGAATTTTGGGATGTTACAGTTTTGAACACAAGGATAGTGTCCGGCTCTGCAAAACAAATTCCACATACCACCGTAGAGAGAATAATTTTTCGCACTGATCTGCTGACGTATTCCGCGGCGTGACATCACACCACGGCCAAGCCTTTATTCAAATCGTTTTTTACTGTCCCACCTCAGCGCGTTTAGCGAGGCAGTTTCCTTGGCACGTCTTATCAAAGCGTAGATTGTGCCCCCTTATTCCGGGATTCTCATCAATACGGACGTGGGTAACCCATCCGCGCCATTGATTATGGCGCTTGGGAGATAAGCGAGTTTTACCAGCCGACGGGGACACATAGCTTCGTCCGTCCATATAAGGGATAAGGATCCACCTTTTCACCCACGCCTTCTTCCTTCTTTGCTCATCCATTTCACAAGACTTGAGCTCCAGCGCCCAAGTCCGCACACCCCACCTCAACCTTCTCCAACTATGTCCGGAGCGGGAGGCAAGTGGATGGTCTCCTCCGTCACGGAGGGGCACATCAAAAAGCTGCGGAAGGCCGGATACTTGTCTAGCGACATCGCGCACCGGCTACCCGACGAGGGGCAGCTCATTCCCACCCCCATGCCCCATGAGAGGGTGGTATTCCTCACCCACTTCCTCTGCGGACTAGGTTTTCCACTTCACCCATTTGTCCGGGGGCTCATGTTCTACTATGGCCTGGATTTCCATGATCTGGCCCCGAACTTCATCCTCAACATCTCGGCGTTTATCGTCGTGTGCAAGGCCTTCCTCTGCATCCAGCCCCGCTTGACTTATGGTGAAGATCTTCAATGTCAAGCCGAAGGTAGTGGGCGGCCGCCAAGCCGGAGTGCGGAGGTGCCATGGTTGGCAAGATGGCCAAAGTCCTATGGCTCGAGGGCTCCTTTGTGGAGACCATAAAGGGGTGGCAATTGGGGTGGTTCTACATCACCGAGCCACGCGACTCTCAACGGGCGGTGGCCCCCGAATTCCGATCTGGCTTCCCCACACGGCTCACATCATGGAAAGAGACGGGCCTGACGTGGGGGGACTCGGACGAGTTATCCGGACTCCAAACCTGCATCCGAAACCTGGTGGACAAGAATCTCAGGCTTGTCAACGTTATCCAGGTGATGCTCATCCTCCGGATTCTCCCATGCCAACAACGGGCCTTCAAATTGTGGGAGTTCGATCCGGCACAGCACCCGACTCTGAAAAGGCTCTTCGACACTACGTACGAAGATGCCTGGAAGGTGCTGTTCAAGGGCGGTTCAGCTCGCAGCGTCAAGCCAGCGAGGTAAGTTATTTTACCCTTTACGGGACTCTTTTTTCATAGTTTGACTCTATGCGGGATCTAAAACTCCCTAACCTTTTGACAGATCGGGTTGAAGACGCCCCGACAGATTAACCGTCCGCCCCTTTGCCGAAGACCAGCCGACGCCCGATTGACGGTTATCGGCTCCGGCACCTCACGTGGTGCCGGAGAAGAAGGCCACGGCACTCAAGGAGCTCCGGCGCCAGTGCCGCCGGACTCATCGACCGACAACCCTGAGGCGGAATCCTCCTCCGAGGAAGAGGAGGAGGAAAGAAGCCTCTCCCCGGGGAGAGAAGAAAATGAAGGCCGCCTAACCGGGAGGCCGGAGGGTCCAAGAAGGGAAGGAACCTTCCTCCGGACTTCTCCACCAACGCCGACAACGACGAGGAGGAGTGGCCAACAAGGGCCAAGCCTCTGGCGAGATCGTAAGTGTCCGGATACCCATGGCTTTTTTTTCATTGCATAGTGTTCTCTAATGCCGAACAATCATGCAGCCCGCCCAAGGACGAGCTCGCCGCTTCGTCGAGCGGGTCCCTGAATTCGTCGGAAGTGGAGAGTACTTCACTTCCAGCCGCCTCCTCACCTCACGCTGCTGACGACACCGAGGTGGGGCCCCAAGGGGGCCTGGTCAAGAGGAGGTGGCGCAGGAGGCGCCGCAAGGCAGCCTCCCGGACTCCAGGCGCGAGGGGAGCGAGACCCCCAGGGGCTCTAAGCCCGACCCTTGTCCGACTCCATACCGAACCTTCAGCGGTTCTCAAGTCCGGCAAGCGGCCCCTTCGTAGGAAGGAAGACGCCGTGTCCTCCGCCCAGCCGGGAGGCACCGGATAGCATCGAGGCGCTTAACAGCGCCTCCATCGAGGACGAGCACCGCACTGTTATGAGTGTGGTGATCCAGAAAGTTCAGTCCACCAAGAGCGGGCTGACTAAAGCCTGCAACGGCCTTCTAACAGGCTTTGAGGTAAGTTATCAATATATGTAAGAAGATTACCACATAGACAGTAGCCCCTGATGCTTAGTTCGGTGTTCGGAAAGAAAAGCCAGATTGAGGATCTAAAAAGATATACGCATGAGTCTAACATAATTATGTCAATATGGGAATGCAGGCTGCCCTGCTGACCTCTGCCAAGACCGACCGCAGAGGTCAATGCATTGAAGGAGGGCCTCGAGCGGTCCGAGAACGAGGCTCGCCAAGCCAAGAAGCAGCTCGAGGACAAGGAAGGTAAGTAATACCTTATGGAATTTAAAAAATGTGGTTGCAAAAGATAACAGGAATAACATGGGTACTGCAGGGCCACGAAGCGAGGTGGCGACCACGAAGGAGGCGGTGTCCATGACCAAAACAAAGCGGCGCGGAGTGCACCGAGCGAGAGAAGTGGGAGGCGCAGCTGGCGGAGGTACGGCAAGAGCTCCAGGCTCTCGTGGAAAAACATGAGGGTTTGGAGCGTGACTCGAAGACCCGAGAGTCCGAGCTTGCCTCGGCTCTTGAGAGTGCCAAAGCTGCTAAGGCCGAGGCCCAAAAGCCCTCCAGAGATTGAGGCAATAAATAAGATCATGGCGGGTAAGGCATTCTTTATGCAAGAGCAAGAATGTAAAAGTCAATTATCTAGTACTTACTGAATCCGGAGCTCTCCAGAGCGTTCGCCAATCTGTCATGAGTGTCTCCGATGCCGCCGCTTTCTACCGAGCGAAGAAGGGAGCTTGACAGAAAAGGTGTTTTGGTCTCGGTATGTCGAGACCGAACACCAGTGCCCTTTGAGCGACCAACTGAAGCAATTGGTCGAGCTCCACAAGGTCGCCGAACAGGCCATGAAGGGCCTTATAGCTCGGCTGTGGCCAAATGAGGCCATGCCCGGAGCTACTTCGGGCTAGTCTGGCGGTGGTGGATGTCTGTCCATGGATCAAGTCATCAAGCGCCCGTCTGTATTGAAGGTGCCCAGGGCCCTTGCCCGTGCTAAGGTGCACTGGGCAAGCTGGGCCAGCGTAGAAGCTGGTGACGGACAGGCCGCCGCCGGGCAAAGAACATCGCAAGCCCGAGAAGTATTATGAGGGCATCCTGAAGGGTGCCCGTCTTATAGCGGGTGAATGCTCCAAAGATGTAATATTTGAGTAGACTCGCATTTGTTATCCTGTACGCTGAAAACTTTTTCATATGCGCTAAGCAACGCTTTTGAATTTAAAATATTACCTTCTGTGCGGCCGTTTATCAAATTTGAGAGATGGCGAGTCGTTGGCTTCAAATTTCATGCCACGAGTGCTGGGGTGTTCGGGATAAACTTGAGCGCTCTTGTTCCCATTCTTGGGTCCTTCAAGGGAGGCGCTCAACACAACGAACCCGGCAACCGGACTATAATGCTTGAACACTCTCACTTAGCCATAGAATTCTATAATTTAAAATTTCGGCGAAGCCCCTAGTATTCGGAAGACCGAGTTTGGGGCGCTATCCACGCCTTGGCCGGACAATGCCGGTTCCTCGCTCTAAGCGGCATAAGTCTTTAGGGACTCGAAGAAACCTCTCGAACAGCGACCAGCTCTCGCCTTATCATGACGGTCAGTTTTAGCTTGCTCCACTGAGGTGCTCAACCCAGCTCAACCGGGGCACAATCGCAGTGGTTCTCCCAGCGCTACCTTAGCCGATATAACGGAACGTAAGGTACCAAAACATGGGAGCCGGGCAAACCCAACTATTGACCCAAGACATGATTCGGAGCCGATGCATATAATGCTATAAGTTCGGGGTGCCGCACTTGTGAAAGCGTTCGGACTTGTCACACCATGTTTTTGGGGTACATAAGCCCCTGGTGTATTGGCTGTACCAAATTGTACGGTTGCGCAATGTCATAAATGAACATATATAATGGGAAAGAATGCAATAATAGGCAAGAGCTATATATTGGTTATTCAAAAGAAACTGCAAATAAAAGCAAAACGATACAAATTGTGCGATAAGCAAGGTACGGGACTTTCGACATGTCCCCCTTCCAGGGGTAAGTTTGCGGTGTGGTATGTAAAACAGGTATACTGCTCGTAATAGAGACCACCTAGACACTCGACGCAGTTTTCGCTTCCCTGGCTGTTGCATCGTATTCGGGCGCAAATGCCGGACAGGCTTCGGAGAACAGAGTCCTGAAAGTAAAAGGAAGAAAAAAAAAGGAATGACACAAACGGGAGCCCCTAGTGCGGTCTAGCCGCATTCTGGGCGTGCCATGGTCGTGGCCCGTCCCCTATGCCCATGGTGCTTCAAAGCGCAATTACGTGCCAGAGTAATCGGCTTCGCGAGTTCGCGAGGGCTGGGGTTGGGGCTGCATTACTATGCTTGTTCGAACGTGCGAGCGGTCTTGCTGTAGGTTACTCCGGGCGCGCTTGACAGTGTCCGATTGTTTATTGGCCGGACTGGAGAATTGCCTTAAGAGGCTGTTCTGCACTTCTGCCGCAAGGGCGGCCGTATGCTCCTCTGTTCGGAGGGAGCGTTCGGTGTTTCCATTGACCGTGATTACGCCTCGAGGGCCTGGCATCTTGAGTTTGAGGTACGCGTAGTGCGGCACCGCATTGAATTTTGCGAATGCGGTTCGTCCGAGCAGTGCGTGATAGCTGCCGCGGAACGGGACTATGTCGAAGATTAACTCCTCACTCTGGAAGTTATCCGGGACCAAGACCACTTCAAGTGTAACGGAGCTCGTGCAATTGGCCTCTACACCTGGAATGACGCCTTTAAAGGTCGTCTTTGTGGGTTTGATCCTTGACGGTCTATGCCCATTTTATGCGACCGTATCCCGATAAATCAGGTTCAGGCTGCTACCGCCGTCCATCGGGACTCGTGAGGTGAAATCCATCAATAATTGGGTCAAGAACCAATGCGGCGAAACCGCCGTGACGGATGCTAGTGGGTGGTCCTTCGATCGAAGGTGATCGGGCAGAAGACCATGGGTTGAACTTGGGCGATCGCTCCATCGCCAGATACGTCCCTTAGTGCGCGCTTCCGCTCCCTTTTGGGTATGTGGGTTGAGTATATCATGTTCACCGTCCGCACTTGTGTGGGAAAGCCCTTCTGTCCTCTATTTTTCGGCGGCCGGGGCTCTTCCTCGTCATCACTATGCAGCCCCTTGTCGTTGTTTTCGGCGCTTAGCTTGCCTGCTTTCTTGAACATCCAACAATCCCTGTTGGTGTGGTTGGCTAGTTTTTCGGGGGTGCCATGTATCTGGCACAAGCGATCGAGTATTCGGTCCAAGTTGGACGGGCCCTGGGTATTTCTTTTGAATGGCTTCTTCCGCTGACCGGGTTTAGAGCCTCTGAATCCGGCATTTACTATCGTATCTTCAGCATTATCACTGTTAATGTGGCGTTTATGCTTGTTGCGATGCGACCTGCCATTGCTGTCCTTGGTATCCGAACTACCAGGGTGTTTGGCCAAGTTGTTGCTTCGAGCTAGCCAGTTGTCCTCTCCCGCGCAAAAGCGGGTCATGAGTGTGGTGAGGGCTGCCATGGATTTTGGCTTTTCCTGTCCTAGGTGCACGGCTAGCCACTCGTCATGGATGTTGCGTTTGAAGGCTGCAAGCGCCTCTGCATCCGGACAAATGACGATCTGATTTTTCTTTGTTAGGAACCGCGTCCCGTAATTGTCCGCCGATTCTTCCGGCTGCTGAATTATATGGCTAAGGTCATCGGCGTCTGGTGGTCGCACATATGTGCCCCGGAAGTTATCAAGGAATGCGGCTTCCGTGTCCTCCCAACAACCGATTGACTCTGGCGGCAAGCTGTTGCGCCAATGCCGAGCTGGTCATTTAAGCTTGAGTGGGAGGTATTTGATGGCATGTAGATCATCACCGGGCCATGTGGATATGGAGGAGATAGTCCTCGATCCGCATCGTAGGATCTGTGGTACCATCGTATGATTCGATTTTTACGGGTTTGAAGCCCTCGGGGATTTTATGATCCATTACTTCATCTGTGAAGCATAGTGGGTGTGCAGCGCTCAGATATTGGGCTATATCACGACGCAACTCATATGAGCTTTGTCTACTGTGTTCGGCCCGGCCGGGTTTGCTGTATCCGGCGTGACGGTAATCATCCCGAGTCGTTGGGCGCCCACGCGATCTGTAGATTGATCTTTTATCTTTGCCTTATCCTCCAATATATCTCGCAAGTCCGGCGCGTTTTCCCGTGCCTTGGTACTTTTTGAGCGGCGTCGGGGCGTGGCTTGAGCGGAGGGCCGAGAGGCTTCTCTGTCGCGGCCACGGGGTGGCCAGTCTGCCATGTCGTGCGCTGGTGACGTGGGTGCTTCCTCCTCTGATCGAGGCAACGGCCTGCGTTTGGGGTAGCTTTTGGAGGGGCGCTCGAAGTTCATACTCTCCGCCGCAAGGACTTCACCCATCCGCCGCCCAGCGTGTCTTGGTCAGCTCTAAGTTGTTGCTGCTTTTTCTTGAGGCTGCTTGCCGTGGCCATGAGCCCTGCGTTTAAAACGCTCTTGTTCGACGGGTCCTCTGGCACGACGAATTGGCTGTCGTCGAGGCTTGCCTCGCCTTCGGAGGGGGGGGCACATAATTATCGCCCTCTACCTCTCTTCGCCGCATTGTCGTATGGACTTGCTTCTCCCTCCTCCCGCTGAGTCCCATCGAGGGGGTCGTCTTCGGCACCGTCCGGTATTATTGTCTCCGTGCCGGAATCGCCGCTTTGACCGTGGCGGGATTTAGAGCGGCGCCACCGACGCCGGGCGCTTGGGTTGTTTCTTGGAGGGGTCATCCTCCGCCGTTCCATCGCCATTCCCATCTTTTGGGATGTCCGCCATGTATATGCCATACGACGAGGTGGCCTTCCAGTGCCCCGTGGGCGCTGGCTCTTGGTCGTCTCCGGCACCGTCGTCCATACCGTCGATGTCTTCGGAGTCGAAGTCGAGCATGTCGGTTAAATCATCGACAGTGGCTACAAAGTGGGTGGTGGGTGGGCGTTGAATTTCTTCGCCGTCCGAATCCCAACCTTCCTGACCATAGTTCGCCAGGGCTCTCGACAAAGAGAGAGACTTTAATGAGTTCAGGATATCGCCAAAGGGCGAAAAGTGCTGAAAAGATGTCCGTGGCGGTGAACTCCATAACCGCGCCCAGCTTGATTCGACCGTAGAGGCGCTGGAGGTTCGAGTCCGTAAAGGAGTCCGGCACACAGGAGTCACGAAGCCGCCATAAATGACATGGATGGTGTTCGGCTCAATCGTCGTGGAGATTTCAGCCCCCAAGGCGGTGTCCAACCAACCGTCCTCGATCGGCAAAACCGGCTCCGGATTAAGGGTCGGAGCGGATACTGGTGCGGCCTCCAGGGCGCTGTTCGGCGGCAGAGCTAGATCATACCCATCGGGACAGTGCGGCGCGCTCGGCTGTGGTTCGAATCCGTCGAAGATCAAATCTCCGCGGACATTGGCCGTATAGTTCAGGCTTCCAAATCTGACCTGATAGCCAGGGGCGTAGCTTTCAATCTGCTCCAGATGGCCTAGCGAATTGGCCCGCAGCGCAAAGCCGCCGAATACGAAGATCTGTTCGGGGAGAAAAGTTTCACCCTGGACTGCGTCGCTGCTGATGGTTGAAGGAGCCATCGGGCCTATAGGTGACGACATAGAGGAACTCTCAATGAAAGCACCAATGTCGGTGTCAAAACCGGCGGATCTCGGGTAGGGGTCCCGAACTGTGCGTCTAGGCGGATGGTAACAGGAGACAAGGGACACGATGTTTTTACCCAGGTTCGGGCCCTCTCGATGGAGGTAATACCCTACTCCTGCTTGATTAATATTGATGATATGGGTAGTACAAGAGTAGATCTACCACGAGATTAGAGAGGCTAAACCCTAGAAGCTAGCCTATGGTATGATTGTTGTTCGGCCCCACGGACTAAAACCCTCCGGTTTATATAGACACCGGATAGGGCTAGGGTTACACAGTAGTCGGTTACAATGGTAGGAGATCTACATATCCGTATCGCCAAGCTTGCCTTCCACGCCAAGGAAAGTCCCATCCGGACACGGGACGAAGTCTTCAATCTTGTATCTTCATAGTCCAGGAGTCCGGCCAACGGTGATAGTTCGGCTATCCGGACACCCCCTAGTCCAGGACTCCCTCAGCCCCCGACTGTTACTTTGTGGTGGAGCGACAGGGCAGGTTGAGACCGCCTAGGAGAGAGGTGGGCATGGCCTAGTCGGCGTTCGCGGATACTTAACACGCTTAACGAGATCTTGGTATTTGATCTGAGTCTGGCCATTTGGTCTATACGCACTAACCAACTACGTGGGAAAGATATGGGCACTCGGCGTCGTGGTATCAGCCGAAGCCTTCGTGACGTCAGCGACTGAGCGGCGCGCGCTGGTTTGGAACGTAAGCCTGCTCTTGTATTAAGGGGGCTAGTTCTGCTTCCGGCCGCCATACGCAACGTCAGGTGTGCTAAGGGCGATGGGCCTGCACTGTCGCTTAGGTTTAGACCGGCGTCGACCTCTCTGTTGGCCTAGGTGGGGCTGCGGCGTGTTGATCTTCTACGGCCGGGCATGACCCGTAAAAGTGTGTCCGCCAAATGGGATCAAGCGTGTTGGGTTATGTGGTGCACCCCTCAGGGAAGTTAATCTATTCGAATAGCCGTGATCTTGATAACAGGGCGACTTGGAGTTGTACCTTGACCTTATGACAACTAGAACCGGATACTTAATAAAACACACCCTTCCAAGTGCGGATACAACCCGGTGGTCGCTCTCTACTGTGGCTACGAGGAGAGGATCGCCGGGTAGGATTATGCTATGCGATGCTACTTGGAGGACTTCAGTCTACTCTCTTCTACATGCTGCAAGACGGAGGCTGCCAGAAGCATAGTCTTCGACAGGATTAGTTATCCCTCTCTTATTCTGCATTCTGCAGTTCAGTCCACTGATATGGCCCTTTACACATATACCCATGAATATGTAGTGTAGCTCCTTGCTTGCGAGTACTTTGGATGAGTACTCACGGTTGCCTTGTTCCCCCTTTTTCCCCATATCTCTACCCGATTGCTGCGACCAGACGATGGAGTCCTGTGAGCGACGCCACCGTCGCATTTAACTCCTACTACATCGGAGGTGCCTACTACTACGCTGCCTCACGACGACCAGGAGTAGTTTAGGAGGATCCCAGGCAGGAGGCCTGCGCCTCTTTCGATCTGTATCCCAGTTTGTGCTAGCCTTCTTAAGGAAAACTTGTTTAACTTATGTCTGTACTCAGATATTGTTGCTTCCTCTGATTAGTGTATGATTAATGTATGATTGAATCGGGGGCGTCACAAGTTGGTATCAGAGCCGACTGCCTATAGGAATCCCCCTTCCCAACTCCTTGGCCGAAGTTGAGTTTAGACATTACAAAACTTTACTAACATGGTTGTGTGCCTTATGGGCCCACGTCGCCATTGGGTGGTGCTAGGATCTTTTACTCCTTGTCTATACTCTAGGACTCTGATCTCTCTTCTATTCGGGTTAAGTGAATTTTACTAAATCTAACATTAGGATCTCGTTATCACTTTCACCCGGAGAGCCTCTTATTACTGATGATTGTCTGCTGCACGTGAAGACCATGAAGATACTCTCCGCTGTTAACCCGAGAACTTGTGTTCATCGCGTTTGCAATTCTCTTCCACCGTCAACCCTTATGGATAACTACTTGCAGTTGTTATTCTTACATTCATCCATAGTTGGTCTTGTTATTACAAGATACCCCGAAACACTCGTCGTTGTTTCGATAATCCTTTGAGCTTACTGCCTTGCTGTTCTTTGTCACCTGAATACCCAAACGGATACTTCCTCGCACTTGCCGAGTATCCCCTCATCCCTAGTCGTTCATGTGTTTCACATAAGTCCTCGAAATACCATTTGATTTTCTGAAAATCCTCAGCAGCCCGTTGCTCTTGATTTCCTTGCCTTCCGGCATTATGGTTAATTCCATACTTCTAGTAATCTCCGTTGACATCCTCTGTCACTATCATTTCGAGTCACTTGATTCGATATGTTTTGAATGCTCGCAATCCTAAATCCGATCCTAGAATTCATCCTTCCAAATTTCGCGTCATTTTGAACATGAGCTGGTTCTCGCCAATCAGATTGCCATTGATTGTACCCCTAAGTTTATTCAACTTATCCATCCTTGATCAGAGCGTTTGCTCCAGATCCCTTGATTTGAAAATCATAATTCCTTTGTTATTTAAATGATGAATTATTCAGATGTTCTATAAACCGATGCCTTTTGCATTCTTTTTCCTTCTGATTGAGTACCGATACTCACATCAGATTTCGGGTGGTCCGCGAGACCAATTTCTTGGTTATTATCCGACAGTGTCCTTCATATCCAATAACGTTGAGAGTTTCTCCCCTGATACATAATACCTTTGGTAAATTGTGTCCTCTGCCTTTGGCAAGTTATATCCTATGCTTGTGGCAACCATGTGCTCTGCTTCGAGCATGTGTTAATTGATCCTAAAGTTCATGATATATGTTCTAAGATGCCCCGATGGGTTGAACCTATGCTTTTCTTAATATATGTGATCCTGAAAGATTTCACGTGTCATACTTATCTGGTATTGCACCAGGTAAAAAACTTTCAACAACTAATGTCATTTTCGAAATATGAGAGGTGAATGGAAGGTTATGCATTGAGGAAGTGGGAGTCGACCTTGAACTTTGTGTTCATGCCCATGGAAACGATGTTGAGCTTATCATGATAGCTTCTCGTAACAACAATTATTCACTTAATTTGATCTTGTGTCTATGATTTTGTCCTTTGCAATCGTGGTTCCAACCGTGATTGTTCTTCTTAGATCCCATTCTCGGACAAGTTAAAAGTACTTGCCTTCTGCAGATCATTACGTCTGCCCAACCTCTATTTTGATCTACCTTTGAGTACTACCCCCTGGTATCTCGAGGATATCAACCCACTACACTACATCTTATGAATTTCTAATGAAGTAGTACCTTCCCTATCATAGTGACTCCACGGGTTCTGGGTTGTCGTCAACCGAGAACATCCGTAAGTGAACCGATTCCGCGCTCCAATAAGTAATTTTTGTTGCTTATGAGTTTAATAATCCTTGAAGTCATTCCTAGCCTGATTGGCTATATCCTAATCGTGCTAAATTTTAACTGTGCTACCTGGTCCTTAACCCTGGAGCACAACCATTGATGGTGAGCTAAGCTTATGTCGATTTCCTCGTCTTATCATTCCACCTTGAACAACAAGCTTGATTCCGAGATGGTGTCGTATCCATGGTTCAAAAAAAAATCTTTTGCTGCATCAGTCCTTTTACTTGATGTAGTGGATGTTCAATTACATCTTCATGAAACCTCTCAACAAAATTTGTCATGATCATCATCAGCATTCTGAGTTCTTCCAGGATATCAATTGAATTCATGATGAGAAATACAATCCTTGCCCCTCGATGATTTGTGTTATCATCAACCACTTTATTACCTTCCCTCCAACACAAACTTGTTCGTGTTTTGTGTTATACCTTGAGTTCCTTGCTACCCAGCATTGTTCTCCTTTACCTTGGAATATTACCACCTTTTATGTCGAGAATGTTGTGGGGATTGCTCCACCTCTTAGAAATTCTCGGTATGATGATACTTCTCACCATCACCATTCTTCCTTGGTCCCCGTGTTGTTTTTAACCAGGATACCAATATGCTAACGATGTTGTTTGAGTTCTGTACTTCTAGCAACCCTATTGCTTTGAAGTTAATGATCGACAGTTCGTCCTTAGACTATTGGTTATTGAATTGTCACTCTAACATTGAGCTTGCTGCCTAAGGTCATACTTTGGGCACACCTTTCAACTAATGATTGATGGTGTATGTTTTCCTAGAGCATACAACATTATATCATTTGAATTGACAAATGTTATCCCGTTGTTCACATAATTGTGGAAATCCATCCTTTTGGAAATCTTGAGGAATTGTCACTTAGTCCATCAGCCACCTCATCGTCCTCTCCTTGGTTAAATGATGAACTCTTGTTTTGGGTCTCGCTTCCATAGTTCATTTCCCGAGAATCTTACAATGACATCTCGTCAATTTGTGTTGCACCTTTTCTTCTCAAGCATCCTGAGTCTGAGGTATCGTAACACCGATCAGATCTGAATCTCGGTCATATATGATGGTTGGAACATATTCCCAAGAGTTATGACAAGGTAATGTCATGCCTAGCACACCTGTCCGGAGGAACTATTGTTATAGTTTCCTTTTAGCAAGATTATCCATTTCTCCATGAGGAAATTGTAAGACTTATTCTACAAGTTGTTCCTAATGGATCCTTCATATATCCAAAGGCTGACCTTTGCTTGAAGACCATGTCAATGCTATCTCGAAGTATGTCTGTGATACTCTGATTTTCGACAAGAACATTTGAAGCCCAATGCTAAATGTTTCCTGCTCAATTATCCTAACACCATTGTATGGGTAATGTCATGAAATTTCTCTCCCCTACCTAAGGGGTTTTCTTCATAATATCCAGTCATGGATATCATGCTCTGCTTGTCCTTGGGAAGGATATACCCCTGAATTATGTGTTTAAATTTCCTTTCCATTGTTCTGTTTAACCTAATGGTCACATTTTCCTTTCCATTGGTTTGTTTGACCTTTCTTGTGATCTATATAATCTAAGCAGTAATAATTCACTGCTTATGTAAACACCTTGGTGTACAACTCTGCCAGTGAGACCCTGTTTCTATTGTTGATGACATTTCGGTAACCGCTGATGGATGAGAACTTTGCCTCTTGGCCCGCCTCGTTTCAACGAGCAGGAAAATGGTTCTCTTCGTCCCTCGCCCTTGGTACCGACGTTGTTGCCGACATAACTGACATGCTACTCTCTGACATGCCTTGCTATCGTGATCGTACAAGATGTCAGCCCCCTTTCTACTTTTAACCCACATGGTGGGCCCATAATCCACAATTCCACAGGATCGAAACCTGACTTTCCTGTACAACCTGTTGTCAAAGTTATTCCTCATGCTTGACTTTGTATGTAATTCACGGGCCACTTGCCTGTTGATCTATTCTGGTATAGGACACAATACTTATTCCCGTTGCTCTGAGCCCCTTTCGCACTCTGCTTCAGGAAATGAACGATTGCCTATCCGCTTGAAACTTCTTATTGCACCGTCTTACTTTGCTCTCGATGTGTGTCATTTGTTCAACTCGAGAGATACTCATATGTTCATTCTTGGGATACCCCCGGATGAATTTCCCTTATAACATCCTATCATTGTAGAGCTGCCCCTTACCTATTCGTAAGTACGATGGAGTTCCCCGAAGAAAGGACGACAACTTCATCATGATGCTTTGGAATAAAGAATTGAAGACATCAACGAAAAGGATTAACTTCTTCAAGAAGAATCGTTAGAATTTCGTAACCTATTCTTCCCCCTAAGTCCCCCTCCTAAATCTTGGGATGAGATTTCTTGTAGTGGAGGAGAATTGTGACGCCCGGATAGTTAGCTACAGTAATCCCACGTTAATGATGACACGTCACCTCTGTCACTGTAGTTAATCTCGGGTTAATTCAAAACCGTTTCAAATTTAAATCCTAAATAAGTCAAACGACAAAAGTTTTCAAATATTAAAATAAAAATGATCGGGCTATGTCAATTATTGCATCGGTAATTATGGTGAAGTAAACACATTTTTATAAAATGCCTAAATACTTTTAAATGAATTAAAACAGAAAACAAATAATAAAAGAAAATACAAAAGGGAAAACCAAACAGAAAACAAAAAAAGGAGAAAACCCTCCCCCCCACTGGGCCGACTGGCCCAGCTGGCCACCGCCCCCCTTTTTCGGGCCTCGACCTAATTGGCCCAGCCGGCCGAACCCCCCCCCCCCCACTCCACTTAACCCCCCACTCCCACCGGTCCAACCCTAGCCACCACCCACTTCCCCCCTCTCGTTACCCCACTCCTCCCTGAAATATCTCCCTCCCCCATCTCTCCCGATTGGATCGGGAGGGGGAACAAACCGCCGACGCCGATGCCCCGATCCCGTCGCCCCGGAGCTGCCACGCCGTTGCCGGACCTCGTCGCCGCCTCACCGTCCTCCTCCTCGCCTCCTCGTCCCTCTCCTCGCCGGAACGACGTCCCCGTCACCCCCCTCGACCACGTCACCGCTCGACGACCACCGACGCCGCCGCTGGATCTGCGTTGTCGAAGCCACCCGCCGGAGATCGCAACCTCGCCGGCCTGCTGCCTCTCCGTCGCCCGGTCGTCCCCGACCTCCTCCCCGCGCTCCACTGCCGCGAACCCTACAACCATGGTGAGGCCCCCGGCCTTCCCTTCCCCTCGCTCGCACGTCGACCCGCACCAGCACACGACCACCACCCTCTGCCCCGTCCTCCTGCGTCGGCTGCTGCTTCCCGAATCATGCGCGCCCAGTTCCTCTGTCTTTGTCATCTGCGCCTCGCCGCTACCGCGCCCGTCTTGCTCGCCACACGCCGCGCCCGCAGCTCCCTCCGCCGTGCCGCTTGGCCCCAGCCGCGCCCGCACCACCGCACCTGTGGCCGCACCGCCCGGTCCTTGCCTCCGTCTCCCCTGCTCCCGCTCCGCCACGCGTCGCCTGGACGCGATCCGTCTCGGTCTGCGTCGTCGCCGCCTCGACGGCAATGACGTGCTTCGCCATCCCCGTTGGTCGCGCGCTGAGGCAGCATGACGGGCGCCCGATTGGTTGCATAACGCCGCTAGCGCCTCGAATCCATTATGGCCCCTAGGGCCAATGACAGAGGCCCCGTAAGCGATTTTGTTAAAATAAGAGGGAATAAAAAGAATGTTAGAATAAATAAATTATTAATAAATTAACTAAATAAATAATTAAAATAGTTAATGAATTTATTAAGTTAATTAATCATGTTTAATTAATCTAATTAAGTAGATAGTTTAATTAAACCCTAATTAGACTAATCAGTCAATGACGAATGGGACCCACACGTTAGTTGACCAGTCAACGCCTTTGTTGACTGCTGATGTCATGCTGACGTCAGCGTGCACTGTTCTGGATAATGTTAAATTTAAATAAACAAATAAATACTAAAAATGAATTACATCTTTTAAAATTAATATAAAATAAACCGTAGCTCAGATGGAAAAACTTTGTACATGAAAGTTACTCACAACAACGAGACGAATCCGGATACGCAGCCCGTTCGTCCGCCACACATCCCTAGCATAGCAAACACGCAACTTTCCCCCTCCGGTTCATCTGTCCGAAAACGCGAAACACCGGGAATACTTTCCCGGATGTTTCCCCCCTTCACCGGTACCACCTCATACCGCGTTAGAACACGTCTAGCTCTGCTTGTTGTCCTGTTATGCACTTGCTTGCTATGTATTTACTGTTTCTCCCCCCTCTTCTCTCCGGTAGACCCCGTGACGATGTTGATGCCCCTGTGGTCGACTACGTCACCGACGACCCCTCCTTCTTGTCTGAGCAACCAGGCAAGCCCCCCCTTGATCACCAGATATCGCCTATTCTCTTCTATACTGCTTGCATTAGAGTAGTGTAGCATGTTACTGCTTTCCGTTATTCCTATCCCAATGCATAGCATGTCCTTGCTACTACTGTTGACACCTTTATCTGCAATCCTACATGCTTAGTATAGGATGCTAGTATTCCATCAGTGGCCCTACATTCTTGTCTGTCTGCCATGCTATACTACTGGGTTGTGATCACTTCGGGAGGTGATCACGGGCATATACTATATACTTTACACTATTACATTACCTGTGATACTGTTTGGAGATGGGGGCTGGAAGGACAGGTGGCTCAATCCCGGTAGAGGTGGGCCTGGGTTCCCGACGGCCCCGACTGTTACTTTGTAGTGGAGTGACAGAGCAGGTTGAGACCGCCTAGGAGAGAGGTGGGCCTAGCCCTGGTCGGCGTTCGCGGATACTTAACACGCTTAACGAGATCTTGGTATTTGATCTGAGTCTAGCCATTTGGTCTATACGCACTAACCAACTACGTGGGAAAGATATGGGCACTCGGCGTCGTGGTATCAGCCGAAGCCTTCGTGACGTCAGCGACTGAGCGGCGCGCGCCGGTTTGGAACATAAGCCTGCTCTTGTATTAAGGGGGCTAGTTCTGCTTCCGGCCGCCCACGCAACGTGCAGGTGTGCTAAGGGCGATGGGCCTGACCCACTGCACTTAGGTTTAGACCGGCGTCTTGACCTCTCTGTTGGCCTAGGTGGGGCTGCGGCGTGTTGATCTTCCATGTCGGGCATGACCCACAAAAGTGTGTCCGCCAAATGGGATCAAGCATGTTGGGTTATGTGGTGCACCCCGCAGTGAAGTTAATCTATTCGAATAGTCGTGATCTTCGTAATGTGAGACGACTTGGAGTTGTACCTTGACCTTATGACAACTAGAACCGGATACTTAATAAAACACACCCTTTCAAGGGCGACATACAACCGGTGGTCTCTCTCTAACAGGGCTACGAGGAGAGGATCGCGGGTAGGATTATGCTATGCGATGCTACTTGGAGGACTTGATCTACTCTCTTCTACATGTTTGCAAGATGGAGGCTGCGAAGCGTAGTCTTCGACGAGATTAGTTATCCCTCTCTTATTCTGGCATTCTGCAGTTCAGTCCACTGATATGGCCCTTTACACATATACCCATGCATATGTAGTGTGGCTCCTTGCTTGCGAGTACTTTGGATGAGTACTCACGGTTGCCTTGTTCCCTCTTTTTCCCCATATCTCTACCCGATTGCTGCGACCAGACGATGGAGTCCAGGAGCCAGACGCCACCGTCGACGACGACTCCTACTACACTGGAGGTGCCTACTACTACGTGCTGCCCGCTGACGACGACCAGGAGTAGTTTAGGAGGATCCCAGGCAGGAGGCCTGCGCCTCTTTCGATCTGTATCCCAGTTGTGCTAGCCTTCTTAAGGCAAACTTGTTTAACTTATGTCTGTACTCAGATATTGTTGCTTCCGCTGACTCGTCTATGATCGAGCACTTGTATTCGAGCCCTTGAGGCCCCTGGCTTGTATTATGATGCTTGTATGACTTATTTATGTTTTAGAGTTGTGTTGTGATATCTTCCTGTGAGTCCCTGATCTTGATCGTACACGTTTGCGTGTATGATTAGTGTACGATTGAATCGGGGGCGTCACATGAGGACAGTGAGATGACCCCAAGGTCCCGTCTTGATGAAGACAGTGAGTTGAAGCTACTCACCAGCAGGTGTGAGACAACCTCTGCGATCATTGCCTCAATCGATTCGACTTCTTCAGTCTCAACTTAAAGCGGAAAGGCTTGCTTCAGCTCAGCTCCGACTTGAAGTCAAAGATGCAATGAAGATGTCAGAGGACTGCCGTGCACACCATCATGCCTTAAATCTAGTGTTGATGCATCTACCGTTGACACAACTGAGGTCTACTCAGCTTCTTCACTACTTTATGGGCCCGAGCTTGCTGTGCCTAGTGCCTTCAAGTGCTCTCGCTTTGTATATTCTTTTGTCGGTAGCGTTTATTTGCAATCGTGGCGAACTTTGATGCCCAAAGGATGTAATATGTGATAGCCGTGATAGCCTAGCGTAAGTTGCTTGCTTATTTATTTCCTTGTTGTCTTTTTTATTTGTTTGCTTGTAGTCATTGCAGTTCTTTTTCCGCGGTTTGCTAGTGGCTGCAATAACCTATTTTTTGAAACTAGGTTACAATAACCATGGGCTAATATTTATTGTAGTGATAGTGGGCCTCCTACGGGCCGTAGAAACAGTGGGCCTTCTACGGGCCGTAGAAACAATGGGCCTTCTACGGGCCGTATCATCAATTGGCCTTATACGGGCAGTATGATAACATGGGCCAATAATAGGCCGCATTATGGCCATAAACGGGCTAGAGTTGGAATGGTCCGTTCATGGGCCGACCATAACGGGCCATTGTTAATAGGTCGTATTTCATGACGCTATGAAAACGACCAACATATTAACGGACCACAAACCGGCCGACTGTAACCACGGGCTGAATTTGGCCCACAAGCAGAAAATGACAGTAACGGGCCGTAAGTTAATAGGCCAAGAGTTACATAGGGCCTCATATGGGCCGAAAGACTTCATGGGCCATACATGGGCCAGAAGTGAAAATGGGCTGGAATCATATTGGGTGGCCCAGATGACGCTATTGGGCCTAATTCGGATAGGGCATAACGGGCATTGGGTTAGTGGGCTGTAAATGGGCTATATGCGAACAGGCCGTTAACAGGCTTTCCATGGGCCGGCCCGCCACCTTTTGACCAAGTCAAACAGGTCGGCCTTTTCACATGAATGGGCCTCTGTTGGGCCGTGCCACGTGTTGATGTATCATAGGCGCCTTCTGTCCAATGAGTGGATGACATCTGTCCCAACGATGAGCCGGCACGTGTTTCCTCCATCCAATGATGATTTTACACGTGGAAAATCCCCATTGGTAGGGGTTGTTAACGGTTATCAGATCCAAAACCCGACCCGATAGCTTAACGGCGTTCCGTTACGGTGGATGCCACGTGTCGGTCACCCTTGACGAAAGCACTTCGCGGACGCGATTTATCGTCATGGAAGTGGACACTTCCGTGATGATAATTTTGGTAATGTCATGGAACACTTCTACGATAGCACATGAATGACTATCTTGATTCTGTCATAAAATCATCATGGATGTACATGGATGACAAAAAACGCGACCTACTGTGACAAACACGTATCATCACGGAAGTGTATTTTTTTGTAGTGTCATATGGGACAATATATATAACGTGACGTTCTTTTGCATTAAGGGATTTGGCATACAAACAAATAAGCGCATGTCAACCTCTGCTTCCCTCTGCGAAGGGCCTATCTTTTACTTTTATGCATTTACTTTTATGTAAGAGTCAAAGTATTCTTCCGTATTCTTTTTATTTTCTCTTTTTGCAAGCATCATGTGGTGAGGAAAGATCTAGGCACATATATCCAGTTGGATATGAGTGGGCATGAGTTATTATTGTTGACATCACCCTTGAGGTGAATATGTTGGGAGGCGAAACTATAAGCCCCTACCTTTCTATGTGTCTGGCTGAAACCTTTTGTTCATGGGTATGTTGTGAGTGTTGATGTCTACTACGCAAGTTTATTCTTGTAGACTCGTGTTGGGCCTCCAAGCGCAGAGTTTTGTAGGATAGTAGCAATTTTACCTCAAGTGGATGACCTAAGGTTTATCAATCCGTGGGAGGTGTAAGATGAAGATGGTCTCTCTCAAACGACCCTGCAACCAAATACAAGAAATCTCTTGTGTCCCCAACACACCCAATACAATGGCAAATTGTATAGGTGCACTAGTTCGACGAAGAGATGGTGATAAAAGTGTAATATTGATGGTAGAAATATATTTTTATAATCTGAATAAATAAAACAACAATGTAGCAAATAGTAAATGGGCACAAAACGGTATTGCAATGCTTGAAAATGAGGCCTAGTGTCCGTACTTTCGCTAGTGCAATCTCTCACAGTGCTAACATAGTTGGATCATATGATTATCCCTCAAAGTGCAATAAAGAATCACTCCCGAGTTCCTATTAGCAGAGAACAAAAGATAGAAATTGTTTGTAGGATACGAAACCACCTCAAAGCTATTCTTTCCGATCAATCTATCCTAGAGTTCATACTAAAATAACACCATATGACACACATCAACCAACTCTAATGTCACCTAGATACTCCAATGTCACCACGAGTATCCATGAGTTAATTCTATGATATGCATCAAACAACTTCATGATCATAATATTAAATCCACACAAAGAACTACAAAGAGACCCCAAAGTTTCTATCAGAGAAAAGATAATAAAAACATGCATCAACCCCTATGCATAGATCACCCCAATGTCACCTCGGGAATCCGCAAGTTGAGTGCCATAACATACACCAAGTGAATAAATATGACACCCCATTGTCACCTCAAGTATTCATACCGCAAGACATACATGATGTGTCCTCATATCTGAATATTCAATCCGACAAGACAAAACTTCAAAGGGTAAATATTCAATTCATCACAACAAGAGTATAGAGGGGAGAAACATCATATGATCCATCTATGTTAACAAAGCCCATGATATAGATCACGAGAGAGAGAGAGGGATTAAACACATAGCTACTGGTACAAACCCTCAGCCCTGAGGGTGGACTACTCCCTCCTCATCATGGTGGCCGCCGGGATGATGAAGATGGCCACTGGTGATGATTCCCCCCTCCGGCAGGGTGCAGAAACGGGTCTAGATTGGTTTTCGGTGGCTATAGAGCCTTGCGGCAGCGGAACTTCTGAAATAGGTTAACCTCGAAGGGTTTCGGAATATTTGGGAATTTATAGTGCAAAGAGGGGGTGCGGGAGGCCACCGAGGTGGGCACAACCCTCCTGGGCGCGCATGGGGGAAATCAATATCAAACGGAGTCCAAACACCGCGAAACTTTTTGTGGATTTTTTATGGACCAGAGGACACCCAATGGACCAGAGCAATACCTGGGGGGTGCCCCGAGGGGGCACAACCCACCAGGGTGCGCCTGGGCACTAGGCAAAAACAACAACTGGCACTGGGCACTGGGTCAATAGGTTAGTCCCAAAAAATGATATAAAGTTGCTATAAAATGATTGTAAAACATCCAATAATGATAGAATAACAACATGAATACTTCATAAATTATAGATATGTTGAGACGTATCAGCATCCCCAAGCTTAATTCCTACTCGTCCTCGAGTAGGTAAATGATAAAAGAAATAATTTATGAAGTGTGAATGCTAGCAAAGTGCACAAGTTTGATCAATGATAATTTCAATCACTTTTCCTAGCATCATGACAACAATTCTTTCTCATAAAACTTCTCATGTTATAGTGGCAACCAACTCACATGTTAAGGTTCAAACAATGAACTCTCTTGAAACTCAACAACCTATGTTCTTAGTCACCAAGCAATTGCAATTCAACTTATTCAATGGAGTTTAAGTAAGATCTCCACATACTCAACCATCATATAGTCTTCTATGATTGCTAACACTCACCGCGTACACATGAGCAAAACGTTTAAACCGGACACATAGAAAGATAGGGGCTTATAATTTCGCCTCGCAACGTGTTCACCTCAAGGGTGATGTCAACAATAGTAACTCATGCTACCCATATCCAACTGGATATATGTGCCTAGATCTTTCCTCACCACATGATGCTTGCCAAAGGAGAAAAATAAAAAAGGAATAGAGAGAAAAACTTTGACTCTTGCATAAAAGTAAATACTGAAAAGTAAAAGATAGGCCCTTCAAAGGGGGAAGCAGAGGTTGCCATGCACCTATTTGTTTGTATGCTCAATCCCTTAGTGCAAAAGAACGTCACATTTTAATGCCCCTTATGATAGCAACCTTTATTATGCAGTCTGTCGCTTTTATTCTTTGACATCACAAGTTCGTACAACGCTCAATTTTCTCTTACACTAAATGATCTAACACTTTTAGAAGCAATTTTTATTTCCTTATTGCACCGATGACAACTTACTTGAATGATCTTGCTCAATCCTTAGGTAGGTATGGTGGACTCTTGAAAATAAGATTCGGGTTTAAGGGTTTTTTGGATGCACAAGTAGTATCTCTACTTGGTTTGGAATTTTTGGCTAGCAAAGATGGGGGGCAAGCACCACATGTTGAAGGATCTATGACAATATAACTTCTATGTGAATATGAACAAACATAAATCATTACGTTGTCTTCCTTGTCCAACGTCAATAATTTTGGCATATAATATTTTGATGGGGGCTCACAATCACAAAATATTTCCACGATAGTGTATTTGCATGTGAAAGTTATCTTCCTTATACTAATTATTCGTGAATTGCTTGTATGACCAAAATTGTGATCGTCAAGCCTCAAAGGATTTCACTTTCTAAACCCAATGTGAAGCTACCACTAGGCATGATATGATTTCAACTTCATGACATTCAATTTATTCAACAATTTACTCATAGGATATAAGTTAAGAAAAAGAGTAATTCCATAGAAAAGAGCTTCGTTGACGGGATGTGAATGCCGCTTACTTAGCCTCCCTGGCAACTATTTGGGGACTCTATTTTATTTAAAAACTTCCATATCTATGTAATTTATTAAAACAGCAAGCAAAAACAAAATAAAATGGTATTTCAAGGATAGTACAACTCATGTGAAGAAGCAAAAACTTAGGCTCAACCGATCCTAACCGATAATTGTCGAAGAAGAAAGGTGGGATGCCTACCGGGGCATCCCCAAGCTTAGATGCTTGAGACTTATTGAAATATTATCTTGGGGTTCCTTGGGCATCCCCAAGCTTGAGATTTTGTGTCTCCTTAATTCCTCTCATATCACGGTTTTCCTAAATCTTAAAAACTTCATCCACACAAAACTCAATAAGAACTCGTGAGATAAGTTAGCATAAACCAATACAAAAACCTTATCATTCTCTACTGTAGCAAATCACTAAAATTATTATTCAACTTTGCATACTAAATGCCTCTGCATATTTAATACTCATATCCTCAAATAGAATCATTAAACAAACAAACATATGCAAACAATGCAAACATAACAGCAATCTGCCAAACCAGTACAATATGTAAAGAATGCAAGAGTATCAATACTTCCCTAACTCCAAAAGTTATGAAAATTTGCCACACTTTAGAAAATTTATCAGAGATTATTTTGCAAAAAGTTTCAACATTTTATCACATTCTGACTTTTCTAGGGAATTTTTGCAACAACGATAAACTTTCTGTTTTGAAGCAGCAACTCATATACTTGCAAGATAAGCATGTCAAAGGATATACTTGACATTTTTATTGAAAAGAAAGATGAAAAACATTATTCTAAATAACAGCAAGCAAAACCTAACAAAATAAATTGACGCTCCAAGCAAAAGACATATCATGTGACGAATGAAAACATGGCTCCAAGTGAGGTTACCGATAATGTTGAAGACAAAAGAGGGGATGCCTTCCGGGGCATCCCCAAGCTTAGTTGCTTGGACCTTCCTTCAATATGACCTTGGGGTGCCTTGGGCATCCCCATTCTTAGGGTCTAGTCATTCCTTATTCTCCTCATATCGACATCTCACCCAAAACTTTGAATACTTCAATCACACAAAACTTAACAAAGCTTCGTGAGATAGGTTAGTATGATTAAGAGCAAGCCATTTCACTTTGGTACTGTCAAAGTCAAGATTCATAATTGTTTCCACACAATGCATACTGTAGCATATCATTTCGACAATTTATATTGAGCAATATAAGCCATAGAAACTAGAAAACAAGCAAACTACGCATTGAAAACAGAATTTGTCAAAAATAGAACAGTCTATAGTGATCTGCAGAATAACCATATGTCAGGGGAAACGACACCTACGGGATCACGAGGAATCCCTTTTGCTACGGTTGGCGGGCGCGGGGCTGTGGAAAGAGCGGGATTGAGAGATCAACGCGGGGGGATTATCCAGGTTCGGGCCGCAAGTGATGCGTAATACCCTACTCCTGCTGGTTTCTGTTTATCTGGTGTTCTTGGACTAGCTACAAGGCGTGCAGGGTCCAAAAAGTCCGAATCCCTCCTTAGTACGCCGTGGGCCTCCTTTTATAGACAAAGGGGCTGCCATAGTGGCACACAGGAGGTGGAAAGCTATACAGTGGTCGAGTCTATCCTCTGGCACCGTTGGACAAACGCATTTAATGCGCTGCCGACGTGCCCTTCTTGATTTATCGGGGCAGCAAGGAAGCTCGTCCCAGCTGTCGCCGGCTCGCCTGGCTTCGACGTGCGTCCGAACTGACGAGGCGTGTAGTGCCACATTGGCTGGCTGGCTGCTGAGTTGGTGAGGTGGCAGAGTCTTCACGAAGATCTGCATGCCACCACGCAGGTGCTTGTTGAGTTGGCCTAGAGGCCGCATGTCGCCACGCAGGTGCTCACCTAGTTGGTGGGCTGGCAGTTGCATGGGAACGGCAGCGGAATCTTGGCAGATGTGGGCCTGGCCGCGGCCCCACGGATGTCTTTGGCAAGAGCCTCGTCGGGGCCCCGGCAAGGGTCTTGTCGCGGCGTCGTGGGTGTCCCCGGCAAGGGGTTTTCCGGGGGTCTCGTGGGTATCCTTGGCAAGGATCTTGCTGAGGATCTTCGTCTTCTGGTTCTCATCTGATCTTGTATGTTCTTGGTCTTCACAAAGATCTGCATGCCACCACGGAGGCGCCTCCCGAGCTTTGGTTCCAATGTGGTTGAGGGCGTCGGAACCCTCAGGCTCAAGGGTGGCAGCCCTGCTGGCGTTGGGCAAGTTGCCCCATCAAGGCTCTTGCTAGGGCTGTGGAGGCCGCCCCGGCAAGGGCCTCGCCGGGGGGAGTCCACCTTGTCCTCCTGCTCTTTGTGTTTCCGGCTCGGCGTTGGTCTAGTCGTCTCGCGCCTTTGCTTCCTCTGCCCCGCCAAGCGTGGCCAGGGGCGTGGGGCTGCGACTGCCCACGCACAAGTGAAGGGGTGCAAAAAGGGACCCCTACTTTTGTACACCGACAGGAGCCCCCGGGCCTGGGCCTCATATAAGCGCGGGGCGTTATTGGGCCAGGCCCAGAATGGTGTGCGGGCGCGCGTGTGGCAGAGTTTTTACCGCAGTAAGTCCCTCGCTCGTTGCGCTTCCCCACGACCCGCGTTGAATGCGCGACGTGCGGGTCATGCGTGGGGTGGTCGCTGCCGTCATGCATCACATCATAGTAAATAGTAAAGAGGCGGCCCGCGCCTTCCCCATAAAAAAGGGAGAAAAGCAGGCCCGCTGCTCATTTACCCTCTGCGCCTCTCCCAATCTCGGAACCGTCGTTCCTCTCTTCTTCCTCAGGCGAAAGATTCAAAGTTCTTGCTTCTTCTTGCTGCTACTGTGCCCCGTCACTCTTGATCCTTCGCCCCCTCCCAGCTGCCATGGCGCCCAAAACCAACAGGGGTAAGGGAGTGGCCAAGGATGTCGGGGGGAAGGAGGCGCCGGAGAGCGAGTCGGCGGCGCGACGGACGTAGCTCGCTTACTTCCCATCGACGGTTGACGCGGTCCACCTCAGGGACTATTTCTTGCCCCTGTGGGGAGGAAGACGATGGGGCATCCCGCGACGAGCGTCGTCCCTGCTGGTTTTTCCAAGGACGGCCCAAATCGGTACCCCTTCTTTGTTGATTTCTTCTCTTGTGGGCTCTGCCCCCTTTCTCTGACTTCTTCAATGACGTCGTGCACACCTACAACTTTAATCTTTTCGATCTCACGCTGAATGTCGTGGCGTGCCTGGCTCTCTTCGCCCACCTCCGTGAGGGATTTGCGGGGTGTTCCCCAGCACGATGCTCTTCCGCCACTACTTCTACCCTCGCATCCAACCAGGGGGCGCCATCTCTGGGAGCATCTCCTGGATTCCGAGGACCTAGGAGAAAGGCACATACCCGGAGGGTGCCCAGAAGGAGAGGTGGGAGGAGTGGCGGGTCCAGTGGTGCTGGATCGAGGAGAAGGACCCGCCGGAGTTCTCACGGGTTCGTCAGAGCCTGCCGACCCGCCGTGGGGACTGGAGCGACCTCGACGCCAAGGATGAAAAGCTCATGGTCGCCACCACTAGGATTCATCGCCTCACCAAGGCCGGGCTCACCCTTGAGATGATCGGGGCCAATTTCATCCGCCGCCGAATTGCTCCGCTGCACAACAAGGGGAGGCCGGCTTGGCTTTTCAGGAACGCGGTCGACATCATAATGCTTCGCCCTGGTTTGAAGCACAACTTCATGGTGATGGGGCATGCCCACGTCTGCCAAAGGCTCTTCCAGCTTGACGTGAATAGAGACGGCAGGGCGCAGAGGAGCGGCAAGGCCGCAAAGGCTAGCAAGGCCGTCAAGGGGCCCCTGTTCGGGTTGCCGGCGGGAGTGGTCCCGCAGAGCAACAACTCTCGCCAGCCCGCCATCATTGCCATGATGCCGGAATTCAACGCGCACGGCCTTGACCCATCCTGGGCCGAGCCGCCAGCGGAGAAGGTGCAGGAGTTCTTCGACACCTTGTCGGAGGCTTATGTCCACGACGAGCCGCTGCTCATCCAGGACACCACCAAGGAGGAGCTGGACTACCAGGGCGGTGGAGGCGACGCTTGCCCCGGGAGGCCGACAGCGCTGGCCATATGGAGGATGAGGCTGACTCGGCCGCGGAGGAGAAGGAGCTTGCCGGATGGGCGGAGTCTGCTGGGGAGGCCAGCAGCGCCGGTGCCGGGGCCCCCCTCATCGAAGACGCGGGCGACGAGTCGTCTGAAGAGGAGGAAGAGGCCGATGATCCCCCAGCCATAGGGAAGAGACGCATCCTGTGCCGGGCTGGCTCTGGCGAACCAGTCTGGCCCGCAGGGCCGCGTGCTACCTCTTGAGCACTGCGTTGATTTTCCCTTGAAGAGGAAATGGTGATGCAGTAAAGTAGCGTAAGTATTTCCCTCAGTTTTTAAGAACCAAGGTATCAATCCAGTAGGACACCACGCTCAAGTCCCACGCACCTACACAAACAAATAAGAACCTTGCAACCAACGTGATAAAGGGGTTGTCAATCCCTTCACGGCCACTTGCAAAAGTGAGATCTGATAGAGATGATAAGATAATTTTTTTGGTATTTTTATGATAAAGACTAAAAGTAAAGAAAGCAAAATAAACGGTAATAGGAATAGCTTGTTAATGGGAGATTAATATGATGGAAAATAGACCCGGGGGCCATAGGTTTCACTAGTGGCTTCTCTCGAGATAGCATAAGTATTACGACGGGTAAACAAATTACTGTCGAGCAATCGATAGAATTAAGCATAGTTATGAGAATATCTAGGTATGATCATGTATATAGGCATCACGTCCGTGACAAGTAGACCGACTCACCGCATCTACTACTATTACTCCACACATCGACCACTATCCAGCATGCATCTAGAGTATTAAGTTCATAAGAATGGAGTAACACTTTAAGCAAGATGACATGATGTAGAGGGATAAACTCATGCAATATGATATAAACCCCATCTTTTTATCCTCGATGGCAACAATACAATACGTGCCATTTCCCCTACTATCACTGGGATCGAGCACCGCAAGATTGAACCCAAAGCTAAGAACTTCTCCCATTGCAAGAAAGATCAATCTAGTAGGCCAAACCAAACTAATAATTCGAAGAGACTTGCAAAGATAACTAATCATACATAAAAGAATTCAGAGGAGATTCAAATATTGTTCATAGATAATCTTGATCATAAACCCACAATTCATCGGATTTCTACAAACACACCACAAAAGAAGATTACATCAAATAGATCTCCAAGAGAATCGAGGAGAACTTTGTATTGAGATCCAAAGAGAGAGAAGAAGCCATCTAGCTAATAACTACGGACCCGAAGGTCTGAGGTAAACTACTCACACATCTTCGGAGAGGCTATGGTGTTGATGTAGAAGCCCTCCGTGATCGATGCCCCCTCCCATGAGCGCTTTAAAAGGCCCCAAGATGGGATCTCACGGGCATGAAGGTTGCGGCGGTGGAAATAGGGTTTTGGCTCTGCCTCGATGTTTTCGGTAATGAGGTATATATAGGAGGAAGAAGTAGGTCGGTGGAGCTACGAGGGGCCCACGAGGGTGGAGGGCGCGCCCAGGGGGGTAGGCGTGCCCCCTGCCTCGTGGCCTCCTTGTTGATTGCTTCACGTCCACTCCAAGTCCTCTGGATCACGTTTGTCCCAAAAATCACGTTCCCGAATGTTTCATTCCGTTTGGACTCCGTCTGATATCCTTTTCCTTCGAAACACTGAAATAGGAAAAAAACAGCAATTTGGGCTGGGCCTCCGGTTAATAGGTTAGTCCCAAAAATAATATAAAAGTGCATAATAAAGCCCATTGAACATCCAAAACAGAATATATAATAGCATGGAACAATAAAAAATTATAGATACGTTGGAGACGTATCAAGCATCCCCAAGCTTAACTCCTGCTCGTCCTCGAGTAGGTAAATGATAAAAACAAAATTTTTGATGTGGAATGCTACTTAGCACAATTTTCAATGTAATTCTCTCAATTGTGGCATGAATATTCAGATCCGAAAGATTCAAGATAAAAGTTTAATATTGACATAAAAGTAATAATACTTCAACCATACTAACTAAGCAATTATGTCTTCTCAAAATAACATGGCCAAAGAAAGTTATCCCTACAAAATCATATAGTCTGGCTATGCTCTATCTTCATCACATAAAGTATTTAATCATGCACAACCCCGATGACAAGCCAAGCAATTGTTTCATACTTTTAATGTTCTCAAACTTTTTCAATCTTCACTCAATACATGAGCATGAGCCATGGACATAGCACTATATGTGGAATAGAATGGTGGTTGTGGAGAAGATAAAAAGGAGAAGATAGTCTCACTTTACCCAGGCGTATCAACGGGCTATGGAGATGCCCATTAATAGATATTAATGTGAGTGAGTAGGGATTGCCATGCAACGGATGCACTAGAGCTATAAGTATATGAAAGCTCAACAAAAGAAACTAAGTGGGTGTGCATCCAACTCGCTTGCTCTCGAAGACCTAGGGCATTTTGAGGAAGCCCATCATTGGAATATACAAGCCAAGTTCTATAATGTAAAACTCCCACTAGCATATGAAAGTGACAAAATAAGAGACTCTCTATCGTGAAGATCATGGTGCTACTTTGGAGCACAAGTGCGGTAAAAGGATAGTAACATTGTCCCTTCTCTCTTTTTCTCTCATTTTTTTATTTGGGCCTTTTTCTTTTTTTCTTTTGGCCTCTTTTTTTCTTTTTTTTTTCTTTCGTCCGGAGTCTCATCCCAAATTATGGGGGAATCATAGTCTCCATCATCCTTTCCTCACATGGGACAATGCTCTAATAATGATGATCATCACACTTTTATTTTCTTACAACTCAAAAATTACAACTCAATACTTAGGGAAAAATATGACTCTATGTGAATGCCTCTGGCGATGTACCGGGATATGCAATGAATCAAGAGTGACATGTATAAAAATTATGAACGGTGGCTTTGCCACAAATACGATGTCAACTACATGATCATGCAAAGCAATATGACAATGAAGTATGTCATAATAAACGGAACTGTAATAACCCATATTTTTGGGTTATTGATTTAAATTAAGATAAGTAATTAAATTTGTATTATCTGCTAAGTTATGCTAAATTCTTGATTCAAAGAATTAAAATAGAGCTGTAATTTTTGCATGCATCAAACATTAGAAAATTACACACTAAGTAAGAGTAGGTGTATGTGCGCATAGACTTGCATTCATGCACTCACGTTGTGATATAGGCATGGGAAATACTACTAGCTAGTTGGCCATATAAGGTAGACAATTACAAGAGAGTTAACGTGGCATTTGAACAGATGAAATTGGACCAGGTACAAATGATACACCGGTAGATATTTCCTAGTACTAGAGCTCCAAGTCAAATAGGTGCATGTATGTCATCATGAGGAAGAGGCAACCTGGCTTGGTTCTAGAGGATATGAATGCATGTGTCAGGTGTTTTGAAAACTCTAGTGAATCAACTACACGTACAGGAGAGGAATGGAAGCAAACGTGGGCAGATGCATGCATCGGCTGCATCGCTAGAAACCCAAGTTTCCTACGTGGGCTGCAACGTGGCCAAGTACTAGAGGAACGTGGAAATAGAAAATAGAAGTCAGCTTTTACGTGTCCTATACGTGGCCATTTCTTAGTGCTTAAGTGAGAGCCAGGCCAAGATATTTTAGACTTGCACGGGCGCTCGCCTCCTATAAATAGCTGTGGGTCACGCTGCTCAAAGCACACTCTGAGAGAAAGACATAGACACCTTTGGAGGAGAGAGCACGAGAGAAGGAAAGACACCGGAAAGATAAAGAAGAGAGATGAAGAATTCATGCATGCATCCACATTTGGAGAAGAATAGAGCGTTTAGGTGCTGCTGGAGGGAAGAGTCGAGCCATACATCAGAAGAAATATGAGTATAGGTGTGTTCGTCTGATTTTATACAAAGATGATGGAGTTTCATCTTCTGGCAGAATATTATTCTAAAGGACAAATCAATTATCTGAGGCAAGTATCTGCTTTGCTAAACTCCCCGATCTCGCTTTATTGTTGTCTTCTTTGATTATCGGATAATATTGTTGCACCTTGATCCTTATTGATCCTCTCTTGATCCTTGAGAGAGGGATGTGTTGTCCTCGTAATCCATTTGTTGATGGAATCAGAGTATTTTGGAGGAACTCATGAGAAGTCATGAGCGTATTGTCTTTGACTGATATTACAGTGATTCTACCGTTGATTCAAACACATATCCTATTTTGTATTGGTGTCATGACGGCAAACATATTGTACCGGTCACAGTTCAGGTCTGGGACTGTCTGAGTTCTCCGCTAAGGACGGACCTTGTTCGGGAACGTGTCGGTGATGGATCCGTAGGAGCGACCGACATTAGTAGGTCCAGGTGTCCGGGTCTTAGTGGGTACAAGAGCTCTGCTCTTCCGAACCTGTGTGGTTCTAGTCGAGGCTGTTGACGTTGGAGTACCCCTCTTAAGAGCGTAAAAGTGTGAAATTTTACCCCTGTGACTCCCGGGTTGGGAAGCTTGCGGTCATGTGTGACGCCAATAAATTCCTGGTTGTTTCCATTAAATCTAGTTATATGTTCTTTTGTCCATTTCCACCAAAATACGTTCCGATGATTATTACCTTGTTTATCCTATGGATCAAGTTCATCTGTTGAGATACACTATGATGCTATTTTTCTTTGTTGAATAGTGAAGTACCTACTTGCTGAGTATGACTTGTCGTACTCATCCTTGCTTTCTATATTTTTTAGATGCAGACAATGTAACTCAAGCATGTTCAAAAGATGTAGTCATCCAAGACTAGGCTGGACCAGTGGGTGGGAAGGCGACTAGAAAATAATCTATTCGAGCCATTTTGTAAATGCAAAGGAACTTGTAAAGTAAATATATGAGCTTTTGTGATCCACTGTTGGTTTATGCCTGCTTTATCACGCCTGGCGTGACTATAGGCCTCTGGTCTATAGGCGCGCGGCGGCTGTCTCGCCTAGGCCCAGTCTCGGGGCGTGACAGGAACCGTGGTAAGTTGCATGGCAATATATCTCGGAATGGCTATGAAAATGCCATAATAGGTAGGTATGGTGGCTGTTTTGCGGAAGGTAATGGTGGGTGTATGGTAGCGGCGAAAGTTGCACGATACTAGAGAGGCTAGCAACGGTGGAAGGGTGAGAGTGCGTATAATCCATGGACTCAACATTAGTCATAAAGAACTCACATACTTATTGCAAAAATCTACTAGTTATCGAAACGAAGTACTACGCACATGCTCCTAGGGGGATAGATTGGCAGGGAAAGACCATCGCTCGTCCCCAACCGTCACTCATAAGGAAGACAATCAATAAATAAATCATGCTCCGACTTCATCACATAACGTTTCACCATACGTGCATGCTACGGAATCACAAACTTTAGAACAAGTATTTCTCAAATTCACAACTACTCAACTAGCATGACTAATATCACCGTCTTCCATATCTCAAAACAATCATCAAGCATCAAACTTCTCTTATTATTCAACGCACTTATAAGAAAGTTTTTACTAATCTTGGATGCCTATCATATTAGGACTAATTTCACAATTTAAGCAAATTACCATGCTGTTTTGTAGGACACTCAAAATAATATAAGTGAAGCATGAGAGAACAATAGTTTCTATAAAACAAAACCACCACCGTGCTCTAAAAGATATAAGTGAAGCACTAGAGCAAAAACTATATAGCTCAAAAGATATAAGTGAAGCACATAGAGTATTCTAATAAATTCCGAATCATGTGTGTCTCCCTCAAAAGTGTGTACAGCAAGGATGATTGTGGTAAACTAAAAGCAAAGACTCAAATCATACAAGACGCTACAAGCAAAACACATATCATGTGGTGAATAAAAATATAGCCCCAAGTAAAGTTATCGATGAAGCGAAGATTTAAAGAGGGGATGCCTTCCGGGGCATCCCCAAGCTTAGGCTTTTGGTTGTCCTTGAATTTTACCTTGGGGTGCCTTGGGCATCCCCAAGCTTAGGCTCTTGCCACTCCTTGTTCCATAATCCATTAAATCCTTACCAAAAACTTGAAAACTTCACAACACAAAACTTAACAGAAAATCTCACGAGCTCCGTTAGCGAAAGAAAACAAAACACCACTTCAAATACTGTAATGAACTCATTCTTTATTTGTATGGGTGTTAAACCTACTGTATTCCAACTTCTGTATGGTTCATAAACTCCGTTACTAGCCATAGATTCATCAAAATAAGCAAACAACACACGAAAAACAGAATCTGTTAAAAACAGAACAGTCTGTAGTAATCTGTACCTAACGCAAACTTATGGAACTTAGAAAAATCTACCAAAATAGGAAGACCTAGATAATTTGTTTATTGATCTACTGCAATTGGAATCAGTATTTTATCACGTTCTCGTGATTTTAAACAATTGTTTTTGTGAACAGAAAGTTTCTGGAATTTTCAGCAAGATCAAATAACTCTCATCCAAGAAGATCCTATAGGTTTCACTTGGCACAAACACTAATTAAAACATAAAAACACATCTAACCAGAAGCTAGATCAAAGATTTATTACTAAACAGGAGGAAAAAACTAAAATAAAATTGGGTTGCCTCCCAACAAGCGCTATCGTTTAACGCCCCTAGCTAGGCATAAAAGCGAGGATAGATCTGAGTATTGCCATAGTAATGGTAAGGCAAGTCATGAAAACTTCTCTCATAGTCTCTACGTTCAGCAGCAAGTTTTCTTTGTGGCAAGCAAAAATAATCAAAAGGGCTAAATTTGATGGGACAAAAGTCCCCAAGATCAAGCTCGGGAGATATGGGTTCCTCCTTTGGCCCCTTATATTGCACAACCAATTCATCATTACAAGCGTTCCTTTGACAAAAGGTCACAAGCCTTTGCTCGAGAGAAAAACCTAACCCATTATTATGAATAGCAAAGTCATCATTAAGTTCATAAATTCTATCAACTTGAACATCGGCAGGAACCTTTTTTCTAAGATTTTCATTATAAGCAACATGAGCTAAAGATTGTAAACGCATTATGTCTTCTTGGTTAAAAAGGATAGCTTCTATGGGAGGATAACCAGCATCAACCCTATAATGCGCAAAAAATTCTTTAGCCTCTTTCATTATAAATCTGAACTCATGGGCCAAAAAGATAGTAGCGACACGCTTAACAGAAGAGTGTTCAATATTAGAGAATTCTAGGAAAATTCTTTGTATGCAAGGATGCATATGAAGAAATTGTCTTTCAAGTTCAGCTACGAGCAAAGATATTGCACCCGCAAGGCTACTAGTTCTATGAATAATAGAGCCACCCATGATGGGCAAAGCACCGACACAAGTAAAGAAATCTTGAATAACTCATTTCCCAATAATATTACCACTACCAACTCGAAACCTTTTAGTATGCACGATAGTAGGTTCCTCAGGAGGATCATCAAAAGCATCAAAGTTTCCCATGTTATTATCAGCGATAGCCTCCCCAGTTTCAGACATAATGACAGCAAATATCCCAAGGAACAAGCAAGAAAAAGGCAAATGGAAAAGAGAGGGCGAATAAAACGGCAAGGGTGAAGTGGGGGAGAGGAAAACGAGAGGCAAATGGCAAATAATTTAATGCGAGGGATAAGAGTTTGTGATGGGTACTTGGTATGTCTTGACTTGTGCGTAGACTCCCGACAGCGGCGTAAATCCTTCTTGCTACCTCTTGAGCACTGCGTTGGTTTTCCCTTGAAGAGGAAAGGGTGATGCAGTAAAGTAGCGTAAGTATTTCCCTCAGTTTTTGAGAACCAAGGTATCAATCCATTAAGAGACCACACTCAAGTCCCACGCACCTGCACAAACAAATAAGAACCTTGCAACCAACGCGATAAAGGGGTTGTCAATCCCTTCATGACCACTTGCAAAAGTGAGATCTGATAGAGATGATAAGATAATATTTTTGGTATTTTTATGATAAAGACTAAAAGTAAAGAAAGCAAAATAAACAGTAATAGAAATAGCTTGTTGACGGGAGATTAATATGATGGAAAATAGACCCGGGGGCCATAGGTTTCACTAGTGGCTTCTCTCGAGATAGCATAAGTATTATGATGGGTGAACAAATTACTATCGAGCAATTGATAGAATTGCGCATAGTTATGAGAATATCTAGGTATGATCATGTATATAGGCATCACGTCTGTGACAAGTAGACCGACCCCTGCCTGCATCTACTAATATTACTCCACACATCGACCGCTATCCAGCATGCATCTAGAGTATTAAGTTCATAAGGACGGAGTAACGCTTTAAGCAAGATGACATGATGTAGAGGGATAAACTCATGCAATATGATACAAACCCCATCTTTTTATCCTCGATGGCAGCAATACAATATGTGTCGTTTCCCCTACTGTCAGTGGGATCGAGCACCGCAAGATTGAACCCAAAGCTAAGCACTTGTCCCATTGCAAGAAAGATCAATCTAGTAGGCCAAACCAAACTGATAATTTGAAGAGACTTGCAAAGATAACCAATCATACATAAAATAATTCAGAGGAGATTCAAATATTGTTCGTAGATAATCTTGATCATAAACCCAAAATTCATCGAATCTCGACAAACGCACCGCAAAAGAAGATTACATCGAATAGATCTCCAAGAGAATCAAGGAGAACTTTGTATTGAGATCCAAAGAGAGAGAATAAGCCATCTAGCTAATAACTATGGACCCGAAGGTCTAAGGTAAACTACTCACACATCTTCGGAGAGGCTATGGTATTGATGTAGAAGCCCTCCGTGATCAATGCTCCCTCCGACGGAGCACCGGAAAAGGCCCCAAGATGGGATCTCACGGGTACAGAAGGTTGCGGTGGTTGAAATAGGGTTTTTGGCTCTGCCTCTGATGTTTTCGGGGTATGTAGGTATATATTGGAGGAAGAAGTATGTCGGTGGAGCTACGAGGGGCCCAGGAGGGTGGAGGGCGCGCCCAATATGCGACCCTATCCGAGAGGAACTCGAAGGTCCCACCAAGGATAGACCCGCATATTGAAACGCTTTTGCAAGGTGGATATCATTACATCATACCATTACATAATAGTTGGGGATACATACATAAGGCACAAACGCCCCAAGAATACATCAACATCAAACTTGAGAACAACATCCGTCTACGGATGAAACTTAAACAGAAACTCAAACAATATCCACCCTGCTAGCCCACGCTGCCGACCAGGAACCTAACCCAAGATCGACGAAGAAGAAGAACTCCAACACAAGTAAACATCGCTCTCACGTCATGATCATCGCATAACCTGTACCTGCAACTGTTGTTGTAGTAATCTGTGAGCCACGAGGACTCAGCAATCCCATTACCATGGGTATCAAGACTAGCAAAGCTTAATGGGTAAGGAAGGGGTAAAGTGGTGAGGTTGCAGCAGCGACGAAGCAAGTATGGTGGCTAACTTACGAATACAAGAGTAAGATGAGAAGCTACGCAAACGGTCGCAAACTAGAAATGATCAAGAAGTGATCCTGTACTACTTACGTTCAAACATAACCCAAACCGTGTTCACTTCCCGGACTCCGCCGAAAAGAGACCATCACGGTTACGCAACGCGGTTGGTGTATTTGAATTGAGTCAACTTCGAGTCTTCTACAACCGGATATTAACAAATTCCCATCTGCCACATAACCGCGGGCACGGCTTTCGAAAGTTTATACCCTGCAGGGGTGTCCCAACTTAGCCCATGATAAGCTCATGATCCGCGGAGACAATCCTCCATCGCGGGACATCCGATCAGACTCGGGGTCCCGGTGCACAAGACATTTCGACAATGGTAAAACAGAACCAGCAAGACCGCCCGAATGTGCTGACAAATCCCGATTGGAGCTGCACATATCTCGTTCTCAGGGCACACCAGATTGTCCAAACTTCCGGTAGGCCAGCCCAGAGTTGCCCCTGGTGGCCACCGGCGGTTGACAGGTTGGACCAACACTCACGACGAGCACTGGCCCGGGGGGGGGGGGGGGGGGCGGTAAAATAAGATGACCCTCGGGAGCGCGACTCCCAAGGGAAAAAGGCTTAGGTGGGGCAAATGTAAAACCTAGGTTGGGCCTTGCTGGAGGAGTTTTATTCAAAGCGAACTGTTAAGAGGGTCCCATACCCCTCATCGTGTTAGGGACGCAAAATCAAGGAACATAACACCGGTATGACGGAAACTAGGGCGGCAAGAGTGGAACAAAACATCAGGCATAAGGCCGAGCCTTCCACCCTTTACCAAGTATATAGATGCATTAATTAAAATAAGAGATATTGTGATATCCAAACATAAACATGTTCCAACGTGGAGCAAATCTGCAACTGCACCTGCAACTAGCAACGCTATAAAAGGGGCTGAGAAAAGCAGTAACATAGCCAAACAATGGTTTGCTAGGAAGGGTAAAAAGATTAGAGGTTATCATGGCAATTTGGGAGGCTTGATAAACAAGTGGTAGGTAGCGCGACATAGCGATAGCATCGAGACAACTAGCATAGCAATGATAGTAATGAGATCCATGGTGACGGTCATCTTTCCTGAAATCCCTCTAGGAAGAAGACGAGTCCATGAAGAAGATGAAGCCATGAAGACGAACCAAGCGTAGACGAACGAATCCTCACGATCGCAACGAAAGAGGAACTAACGAGAAAGAGCACAACCGGAAAGAAGCAAACAACAAGGTAAACACACAACACATAAACATGACCTGATGCTCAACCAAGTATGATGGATGACAAGGCTACAAGATGCTACCCATGGCAAGATATGATGCATACAAGAGCAACACATCAAAGCAAGTTTAAATGAGGCCGGAAACAACATATAACAATCCCGGTAAGTCCTCATATGAAAATTTGGAAATTGTTCCAGATCTGATCAAAACATTAAGTTAAAGTTGTTAAACATCAAGTTAAAGAGCACCAAGACAAATCTACATGAATTTCTAGTCAAGTTACATATGAAGTTCATTTAATTCGGAGCTACGGCCTAGAAGATATGAACAAAACAAGTTAAACATGGCATTGATGCAAAATGCATACAAACATCAAGCACACACTCCAAAACATGGATGCAACAAGGTAACATGAATCTACATGTAAAACTAAGCAAGTTTCATATAGAGCACACTCAAAACGGAGCAACGGTTCAACACATACACATGAAACAAGTTTAAAGGACAAGCTGTCCATAACAGCAACTAGGCATCTTACAAGCATCATAACAACATGCTACATCACCTCAACATGAAAATAAAAGGCATGGGCTAATGGGTTGTTATGAAGGGGGGCTGGGCTGTCAAGAGAGAGGGGTTTCGGGGTTACACGGTTAACCGTTAGGGCGTCAAACGACCTCCAAATGGAACAAAAATTGACAGGCGGTCTACCTACTCTACAACAACACCACACGCCAAGTTTCATCCCATTCCGAGAACATCTTTAAGCCACTCACGAAACGAGGTCTGAGAGATGCAACGGGCGCGTGAGAGTGTCGGAACGCGAAACGGACAACGGGGAAAAAGACCGGATGCAAGTTTTGAAAATATGAGGATGCAATGCATATGATGACATGGCAAAATGCAACACGCAAGTAAATCACAAGGCAATGACGGCGAATAACTGGAAGACACCTGACGCATTGAATTCGGGGCGTTACAGTAGGTATATATAGGAGGAAGAAGTAGGTTGGTGGAGCTATGAGGGGCCCACGATGGTGGAGGGCGCGCCCAGGGGGGATAGGCGCGCCCCCCTGCCTCGTGGCCTCCTCGTTGATTGCTTGATGTCCACTCCAGGTCCTCTGGATCATGTTTGTTCCGAAAATCACGTTCCCGAAGGTTTGATTCCGTTTGGACTCCGTCTGATATCATTTTCCTTTGAAACACTAAAATAGGCAAAAAAAATAGCAATTTGGGCTGGGCCTCCGGTTAATAGGTTAGTCCCAAAAATAATATAAAAGTGTATAATAAAGCCCATTGAACATCCAAAACAGAATATATAATAGCATGGAACAATCAAAAATTATAGATACATTGGAGACGTATCACCGCGCAGCGGCAACATGCCCAGGATCAGTCCGTGCGCTAAATAAGGGCTGCGGCGGCGAAGAAGGTGGTGAAGGCCGCGGTGGCAAAGAAGAAGGCGACCGCCTCTTCTTCGTCCAAGCGTCACCGGACTCCATCCCCTTTCTCTCCTCCCGCAGATGTCGACCTGGAGGTCGACTTCGATCTTGGGTCTCTCAGCCCAAGGAGGAAGAGGAAGGCAATGGAAGAGGAGGTGGAGGACGAGTAAGCATCCTGCCCTTCATTATCCCCGACCCTTCAGATTGTGCCGCTGTTCTTGACTTGTTTTCATCTTTGCAGGGACAGGGAGACGTTGGCCCAGAGGCTGGCAAAGAGGGCCAAGGCCTCGACGGGCGACAAGCCCCTGGCGGGCACTCCGCACATGCCGGTGTTGGTGGACAGCAGCCCGGACACCAGCCTCCAGCGTAGCGCTCGCTTCAGCCCCTAGCATAAGCTCATCACTTACCCCTCCATTGATTAACTTTGTGGTATGAGTTTTTGACGCTGACCTTGCCAGGTTCGCAGGAGGAGAACGACAGCAGGAGGAGCCGCCGAGGGCCATCCCCAACACGCCGCCCCCCTCGACTACGCCGCCCGGAAGGGCATCCCCGGCAAGGGCATCCACGACTGAGCCCACACATATGGAGGAGGAGGCGAGCTTGGGTGCCGATGGTTCTGCCCCGACAACAATTGTTGGCGGGGAGGGCGCTACTTCTTCCCAGCCTGATGCGGGTAAGCTGTTTGTTTTCTGTCCTTGTTCTTTCTTCTTCTTTTTGAACCTCGGCCTTTGAAGGAAATATGCCCTAGAGGCAATAATAAAGTTATTATTTATTTCCTTATATCATGATAAATGTTTATTATTCATGCTAGAATTGTATTAACCGGAAACATAATACTTGTGTGAATACATAGACAAACAGAGTGTCACTAGTATGCCTCTACTTGACTAGCTCGTTGATCAAAGATGGTTATGTTTCCTAGCCATAGACATGAGTTGTCATTTGATTAACGGGATCACATCATTAGGAGAATGATGTGATTGACTTGACCCATTCCGTTAGCTTAGCACTTGATCGTTTAGTATTCTGCTATTGCTATCTTCATGACTTATACATGGTCCTATGACTATGAGATTATGCAACTCCTATTTACCGGAGGAACACTTTGTGTGCTACCAAACGTCACAACGTAACTGGGTGATTATAAAGGAGCTCTACAGGTGTCTCCGAAGGTACTTGTTGGGTTGGCGTATTTCGAGATTAGGATTTGTCACCCCGATTGTTGGAGAGGTATCTGGGCCCTCTCGGTAATGCACATCACTATAAGCCTTGCAAGCATTGTAAATAATGAGTTAGTTGCGGGATGATGTATTACGGAACGAGTAAAGAGACTTGCCGGTAACGAGATTGAACTAGGTATTGAGATACCGACGATCGAATCTCGGGCAAGTAACATACCGATGACAAAGGGAACAACGTATGTTGTTATGCGGTTTGATCGATAAAGATCTTCGTAGAATATGTAGGAGCCAATATGAGCATCCAGGTTCCGCTATTGGTTATTGACCGGAGACGTGTCTCGGTCATGTCTACATAGTTCTCGAACCCGTAGGGTCCGCACGCTTAAAGTAAGATGAGGACGGTATTATGAGTTTTGTGTTTTGATGTACCGAAGGTAGTTCGGAGTCCCGGATATGATCACGGACATGACGAGGAGTCTCGAAATGGTCGAGACGTAAAGATCGATATATTGGACGACTATGTTCGGACACCAGAATAGTTTCGGGGAGTTTCAGACATATACCGGAGTACCGGGGGGTTACCGGAACCCCCCGGGGAGTTAATTGTGCCTAGTGGGCCTTAGAGGAGAAGAGGAGGGGCGGCCAGGGCAGGCCACGCGCCCCCTCCCCCTCTAGTCCGAATTGGACAAGGAGGGGAGGGGGCGGCGCCCCCCTTTTTCCTTCTCCTTCTCTCTCCCTTCCTTCCCTCTCCTACTCCAACAAGGAAAAGGGGGAATCCTACTCCCGGTGGGAGTAGGACTCCCCCCTTGGCGCGCCCTCCTCCTGGCCAGCCGCCTCCCCCTTGCTCCTTTATATACGGGGGCAGGGGGGCACCTCTAGACGCACAAGTTGATCTGTTGATCTATTCCAGCCGTGTGCGGTGCCCCCCTCCACCATATTCCACCTCGGTCATATCGTAGCGGTGCTAAGGCGAAGCCCTGCGTCGGTAGCAACATCATCACCGTCATCACGCCGTCGTGCTGACGAAACTCTCCCATGAATCTCTGCTGGATCGGAGTTCGCGGGACGTCATCGAGCTGAACGTGTGCTGAACTCGGAGGTGCCGCACGTTTGGTACTTGGATCGATCGGATCGTTAAGACGTACGACTACATCAACTGCGTTGTGCTAACGCTTCCGCTTTCGGTCCACGAGGGTACGTGGACAACACTCTCCCCTCTCGTCGCTATGCATCACCATGATCCTGTGTGTGCGTAGGATCTTTTTTGAAATTACTACGTTCCCCAACAGTGGCATCCGAGCCAGGTTTTATGCATAGATGTTATATGCACGAGTAGAAAACAAGTGAGTTGTGGGCGATACAAGTCATACTGCTTACCAGCATGTCATACTTTGGTTCGGCGGTATTGTTGGATGAAGCGGCCCAGACCGACATTACGCGTACGTTTACGCGAGACTGGTTCTACCGACGTCCTTTGCACATAGGTGGCTGGCGGGTGTCAGTTTCTCCAACTTTAGTTGAACCGAGTGTGGCTACGCCCGGTCCTTGAGAAGGTTAAAACATCACTAACTTGACGAACTATCATTGTGGTTTTTGATGCGTAGGTAAGAACGGTTCTTGCTCAGCCCGTAGCAGCCACGTAAAACTTGCAACAACAAAGTAGAGGACGTCTAACTTGTTTTTGCAGGGCATGTTGTGATGTGATATGGTCAAGGCATGATGCTATATTTTATTGTATGAGATGATCATGTTTTGTAACCGAGTTATCGGCAACTGGCAGGAGCCATATGGTTGTCGGTTTATTGTATGCAATGCAATCGCCCTGTAATTTCTTTACTTTATCACTAAGCGGTAGCGATAGTCGTAGAAGCAATGGTTGGCGAGACGACAACAATGCTACCATGCAGATCAAGGTGTCGCGCCGGTGACGATGGTGATCATGACGGTGCTTCGGAGATGAAGATCACAAGCACAAGATGATGATGGCCATATCATATCACTTATATTGATTGCATGTGATGTTTATCTTTTATGCATCTTATTTTTCTTAGATCGACGGTAGCATTATAAGATGATCTCTCACTAAAATTTCAAGGTATAAGTGTTCTCCCTGAGTATGCACCATTGCGAAAGTTCTTCGTGCTGAGACACCACATGATGATCGGGTGTGATAGGCTCTACGTTCAAATACAACGGGTGCAAAACAGTTGCACACGCGAATACTCGAGTTAAACTTGACGAGCCTAGCATATGCAGATATGGCCTCGAACACTTTGAGACCGAAGGTCGGCGTGAATCATATAGTATATATGATCAACATAATGATGTTCACCATTGAAAACTACTCCATCTCACGTGATGATCGGACATGATTTAGTTGATTTGGATCATGTGATCACTTAGATGATTAGAGATGTCTATCTAGCGGGAGTTCTTAAGTAATATGATTAAATTGAACATAAATTTATCATGAACTTAGTACCTGATAGAATTTTGCTTGTCTATGTTCTTGTAGATAGATGGCCCATGCTGTTGTTTCGTTGAAATTTAATGCATTCCTTGAGAAAGCAAAGTTGAAAGATGATGGTAGCAATTACACGAACTGGGTCTGTAACTTGAGGATTATCCTCATTGCTGCACAGAAGAATTACGTCCTGGAAGCACCACTAGGTGCCAGACCTGCTGCAGGAGCAACACCAGATGTTATGAACGTCTGGCAAAGCAAAGCTGATGACTACTCGATAGTTCAGTGTGCCATGCTTTACGGCTTAGAACTGGGACTTCAATGACGTTTTGAACATCATGGAGCATATGAGATGTTCCAGGAGTTGAAGTTAATATTTCAAGCAAATGCGGATTGAGAGATATGAAGTCTCCAATAAGTTCTACTGTTGCAAGATGGAAGAGAATAGTTACATCGGTGAGCATATATTCAGAATGTCTGGGTATAACAATCACTTGATTCAACTGGGAGTTAATCTTCCGGATGATAGCGTCATTGACAAAATTCTTCAATCACTGCCACCAAGCTATAAGAGCTTCATGATGAACTATAACATGCAAGGGATGGATAAGACGATTCTCGAGCTCTTCGCAATGCTAAAGGCTGCGGAAGTAGAAATCAAGAAGGAGCATCAAGTGTTGATGGTCAACAAGACCACGAGTTTCAAGAAAAAGGGCAAAGGGAAGAAGAAGGGGAACTTCAAGAAGAACAACAAACAAGTTGCTGCTCAGGAGAAGAAACCCAAGTCTGGACCTAAGCCTGAGACTGGATGCTTCTACTGCAAACAGACTAGTAACTGGAAGCGGAACTGCCCCAAGTATTTGGCGGATAAGAAGGATGGTAAGGTGAACAAAGGTATATGTGATATACATGTTATTGATGTGTACCTTACTAATGCTCGTAGTAGCATCTGGGTATTTGATACTGGTTACATTGCTAATATTTGCAACTCAAAAGCAGGGACTACGGATTAAGCGAAGATTGGCTAAGGACGAGGTGACGATGCGCGTGGGAAATGGTTCCAAAGTCGATGTGATCACGGTCGCACGCTACCTCTACATCTACCTTGAGGATTAGTTTTAGACCTGAATAATTGTTATTTGGTGCCGCGTTGAGCATGAACATTATATCTGGATCTTGTTTGATGTGAGACGGTTATTCATTTAAATCATAGAATAATGGTTGTTCTATTTATATGAGTAATATCTTTTATGGTCATGCACCCTTGAGGAGTGGTCTATTTATATTAAATCTCAATAGTAGTGATACATATATTCATAATATTGAGGCCAAAAGATGCAGAGTTGATAATGATAGTGCAACTTATTTGTGGCACTGTCGTTTAGGTCATATTGGTGTAAAGCGCATCAAGAAACTCCATTCCGATGGACTTTTGGAATCACTTGATTATGAATCACTTGGTACTTGCGAACCATGCCTCATGGGCAAGATGACTAAAACGCCATTCTCCGGAACTATGGAGCGAGCAACGGATTTGTTGGAAATCATACATACAAATGTATGTGGTCCGATGAATGTTGAGGCTCATGGTGGGTATCATTATTTTCTCACCTTCACAGATGATTTAAGCAGATATGGGTATATCTACTTAACAAAAAATAAGTCTGAAACATTTGAAAAGTTCAAAGAATTTCATAATGAAGTTGAAAATCACCGTAACAAGAAAATAAAGTTCCTACGATCTGATCGTGGATGAGAATATTTGAGTTGCGAGTTTGGTCTACATTTGAAACGATACGGAATAGTTTCGCAACTCACGCCAGCTGGAACACCACAACGTAATGGTGTGTTCGAACGTCGTAATCGTACTTTACTGGATATGGTGCGATCTATGATGTCTCTTATTGATTTACCGCTATCGTTTTGGGGTTATGCTCTAGAGACAGCTGCATTCACATTAAATAGGGCACCGTCGAAATCCGTTGAGACGACGCCTTGTGAACTATGGTTTGGCAAGAAACCAAAGTTGTCATTTCTTAAAGTTTGGGGCTACGATGCTTATGTGAAAAAGCTTCAACCTGATAAGCTCGAACCCAAATCGGAGAAATGTGTCTTCATAGGATACCCAAAGGAAACTGTTGGGTACACCTTCTATCACAGATCTGAAGGCAAGACTTTTGTTGCTAAATTTGGATCCTTTCTAGAGAAGGAGTTTCTCTCGAAAAGAAGTGAGTGGGAGGAAAGTGGAACTTGATGAGGTAATCATACCTGCTCCCTTATTGGAAAGTAGTTCATCACGAAACCGGTTCCTGTGACGTCTATACCAATTAGTGAGGAAGCTAATGATGATGATCATGAAACTTCAGATCAAGTTGCTATTGAACCTCGTAGATCAACCAAAGTAAGATCCGCACGCGAGTGGTATGGTAATCCTGTTCTGGAGGTTATGTTGCTAGACCATGACGAACCTACGAACTACGAAGAAGCGATGGTGAGCCCAGATTCCACGAAATGGCTTGAAGCCATGAAATCTGAGATGTGATCCATGTATGAGAACAAAGTGTGGACTTTTGTTGACTTGCCCGATGATCGGCAAGCCATTGAGAATAAATGGATCTTCAAGAAGAAGACTGACGCTGATGGTAATGTTACTTTCTACAAAGCTCAACTTGTTGCGAAAGGTTTTCGACAAGTTCAAGGAATTGACTACGATGAGACTTTCTCACCCGTAGCGATGCTTAAGTCTGTCCAAATCAGTTAGCAATTGCCGCATTTTATGATTATGAAATTTGGCAAATGGATGTAAAAACTACATTCCTGAATGGATTTCTGGAAGAAGAGTTGTATATGATGCAACCAGAAGGTTTTGTCGATCCAAAGGGAGCTAACAAAGTGTGCAAGCTCCAGCGATCCATTTATGGACTGGTGCAAGCCTCTCGGAGTTGGAATAAACGTTTTGATAGTGTGATCAAAGCATATGGATTTATACAGACTTTTGGAGAATCCTGTATTTACAAGAAAGTGAGTGGGATCTCTGTAGCATTTATCATATTATATGTGGATGACATATTGTTGATCGGAAATGATATAGAATTTCTGGATAGCATAAAGGGATATTTGAACAAGAGTTTTCAATGGAAGACCTCGATGAAGCTGCTTATATATTAGGCATCAAGATCTATAGAGATAGATCAAGACGCTTAATTGGACTTTCACAAAGCACATACCTTGACAAAGTTTTGAAGAAGTTCAAAATGGATCAAGCAAAGAAAGGGTTCTTGCCTGTGTTACAAGGTATGAAGTTGAGTCAGACTCAATGCCGACCACTGCAGAAGATAGAGAGAAAATGAAAGATGTTCCCTATGCTTCAGCCATAGGCTCTATCATGTATGCAATGTTGTGTACCAGACCTGATGTGTGCCTTGCTATTAGTTTAGCAGGGAGGTACCGAAGTAATCCAGGAGTGGATCACTGGACAGCGGTCAAGAACATCCTGAAATACCTGAAAAGGACTAACGATATGTTTCTCGTTTATGGAGGTGACAAAGAGCTAGTCGTAAATGGTTACGTCGATGCAAGCTTTGACACTGATCCGGACGATTCTAAATCACAAACCTGATACGTGTTTACATTAAACGGTGGAGCTGTCAGTTGGTGCTTTTCTAAACAAAGCGTCGTGGCGGGATCTACATGTGAAGCGGAGTACATAGCTGCTTCGGAAGCAGCAAATGAAGGAGTCTGGATGAAGGAGTTCATATCCGATCTAGGTGTTATACCTAGTGCATCGAGTCCAATGAAAATCTTTTGTGACAATACTGGTGCAATTTCTTTGGCAAAGGAATCCAGATTTCACAAGAGAACCAAGCACATCAAGAGACGCTTCAACTCCATCCGGGATCAAGTACAGGTGGGAGACATAGAGATTTGAAAGATACATACGGATCTGAATGTTGTAGACCCGTTGACTAAGCCTCTTCCACGAGCAAAACATGATCAACACCAAGGCTCCATGGGTGTCAGAATCATTACTGTGTAATCTAGCTTATTGACTCTAGTGCAAGTGCGAGACTGAAGGAAATATGCCCTAGAGGCAATAGTAAAGTTATTATTTATTTCCTTATATCATGATAAATGTTTATTATTCATGCTAGAATTGTATTAACCGGAAACATAATACTTGTGTGAATACATAGACAAACAGAGTGTCACTAGTATGCCTCTACTTGACTAGCTCGTTGATCAAAGATGGTTACGTTTCCTAGCCATAGACATGAGTTGTCATTTAATTAACGGGATCACATCATTAGGAGAATGATGTGATTGACTTGACCCATTCCGTTAGCTTAGCACTTGATCGTTTAGTATTCTGCTATTGCTTTCTTCATGACTTATACATGTTCCTATGACTATGAGATTATGCAACTCTCGTTTACCGGAGGAACACTTTGTGTGCTACCAAATGTCACAACGTAACTGGGTGATTATAAAGGAGCTCTACAGGTGTCTCCAAAGGTACTTGTTGGGTTGGCGTATTTCAAGATTAGGATTTGTCACTCCAATTGTCGGAGAGGTATCTTTGGGCCCACTGGGTAATGCACATCACTACAAGCCTTGCAAGCATTGTAACTAATGAGTTAGTTGCGGGATGATGTATTAAGGAACGAGTAAAGAGACTTGCCGGTAATGAGATTGAACTAGGTATTGAGATACCGACGATCGAATCTCGGGCAAGTAACATACCGATGACAAAGGGAACAACGTATGTTGTTATGCGGTTTGACCGATAAAGATCTTCGTAGAATATGTAGGAGCCAATATGAGCATCCAGGTTCCGCTATTGGTTATTGACCGGAGACGTGTCTCGGTCATGCCTACATAGTTCTCGAACCCGTAGGGTCCGCACGCTTAAAGTAAGATGACGATCGCTATTATGAGTTTTGTTTTTTGATGTACCTAAGGTAGTTTGGAGCCCCGAATATGATCACGGACATGACGAGGAGTCTCGAAATAGTCGAGATGTAAAGATCGATATATTGGACGACTATGTTCGCACACCGGAATGGTTTCGGGGAGTTTCGGACATGTACGAGAGTACCGGGGGGTTACCGGAACCCCCCGGGGGAGTTAATTGGGCCTAGTGGGCCTTAGAGGAGAAGAGGAGGGGCGGCCAGGGCAGGCCGCGCCCCCTCCCCCTCTAGTCCGAATTGGACAAGGAGGGGGGCGCCCCCCTTTTTCCTTCTTCTCCTCTCTCCCTTCCTTCCCTCTCCTACTCCAACAAGGAAAAGGAGGAATCCTACTCCCGTTGGGAGTAGGACTCCCCCCTTGGCGCGCCCTCCTCCTGGCCGGCCACCTCCCCCCTTGCTCCTTTATATACGGGTGTAGGGGGGCACCTCTAGACACACAAGTTGATCTGTTGATCTATTCCAGCCGTGTGCGGTGCCCCCCTCCACCATATTCCACCTCGGTCATATCGTAGTGGTGCTTAGGCGAAGCCCTGCGTCGGTAGCAACATCATCATCACATCACGCCGTCGTCTTGACGGAACTCTCCCATGAAGCTCTGCTGGATAAGAGTTCGCGAGGCGTCATCGAGCTGAGCGTGTCTTTGAACTTCGGAGGTGCCGTCGTTTGGTCTTTGGGATCGGTCGGATCGTGAAGACGTACGACTACATCAACTGCATTGTGATAACACTTCCGCTTTCGATTTACGAGGGTACGTGGACAACACTCTCCCCTCTCGTTGCTATGCATCACCATGATCCTGTGTGTGCGTAGGAATTGTTTTGAAATTACTATGTTCCCCAACAGCCTTGGCTCCGCCTCATTCCTCTTCTCGGTATCCAGATCCTTCCCTACAGACCGGGAGGACGTCGACACCATCATCGAGGAGGTCGCCAGCGACGCTGAGGCTGAGGCCGACAAGATCATAGCCGAGGAGGCCGCCAAGACTGCAGCTGAAGAGGCCGCTAAGGGGCCTGCCGGGGAGGCCGTCAAGGCCGCTGGCGAGGAGGACGGCAAGGCCGCTGCCGAGGAGGCCAGCACTGGGCCGACCAGGGAGGGGGTGGTTGACGACCAACCTTCCTCCTCCGCTGCATCTGGCTCGGGCAAGTACCTGAAAGTGAGCGACGGCCTGTTCGCCCACGTCCTAGGGATGGCGAGCACCAGGGTGCCCAACGAGGGGGAGGTGTTCGACGACGAGGTACTCGCTGCCGCCGGGCTTGAGGTTGTTGATGAACCGAGCGCCAGTGGAGGCGGTTCCCAGGAGGAGGAGCTCCTTCGGGCCATGAGCGCCAACTTCCAGAAGCTCCAGGCGCTTCACCGTGCCCGCCTGGACAAGGCAAAGTCCAGGATGGCGGCGGTGGACAAGGCGGAAGCAGATTCCAAGGAGCGCATCACTGAGACGCAAGCCTGGCTCCGCGACACCCACCAGGAACTGAAGGAGATCCAAGGAGAGCTGGTCGAGCACAAACAAGAGCTCCTCCTGGAGCAAGCTGACATCAAAAAGGCCGAGGAGCTGGCGAAGGAATATGCCGCCAAAGATGAGGCCGCTCGGCAACAACACCAGGCTCTGCTGAACTCCTAGGAGGAGGACCTTGCCGCCCGCGAGGAGGCACTCGCCGCAACACTCTGCGGCAAGGATGAGGAGATCGAGAAGCTTGTCGCGCAGCAGACTCAGGAGCTGGAGCAGAGGCACATGGAGGCGCTCAATTCCCAAGCCCTGGTCCATGCCGGCAAGGTGAAGGAGCTGGAGGTGGAGCGGGATGGCCTGAAGAGCCAGGCCCTGGAGGTGGCGAAGGAGAAGGACACGCTCAACGACGCCTTGGTGGAGGCGCAGGCCGCCGTCCTCGGCAAGGCTGAGCATCTCCAAGGCCAACGACTCCATCAAAGACCTGAAGCTGAAGCTGGAGGGTCTTGAGGGGACGCTTTTGGAGGTTAGGGCCCGGGAAGAGACCGTGACCAAGGACCTGAAGAAGGAGAGGCAGCTGCGGAGGAATGACGCCGCCAACCACGAGGATTACGTGAAGGGAGAAAACCTCCGGGTCAGCCGCCTCGCCGACGTTGCCGGCAGGATCACCACAAAGCTGGCGGCCATGGGGATGCCAAACGTGAGGTACGTCCCGGAGCCGAACGTGAGTCCCAACGCCAAACTGACCCTGTTCTTCGAGGGCGTTCTTGGAGACCTGGAGCAGTTCCGCTCCAACAGAGCGACCTCTCTGGCCAATGAGGCCCGGAAGCTCTACCGAGGCGTCCTAACCAAGGTGCTCACCAAGGTGGCGTACTGGAACCCCAACCTCGACTTCGATGTCGCACTGGAGAGATTGCCGGAGGACGTGGACCTCGCGGCGCTCGAGGAGCATATCGAGCCCATCATCAGCCGCGTCGACGGATTTCATAGGATAGAGGGCCAGCGCCGAGACTAGGCACCCCGTTTCTCATCGTCGCTGCGAGTTCAAGACCAAGACAGTTTTATCTTAAGTTAGAACCGCAGCGATTATTGGATGTAATATAACTCTGCAATACTTTAATATCACACATGCTATCTTCCCGTTAGATCTTTCTTTGTATGTTTGCACCCTACGCTTGTTGAGATAAGGCTGCCGGCGCGTAAACCCATGCCGTGGTGCTTTGAGGACGGATCCTTATCACCTTGCCGGAAGGGCGCTTGCTGCCGGGCAAGCCACCTTGCAGCTGCCAGCGCGGTCGCTTGAACTATCAAGCGGACTCGAAATAGGACAAGAGCACTCCTGGTAGCGATTAGGCCACCTTGCTGTTCTCAGCGCGGCCGCATGAACTGTCGAGCGGACTCGAGACAAAGACAAGGGCGTTGCCAATAGTGGAAGGGTCCCATTGCGTGCAAGTTTTCCATACAAGGAACGAGATCTTTCGGGGAGGACAGACTTATATAAATGAAATTAGCCGAAATTTCGCATGACTTAGCTTTTTGGGGCCACGCGGATGTCTGTCGAGGCTGCGGACGGCACCAGAGGGTGGTTGATCGATGTCGCCCTCTCCCTCCAAGCCATCCTCATGGAAGAGTCGCCGCGTCAGCTCCAAAACCAGATTTCCACGGCTTGTGCCCCCTACCTGGTGCGCCAAATATGTCGGGGGAAACGACACCTACGGGATCACGAGGAATCCCTTTTGCTACGGTTGGCGGGCGCGGGGCTGTGGAAAGAGCGGGATTGAGAGATCAACGTGGGGGGGGGGGGGGGTTATCCAGGTTCGGGCCGCAAGTGATGCGTAATACCCTACTCCTGCTGGTTTCTGTTCATCTGGTGTTCTTGGACTAGCTACAAGGTGTGCAGGGTCCAAAAAGTCCGAATCCCTCCTCAGTATGCCGCGGGCCTCCTTTTATAGACAAAGGGGCTGCCACAGTGGCACACAGGAGGTGGAAAGCTATATAGTGGTCGAGTCTATCCTCTGGCACCGTAGGTGAAAGTGCAACTATCCCTAGGTGGTTTTGGTAATTATTAACAACATATAGCTCATTGAACTAATGCTATTTCGAGATGAATATTTCAAGAAAGTTCAATGATCGGCATGGGATGGATTAGGAATGTTGACCCCTCAAAATGCTAAGGACAAAAGATTGGCTCAAGCTCTAAAGCTCAAGACTCTACATTTTCAGTTTAGTGATCCAAGATCACATTGAGTCCATAGGAAAGCCAATACTATTAAAAGGGGATGAGGTGTTGCTTAATGGGTTTCTTTCTCAAAGTGCTTAGTGATATGCTCCAAATCCCTCAACCACTTTCTCTTATCCACATATGTCCCAATCCAAAAGTCAAGCTCGGCCCTACCGAAACTTTCTATCTGGCGCCACCGAGTTCTCTTAACATAGCCACTGCCACAAACCCTAGTCACTTCGGTTTCACCGATAGGGATCTTGGTCTCACAGAGATGGGATTGCAAACTCTCTGTTTCCCTTCGTAACGTTTCGGTCTAACCGAGATGAGCGATCGGTCCCACCGAGTTCTCAATGCAAACTCTCTGTTTCCCCTTCGTAACATTTCGGTCCAACCGAGATGAGCGAATCGGTCCCACCGAGTTTGCCTGACCAACTCTCTGGTTAGCCTATTACCAAAATCGGTCCCACCGAGTTTGTGTAATCAGCCTCATCGAGATTACGTTTTGCCCTAACCCTAATGAAATCGGTCCCACCGAGTTGACGTGTCGCTCCCACCGAAAATCCTAACGTTCACATTTTGAACCGAATCGGTCCGACCGAGTTTTCCGATTCGGTCTCACCGAGTTTGGTAAATTGTGTGTAACAGTTAGATTTTGTGTGGAGGCTATATATACCCTCCACCCACACTTCCAACATACATTTTCTGAGAGAGAACCACATACCCTTGTGTTGAGATCAAGATCTTCCATTCCAACCACATAAATCTTGATCTCTAGCCATCCTCAAGTTGCTTTCCACTCAAATCATCTTTCCACCAAATCCAATCCTATGAGAGAGAGAGTTGAGTGTTGGGGGAGACTATCTTTTGAAGCAGAAGAGCAAGGAGTTCATCATCAACACACTATCTATTACCGTTTGGAGAGTGGTGTCTCCTACATTGGTTAGGTGTCACTTGGGAGCCTCCGTCAAGATTGTGGAGTTGAACCAAGGAGATTGACGGGCAAGGAGATCGCCTAGTTCATGAAGATCTACCCTAGTGAGGCAATGCCTTCATGGGCGATGGCCATGGTGGGATAGACAAGGTTGCTTCTTCGTGGACCCTTCGTGGGTGGAGCCCTCCGTGGACTCGCGCAACCGTTACCCTTCGTGGGTTGAAGTCTCCATCAACGTGGATGTACGATAGCACCACCTATCGGAACCACGGATAAAAAATCTCCATATCTTCATTGCGTTTGCCCTCTCAAACTCCTCCCTTTACCTTCATGTGCAATTTCTTTACATTCCGCTGCTATACTCTTAGAATTGCATGTGTAGGTTGATTGCTTGACTTGTGCAAAGTTGCTAAAATCTGCCAAGACTTAAAATTGGGAAAAGGCTAGATTTTTATTTGGTCAAGTAGTCTAATCACCCCCTCTAGACATACTTTCGATCCTACAAGTGGTATCAGAGCTACGGTCTCCATTTGCCTTGATTTTCATAGCTTTTGGTGATCATAGCCTTGGTTTCACAACCTAGGAGAGTATGGCGTCTAGCAAGGGAAATTATCACCGTAGAGGTCCTTACTTTGATGATACTAATTTTGCTAGTTGGAAGCATAAAATGATAATGCATATTCTTGGACATAACCCCGCCGTTTGTTGTGTGTATTGGCTTGCAAGGTGAATTCTTTGATTTGAGAGAACTGAACCGTGAAGCTACCGCGGAAGAGTTGAAGATGCTGCAATACAATGCTCAAGCTTGCGATATCCTCTTCAACAGATTGTGCCTCGAAGAATTCAACAAAATCAATAGTCTTGAGAATGCAAAGGAAATTTGGGATACTTTGATTGATATGCATGAAGGTACCGACTCCGTCAAGGAATCCAAATTGGATGTGCTTCAAAGTCAACTTGACAAGTTCAAAATGAAGGATGGTGAAGGTGTCGCTGAAATGTACTCTAGGCTTGCGCTCATCACAAATGAGATTTCCGGCTTAGGAAGTGAAGAGATGACCGATAGATTCATCATCAAGAAGATCCTAAGAGCCTTGGATGGAAAATATGATACCGTGTGCACATTGATCCAAATGATGCCCAACTACAAAGATCTCAAGCCTACGGAAGTCAATGGAAGAATTGTTGCTCATGAGATGTCACTCAAGGATAAGGAAGAGCTTCACAACAAGTCAAGTGGTGCTTACAAAGCCTCATGTGATGCTCCCACATCATCGAGTCAGAAACAAACCTTCAATGAAGAATTGAGCCTAATGGTGAAGAACTTCAACAAGTTCTACAAGAGTAGAAGCAAGGAAAGAAGTTCCAAGTCAAGGTCCTACAATGACAAAAGATCTTCTAGTCGTGAGCATAATTGCTACAATTGTGGAAGAACCAGACACTATTACAATGAGTGTACGGCTCCCTACAAAAGAAGAGAAGATTCTCCCAAAAGGAGAAGTAGGAGAGAAGAATCACCACCAAGAGAGAGAAGGAGTAGAGATGATCGTTATGAACGAAGAACCTCTCGGAGAAGCAAGGATTCGTAAAAGAAGGACAAATCATCAAGGAGCTACACAAAACGAAGACATCAAGCTCATGTTGGTGAATGGGTATCCGGTCCGACTCCGACAATCACTCCGAAAGAAGTTATCACTCCGACTCCGAATATACTCAAGATGAAGGTGTTGCCGGTCTAGCACTTGTGTCAACCAACTCCTATGACATATTTGACTCAACAAATGAAGGAACTGGAAGATGCTTCATGGCTAAAGGCCCAAAGGTATCACACCCCGAGTATGTTGATTTCAATAGTGATGAAGATGATTTGCTAGGTGATGATGATTTACTTGTTGACAACTCTAGTGATGAAAACTATGATGAACTTGCAATTAATCATGCTAATCAAGATAAAACGAATGATGATGATAAGAAGGAGTTCGAGCGTCTAACTAAAGAACTAAACACTCTAAAGTTAGCTCATGAAACTACCTTGGAAGATCATCAAGAACTTTTAAAGACTCATGAAAAGCTACGCTTTGAGAAGCTCAACCTTGAGCAAGAGCATGAGTTTTTAAAGGCAATCAATGATGATCTTCGCAAGAAAAGTTCTTCTTACATTGCCAAGCATTTACTCTTGTCCAGTTACATGCCACAAGTTAAATCTAGAAATAAGAACAAGAAGGATTCTTCTTCTAGTAGTAACAATAATCATGCTAAATCCAATATTGTTGCTTCTAGTAGTTCTCTTGATTCCACTAATGATTCTCTTAGCCAAGTTACACTTGACCAAGAAAATAGCGTATTGAAGGGAATTATTGAGAAAGGTGTTTACAAGAGCCTTGCCGGAAGTAAGCAATTTGAGGAAATTGTACGCAAGCAAGGAAGGCACCGGAAGAATCAAGGTGTTGGTTTTGAACGAAAGTTCAATGCCAATGGAGTTGAGTGGGAAGAAGATCAATACCCCAAGACAAAGTTTGTTCCTCAACAAGAGAAGTATGATCCTACTTCCTTCCAAGGGACACAAGCTCAAGATGATCTTCTACCACAAGACCACAAGCAAAAAGGCAAGGATAAGCTTCAAGAGGAGATTGATGCATTTGAAGAAGCTCCCAAGGCCTTGGTCAAGTGGGTTCCCAAGACTACATCAAGTTCTACTTCATCAAGTACAACTACAACCCCAAGGATTCCCATCAAAATGATGTGGATCCCGAAGAAGAAGAACTAGAGAGTTCTTGAGGGTGACTCCGCCAACAAACTTCACTCATATCATTTTGGCAAGGACAAGTGCAAACAACCTTCACATCATGCACTAGTTCAAGGAGTCACAAACCCTCTTGTTAGTAAGACAAGGGACAAGGTAACCTAATGCTTTCATGGACATCATATTGTCTATGGATATCCTTGTTTGTTTCTTGTGGGACTAACCCGTGTAGGTATTTAAAGTGCAACTCACTCCAATGGATTGCTCCGAATGATCCACATCAACATTGAGCGTCCACATCTTCAACACCTACATGAAGTCATCATCGACAAAACCCAAGGTTAGTTCATCCCTCTAAGGGGCAGATATCACATCTAGGGGGAGCTTTACTCTAATCAATTGAGCTAAAGCAACTCTAATGATGTGAACAAAACAATGCTTTATGTAAAAGTTGTAACCCCACTTGTGCTTAAACGATGAGTATGACCTATGATCAAATGTTCTCATTTGACTCCTAAGTCAATATACTCATATATATAGATGACCTAGTAATCGCCAATTGCTTGATAGATGCTAGAGTGTTTGTGCATGCTTTGTCACATATCTCATTTGCCATTTTATTGTGTGAGCATGTTGGATGCACATCTTACTCATTCAAGGACATCCACTTGTCGTTTTGATTGTTTGGATTTTTTTTCTCTTTTTCCAAGTGGATGGACAAGAATGCCTAAGTACTTCCTCTAGCTATCTATGCTCTTCTCGTCTCAAACTCTATTCATGCTACATCACAAAGTTTGATCAAGTCAATTTCGAACCACTCTGTGTGAGGAGCACTCGGAGTCCCCGATTCGTCATAGACTTAAACTTCCAAAAACTCTTTGTGTATTTCGGTATGACCGAGTCATCCACTTCGGTCACACCGAGTTCACTTAGTTGATCTAGGTTTTTCAGTCTCGGTGCAACCGATTTGAACTTTTCGGTCACACCAAGTTGCAGTAACCGCTTGTGATTCTGCATCTCGGTGCCACCGAGTTGTTCCACTCGGTCAAACCGACAGGGTCGGGATATATGTACCGATGGGTTGAATTTTGGAAATTTCTCCAAAACCCTTCACCCCGCGCGTGTCTTGTTCTGCCTCCTCGGGTCTCCGAATCATCTCCTCGCCGTCAGCGACCTCCCGCCACTGGCCTCCATCGCCGTCAACAGAATTCGGCTTCACCGTTCTCGCCGTAGCAAACTCCTGCCGAACTATGGTATGGGTTCGACTCTTTGTGCTATTTCCCAACTCTGATTTGTAGCACATTGCTTTGCCATGATCTTTACCATGTATGCAAACAATCTGTCCAGAAGAAAACATCCTTAGATTAGAATTGATTTGAAAATTTAGGGTTAGGTCTCCGCCGAACTCATCTTGGACTAACCGAGTTGTAGAAATCGGTCGCACCTATTTGGCTTAGGCCCTTGCACATGCGCTTTTCGGTCTAACCGAAAACTGCAAATCGGTGTGACCGAGTTCGAGACTCTGTGAAACCCTAGCAATCTCGGTGCCACTGAACTGTGACTCGGTCTGACCGAGTTCACTAGTTTAGGTTCCAAAAGTTGCTTCGGTATCACCGAGTTCAACAAATCGGTAGCTCCGAAATGCTTTCTGTGGATAACTAAAACTAAGTTTTTGAGTCATCTGTTTTGCAAAACCTCAGCACTTTGTGATGCTCATCCATTCTACCTCATCTACATCTATTCACAGGGTCTGTTGTCAGTGTGTTTGCCAAGCTGTCTGACCAGAGTGACAGTCAGAACAAATCTGAAGAACAAATGCACATGAGTGAGGGCACTAGCCCCTCAAGCAGCTATGATGATGGCAGCAGGAGCACACCAAGCAACTTGCCCAAGGCAGCCACCGGAACTAGGAAGAAAAGAACCTCAGACTCAAAGGATGAGGACTATGTGGCTGCTGAGGATGAAGCAACATCAAAGAAGAAGGTGCTGAAAAGGGACTATGGCATAGCTGCTGCAATAAAGCCTGGCATTCATAAGAAGGCACCTGCCAAGAGAGTGCCAACTTCCAAGCCTAGGAAAGATGTTGTAAAAGAAACAATGGAGTTCACCCTTGAACCCAAAGAGGCTGGAGATGGCGAGAAGAGAAAGGAGAGGGCCAGGAAGACTAATGCTAGAGTCATTGGCAAGTCCTCCATGATGAGAGATTCTGAAGAGGAAGAAGAAGAGGATGCTGCTCCAGCTCCCAAAGCTCAGAAGCTTATGGGAGATGCTATTAAGTCAGGGGCTGCAACATCTAAGCCCAAGACTGCTCCCAAAGCAACAACTCAAGCTCAGAAGTCTACACCCAAGAGGAACACTAGGAGCATTCCTACAGAATAAAAGAACAAGGGCCTAGTGCCTCAAGGTGAAGAAGAGGATGATGAGTCTCTTGTTTTGAAAGCTGAAACCCAAGATTCCAGACCATAATGATGCTCATCCAGTAGCTGAGGACATGCACATCAGAAAGGATGCTGTACTGAGACTTTGGAGACAGTCTGATCCCTTTGCTGTGAGGAGAAGGACTACAGTTGATTACAGGTTCCACATAAAGGAACAACAAGACTTCTATGAAACTATTTTGCTTGACAAGAAGCCCATTGTGTGTGTCATGAGATGGGTTGACTGTGAGTACATCAAGGAGAAAGAAGACCACTTCCCAGGAGTATATGATAGTTTCAAAGCATGTGGAGTTGAGCAATTTGTTGCCCAGAAGCTCACCAAGTGGAATGATGAGCTAATCATGCAGTTTTACTCCATAGCTCACTTCTATCCAGAAGGAAGGATAGTATGGATGTCTGAAGGTACTAGGTACCAATCCACTGTAGAAGAATGGGCCAAGCTGATAAATTCTCTAGAAGATGAAGAAGATGACTTGGATGTGTATGCCAAAAAGAAGAAAGACCACAACTCTATGGCACACATGTACAGAGAGATCCCTGATAGAGCTTTGGAGACACACAAGCTTGGATCTGTACACTACTTGATGTCTGGTCTGCCTACCATCAACACAATCCTAAGGCACACTTTGCTACCCAAGTCAGGAGATCATAAGATGATTCGAGAACACTCAATCAACTTGCTGCACATTTTTTATGTCCCTTAGAAGTTCAAGGTCATGAGTCTAATTGTAGAAACAATCAAGAGGACTTCTGCTGACCAAAAGAGAAGTTGTGGGTATGCTCCACATATTCAGGAGCTGATCAACTCTAAGATGGGCAAAGGAACATATTGTTGGACAAGGAGCATCTACCCCTATAACCTGAATTTGAGGACAACACAGTTGTGATGAATGAGGAGGAACCATCTTCAGTGTAAGCACAAGAGAAGAGAGCTAAAGCAAAGGAAGAGAAAGCTTCCAAGATGCCAAGTGTTGAGGAAGCATCTCAAATTTTCCTCAAGAGCAAGCAAGATTAGCTGGCATATCCGATCAAATCAACTTTGAGGATTGAGAAGGGCTTGGCCACCCTGACTTAGAATCAGGAGATCTTGGAGAGGATCATAGAGACAAAATTTTATGATCTTGATCTAAAGGTTACTGAGATAAAAACATCAATTGAGCAGCTTTAGGAGGAAGCAGAAGAGAAGAAGGGGAAGGCTACCACGGATGCTTTTCAGCGAGTGCCTAGAGGTTAGAGGTCTGCTGCAGTGCCCACATGAGATATTAGAGCTACAGAATCAGCACCAGCAGCCACAGCCTCAGTGCCACCTCCAGCAGCCACTCCACCAGCTCCATCTACTTCAACAGATGCCTTCGTCCTTGGAGTTCTCTCTACACCACCTCCCGAAGACCAAGCCTGAGAGACGCATAGCACTATGCGTTTTCGAACTTTTTGGTAACTTGTTGCCAAAGGGGGAGAAATATGTATAGATCATAGGCTTCGAGAGAGAGTGTGTTGCTTCTTTGGCTCTCTTGTTTTTGGTTGAACTTTATTGTGCGCTTGATTTATACTTTATGTCCTTGTGTGAGATACTTGTTTGATCATGTGTTTGATCATATGCTACTTTAATGTTTGCTTGGATGATATTATCATTTATATCCTATATGATCATTCACTTTGCTTGGTGATGAGTGCATGTTTGAGCGCTCCACCAAGATGTATGTGACATGGAAGAGTAACCCATGATCCTAATTGATTGTGCATTTGCATTCAAAAGCAAATCTTAAATAATGCACAAATTTAGGGGGAGCTCTTGCTTATCACATACTTCTCAAAGCGACGATGTATTTCAATCTTATTATCATTTGTCGAAGCTTTGATCTACATGTTGTCATCAATTACCAAAAAGGGGGAGATTGAAAGTGCAACTATCCCTGGGTGGTTTTGGTAATTATTAACAACATATAGCTCATTGAACTAATGCTATTTCAAGATGAATATTTTAGGAAAGTTCAATGGTTGGCATGGCATGGATTAGGAATGTGGACCCCTCAAAATACTAAGGACAAAAGATTGGCTCAAGCTCTAAAGCTCAAGACTCTACATTTTCATTTTCGTGATCCAAGATCACATTGAGTCCATAGGAAAGCCAATACTATTAAAAGGGGATGAGGTGTTGCTTAATGGGTTTCTTGCTCAAAGTGCTTAGTGATATGCTCCAAAGCCCTAAACCACTCTCTCTTATCCACATATGTCCCAATCCAAAAGTCAAACTCGGCCCCACCGAAACTTTCTATCCGGCGCCACTGAGTTCTCTTGACATAGCCATTGCCACAAATCCTAGTCACTTTGGTCTCACCGATAGGGATCTCGGTCTCACCGAGATGGGATTGCAAACTCTTTGTTTTCCTTCGTAACATTTTGGTCTAACCGAGATGAGCAATCGGTCCCATCGAGTTCTCAATGCAAACTCTCTGTTTCCCCATTGTAACATTTCGGTCCAACCGAGATGAGCGAATCAGTCCCACCGAGTTTGCCTGACCAACTCTCTGGTTAGCCTATTACCAACATCGGTCCCACCGAGTTTGTGTAATCGGCCTCGCCGAGATTATGTTTTGCCCTAACCCTAATGAAATCGGTCCCACCGAGTTGACATGTCGGTCCCACCAAAAATCCTAACGTTCACATTTTGAACTGAATCGGTCTGATCAAGTTTTCCAATTTGGTCTCACCGAGTTTGGTAAATTGTGTGTAACGGTTAGATTTTGTGTGGAGGCTATATATACCCCTCCACCCACTCTTCATTCGTGGAGAGAGCCATCAGAACATGCCTACACTTCCAACATACATTTTCTGAGAGAGAACCACCTACCCTTGTGTTGAGATCAAGATCTTCCATTCCAACCACATAAATCTTGATCTCTAGCCATCCCCAAGTTGCTTTCCACTCAAATCATCTTTCCACCAAATCCAATCCTGCGAGAGAGAGTTGAGTGTTGGGGAGACTATAATTTGGAGGAGTTCATCATCAACACACCATCTATTACCTTTTGGAGAGTGGTGTCTCCTAGATTGGTTAGGTGTCGCTTGGGAGCCTCCGTCAAGATTGTGGAGTTGAACCAAGGAGTTTGTATGGGCAAGGAGATTGCCTACTTCGTGAAGATCTCCCTAGTGAGGCAAGTCCTTCGTGGGCGATGGCCATGGTGGGATAGACAAGGTTGCTTCTACGTGGACCCTTCATGGGTGGAGCCCTCTGTGGACTCGCGCAACCGTTACCCTTTGTGGGTTGAAGTCTCCATCAACGTGGATGTACGATAGCACCACCTATCAGAACCACGGATAAAAAATCTCCGTATCTTCATTGCGTTTGCCCTCTCAAACTCCTCCCTTTACCTTCATGTGCAATTGTTTTACATTCCGCTGCTATACTCTTAGAATTGCATGTGTAGGTTGATTGCTTGACTTGTGCAAAGTTGCCAACATCTGCCAAGACTTAAAATTGGGAAAAGGCTAGATTTTTATTTGGTCAAGTAGTCTAATCACCCCCCTCTAGACATACGATCGATCCTACAGTAGGACAAACACATTTAATGCGCTGCCGACGTGCCCTTCTTGCTTTATCGGGGATGGCAAGGAAGCTCGTACCAGCTGTCGCCACCTCGCCTAGCTTCGACGCGCGTCCGAACTGACGAGGCGTGTAGTGCCACGCCGGCTGGCTGGCCTCTGAGTTGGTGCGGTGGCAGAGTCTTCATGAAGATCTGCATGCCACCACGCAGGTGCTTGTTGAGTTGGCCTAGAGGCCGCACGTCGCCACACAGGTGCTCGCCTAGTTGGTGGGCTGGCAACTGCATGGGAACGACGGTGGAATCTTGGCAGATGTGGGCCTGGCCGCGGCCCCGTGGATGTCTTCGGCAAGAGCCTCGCCGGGGCCCCGGCACGGGTCTTGCCACGACGTCGTGGGCGTCCCCGGCAAGGGGTTTGCCAGGGGTCTTGTGGGTATCCTTGGCAAGGATCTTGCCAAGGATCTTCGTCTTCTGGTACTCATCTGATCTTGTACGTTCTTGGTCTTCAAAAAGATCTGCATGCCACCACGGAGGCGCCTCCCGAGCTTTGGTTCCAATGTGGTTGAGGGCGTCGGAACCGGCAGGCTCAAGGGTGGCAGCCCTGCTAGCGTTGGGCAAGTTGCCCCATCAAGGCTCTTGCCGGGGCTGTGGAGGCCGCCCCGGCAAGGGCCTCGTCGGGGGGAGTCCACCTCGCCCTCTGGCTCTTTGCGTTTCTGGCTTGGCGTTGGTCTAGTCGTCTCGCGCCTTTGCTTCCTCTGCCCCGCCAAGCGTGGCCAGGGGTGTGGGGCTGCGACTGCCGCACACAAGTGAAGGGGTGCAAAAAGGGACCCCTACTTTTGTACACCGACACCATACTTCTGCTATTCCAAAAAATATGAACAAATTAGGATCACGTGAGAAATTTGTATATTAATCTTCTGAAAAAATAATTAACTCAAAAGCACTCTTTTGTTAAAAATGAGAATTATTTTCGTGAGCACATAAATTTTTGTTTTTCAGCAAGATCAAAGCAACTATCACCCAACAAGATCCTAAAGGCTTTACTTGGCACTTTATTGAAACAAAAGCAATAAAACATGATCAATACAGTAGCATAATCATGTGAACACACAAAAACAGTAGGTAAAAGTGTTGGGTTGTCTCCCAACAAGCGCTTTTCTTTAATGCCTTTTAGCTAGGCATGATGAGTTCAATGATGCTCATATAATGTATAAGAATTGAAACATGAAGAGAGCATCACGAAGCATATGACTAGCACATTTAGGTCTAACCCACTTCCTATGCATAGGGATTTTGTGAGAAAACAACTTATGGGAACAAGAATCAACTAGCATAGGAAGGCAGAACAAGTGCAACTTCAAAACAATCAACACATAGAGAAGAAACTTGATATTATTGAGATATGTAAGAGCATAAGTTCCTTCCTCATAATAATTTTCAAAAAAATCATGAATGGATTAAACAATATAACTATCACATACAACACTCTTTTCATGATGCACAAGCATAGAATATTTATCACTCTTTATGGCATACATGTTATCATAATAATCATCATAGATAGCAACTTTATTGTCATAGTCAATTGAAACCTCTTCCAAAATAGTGGATGTATCACTAAATAAAGTCATGACCTCTCCAAACCCACTTTCATCAATATTGTAATAAGATTCAACACCCTCCAAGATAGTGGGATCACTACTAGCTAGAGTTGACACTCTTCCAAACCCACGTTTATCAATGTAATCATCATAAATAGGAGGCATGCTATCATCATAATAAATTTTCTTATCGAAAGTATAATGAATCAAAGGATCATATTCATTAAGCAAAGCATCCCTAAGCTGAGGACAAGCATTATTTCCAGCAAATAAATCTTCAAACATATCATACTCATTAAACATAGCATCCCCAAGCTTGTGGTTTTGCATATCATCACAATCATTCTTATCAATAGCATGAATGGCACCAATAGTATAGCAAACATTATTATCATATTCTTCCAAGAAAGTGCTAAAAACATTTTCAAGATCATAAGGGATATCATTGTCTTCCCAATCATAATCATTACAACAAGTAGTAGGTATCACAAAATCATACTCAATATCATCATCCTCCATCAACATATTTGATTCACTTTCATGAGGCACAATGGTGATAGGAGCAACATTATTTGGGAGAGATACCTTTTTACCTTTATTCTTTCTTCTTTTCTTCTTCTTCACCACATCATGTATGGTTTTTTTTTAAATTTTTCAAGCTTCTTGTTGAAGAGATTGATTGGATAGGAAGCTTCTCCTCGTTACTTGATTCATCATAATAAACACTAGGAGGGTATTGGGAAACATTTTCCCTTTCATTAGTACTCTCTTCATATTCTATTTGTTTTCTTGTCTTTATATAGTTGGCAATATAAGTATTCTCAATGCAACTTACCGCACAAAACATATAAATTACCTCTCACTACAGGAATCAGGCACTTTGCCGTCAGCCATGGCTGACGGCAAAGGCGCCAGCAGACGACAACAGGTCCGGCTGAATTGGCTACCACGAAGGGCTCTTTGCCGTCAACTGACGGACGACAAAGATGAAACGCTCTTTGCCGTTAGCCAGCCGACGGCAAAGATCCCGGACGGCACAATTGCCAGGTCATGTCCGCTAAGGGGTTAACGGCGTGCTTTGCCGTCCGCTGGCAGATGGCAAAGACAATTGCACATTTGTCGTCTGCTAGCTGATGGCAAAGTAGCCAAATAGGCCAGCCCCAGGTTACACAGGTAGCTGCCACGTGGTAGATTTGCCGTCTGCCAGCTGACGGCAAAGAGCCTGTATTGCCCCAATTTTTTTCTTTTTTTTTGTTATATCCTTGCATTTTCAAAAGACTTAAATTATATATATAGTTTGAACCTCAAACATAGCCCATGTATCCATCATCTAGTAGTCCATCGACGCAACAGAACACATAGGGTATTAAAATGTCCAATACATACATAGTTTCACGGATTCATCAACATACATACATAGTTTCACGGAGTTATTCAACATACATTCTTTATCAACACAAAATCCAAACATAAACTAAAACTAGTAGTCCATCAATCCAGCTTCCATGAAGTGAATCAAATCTGCAAAAATAGGAGTAAGCAAGTTAGAAGAAGAAGAAGAAGAAGGAGGAGGAGGAGGAGGAGGAGGAGGAGGAGGAGGAGGAGGAGGAGGAGGAGGAGGAGGAGGAGGAGGAGGAGAAGAACTTGCATAGGTAACTATGCCATTTTTTAGCTAACTAAGCTTATTATGTCAGTTTGGAGGAAATTAAGGTAAGTATAGGTCATTTTTGTGCTAACATAAGTAATTATGCCATTTTTTAGCTAACGTAGGTAATATGGATCATTTAGGAGCTAACCTAGGTAACATATTGGAGCAAACCTAGGTAAAATGGGTCATTTTGGAGCTAACTTAACTAATTATGCCATTTTTGAGTTAACTAAGCATATTATGCCATTATTGAGTTAACTAAGCATAGTATGCCATTTTTGACATAAATAAGCTAAGTATAGGTCTTTATTTAGCTAACCTAGGTAACTAAGCATATTAGAGCTAATTTAGTTAAGTATAGATCATTTTGGAGCTAAGTAAGCTAATTATGTCATTTTGTAGGAAGATTGGCTAAGTCTAGGTCATTATGGTAACCATTTTGGAGGAAATAAAGCTAACTCTAGGTCTTTATGCATTTGGTAGGCAAAACATTAGAGAAAACTTACCTCATCACGGAGGTGAAGGGCCGGTCGGGTTTACGCCAGTGTCAGACGGAGTAGGACCGGTCGGGGTCGGGGTTCCGCCAGTGCGAGATGGAGAAGGATCGGTCAATGCTTGTCGGGAGGCATGCGGCACCAAAGATCATTTGTAATGTCTCGTTAGCATGACACAACTGAAATGTGAATACTAGTAACTAATGGCCATTCAAATGAAACTCACTGTGTCTGTTATACCAATCTGAGGCATCGGCGGAGGGGTCTGACCGTTTTTCTCGCACACGGACTGCACATTTTGTTTTCACGAGTCAGTCATATGAGTTAGTAATGAAACGGACATTACATGCATGATTTGGCTAATAAGAAGGAGAAAGTTACCACGAGGAGCTCGTATAGGGCCCGGTGAGACGCATCGTTCCGGTTCCTCTCCTCCACCAGCATCCTAGCCGTCTTCTGCTCCAGCTCGGTTTCCCTCTCCTTGGCATGCCTGGTTGTCTCTGCCAGAAGCTCCTGGGCCCTAGCCTCGATGGCGAGGTCCACTGGCCGTGGTCGAGGCGGTATCTCAGGAAGAGACCCCGCGTGGCGCTTCTTGATCTCCGGGAGACTTCTAGAGCAACGTATCAGTCCATCTCCAATGGCTACCGAGCCATGCTTCCTCCCATCACCAGATAGCATCACGAGCTATGTATCAAAAGGACTCTAGCTCGAGTTGAAGTCATCCCCTTTCGTCGCCTACCCCCAGTCTCTGTACCTCACGAGCTTGTTGTTTTTTGAGAACTGATGACAGTGAGATTCTCTCACTGCCTTTTGTATTAATAAATTAAGAGAAGCGGAGGGGGGATTAGAGTGTCCAGATCTTTACATGTTACATTAGGGAGGGGGGTTAGGTAAAGTAGCTAATACAAGGAATCAGAGCGAACTAGCTACGGATAAAAGTAAGGACCCTGCTCTTGCTTCGATCTATGAACTAGCATGGCAAAGTCTAGCTTGAATCTGCTCCTCCAAGAGTCAAATGAAGGATGGATCCCTCTAAAGTGCTTGACGTTCCTCTCCTTCCAGATCCCCTAGGCTGCCACAACAAAAACTTCCAGGAACATCGGCCGAGCCCACCTGGCTTTACCCTCATGCAACATTGTCATCCTACAAGTGTCATTTGGCCATTGTATTCCAAGGGCATCCCAGCATCTCTGACTGAAGGGGCAGGTAAAGAAGAGGTGCACGATGTATTCCTCAGGCGGGTGATAGCAGAGAAGGCAGGTGTAGTCGTCGTTCTGGATTTTGTAATGTCTTCTTTTGAGCATATTCCTAGTGTTCAATGTATCAGCCATCAGCAACCAAAAGAACACTTTCCACTACATTGTACATTTGGTTTTCCATATCCAACCAAAGGCCTCATCGACCTGCACCTGGCTGAAGCAGTGAGCATAATATTGAGTGGACCGAAACTTATCTCCTCCCCAGACACATGACCACACATCCTTGCCCTCAGCGAGCGAAGTGTCCAAGGTCTCAGACTGCAGCCCAGCAACCTCATGCCGTGCCTCCAGTGATAGCGGCAGGTGAAACTCTTCCCCCAATCAACCAGAAGACAAAAGTTGCCGCACTGAGACATCCGGTTCTCTGGCAAAAGAAAAAGCTCTCGGAAATTTGTCTTGGAAAACTTCACTTTTCCATTTGTCTTTCCAAAATAGGATCGTGTCACCTGCCACTGATACGTCTCCAACGTATCTATAATTTTTGATTGTTCCATGCTATATTATATTCTGTTTTGGATGTTTAATGGGCTTTATTATACACTTTTATATTATTTTTGGGACTAACCTATAACCGGAGGCCCAGCCCAAATTGTTGTTTTTTTTGCCTATTTCAGTGTTCCGAAGGAAAGGAATATCAAACGGAGTCCAAACGGAATGAAACCTTCGGGAACGTGATTTTCGGAACAAACGTGATCCACAGGAGTTGGAGTGGATGTCAAGCAATCAACGAGGAGGCCACGAGGCAGGGGGCGCACCTACCCCCCTGGGCGCGCCCTCCACCCTTGTGGGCCCCTCGTAAATCCACCGACCTCCTTCTTCCTCCTATATATAACTACGTACCCCCAAACCATCAGCAGAGGAGCCAAAACCCTATTTCCACTGCCACAACCTTCTGTACCCGTGAGATCCCATCTTGGGGCCTTTTCCGGCGCTCCACCGGAGGGGGCATTGATCAAAGAGGGCTTCTACATCAACACCACAGCCTCTCCGATGATGTGTGAGTAGTTTACCTTAGACCTTCGGGTCCATAGTTATTAGCTAGATGGCTTCTTCTCTCTCTTTGGATCTCAATACAAAGTTATCCTCGATTCTCTTGGAGATCTATTTGATGTAACTCTTCTTTTTGCGGTGTGTTTGTCAAGATCTGATGAATTGTGGGTTTATGATCAAGATTATCTATGAACAATATTTGAATCTCCTCTGAATTCTTTTATGTATGATTGGTTATCTTTGCAAGTCTCTTCCAATTATCAGTTTGGTTTGGCCTACTAGATTGATCTTTCTTGCAATGAGAGAAGTGCTTAGCTTTGGGTTCAATCTTGCGATGTTCGATTCCAGTGATAGTAGGGGAAACGACACGTATTGTATTGTTGCCATCGAGGATAAAAAGATGGGGTTTATATCATATTGCATGAGTTTATCCCTCTACATCATGTCATCTTTCTTAAAGCATTACTTTGTTCTTATGAACTTAATACTCTAGATGCATGCTGGATAGCGGTCGATGTGTGGAGTAATAGTAGTAGATGCAGGCAGGAGTCGGTCTACTTGTCACAGACGTGATGCCTATATACATGATCATACCTAGATATTCTCATAACTATGCTCAATTCTATCAATTGCTCGACAGTAATTTGTTCACCCACCGTAATACTTATGCTATCTTGAGAGAAGCCACTAGTGAAACCTATGGCCCCGGGTCTATTTTCCATCATATTAATCTTCCGTCAACTAGCTATTTCTTTTGCCATTTATTTTGATTTCTTTACTATTACTCTTTACCATAAAAATACCAAAAATATTATCTTATCATCTCTATCAGATCTCACTCTCGTAAGTGACCGTGAAGGGATTGACAACCCCTTTATCGCGTTGGTTGCGAGGTTCTTATTTGTTTGTGTAGGTGCGTGGTACTCGAGCGTGGTCTCCTACTGGATTGATACCTTGATTCTCAAAAATTGAGGGAAATACTTACGCTACTTTATTGCATCACCCTTTCCTCTTCAAGGGAAAACCAACGCAGTGCTCAAGAGGTAGCAAGAGGGTTTTCTAGTGCCGATGCCGGGGAGTCTATGCACAAGTCAAGACATACCAAGTACCCATCAAAAACTCTTATCCCTCGCATTACATTATTTGCCATGTGCCTCTCGTTTTCCTCTCCCCCACTTCACCCTTGCCGTTTTATTCGCCCTCTCTTTCCCTTCGCCTCTTTTTTTTCGCTTGCTTCTTGTTTGCTCGTGTGTTGGATTGCTTGCTTGTCACGATGGCTCAAGACAATATTGAATTGTGTGACTTTACCAATACCAACAACAATGATTTTCTTAGCACTTTGATTGCTCCTCTTACCGATGCTGAATCTTGTGAAATTAATGCTGCTTTGCTGAATCTTGTCATGAAAGATCAATTCGTCGGCCTTCCTAGTGAAGATGCCGCTACCCATCTAAATAGCTTTGTTGATTTGTGTGACATGCAAAAGAAGAAAGATGTGGACAATGATATTGTTAAATTGAAGCTATTTCCATTTTCTCTTAGAGATCGCGCTAAAACTTGGTTTTCATCTTTGCCTAAAAATAGCATTGATTCTTGGAATAAGTGCAAAGATGCTTTTATCTCTAAGTATTTTCCTCCCACTAAAATCATCTCCCTTAGAAACGATATTATGAATTTTAAGCAACTTGATCATGAACATGTTGGACAAGCTTGGGAGAGGATGAAATTAATGATACGTAATTGCCCTACTCATGGTTTGAACTTGTGGATGATTATACATTTTTTTATGCCGGATTGAATTTCGCTTCTAGAAATATTTTAGATTCGGCCGCGGGAGGCACTTTTATGGAAATCACCTTATGATAATCTATTAAACTCCTAGATAATATTATGGTTAATTATTCTCAATGGCATACCGAAAGATCTACTAGTAAAAAAGTGCATGCGATAGAAGAAATTAATGTTTTGAGTGGAAAGATGGATGAACTTATGAAATTGTTTGCTAATAAGAGTGTTTCCTCTAATCCTAATGATATGCCTTTGTCTACTTTGATTGATAATAATAATGAATCTATGGATGTGAATTTTGTTGGTAGGAATAATTTTGGTAACAACACGTACAGAGGAAACTTTAATCCTAGGCCATTCCCTAGTAATTCCTCTAATAAATATGGTAATTCCTACAACAATTCTTATGTAAATTTTAATAAGAGGCCCTCTGATTTTGAGACTAGTGTTAAAGAATTTATGATTGCACAAAAGAATTTCAATGCCTTGCTTGAAGAAAAATTGCCTAAGATTGATGAGTTGGCTAGGAACGTGGATAGAATTTCTCTTGATGTTGATTCTTTGATACTTAGATCTATCCCACCTAAGCATGATATCAATGAGTCTCTCAAAGCCATGAGAATTTCCATCGATGAGTGCAAAGAAAGAACCGCTAGTATGCGTGCTAGGAAAGATTGCTTTGTAAAAGCGTGTTCTTCTAATTTTTATGAGAATAAAGATGAAGATCTAAAAGTTATTGATGTGTCCCCTATTAAATCTTTGTTTTGCAATATGAATCTTCATAATGATGGGACTGGAGATGAGTCAACTTTAGTTACAAGGCGTCCCAAAAATTCGGAGTTTTTAGATCTTGATGCAAAATTGATTAAAAGTGGGATTGAAGAGGTCAAAACTTTAGATATCAATGAACCCACTATCTTGGATTTCAAGGAATTTAATTATGATAATTGCTCTTTGATAGATTGTATTTCCTTGTTGCAATCCGTGCTAAATTCCCCTCATGCTTATAGTCAAAATAAAGCCTTTACTAAACATATCGTTGATGCTTTGATGCAATATTATGAAGAAAAACTTGAGTTGGAAGTTTCTATCCCTAGAAAACTTTATGATGAATGGGAACCTACAGTTAAAATTAAAATTAAAGATCATGAATGCTATGCTTTGTGTGATTTGGGTGCTAGTGTTTCTATGATTCCAAAAACTTTGTGTGATTTGCTAGGTTTCCGCGAATTTGATGATTGTTCTCTAAACTTGCACCTTGCGGATTCCACCATTAAGAAACCTATGGGAAGAATTAATGATGTTCTTATTATTAAAAATAGGAACTATGTGCCTGTAGATTTTATTGTTCTTGATATAGACTGCAATCCTTCATGTCCTATTATTCTTGGTAGACCTTTCCTTAGAACGATTGGTGCAATTATTGGTATGAAGGAAGGAAATATTAGATTCCAATTTCCATTAAGGAAAGGGATGGAACACTTTACTAGAAAGAAAATAAAATTACCTTATGAATCTATTATGAGAGCCACTTATGGATTGCCTCCCAAAGATGGCAATACCTAGATCTATCCTTGCTTTTATGCCTAGCTAGGGGCGTTAAACGATAGCGCTTGTTGGGAGGCAACCAATTTTATTTTAGTTTTTTTTTGCTTTTTGCTTCCGTTTAGGAATAAATCTTTGATATAGCCTCTGGTTAGATTTGTTTTTGTGTTTTATTAGTGTTTGTGCCAAGTTAAACCTATAGGATCTTCTTGGATGATAGTTATTTGATCTTGCTGAAAATTCCAGAAACTTCATGTTGACGAAAACAATTGTTAAAATTCAACAGAACGTGATAAAATACTGATTCCAATTAATGCTGATCAATAAACAAATTTCCTAGGTCGTCCTATTTTGGCTGAGTTTTTGGTGTTCCAGAAGTTTGCGTTAGTTACAGATTACTACAGACTGTTCTGTTTTTGACAGATTCTGTTTTTCGTGTGTTGTTTGCTTATTTTGATGAATCTATGGCTAGTAAAATAGTTTATAAACCATAGATAATTTGGAATACAGTAGGTTCAACACCAATATAAATAAAGAATGAGTTCATTACAGTACCTTGAAGTGGTCTTTTGTTTTCTTTCGCTAACGGAGCTCACGAGATTTTCTGTTGAGTTTTGTGTTGTGAAGTTTTTCAATTTTTGGGTAAAAAATTAGATGGATTATGGAACAAGAAGTGGCAAGAGACTAAGCTTGGGGATGCCCATGGCACCCCCAAGATAATTTAAGGACACCAAAAAGCCAAAGCTTGGGGATGCCCCGGAAGGCATCCCCTCTTTCGTCTACTTCCATCGGTAACTTTACTTGGAGCTATATTTTTATTCACTACATGATATGTGTTTTGCTTGGAGCGTCTTGTATAATTTGAGTCTTTGCCTTTTAGTTTATCACAATCATCCTTTATGTACACACCTTTTGAGAGAGCCATACATGATTTGGAATTTGTTAGAATACTCTATGTGCTTCGCTTATATATTTTGAGTTATATAGTTTTGCTCTAGTGCTTCACTTATATCTTTTAGAGCACGGTGGTGGATTTGTTTTATAGAAACTTTTTTATCTCTCATGCTTCACTTAGATTATTTTGAGAGTCTTAAATAGCATGGTAATTTGCTTAAAATAATGCTAATATGCTTGGTATTCAAGATTAGTAAAAAAATCTTATGAGTGTGTTGAATACTATGAGAAGTTTGATGCTTGATAATTGTTTTGAGATATAAAGATGGTGATATTAGAGTCATGCTAGTCGAGTAGTTGTGAATTTGAAAGATACTTGTGGTAAAGTTTGTGATCCCCATAGCATGCACGTATGGTGAACTGTTATGTGATGAAGTCGGAGCATAATTTATTTATTGATTGTCTTCCTTATGAGTGGCGGTCGGGGACGAGCGATGGTCTTTTCCTACCAATCTATCCCCCTAGGAGCATGCGCGTAATACTTTGCTTTGATAACTTGTAGATTTTTGCAATAAGTATATGAGTTCTTTATGACTAATGTTGAGTCCATGGATTAGACACACTCTTCTTCCTTCCACCACTGCTAGCCTCTGCGCACTTTTTGCCGGTATCATACACCCACCATAAAACTTCCTCAAAACAGCCACCAGACCTACCTATCATGGCATTTCCATAGCCATTCCGAGATATATTGCCATGCAACTTTCCACCGTTCCGTTTATTATGGCACGCTCCATCATTGTCATATTGCTTTGCATGATCATGTAGTTGACATCATATTTGTGGCAAAGCCACCATTCATAATTCTTTCATACATGTCACTCTTGATTCATTGCATATCCCGCACATCACGGAGGCATTCATAAAGGGTCATATTTTGTTCTAAGTATCGAGTTGTAATTGTTGAGTTGTAAGAAAATAAAAGTGTGATGATCATCATTTTTAGAGCATTGTCTCAAGTGAGGAAAGGATGATGGAGACTATGATTCCCCCACAAGTCGGGATGAGACTCCGGACGAAATAATAAAAAAAGGAAAAGAGGCCATAAAAAAGAAGAGAAAAGGCCAAAATAAAAAAAATGAGAGAAAAAGAGAGAAGGGACAATGTTACTATCCTTTTACCATACTTGTGCCTCAAAGTAGCACCATGATCTTCATAATAGAGAGTCTCTCATTTTGTCACTTTCATATACTAGTGGGAATTTTTAACTATGGAACTTGGCTTGTATATTCCAATGATGGGCTTCCTCAAAACGCCCTAGGTCTTCGTGAGCAGGCGAGTTGGATGCACACCCACTTAGTTTCTTTTGTTGAGCTTTCATATACTTATAGCTCTAGTGCATCCGCTGTGCATGGCAATCCCTACTCACTCACATTGATATCTATTGATGGGCATCTCCATAGCCCGTTGATACGCCTAGTTGATGTGAGACTATCTTCTCCCTTTTTGTCTTCTCCACAACCACCATTCTATTCCACATATAGTGATATGTCCATGGATCACACTCATGTATTGCATGAAGATTGAAAAAGTTTGAGAATGTCAAAAGTATGAAACAATTTCTTGGCTTGTCATCGGGGTTGTGCATGATTTAAATACTTTGAGTGGTGAAGATAGAGCATAGCCATACTATATGATTTTGTAGGGATAACTTTCTTTGTCCATGTTGTTTTGAGAAGACATAATTGCTTTGTTAGTATGCTTGAAGTATTATTATTTTTATGTCAATATTGAATCTTTCGGATCTGAATATTCATACCACAATTAAGAAGAATTACATTGAAATTATGCCAAGTAGCATTCCACATCAAAAATTATCTTTTTTTATTATTTACCTACTCGAGGACGAGCAGGAATTAAGCTTGGGGACGCTTGATACGTCTCCAACGTATCTATAATTTTTTATTGCTCCATGCTATATTATCTTCTGTTTTGGACATTATTGGGCTTTATTGTTCACTTTTATATTACTTTTGGGACTAACCTATTAACCGGAGGGCCAGCCAAGAATTGCTGTATTTTTTCTTATTTTAGAGATTCTCAAAAAATGAATATCAAACGGAGTCCAAACGGAATGAAACCTTCGGGAACGTGATTTTTCAGAACGAATATGACCCAGGAGACTTGGACCCTACGTCAAGAAATAAAGGAGGAGGCCACAAGGTAGGGGGGCGCGCCTACCCCCCCCCCCCCCCAGGCGCGCCATCCACCCTCGTGGGCCCCCTGGGTCTCCACCGACGTACTCCTTCCTCCTATATATACCTCACGCACCCCAAGCGATCGGATCTGAGCCAAAAACCTAATTCCACCGCCGCAACCTTCTCGTACCCACGAGATCCCATCTTGGGGCCTGTTAGAACTCACGGGAAGGGGAATCGATCACGGAGGGCTTCTACATCAACACCATAGCCTCTCCGATGAAGTGTGAGTAGTTTACTTCAGACCTTCGGGTCCATAGTTATTAGCTAGATGGCTTCCTCCCTCTTTTTGGATCTCAATACAAAGTTCTCCCCCTATCTCGTGGAGATCTATTCGATGTAATCTTCCAATTGCAGTAGATCAATAAACAAATTATCTAGGTCGTCCCATTTTGGTAGATTTTTCCGAGTTCCAAAAGTTTGCGTTAGTTACAGATTACTACATTTGATACATTTTGGCAGATTCTGTTTTTCGTGTGTTGTTTGCTTATTTTGATGAGTCTATGGTTAGTAAAATAGTTTATAAACCATAGAGAAGTTGGAATACAGTAAGTTTAACACCAATATAAATGAAGAATGAGTTCAATACAGTACCTTGAATTGGTATTTTGTTTTCTTTCGCTAACGGAGCTCACGAGTTTTTCTGTTAAGTTTTGTGTTGTGAACTTTTCAAGTTTTGGGTAAGGATTTGATGGATTATGGAACAAGGACTGTCAAGAGCCTAAGATTGGGGATGCCCAAGGCACCCCAAGTTAAATCTAAGGACACCAAAACTCCAAATCTTGGGGATGCCCCGGAAGGCATCCCCTCTTTCGTCTTCGTCCATCGGTAACTTTACTTGGAGCTATATTTTATTCACCACATGATATGTGTTTTGCTTGGAGCGTCTTGTATGATTTGAGTCTTTTCTTTCTAGTTTACCACAATCATCCTTTATGTACACACCTTTTGAGAGAGACACACATGATTCAGAATTTATCAGAATACTTTATGTGCTTCACTTATATCTTTTGAGCTATATAGTTTTTGCTCTAGTGCTTCACTTATATCTTTTAGAGCACGGTGGTTGTTTTGTTTTATAGAAACTATTGTTCTATCATGCTTAACTTATATCATTTTGAGAGTCCTACAAAACAGCGTGGTAATTTGCTTATATTGAGAAATTAGTCCTAATATGATAGGAATCCAAGATTAGTAAAAACTTTCTTATAAGTGCGTTGAATACTAAGAGAAGTTTGATACTTGATGATTGTTTTGAGATATGGAGGTAGTGATATTAAAGTTGTGCTAGTTGAGTAATTGTGAATTTGAGAAATACTTGTGTTGAAGTTTGCAAGTCTCGTAGCATGCACGTGTGGTAAACGTTGTGTAACAAATTTCAAACATGAGGTGTTCTTTGATTGTCCTCCTTATGAGTGGCGGTCGGGGACGAGCGATGGTCTTTTCCTACCAATCTATCCCCCTAGGAGCATGCACGTAGTGCTTGGTTTTTGATGACTTGTAGATTTTTGCAATAAGTATGTGAGTTCTTTATGACTAATGTTGAGTCCATGGATTATACGCACTCTTACCCTTCCATCATTGCTAGCCTCTTCGGTACTGTGCATTGCCCTTTCTCACCTTGAGAATTGGTGCAAACTTCACGGTGCATCCAAACCACGTGATACGATACGCTCTATCACACATAAACCTCCTTATATCTTCCTCAAAACAGCCACCATACCTACCTATTATGGCATTTCCATAGCCATTCCGAGATATATTGCCATGCAACTTTCCACCATTCTGTTTATTATGACACGTTTCATCATTGTCATATTGTCTTGCATGATCATGTAGTTGACATCGTATTTGTGGCAAACCCACCATGCATATTATCATACATGTCACTCTTGATTCATTGCCCATCCCGGTACACCGTCGGAGGCATTTTTATAGAGTCATACTTTGTTCTAGTATTGCGTTGTAATCATTGAGTTGTAAATAAATAGAAGTGTGATGATCATCATTCATAGAGCATTGTCCAAAAAAAGAGAAAGGCCAAATAAAAAAAGGAAAGGCCCCAAAAAAGGGAGGAAATAAAGAAGGGGCAATGCTACTATCCTTTTTTTTTCCACACTTGTGCTTCAAAGTAGCACCATGATTTTTGTGATAGAGAGTCTCTTGTTTTGTCACTTTCATATACTAGTGGGAATTTTTCATTATATGACTTGGCTTGTATATTCCAACAATGGGCTTCCTCAAATGCCCTAGGTCTTCGTGAGCAAGCAAGTTGGATGCACACCCACTTAGTTTCTTTTGTTGAGCTTTCATACATTCATAGCTCTAGTGCATCCGTTGCATGGCAATCCCTACTCCTTGCATTGACATCAATTGATGGGCATCTCCCTAGCTCGTTGATTAGCCGCGTCAATGTGGGACTTTCTCCTTTTTTTGTCTTCTCCACATAACCCCCATCATCATATTCTATTCCACCCATAGTGCTATATCCATGGCTCATGCTCATATATTGCGTGAAAGTTGAATTTTATTGAGATTACTAAAGTATGAAACAATTGCTTGGCTTGCCATCGGGGTTGTGCATGATGAGAGCATTCTTGTGTGATGAAAATGGAGCATGACCAAACTATATGATTTTGTATGGATGAACTTTCTTTGGCCATGTTATTTTGAGAAGACATAATTGCTTAGTTAGTATGCTTGAAGTATTATTACTTTTATGTCAATCTTAAAATTTTATTTTGAATCTTTCGGATCTGAATATTCATACCACAAATAAGAGAATTACATTGAAAATTATGCTAAGTAGCATTCCACATCAGAAATTTTGTTTTTATCATTTACCTACTCGAGGACGAGCAGGAATTAAGCTTAGATGCTTGATACGTCTCCAACGTATCTATAATTTTTTATTGTTCCATGCTATATTATATTCTGTTTTGGATGTTTAATGGGCTTTATTATACACTTTTATATTATTTTTGGGACTAACCTATTGTAACGCCCCCGATGCGGCTGTATCTCCCACGTGTCGAAGCACGACTTAGAGGCATAACCGCATTGAAAGCAATGTCGCAAGTGAGGTAATCTTCACACAACCCATGTAATACATAAGGGAAAGAGATACATAGTTGGCTTACGATGCCACTTCACACAATACATAAATAAACATCCATCATCCAGAATACACTCAAGGTCCGACTACGGAACCAAAATAAAAGAAGATACCCCAAATGCTACAGATCCCCGATCGTCCCAACTGGGCACCACTACGATCATCGTGAAAGACACATAGTAACGACCACGTTCCTCCTCGAACTCCCACTTGAGCTCGGTTCGTCACCCTGCCGGCATCGTCGGCACTGCAACTGTTTTGGTAGAATCTGTGAGTCACGGGGACTCGGCAATCTCACACCAGCGAGATCAAGACTATTTAAGCTTATAGGAAGGATAGAGTTGTGAGGTGGAGCTGCAGCAAGCGACTAGCATATATGGTGGCTACACTGCAAAAGAGAGCGAGAAGAGAAGCAAAACGCGGTCGTGAAGCTAGTAGTGATCAAGAAGTGATCCTGAACTACTTACGTCAAACATAACTCCAACACCGTGTTCACTTCCCGGACTCCGCCGAGAAGAGACCATCACGGTTACACATGCGGTTGATGTGTATTTTTAATTGAGGTCAACTTCGGGTTTTCTACAACCGGACATTAACAAATTCCCATCTGCCTCATAACCGCGGGCACGGCTTTGAAGATAATACCCTGCAGGGTGTCCCAACTTAGCCCATTATAAGCTCTCACGGTCAACGAAGGATATTCCTTCTACCGAAGACCCGATCAATCTCGGAATCCCGGACTACAAGACATTTCGACAATAAAACAAGACCAGCAAAGCCGCCGAATGTGCCGACAAATCCCGATAGGAGCTGCACATATCTCGTTCTCGAGGCACACCGGATGAGCAGTCCATTACAACTAAAACCAGACCTCAAGTTTCCTTGAGGGGGCGCTAAAGCACTCTAGTTTGGGCCAGCACTCGAAGGAGCACTGGTCCGGGGGGGTTAAAATAAAGATGACCCTCGGGCTCGCGAAAACCCGGGGGAAAAGGCTTAGGTGGCAAATGGTAAAACCAAAGTTGGGCCTTGCTGGACGAGTCTTATTCAAAGCGAACTGTCAAGGGGTCCCATAAATCACCCAACCGTGTAAGGAACGCGAAATCAAGGAACATAACACGGTATGACGGAAACTAGGGTGGCAAGAGTGGAACAAAACACCAGGCATAAGGCCGAGCCTTCCATCCTTTACCAAGTATATAGATGCATTAATTATAGCAGATATATATTGTGATATCCCCAACAAGTAAACATGTCCCAACAAGGAACAACATCTCCATGTTCCAAAAGGAACAAACTTCATCTTCACCTGCAACTAGCAACACTATAAGAGGGGCTGAGCAAAGCGGTAACATAGCCAAACAACGGTTTGCTACGAAAGGATGGTTAGAGGTTTGACATGGCAATATGGGTGGCATGATATATCAAGTGATAGACATCGTAGCATAGGCATAGCAAAAGAGCGAGCATGTAGCATAGCAAAGATAGAAGTGATTTCGAGGGTATGGTCATCTTGCCTGCAAAGTTCTCAGAGTTGTCGAAAGCTTGATCCTCGTAAGCGTTCTCAACAGGTTCCTTGTTCACGTACTCGTCTCCCAGCTCTACCCAAAGCAAGGACACAAACAAAGGAACCACAATAAATCACGGTGCAATGCACAAGCAACATGATGCAATATATGGCATGATATGCGGGATGTGATATGCAATGCGTGTCGTGCTCCGGAAGGAAAATGATGAACCAGGCATCAAATTGGCAAACCAAGTATGCCTCTGGAAAGATGAGATAATTTCGGTTGAAATCGATATAAAGATCACCGGAATCGGATGCACGGTTTGCAAATGACAAGCAAAACAAGAATGGCACAAATCTGCCATTAACAGCATGATGCCACAAAGCAAGCAACAAGAAATTAAGCTACTGCACTCAAACGTACCAGAAAAGCATATGGCAGTGATCTACTCAAGATGCTTGAGAAAATATGAACACTGAGATACGGCTAAATCACAACATAACAGGTTCAAACAAGCATGGCAAAAGTGCAAAAAATATCAGGCTGGACATGGCAAAAACAGCATCAGGTAGCAATGTTCAGAGCAAGAAAACAACATGCTACATGAACTTATAATAGCAAAACATGGCATGTCATGAATCTACTCAAAGCGTAGAACAAAAGTCCCTTACTGACCATAAGCCAAAAAGGATCATAAAATACAATATCACCCATGTTAATATCGCAAGTTTTGTTAACAGATTCAGCAACATGGCATGTCAAAACAGATAACAAGTAGGCATGTTTAAGAGCTCAAAGCACTCACTACAGAGCCTTACATGATAAACTAAGCATACATACATCAAGAAGACATGGCATAGAAGATATACATGGCAATAACAACATCATAGCATACACGGGTCAACCACAACAACTTTGGCAAAATTGAATAACATGTAAACAATCTGCAAGGAAACATTTTATAGCAAAAGTAGAGCTTGATTGACTCAAGTTATGGCACTCCATAATTGCAAACAAATACATGAATGGATATAGCATAACCATATGTTCAAAACGTCCTTACTGAAGTATCTCAAAATATGCATGGATCTCTTGGTAGCATCAAGTTAACATGGCATCAAAATATCAGCTAAACAGGGCTGAAATCAGCAACATCAGGAAGCCTACTTTGCATGCTTGTGCTAGCCACCACATAGATCACAAAAATACATGGCATACACCCCTGGAAAGACGGTATGGCATATTACAAAACGCATGTAGGACTCAAATTCATAGGTTGCACACATCAATCATAGAAAAAATAACAAAAGTGCATGTTCTGTTAAGAAACAGAAACTAACATCACATAGCCCTCTTCCAACAGCATTTCCGGCATTAATATGAGCTCAAATGAAAATGATGCAATGAGATGAAATGATCTACTCTTCGAGGCGAACATTTTGACATATTAAGCGCACGAAATGGAGCTACGGATGCAAAGTTATGATGCGTTGAAAATGCCACAAAAATAATCATCGAGAAAAACTTGGACGAAAATAAAGGGGGGGAAAGTCAACCCTCGGGACCGATCTAGATCCGAGGCGGCCGGCGGCCGGCTGCGCTCGGCGGCGAGGGATCGGGGCCAGCGAGGCCGCGGTGGTGGGGAGGCGGCGACGGCGCCGGCCGGGCGAGGGCGGCGGCGGGCCGGGCCGGGCAATGAGGCTGGCGAAGCGCGGCATGGCCGGGCGGGGTCAGGCCCGGGCTGGCGCGGGCGGCGGGGACCCGGGCCCGCCACGTGGCGCGCTGGATTCGCCCGCGGCGGACGCGTCTGCTCCGTCCGGACGTGTCCGTGGCGCGAGAGGAGCGGGCTAGGGTTTTATCCGGATTTCGGGGAGGAGCTATATTTATAGGTAGAGGAGCTAGAAATCTCCAAATGGAGTGTAGTTTTCGCCCACACGATCGTGATCGAACGACGGAGAGCATGGAAGTGACTTAGATGGGTTATTGGGCTGTTTTGAAAGGGTGTTGGGCTGCAACTTAAAAGAAGCCTTTACGAGAGTGCGGTTAACCATTGGAGTACCAAACGAGCTCCAAATGACCCGAAACTTGACAGGTGGTCTACCGGTGGTATACCAAGGCCACTTGACAGACCTCGGTCCATTCCGAGAAAGTTTAGTACCCGCTCACGGAAAAACGTAAAAGGGGACGCCGGGGACATAGGAGTGCGGATTGCAAAAGCGGACAACGGGAAAATGCTCGGAATCATGAGGCGAACACGTATGCAAATGCGATGCACATGATGACATGATATGAGATGCATGACACGGACAAAATGCAAAAGAAGAAAAACCCAACCACGGAGGGAATATCATATCACAATGCGAAAATGGCAAGAGTTGGAGTTACAAATATGGAAAGTTATATCCGGGTGTTACAACACTCCACCACTACAAGAGGATCTCGTCCGAGATCTAGGACTGAAAGAACTCCGGATATTCGAAGCGGAGGTGATCCTCGCGCTCCCGTGTGGCTTCTCGGTCGGAATGGTGTGACCACTTCACTTTCGTGAATTTGATTGACTTGTTGCGAGTCTTGCGCTCGGTTTCTTCAAGAATAACAGCAGGGTGCTCATGATAAGAGAGATCTTCTTGGAGGTCAATCTTTCGAAGTTGATAGTCCGTTCAGAGTCTTGAAGCACTTGCGAAGGCTGTGACACGTGAAACACATCGTGCGTTTGCGAAGTTGGAGAGGAAGCTCAAGTTGATAGGCGAGATCGCCTCTTTTACCAATGATCTTGAAAGGACCCACGTATCTAGGGGCAAGCTTCCGTTTGATACCGGGTTGACGAGTGCCTTTCATTGGAGAGGCAGCGAGGTAGACATGGTCTCCGATTTCAAAAGCCACATCCGGTGCTTATCATCATAATTGCTCTTTCCGGCGATTCTTGCGGCTTTGAGATTCTCACGAATGACTTTGCACATTTCTTGACACGTGATCAAGTCATTGCCAAGAAGTTGGCGTTCACCATCTCGAGACCAATTGAGAGGAGTACGACACTTTCTGCCATAGAGAATTTCGAATGGGGCCTTGCCCGAACTTGCTTGGAAGCTGTTGTTGTAGGAGAACTTGGCATATGGAAGACAATCTTCCCATTTCATACCGAAGTAAATGACACAAGCCCTGAGCATATCTTCAAGGATTTGATTGACTCGCTCGACTAGGCCACTTGTTTGAGGGTGGAAAGCTGTCTTTGAAACGAATGTTGGTGCCCATGGCCTTCTGAAAAGAATCCCAAAACTTGGAGGTAAAGATGCTGCCACGGTTTGAAGAGATCAATTGTGGAATGCCGTGCAAGGAGACAATCCTGGAGGTGTATAGCTCAGCCAACTGAGCTGCTGTGATGGATTCTTTGATAGGAAGAAAATGAGCCACTTTAGTAAGCTTGTCAATGACAACGAAGATAGCATCATTTCCACGCTTGGACTTAGGAAATCTAGTCACGAAGTCCATTTCGATATGATCAAACTTCCATTCTAGAATAGCAAGAGGTTGGAGGAGACCAGCTAGTCTTTGGTGTTACCTTTCACTCTTCTGCAGACATCACACTCATTCACGAATTGAGCAATTTCTCGCTTCATTCGAGTCCACCAATATGACTGCTTGAGGTCATGGTACATCTTCGTACTTCCGGGATGAATGGATAGAAGCGAATTGTGCGCCTCGTTCATAATGACTTTACGTAGATCACCCTTAGGAACCACAATCCGGTCCTCAAAGAAAAGAGTATCTTTGTCATCAATGTGGAAGCACTTGTACTTGGAAATGCCCTTGTCCATGCCACGTTTCACCTTTTTCACCATGGTATCCAGGAGTTGAGCCTCACGAATCTGATCTTCCAAAGTAGGAGAGACTATGAGGTTGGCAAGAAAGCCTTGAGGAACAACTTGAAGATTCAGCTTGTGGAAAGCTTCACAAAGATCCGGTTGGAAAGGCTTGAGGATTAAACTGTTGCAGTAAGCCTTCCTGCTCAAAGCATCTGCAATGACATTGGCCTTGCCGGGAGTATATTCAATACTTGGGTTGTACTCTTGAATCATTTCGACCCATCGAGTTTGCCTGAGGTTGAGGTTGGGTTGAGTGAAGATATACTTGAGACTCTTGTGCTCGGTGAAAATGTCCACTTTCCTTCCCAACAAGAGATGTCTCCACGTTATTAATGCATGGACAACTGCCGCCAACTCAAGATCGTGAGTGGGGTAGTTCTTTTCGTTGGGCTTAAGCTGACGAGAGGTATAGGCCACAACTCTCTTCTCTTGCATTAACACAGCACCGAGACCTTGAAGAGAAGCATCACAGAAAACTTCGAATGGCTTGGATTCATCAGAGGAGTCAAGACAGGAGCTGTGACGAGTTTCTCTTTGAGAGTATTGAAAGCAACGTCACACTCGGGAGACCGGACATACTTCACATGCTTACGGAGAAGGTTGGAAAGAGGCTTTGCAATCTTGGAGAAGTTCTCAACGAATCTTGACAATAGCTTGCAAGACCAAGAAAAGCTGGAGCTGCTTGACATTCCGAGGAGGTTCACAATTCTGGCTACGGACACCTTCTCGGGGTTAACAACGATGCCCTTGGCGGAGATGATGTGACCAAGATAAAGCACTTCATCAAGCCAAAATTCACATTTAGAAAACTTCGCATAGAATTGATACTCTCTGAGCTTGTCTAGCACCAATCACAAATGTTTGGCATGATCCTTCTTATTCTTGGAGAAGACCAAAATATCATCAAGATAGACCAAGACGAATTCATTGGTGTAGGGATTGAAAATGAAGTTCATCATTCGAGAGAAAGTTGGAGGAGCATTGACAAGGCGAAAGACATGACAAGATATTCATAAGAACCAAAGCTTGTTTTGAATCTTTGTCTTGGGAATATCTTGTTCACGAATCACGAATCGATGGTAACCCATACGAAGGTCAAGCTTGGAGAACACTTTAGCACCTTTGAGTTGCTCGAAAAGCTCATTGATGTTGGGAAGTGGATACTTGTTCTTAATAGTCTTCTTATTCAATGGACGGATGTCGACACAAAGTCGGTCCATGCCATCCTTCTTCTGGACAAAAGAACACCACAACCCCAAGGAGATGAACTCGGTGCTGATCAAACCCAGACGCTCTTGTTCATCGAGCTGCTTCTTCAATTCCTTCAGCTCATTAGGTCCAAGCTTGTATGGGCGGCTTGCAAGCGGGTTCGATGCGGGCTCAAGATCGATAACTTGAACTCAAGCTGGCGGTGAGGAGGCATTCCTGGAAGCTCTTACGGAAAGACATCTTGGTACTCTGGCATTTGGAATCGAGAGATAGCATCCAATTCGCCCTTCTCATTGAGAGAAAACAACCGAATGGTTTCATCACGAGCGGCATAGATGATCACATCATTAGAAGAGTGAGTCAATTGAATTTCCTGGCAGCACAATCAAGCTGAGCTTTGTCTTTGAGAAAGCCGATCCATCCCGAGAATAAGATCAATATCCGAGTCACCAAGAACAATTGGTTTAGCCAGAAATCTATAGTTGCCCATCTTGATAGAAACATCCGGGATATAATTATTAGCTGTCATTTGCTTACCGGGGACACAATTGATAAAGAACTAGGCAATTCTTGATAACCCAACTCATGCTTAGATGCAAAAGGTCTTGAGATGAAACAAAGCGATGCACCAGTATCAAATAAGACTTTTACAGGAATATCATTAACTGAGAGATTACCCATTATCACATCAGTAGATTCCTCCGCTTGAGCTGCATTCATCATATTCACCTTGGCATGCTTTGGATTATGCTTGACCACTGCATTGCTGGAAGATTTCACAGGAGGAGGAGGCGGAAGGCGCCTTTGGTTGAAGCATTTGTTCGCATAGTGACCTTTCTGCTGACATTTGTTGCAAGTCACCTTTGAGAGCGGACGGTGATAAGGAGCACTTGACCTTGGAGCTTGAGAATTAGACTTGTTCTGATAGCCTGGGTTGGGTGGGTGGGAAGATCCACGACCACTGAGTTCTTCTGGCGATAAGGCCGGAGACGGAGGAGGAGGAAGATAGAACTTCTGCTTAGCTGCCACTTGAGAGGAAGAAGAAGACTGAACTGCATCCTGATTCTCTTCTTAGAAGCCTCACATTTGAGCTGGGCAGCTTCTTGCTTGATGCCATGTTGTAGAATTCATCATACTTTTACGGCTCAAAAGCACAAGAGCTAATTGCAGATCTTCTCTGAGACCACCTCTGAATTGATAGATCATACTCTTTTCATCGTGGGCGTCTTGCTTAGCAAAGCGAGCGAGTTTCTGGAACTGGATATTGTATTGATAGACAAACATGTTGCCTTGCTTGAGATTGCGGAACTCCTCACGCTTGCTCTCAACAACACTTTTCGGAATGTGGTGAGCTCTGAAATCTCGGCGGAACTCATCCTAGGTAATGACACGACCTCCTCTGGAATCTTTGTATTGCTGGAACCACTCGGCAGCTTGGTCCTTGAGTTGAAAGCAAGCAAACTTGACAAAGTCCTCGAGGTCTGACATTGCTACATTCAAAATGTTTGCGAGATGTCCACAAGCCAATCGTCGGCGTCTGTGGCCTCGACACAGAAACTGAAAGACTTTGGCTGATTAGCGAGGAACTGGTTGAGGGTAGCAAAGTGCGGCTGGTTGTTGCCTTGACCTTGATTGCCTTGATTGCCTTGCCCTTGAGTGCGCTCTTGCAAGAGCTGCAAAATCATCGAGCATTGGCATTGGTGGCTGCCATGATAGCTTGCCATGCCTCCGGCGGAGGTGGAGGTGGAGGTTCGATGACTCTCATCATTGCGATCCGGATTCAGGCGTTGGCGGAGCCATCTGAAGAGGGTGACATCCGTTAGCACTTGATGAGACAGATAGACAAGTTGAATCAGCGGATAGAAATTGCAACATATAGTCTTCACAATAAACATTAGAACAAGGATGAGCGAATGAATTCCAAAAGCTAACATCACACGTCCATTAAGGTGAGAAGCCACTTAGATAAAGGTATGGAATCATCATACGCCTTTGAAACAACTCGAATAGCACAACTGAAAACAAAACAAAAGATTGGCTTCTAGAATAAGCGAAACAAACACATGATAGAGATTTACGCCCAAAGTGTTACGTGGTGGGGCCCTGCAGACACGACGTCTGACGGGCGTCACGAATGACAAACAAGGCGTCCCGAATCAGCATAGCCAGCGATTCTTTAAGGCGCCTCGCGACCACTGTAAATCGACCGTGGATGGGCGGACCACTAGACGTTGAACCCCAATCTCAAATCATACATCTGTCGGAAAGATATCACCTGTAAGCTACTAGAATTCCCACCTATAAACTCCGAAACTTTACGGTTATGCAATCTGGTGTTGGGGATACAGGGGACACAAAATATATCACCCAAACTAACAATACCTAGATCCATTTGTATCCATCCGTCAACACATAACCAAGAAACCTTCGAAATCGTGTACCTCGACCTTGAAAAACATCCGTTATCTGAGTCATGGCAATACTCGAGCTTCGCCCGATCTTTGGGTTATCGGGGTTATCTCACCAACAAGCGCACAAAAGAGATTTCGATGTCGGCAAAACTCGGGTATTCGAGGCGCAGCGATAAAATTGTGGCGACAATACCTCGGAGCTCAACTCCCGGGACACTGCCACAACCCCTAAATGTCGGGAGGCACCAAGAACAATGTTCTCGTCACAAAACCATCGGAACGATCCCAAGATACCAGCGTGATCCTAAACTTTTTTAGTGAAATTTGAGAAGAGGAGAGTCAAAACTTCTACGTCGGAGACCTCACCAGAGCTGACGAAGGAATTTGGGGAGTAAAAGAATCCTACTCTCCGGTATATATAATCCTAAGACTCAAAATATTTTCCGTTGTAGACTCAACAAGCATGACCAAACAATCAAGTAGGGGGCTCCTAAGTCGGGAAGGCTCGATTACCAACATAGCGCCCGATGCGTCTATATCTCCCACGTGTCAAGCACGACTTAGAAACATAACCGCATTGAAAGCAATATGCATAAGTGAGGTAATCTTCACACAACCCATGTAATACATAAGGAAAGAGATACATAGTTGGCTTCTGATGGCCACTTCACACAATACATAAATAAACATCCATCATCGAGAATACACTCAAGGTCCAACTACGGAACCAAAATAAAAGAAGATACCCCAAATGCTACACGGATCCCCGATCGTCCCAAGCTGAGCACCACCTCACGATCATCGGGAAAAAGACACATAGTAACGACCACGTTCCTCCTCGAACTCCCACTTGAGCTCGGTTCGTCACCTGCCTTGGCATCGTCGGCACCTGCAACTGTTTTGGTAGAATCTGTGAGTCACGGGGACTCGACAATCTCACACCAGCGAGATCAAGACTATTTAAGCTTATAGGAAGGACAGAGTTGTGAGGTGGAGCTGCAGCAAGCGACTAGCATATATGGTGGCTACACTCGCAAAAGAGAGCGAGAAGAGAAGCAAGGCACGGTCGTGAAGCTAGTAGTGATCAAGAAGTGATCCTGAACTACTTACGTCAAACATAACTCCAACACCGTGTTCATTTCCCGGACTTCGCCGAGAAGAGACCATCACGGTTACACATGCGGTTGATGTGTATTTCTAATTGAGGTCAACTTCGGGTTTTCTACAACCGGACATTAACAAATTCCCATCTGCCTCATAACCGCGGGCACGGCTTTCGAAAGATAATACCCTGCAGGGGTGTCCCAACTTAGCCCATTATAAGCTCTCACGGTCAACGAAGGATATTCCTTCTACAGGGAAGACCCGATCAATCTCGGACTCCCGGACTACAAGACATTTCGACAGCAATAAAACAAGACCAGCAAAGCCGCCCGAATGTGCCGACAAATACCGATAGGAGATGCACATAACTCGATCTCAGGGCACAAACGGATGAGCAGTCCGTACAACTAAAACCAGACCTCAAGTTTCCTTGAGGGGGCGCTGCAAAGCACTCTAGTTTGGGCCAGCACTCGAAGGAGCACTGGTCCGGGGGGTTAAAATAAAGATGACCCTCGGGCTCGCGAAAACCCGGGGGAAAAAGGCTTAGGTGGCAAATGGTAAAACCAAAGTTGGGCCTTGCTGGGCGAGTCTTATTCAAAGCGAACTGTCAAGGGGGTCCCATAAATCACCCAACCGTGTAAGGAGCAGCGAAATCAAGGAACATAACACGGTATGGCGGAAACTAGGGTGGCAAGAGTGGAACAAAACACCGGGCATAAGGCCGAGCCTTCCACCCTTTACCAAGTATATAGATGCATTAATTATAAGCAGATATATATTGTGATATCCCCAACAAGTAAAAATGTCCCAACAAGGAACAACATCTCCATGTTCCAAAAGGAACAAACTTCATCTTCACACGCAACTAGCAACACTATAAGAGAAATTTGAGCAAAGCGGTAACATAGCCAAACAACGGTTTTGCTACGAAAGGATGGTTAGAGGTTTGACATGGCAATATGGGTGGCATGATATATCAAGTGATAGGCATCGTAGCATAGGCATAGCAAAAGCGAGCATCTAGCATAGCAAAGATAGAAGTGATTTCGAGGGTATGGTCATCTTGCACGCAAAGTTCTCGAGTTGTCGAAAGCTTGATCCTCGTGGCGTTCTCAATAGGTTCCTCGTTCACGTACTCGTCTCCTGGCTCTACCCAAAGCAATAACACAAACAAAGGAACCACAATAAATCACGGTGCAATGCACAAGCAACATGATGCAATATATGGCATGATATACGGGATGTGATATGCAATGCGTATTCGTGCTCCGGAAGGAAAATGATGAACCAGGCATCAACTTGGCAAACCAAGTATGCCGCTAGAAAGATGAGATGATTTGGTTGAAATCGATATAAAGATCACGGAATCGGATGCACGGTTTGCAAATGACAAGCAAAACAAGAATGGCACAAATCTGCCATTAACAGCATGATGCCACAAAGCAAGCAACAAGAAATTAAGCTACTGCACTCAAACATACCAGAAAAGCATATGGAAGTGATCTACTCAAGATGCTTGACAAAAGATGAACACTGAGCTACGGCTAAATCACAACATAACAGGTTCAAACAAGCATGGCAAAAGTGCAAAAAATATCAGGCTGGACATGGCAAAAACAGCATCAGGTAGCAATGTCCAGAGCAAGAAAACAACATGCTACAGGAACTTATAATAGCATTGCACCGTGGATGAGCATGAATCTACTCAAAGCGTAGAACAAAAGTCCCTTACTCACCATAAGCCAAAAAGGATCAGAAAATACAATATCACCCATATCAATATCGCAAGTTCCGTTAACAGATTCAGCAACATGGCATGTCAAAACAGATAACAAGTAGGCATGTTTAAGAGCTCAAAGCACTCACTACAGAGCCTTACATGATAAACTAAGCATACATACATGAAGAAGACATGGCATAGAAGATATACATGGCAAGAACAACATCATAGCATACACGGGTCAACCACAACAACTTTGGCAAAATTGAATAACATGTAAACAATCTGCCAGGAAACATTTTATAGCAAAAGTAGAGCTCGATTGACTCAAGCTATGGCACTCCATAATTGCAACCAAAGGCATGAATGGATAGAGCATAACCATATGTTCAAAACGTCCTTACTGAAGTAACTCAAAATATGCATGGATCTCTTGGTAGCATCAAGTTAACATGGCATCAAAATATCAGCTAAACAGGGCTGAAATCAGCAACATCAGGAAGCCTACTTTGCATGCTTGTGCTAGCCACCACATAGATCACAAAAATACATGGCATACACCCCTGGAAAGATGGCATGGCATATTACAAAACACATGTAGGACTCAAATTCATAGGTTGCGCACATCAATCATAGCAAAAATAATAAAAGTGCATGTTACATTAAGAAGCGAAACTAACATCACATAGCCCTCTTCCATGACATTTCGGGCATCGCATAGCTCGGCGGCGAGGATCGGGGCAGCGAGGCATGATGGTGGCCGGTGGCCTTGAGTGGTGGGGAGGCGGCAGCGCCAGCAGTGCAGGCATGGCGGCGGCGGGCGGCCCGGCAGGCGGAGGCGGGCAGGCAGAAGCCTTGGCCAGCAGCCGGGGAGGAGGCAGCTGGGCCCAGCAGACCTCATGTGATGGCAGCGAAGTGGGGACCGGGCCCGCCACGTGGCGCTTCTGCGGTTCACCGAGTAGCGGCGGGCCAGCGTCCGGCTCCGTCCGGGCGTGTCCGTGGCCTTGAAGAAGCCGAGGCTAGGGTTTCATCCGGTTCGGGGAGGAGCTATATTTATAGGTAGAGGGCTAGAAATCTCCAAATGGAGTGTAGTTTTCGCCCACCACGATCGTGATCGAGCAGCGGAGAACATGGAAGTGACTTAGATGGGTTATTGGGCTGTTTTGAAAGGGTGTTGGGCTGCAACTTAAAAAGAAGCCTTTGCAAGAGTCGGCTAACCGTTGGAGTACCAAAGCGAGCTCCAAATGACCCGAAACTTGACAGGTGGTCTACCGGTGGTATACCAAGGCCACTTGACAAACCTCGGTCCATTCGAGAAAGTTTAGTACCGCTCACGGAAAAAAGCGTAAAAGGGGCGTCGGGGGACATAAGAGTGCGGATTGCGAAAGCGGACAGCAGGGAAAATGCTCGGAATCATGAGGCGAACACGTATGCAAATGCGATGCACATGATGACATGATATGAGATGCATGACACGGACAAAATGCAAAAAGAAGAAAAACCCAACCACGGAGGGAATATCATATCACAATGCCGAAAATGGCAAGAGTTGGAGTTACAAATATGGAAAGTTACATCCGGGGTGTTACACCTATTAACCAGAGGCCAGCCCAAATTGCTGTTTTTTTGCCTATTCCAGTGTTCCGAAGGAAAGGAATATCAAACGGAGTCCAAACGGAATGAAACCTTTGGGAACGTGATTTTCGAAACAAACATGATCCAGAGGACTTGGAGTGGACGTCAAGCAATCAACGAGGAGGCCACGAGGCAGGGGGGGCGCCTACCCCCTGGGCGCGCCCTCCACCCTCGCGGGCCCCTCGTAGCTCCACCAACCTACTTCTTCCTCCTATATGAACCTACGTACCCCCAAACCATCAGTGGAGGAGCCAAAACCATATTTCCACCGCCGCAACCTTCTGTACCTGTGAGATCCCATCTTGGGACCTTTTCTGGCGCTCCGCCGGAGAAGGCATTGATCGCGGAGGGCTTCTACATCAATACCATAGCCTCTCGGATGATGTGTGAGTAGTTTACCTCAGACCTTCGGGTCCATAGTTATTAGCTAGATGGCTTCTTCTCTCTCTTTGGATCTCAATACAAAGTTCTCCTCGATTCTCTTGGAGATCTATTTGATGTAACTCTTATTTTTGCGGTGTGTTTGTTGAGATCCGATGAATTGTGGGTTTATGATTAAGATTATCTATGAAAAATATTTGAATCTCCTCTGAATTATTTTATGTATGATTGGTTATCTTTGCAAGTCTCTTCCAATTATCAGTTTGGTTTGGCCTACTAGATTGATCTTTCTTGCAATGGGAGAAGTGCTTAGCTTTGGGTTCAATCTTGCGGTGTTCGATCCCGGTGTGATGGGGAAAGCGACACGTATTGTATTGTTGCCATCGAGGATAAAAAGATGGGGTTTATATCATATTGCATGAGTTTATCCCTCTACATCATGTCATCTTGCTTAAAGTGTCACTCTGTTCTTATGAACTTAATACTCTAGATGCATGTTGGATAGCGGTCGATGTGTGGAGTAATAGTAGTAGATGCAGGCAGGAGTCAGTCTACTTGTCACGGACGTGATGCCTATATACATGATCATACCTATATATTCTCATAAATATGTTCAATTGCTCGATAGTAATTTGTTCAACAGTAATTTGTTCACCCACCGTAATACTTATGCTATCTTGAGAGAAGCCACTAGTGAAACCTATGGCCCCCGGGTCTATTTTCCATCATATTAATCTTCTGTCAACTAGCTATTTCTTTTGCTGTTTATTTTGCTTTCTTTACTTTTACTATTTACCATAAAAATACCAAAAATATTATCTTATCATCTCTATTAGATCGCACTCTCGTAAGTGACCGTGAAGGGATTGACAACCCCTTTATCGCGTTGGTTGCGAGGTTCTTATTTGTTTGTGTGGGTGCGTGGGACTCGAGCGTGGTCTCCTACTAGATTGATACCTTGGTTCTCAAAAACTGAGGGAAATACTTACGCTACTTTACTGCATCACCCTTTCCTCTTCAAGGGAAAACCAACGCAGTGCTCAAGAGGTAGCAGCCACCACGTCCGATTTTGTGACCCCTCTATATATGTCTGATAGCTGCATGAGGTCTCTCCACCAAAACGATCTACACGGTTCCGAAGGATGAGGTATTTTGCCCGCATAATAAGTATCCTAGACCAAACTCACCCAAGGATCTTAATATCGATGATCCCCAGTCCTCCTTTGCTCTTAGGTCTGCACACCATCCCCCATGCCGCCAGCGAGCTGCCCTTCTATCCATCGTCTGATTTCCTCACCCAAATGCAGGACTTGCGCAGTTTATCAAGGTGCTCGATGATCTTAGGGTTTATCTTGATGGAACACATGGCATATATGGCCAAGGAGGTGACCACCGAATTGAGCAGTGTGAGTTTGGAGCCATAGTGCAACAAGGAGGCTGCTGCCGGAACCCTCCTCTGAACCGAGATCACCAGTGGCATTAGGTCAGCCACACTCGGGCGTGTGGTGCCCATGGGCAGGCCAAGATACGTAAACGGCATCTGGCCAATAGAGCAGCCAAAATAGCTGCAATTTCCACCGCCTGCATAGGATCAAGGTTGATGGCCACCAGAGTTGATTTGTGGAAGTTGATCTTAAGGCCCACCGATGTTGCGTAGTCGATCAAAATATCTCTCAACACTTGCGCTTGCGAGGTACATGCAGGGAGGACAGCGATCGTGTTGTCAGCATATTGAATTACGGGGTAGTCACTGTCAGAAGTGGGCAAGGGCAACCAGAGCAGTCCTGTCTGACTGGCGTGATTGATCACCGACTGTAATAGGTCCGCTGCAAGGAGAAAGATCAAAGGCGATAATGGATCGCCCTGACAAAGCCCACAAAGGCACTCAAACTTCTTCCATGGGGCGCCATTAAGCAGCACTGCTGAGCTTCCCGAGGAGAAAATGCATTTGATCCACCCAAGCCACTTATCATCAAAGCCCATATGACACATGATCTCAATCATCGGCTCATGTTGAATAGTATCAAATGCCTTCGCGAAGTCAAGTTTCAGAATACAGTACGCTCTCCCCGATGCTTGGGATTGGTGGATGTATTCAAAGGCCCAGGTCAAGCAGTCCTGGATCGATCTCACTTTGAGGAATCCGTACTAGTTCTGATGGATGATCTTAAGCACGATTTTCTGCAGGCGATTAGCAAGCAATTTAGTTATGAGTTTCAAGCAACAGTTAAGTAATGTGATGGGCCTAAAGTCGTTAGCAGTTTCTGGTGACTGAGTCTTTGGGATGAGCGTTATGTAACCAGAGTTTAGGCTCTGGAGATCTATAACTCCATCATAGAAGTCTTTGCATAGTCTGTAGAAATCTTCTTTGATGATGTGCCAGCATGACTTCAGAAAGCAGCCATTAAATCCATCGGGACCCGGGGCTCTATCAGAGGGCATCTCACGAACTATTATGTCAATCTCCTCATGCGTGAAAGGTTTGGTTAGTTCATCCAGCCCTCCACCTTCTTAATGATTCTTGACAGATCAAACTTCATTTCATACTCCCCTTTTTTACCCAATCTCCTTGTATGTGTCAAAGAGTTCTTTTGCTTTACCCATATGGTCCGTCACCACCGTACCATCCTGGAGTTTAAGTGAAGCTATGGAGTTTTTGCGATATCATTCAGATGCCGCTGAGTGGAAATTTTTGGTGTTATCACCTCCACAGCTGAACCCTCGGACAGTGTACCTCTTCTTCCAGTATTCTCGTTTATAGCCGAGGAGAGTTACCAGATGATCTTTGAGAATCGACAAGTTGGCTTCAGGTATTGTGAGAGGCCTTTTATCCTCGATATTATCAAGTTCCAGAAGTGCCCAGTTGGAGTTATCGATGCACAGGTTCAACCGAGAGATCTGTTTGCTCCAACATTTAAGAGCATATCTCAAGTTCTTAAACTTCTTGCATAACAGTTTCTCCGAATTGGGTGCATAGCTCCCAAGTAGATTGAACCAAATCAAAGAATCCTGGGTGGGAGATCCAGAAGTTTTTTTGACTATAAGATCCAGAAGTTGTCAAACCTAAACACCTTACTTTTGGGGATAAAGGTTTCTATCGAGATCATACATGGCATGTGATCTGATACTGGCTTGGTAAGGGGTCCCATTGTGGTGTTGGGATAATTAGATGTCCAATTCGACGAGGTGAAGAACCAATCAATTTGCTCAAGCAGAGGATCAATTTGCATGTTACTCCACGTGTACTGCCTACCCTTAATAGGTAGCTTGACAAGCGCCTGCGATTGAATGAAATCGTTAAAAGTAAGCATGTCATTAGCATTACCCCCCGGTTTGTTACGATTATCAGGTGCTCTAATGTAGTTAGATCACCACATATCAGCCAATCCTCATCATCAGGTATATCCAGCTCAAACAACCATGAGGTGAAGTCAACTCTGCCTGGCCCAGCACATGGGCCATACACATTAATAAGTTTCCAACTCCTGGCTGTTTGCATAGAAGTAAACTGAATACCCAAAGCAAAAGATTCAGAGCAAAACACATTGCCAGTGAACACAGAGCTGTCCCAGAACACAATTAATCCACCAGAGGCCCCCTGAGAGGGCACCACTTCAAACTTATCAAACTTTTTAGGACAGAAAAGTTTAACAAAAGCATCATCAAAGGTAGCACGCTTAGTTTCTTGTAAACAGATAACTGAACAACCACTACTACTGATAGCATTACGCAGCGCCAACTGTTTTTTGTCCGAGTTGATCCCTCGGACATTCCAGCACAGGACCTTCCACGCTTTAAGCTGCATCGGGATCCGTGGCCTCGCTCTTCTGCCCACCTTGAATAGAGAGCAGCTTCTGCTTGCTTAACTGACTCGGATGTACAACACACATATTAGTGCCTATGGATTGAATAGCACGGATGGAAGTATGAGGTGGGATAACATCAGATACCTTGTCATTAGGGGGACAGGGAAGAGATGGGTCCTTCCTGGTTTGACCTTGGAAATTGCAGCTCTCTTGTCAGAAACAGAAGGGACCCTGAACCCATCATGTTTGTTCGAGCATGCACTACGACCGAGAAGTACAGTGTCCACATGAGCCGGCTCCTTGAGCATCATATGACCAATCGGGTCCACAACACGATCCACACAATCTGGCACATCCTGCAAGGTCGGAGCAATAGCCAGTGGCTCCTCCACAATTGGCACAATGGAGTTTAGTCCTTCCACTGAGGCAGACAAATTAATCACCATGCCCATGCACAAAGTTGAACTGAAGATGCGTCCAAGGACATCAGATTCAGGCATCATCTGGGCGAGCAGAGCCTTGCACACACAATCAATCTGGCCCGAATAACAGTGAAGGGATTGAGTGGGAAGCAGGTTGTCCTGGGAGACTGAGGTGGTAATATGGAGCGAGTATAACTCCTCTTTAGCATGCTACCCATCCAACAGAGCAGTTCAATGTCAGCAGATATCAACACAGCAGTTACAGAACCTCCAGCTCCGACGAAATCATACTGAGCATCAGGAACACCATTGATGAAGTTGTCAGCTAACTCCTCCACATATGAGTATTTAGACCAAGCATTCGAGAGGTTGTCCACCAGGTTGTGCTCTTGTGGCACACCATCCATCAGGGACGACCCATCATACTCAATATATGTTCTGAAACTGAATCCGATATCTGAGGTGGTATAAGCGGCGAGCTCTCCGACCATTGTTACTTTTTGTTCTGAGCTTGTTCGTTGCCATTCCAAATGGCTTCATTAGCAGCCTGCTGAGCCTCCATCTCATCTATCCTTGCTTGCTGCATGATAGAATAGTAGGGTAGTGCATATGGATGTGGAGATGCATTCAGGTGGAGTATCCTCATTCCCTTGCAGACCCGGCACTGTGTTTCTACCATTTAACACATAAACAGGGACAGACCAAGAACGACCTAGTCCCGGCAGCAGCCCAACTTTGGTGACAACCAGACTATGGGGAACTTCAGCAACATCTTTGATGTGGCATTTGACAAGAATTCTAGCTTTGTTCTCGTTCGGTCTTGGCCAAGCAAGAAGCTTACCAAACCTAGAAACCGCCTTATGAACATAATGTTCAGTCATGTTATCCATAGGGAAAGCAAGCATCAATATCCAAACTTCATATTCAAAGGCATGCATTCTCATGTTAATCCCTTCATCATGAGGGATTAAAGTAAAATAAGAATCTTCAGTTAAAGCATGCGTCCCCTCTCTAATAGCTTCATCTCTACTCTAAACATCAAGAAAAGCAACACAACCAATAGCAATCGGATAGACAAACTCATCCTCAATCTGATACTCAAGATCCTTCCTAATGATGCGAAAAACTTCCTCCAACCAAAACCTCTTGATTGATGCAGTGCTGGGGAGTGATCTCTATCAGAGCATACCTGTCGTGGTTCAGAGGCGGCTCATCCACAACCATGGTTCTCCCCTGTAGCCGATGATCTGGCCCACGCTCAATGTGGGCGCCGATGGGGGTGAAGGCGAATGGCCGTACCGGAAAGTTCGCCATGGCGGCACCACTAGGGTTTTTCGAGGGCTCGGATGTGTTTAGAGCAGGGGAGGGCGAGGCAGGAATAGGGGAGGACGAGGAGGTGCCTGGCCCAGGAAAGGCTGCGTGCGATTGGGGCCCCAGGGCGATGGAGTTGACAGCTGCGGGAGGAGGGAGTCGTATCGACAAGCAATGAGGGCCAACCACGTCACTTGTAATCGGGATTTTCTATTTCACTTTCCACACCCGATCCCGACTTTTACCATGTATATCCCGCAAACCTGGGTGGCGGATACTATTCCGTTCCCCACAAATGGCAAAGTTTGTTTGAAGATCTTGGGCCGCCAAAAATATTTTGGCCCATTCCAACCTCCCCGGCATAGCATATGGCCCAAATAGTTGCAACTTCTACATCTTTTAAGCCCAGGACAACTAGTGACAGAGTGTCCATGTTGGGTACACGCTAGGCATAAAGATAAATTACAGCCCAATATGCATGCGCCGATCTAGTCATACTGGATATCTGAGCATAAACATTGATCGATGGAACGAATACAACGTTGGCAAAAGATACCTGGGCAGTCCGAAGGAAGATGGCCATGACGTGAACACTTTAGACATTTCAACAATCGAGAGTCAATATATTCCTGGGTTGGCACATCCACGAGCTTGTTGTGGGAGGAGATGTTGGTGAAGTTCTCTAATTGATCGAGGTCATCCTCAGAGAATGCCTTGGCCTTCTTGAACGGGGCCATATGGGCCATGGCATAGAGGTTGTACAACGGTGGCACTTCCTTCTTGTTGTGTTTCACCTAAAAGATAGGAAAAACATATTAGTTAAGGGCTGAAGCAAGCATGAATAATGAAATTGCATGAATCGTTAAGGACTGAAACCACATACCCAGTGACCCCCGTACTCAAACAGGTTGGAGCTCCCTTGATGGTGCGACACACCTCGCATTTGGGAACGCTTATCCCTGGCCTTGTTGTGTTCGGCTAGCAATTGGGAAGAGCACCACCCATCCACAAACGCCTCCCAACAGTCCATCGTATCCGCACACCATCTCGGGGGCACCTAAGTTGGGCGAGAGAAATTTCAGCGCTCGCCTCTGAATGAAATCAAGGAAACTAAGTACAAGGCCTTAAGAATAGGTAATTACCTTCATGTACTTCTCCTTACTCGAGATACTTGGCGACACTTCTTTTCTCCCTCCTAATGTTAGTCGGCGTAGTGGTCTCGAACAGCACTGCACCCTAGCCTGCGTCTTAGTAAGTTACAGTAGGCGCTTGCACTCGGCTTCGAGAACCCTAGCCGCCTCCGCGTCGTGTTCCTCTAAAACCCTATAGAAGGTCTGCAATCGAACAAGACAACACTGATTAGCAATCACTAGGTAATGTTGATTTTTAATTCTATAAAGTAGAAATTACCCAAAACCGCCGCCGCGCAATGTCGGCCACCATCTCGCACACGACACCGTCGACCCTCTCCTCTGGCGGGGCCGAGGCAGCCACGTACAACTCCCAAGTCAGTGATAGTTGTGGAGCCTGACCCTCACCGGGCAACGTGACCCACCCCAGGAAGTGGTGCCGGACTAGAGTACCAAGGACCTGGTCGGGCCTGCGGACACCATCTGGGTGTATCCAACCCTACTTGATGTAACAAAGGCCAACACATTAGATATGAATTTGAAGAAACATGAAGGACAAATGTTAGAAAAGAGTAAATGCACTTACTTCTCCCGTTAGGCTGAATCAACCACCTCGATCATGGCGAATTGCCCGGCATGGGCGGGAGCTTCGTACCACCATGCTGGTAGACCTTCTTGCCCTTCTCAACCAGCTCACCCTCGCTGAAACTATCGTCAGACCAGGTATCCTCGTCACCAGCATGGCCACTAGTCTCCGGAGTCACGTGGGACGAAGACTCTGGGATCAGAGTTCGTGGGACGAAGACTCTGGGGCTGGAGTCCCGTGGGACGTAGGCTCGGCGACACGAGGCTCGTGGACCGGAGTCTGAGACGGGTCCAAGTCTGACGGGTCCATCCGAGAAGGAGCACTCCGATGGTCCGGAGAATCAGTTGGGGTGGCGACGAGGAAGGCGCAACAGCCTTCCTACCTCTCCCGCCGCCACGTCCACCTCTACCTGCACCCCGCTTCGTCTTCCCCCGACCTCTCCCGGCCGAAGAAGAAGCGCCCGCCGGTGTCTGCATGCCCTGATCCAGTGCTCTCCAAAGGTGCTGGGGTGGAATAATAGCACCCATCCCAGCACGCGCTGAGGAAGAAGGAGGATCAGAGCGCTCTTGACCCGCGCCCACCATCTGTCAACACCTGCAATGACAAAGAGTAAATGAAATTAGTACAACATAAACATAATAAAAAACTTAAGTGTTCCTAAACTAAACCTACCTAGCACTAAACTAAACCACCCACTAACCTAAACATTCTTCTTCTAATAATCTAATGTTCTTTTTGTTCATCTTCTTCTTCTTCTTCTTCTTCTTCTTCTTCTTCTTCTTCTTCATCTTCTTCTTCTTCTTCTTCTTCTTCTTCTTCTTCCTCTTCTTCTTCCTCTTCTTCTTCTAATAATCTAATGTTCTTCTTCTTCTTCTTCTTCTTCTTCTTCTTCTTCTTCTTCTTCTTCTTCTTCTTCTTCTTCTTCTTCTTCTTCTTCTTCTTCTTCTTCTTCTTCTTCTTCTTCTTCTTCTTCTTCTTCTTCTTCTTCTTCTTCTTCTTCTTCTTCTTCTTCTTCTTCTTCTTCTTCTTCTTCTTCTTCTTCTTCTTCTTCTTCTTCTTCTTCTTCTTCTTCTTCTTCTTCTTCTTCTTCTTCTTCTTCTTCTTCTTCTTCTTCTTCTTCTTCTTCTTCTTCTTCTTCTTCTTCTTCTTCTTCTTCTTCTTCTTCTTCTTCTTCTTCTTCTTCTTCTTCTTCTTCTTCTTCTTCTTCTTCTTCTTCTTCTTCTTCTTCTTCTTCTTCTTCTTCTTCTTCTTCTTCTTCTTCTTCTTCTTCTTCTTCTTCTTCTTCTTCTTCTTCTTCTTCTTCTTCTTCTTCTTCTTCTTCTTCTTCTTCTTCTTCTTCTTCTTCTTCTTCTTCTTCTTCTTCTTCTTCTTCTTCTTCTTCTTCTTCTTCTTCTTCTTCTTCTTCTTCTTCTTCTTCTTCTTCTTCTTCTTCTTCTTCTTCTTCTTCTTCTTCTTCTTCTTCTTCTTCTTCTTCTTCTTCTTCTTCTTCTTCTTCTTCTTCTTCTTCTTCTTCTTCTTCTTCTTCTTCTTCTTCTTCTTCTTCTTCTTCTTCTTCTTCTTCTTCTTCTTCTTCTTCTTCTTCTTCTTCTTCTTCTTCTTCTTCTTCTTCTTCTTCTTCTTCTTCTTCTTCTTCTTCTTCTTCTTCTTCTTCTTCTTCTTCTTCTTCTTCTTCTTCTTCTTCTTCTTCTTCTTCTTCTTCTTCTTCTTCTTCTTCTTCTTCTTCTTCTTCTTCTTCTTCTTCTTCTTCTTCTTCTTCTTCTTCTTCTTCTTCTTCTTCTTCTTCTTCTTCTTCTTCTTCTTCTTCTTCTTCTTCTTCTTCTTCTTCTTCTTCTTCTTCTTCTTCTTCTTCTTCTTCTTCTTCTTCTTCTTCTTCTTCTTCTTCTTCTTCTTCTTCTTCTTCTTCTTCTTCTTCTTCTTCTTCTTCTTCTTCTTCTTCTTCTTCTTCTTCTTCTTCTTCTTCTTCTTCTTCTTCTTCTTCTTCTTCTTCTTCTTCTTCTTCTTCTTCTTCTTCTTCTTCTTCTTCTTCTTCTTCTTCTTCTTCTTCTTCTTCTTCTTCTTCTTCTTCTTCTTCTTCTTCTTCTTCTTCTTCTTCTTCTTCTTCTTCTTCTTCTTCTTCTTCTTCTTCTTCTTCTTCTTCTTCTTCTTCTTCTTCTTCTTCTTCTTCTTCTTCTTCTTCTTCTTCTTCTTCTTCTTCTTCTTCTTCTTCTTCTTCTTCTTCTTCTTCTTCTTCTTCTTCTTCTTCTTCTTCTTCTTCTTCTTCTTCTTCTTCTTCTTCTTCTTCTTCTTCTTCTTCTTCTTCTTCTTCTTCTTCTTCTTCTTCTTCTTCTTCTTCTTCTTCTTCTTCTTCTTCTTCTTCTTCTTCTTCTTCTTCTTCTTCTTCTTCTTCTTCTTCTTCTTCTTCTTCTTCTTCTTCTTCTTCTTCTTCTTCTTCTTCTTCTTCTTCTTCTTCTTCTTCTTCTTCTTCTTCTTCTTCTTCTTCTTCTTCTTCTTCTTCTTCTTCTTCTTCTTCTTCTTCTTCTTCTTCTTCTTCTTCTTCTTCTTCTTCTTCTTCTTCTTCTTCTTCTTCTTCTTCTTCTTCTTCTTCTTCTTCTTCTTCTTCTTCTTCTTCTTCTTCTTCTTCTTCTTCTTCTTCTTCTTCTTCTTCTTCTTCTTCTTCTTCTTCTTCTTCTTCTTCTTCTTCTTCTTCTTCTTCTTCTTCTTCTTCTTCTTCTTCTTCTTCTTCTTCTTCTTCTTCTTCTTCTTCTTCTTCTTCTTCTTCTTCTTCTTCTTCTTCCTTCTTCTTCTTCTTCTTCTTCTTCTTCTTCTTCTTCTTCTTCTTCTTCTTCTTCTTCTTCTTCTTCTTCTTCTTCTTCTTCTTCTTCTTCTTCTTCTTCTTCTTCTTCTTCTTCTTCTTCTTCTTCTTCTTCTTCTTCTTCTTCTTCTTCTTCTTCTTCTTCTTCTTCTTCTTCTTCTTCTTCTTCTTCTTCTTCTTCTTCTTCTTCTTCTTCTTCTTCTTCTTCTTCTTCTTCTTCTTCTTCTTCTTCTTCTTCTTCTTCTTCTTCTTCTTCTTCTTCTTCTTCTTCTTCTTCTTCTTCTTCTTCTTCTTCTTCTTCTTCTTCTTCTTCTTCTTCTTCTTCTTCTTCTTCTTCTTCTTCTTCTTCTTCTTCTTCTTCTTCTTCTTCTTCTTCTTCTTCTTCTTCTTCTTCTTCTTCTTCTTCTTCTTCTTCTTCTTCTTCTTCTTCTTCTTCTTCTTCTTCTTCTTCTTCTTCTTCTTCTTCTTCTTCTTCTTCTTCTTCTTCTTCTTCTTCTTCTTCTTCTTCTTCTTCTTCTTCTTCTTCTTCTTCTTCTTCTTCTTCTTCTTCTTCTTCTTCTTCTTCTTCTTCTTCTTCTTCTTCTTCTTCTTCTTCTTCTTCTTCTTCTTCTTCTTCTTCTTCTTCTTCTTCTTCTTCTTCTTCTTCTTCTTCTTCTTCTTCTTCTTCTTCTTCTTCTTCTTCTTCTTCTTCTTCTTCTTCTTCTTCTTCTTCTTCTTCTTCTTCTTCTTCTTCTTCTTCTTCTTCTTCTTCTTCTTCTTCTTCTTCTTCTTCTTCTTCTTCTTCTTCTTCTTCTTCTTCTTCTTCTTCTTCTTCTTCTTCTTCTTCTTCTTCTTCTTCTTCTTCTTCTTCTTCTTCTTCTTCTTCTTCTTCTTCTTCTTCTTCTTCTTCTTCTTCTTCTTCTTCTTCTTCTTCTTCTTCTTCTTCTTCTTCTTCTTCTTCTTCTTCTTCTTCTTCTTCTTCTTCTTCTTCTTCTTCTTCTTCTTCTTCTTCTTCTTCTTCTTCTTCTTCTTCTTCTTCTTCTTCTTCTTCTTCTTCTTCTTCTTCTTCTTCTTCTTCTTCTTCTTCTTCTTCTTCTTCTTCTTCTTCTTCTTCTTCTTCTTCTTCTTCTTCTTCTTCTTCTTCTTCTTCTTCTTCTTCTTCTTCTTCTTCTTCTTCTTCTTCTTCTTCTTCTTCTTCTTCTTCTTCTTCTTCTTCTTCTTCTTCTTCTTCTTCTTCTTCTTCTTCTTCTTCTTCTTCTTCTTCTTCTTCTTCTTCTTCTTCTTCTTCTTCTTCTTCTTCTTCTTCTTCTTCTTCTTCTTCTTCTTCTTCTTCTTCTTCTTCTTCTTCTTCTTCTTCTTCTTCTTCTTCTTCTTCTTCTTCTTCTTCTTCTTCTTCTTCTTCTTCTTCTTCTTCTTCTTCTTCTTCTTCTTCTTCTTCTTCTTCTTCTTCTTCTTCTTCTTCTTCTTCTTCTTCTTCTTCTTCTTCTTCTTCTTCTTCTTCTTCTTCTTCTTCTTCTTCTTCTTCTTCTTCTTCTTCTTCTTCTTCTTCTTCTTCTTCTTCTTCTTCTTCTTCTTCTTCTTCTTCTTCTTCTTCTTCTTCTTCTTCTTCTTCTTCTTCTTCTTCTTCTTCTTCTTCTTCTTCTTCTTCTTCTTCTTCTTCTTCTTCTTCTTCTTCTTCTTCTTCTTCTTCTTCTTCTTCTTCTTCTTCTTCTTCTTCTTCTTCTTCTTCTTCTTCTTCTTCTTCTTCTTCTTCTTCTTCTTCTTCTTCTTCTTCTTCTTCTTCTTCTTCTTCTTCTTCTTCTTCTTCTTCTTCTTCTTCTTCTTCTTCTTCTTCTTCTTCTTCTTCTTCTTCTTCTTCTTCTTCTTCTTCTTCTTCTTCTTCTTCTTCTTCTTCTTCTTCTTCTTCTTCTTCTTCTTCTTCTTCTTCTTCTTCTTCTTCTTCTTCTTCTTCTTCTTCTTCTTCTTCTTCTTCTTCTTCTTCTTCTTCTTCTTCTTCTTCTTCTTCTTCTTCTTCTTCTTCTTCTTCTTCTTCTTCTTCTTCTTCTTCTTCTTCTTCTTCTTCTTCTTCTTCTTCTTCTTCTTCTTCTTCTTCTTCTTCTTCTTCTTCTTCTTCTTCTTCTTCTTCTTCTTCTTCTTCTTCTTCTTCTTCTTCTTCTTCTTCTTCTTCTTCTTCTTCTTCTTCTTCTTCTTCTTCTTCTTCTTCTTCTTCTTCTTCTTCTTCTTCTTCTTCTTCTTCTTCTTCTTCTTCTTCTTCTTCTTCTTCTTCTTCTTCTTCTTCTTCTTCTTCTTCTTCTTCTTCTTCTTCTTCTTCTTCTTCTTCTTCTTCTTCTTCTTCTTCTTCTTCTTCTTCTTCTTCTTCTTCTTCTTCTTCTTCTTCTTCTTCTTCTTCTTCTTCTTCTTCTTCTTCTTCTTCTTCTTCTTCTTCTTCTTCTTCTTCTTCTTCTTCTTCTTCTTCTTCTTCTTCTTCTTCTTCTTCTTCTTCTTCTTCTTCTTCTTCTTCTTCTTCTTCTTCTTCTTCTTCTTCTTCTTCTTCTTCTTCTTCTTCTTCTTCTTCTTCTTCTTCTTCTTCTTCTTCTTCTTCTTCTTCTTCTTCTTCTTCTTCTTCTTCTTCTTCTTCTTCTTCTTCTTCTTCTTCTTCTTCTTCTTCTTCTTCTTCTTCTTCTTCTTCTTCTTCTTCTTCTTCTTCTTCTTCTTCTTCTTCTTCTTCTTCTTCTTCTTCTTCTTCTTCTTCTTCTTCTTCTTCTTCTTCTTCTTCTTCTTCTTCTTCTTCTTCTTCTTCTTCTTCTTCTTCTTCTTCTTCTTCTTCTTCTTCTTCTTCTTCTTCTTCTTCTTCTTCTTCTTCTTCTTCTTCTTCTTCTTCTTCTTCTTCTTCTTCTTCTTCTTCTTCTTCTTCTTCTTCTTCTTCTTCTTCTTCTTCTTCTTCTTCTTCTTCTTCTTCTTCTTCTTCTTCTTCTTCTTCTTCTTCTTCTTCTTCTTCTTCTTCTTCTCCTCATCCTCCTCCTCCTCTTTTTCTTCTTCTTCTTTTCCCTCTTCCTCTTGTGTTATTTTTCTTCTTCATTTTACTTATTTTTCTTTTTCATATCCACTTCTACTTTTTCTTCTTTTCTTCTTAATATAAAAAACTAACCTACAATCTACTAACGTAAAAAAAGCTAACCTACAATCTACTTATTCTACTTCTTCTTCCCCCTTTTCTACTTATTCTATTTTTCTTCTTCTTTTTTCATCTTTTTTTACTTCCTTTAATTATGACTATTTAACTAAAACATAACACTAATCTAATGTAATCTAATCTAATCTAGCTAACTATATATCTAATATATAAAACTGAAAAGAAAAAACAGACAAGTAGAACTCCTCTTCTTCTTCCCCTTTCTACTTATTCTACTTTTCTTTTTTTTTCTTCTTCTTTTTTCTATGTTTTCTCCTCCTAGTCCTTTTAGGTCTTCTTTTCTTTCTTTCTTTCTTTCTTTTCTTTTCTTGTTCTTGGGCTTATCTAACTAAGTAATTAACCTAAAAAAGCTAACTAAGTAATTAACCTAAAAAATAACTAACTAACTAATTAACCTATGTATAGTAGGGTAAAACAACTAACTAATTATCCTAAAAAAACTAACTAACTAATTAACCTAAATCAAAAAATAGCAACAAAAAAGACAGAAAAAGGAAAAGAAACCTCACTGTATGGAGCGGGCGCCAGCATGGGGCGTGGTGGAGCACCGGCAGGGCAGGCAGATGAGCTGACCATGCCTGCAATGGGCACTGTATGGGCGGGGCAGCGGGCGGCCGAGGCGGCTGGGCGGTGGGGGGTCGGGGTCGCCGAGGGTGGTGGTGGTCGGGGGCGGCGCGGTCGGTGGTGGTCGGCGGGCACGGGGGCGACGCGGGTGAGGTGAGGGAGAGAGAGAGGGGTGGGGCGCGGGCCGACCGTTTTTTAGTTAGGTTTAATTTGTTTGACGTCCGCTAGCGGACGGCAAAGAGCGTAGGTAGTGGGGTGGGGCCGGGAGGAAACGTCGTTAGGTTGGCTAATCTCTGCCGTCTGCTCGCGGACGGCAAAGAAAGTGGCCGTTAGGTGGTTCTCACTAGTGGGCCACCCTTCCACTTTGTCGTCCGCTAGCGGATGATGCTACGTCTAGAGCTTGCGTTAGTTTTCCCCAAAGAGGAAGGATGATGCAGCACAGTAGCGTAAGTATTTCCCTCAGTTTTTGAGAACCAAGGTATCAATCCAGTAGGAGGCCACGCACAAGTCCCTCGTACCTGCACAAAACGATAGCTACTACTCGCAACCAACGCGATTAGGGGTTGTCAATCCCTTCACGGTCACTTACGAGAGTGAGATCTGATAGAGATAATATTTTTGGTATTTTTGGTATAGAGATGCAAAGTGAAAAGTAAAGGCAAAGTAAAAACAAAGCAAGTATTAAAGTGATGGAGATTGATATGATGAGAATATACCCGGGGGCCATAGGTTTCAATAGTGGCTTCTCTCAAGAGCATAAGTATTCTACGGTGGGTGAACAAATTACTGTTGAGCAATTGACAGAATTTAGCATAGTTATGAGTATATCTAGGTATGATCATGTATATAGGCATCACGTCCGAGACAAGTAGATCGAAACAATTCTGCATCTACTACTATTACTCCACTCATTGACCGTTATCCAGCATGCATCTAGAGTATTAAGTTAAAAACAGAGTAACGCCTTAAGCAAGATGACATGATGTAGAGGAATAAATTCATGCAATATGATAAATACCCCATCTTGTTATCCTCGATGGCAACAATACAATACGTGCCTTGCAACCATTTACATCCTTTGGGTAAGGACACCATAAGATTGAACCCAAAGCCATGCACTTATCCCATTGCAAGAACTACCAATCTAGTTGGCCAAACCAAGCGGATAATTCAAGAGACTTGCAAAGATAACTCAATCATACATAACAGAATTCAGAGAAGATTCAAATATTATTCATAGATAAGCTGGGTCATAAACCCACAATTCATCGGTCTCAACAAACACACCGCAAAAACAAGATTACATCGAATAGATCTCCCCGAGAGAGGGGGAGAACATTGTATTGAGATCCAAAAAGAGAAGAAGCCATCTAGCTACTAGCTATGGACCCGAAGGTCTGAAGTAAACTACTCACACTTCATCGGAGAGGCTATGGTGTTGATGTAGAAGCCCTCCGTGGTGGATGCCCCCTCCGTGAGCTCGAACGAGGCCCCAAGATGGGATCTCGTGGATACAGGAAGTTGCGGCGGTGAAATTAGGTTTTGGCTCCTGTTACGATCGTTTGGGGGTGCGTGGGTATATATAGGAGGAAGGAGTACGTCGGTGGAGCAACAGGGGCCCACGAGGCGTGGCGCGCCTAGGGGGGCCACCCTCGTGGCCTGCCTCTCTGGTTCCTTGGCGTGAGGTCCAAGTCTCCTGGATCACGTTCGGTGAGAAAATCACGTTTCGAAGGTTACATTCCGTTTGGACTCATTTGATATTCATTTCTTGAAACAACGAAAAAGGCAAAAAACAGCAATTACAGGCTGGGCCTCCGGTTAATAGGTTAGTCCCAAAAGTAATATAAAAGTGGAAAATAAAGCCCATTATAGTCCAAAACAATAGATAAAGTAGCATGGAGCAATCAAAAATTATAGATACATTAGAGACGTATCAGGCATCCCCAAGCTTAATTCCTGCTCGTCCTCGAGTAGGTAAATGATAAAAAGAGAATTTTTGATGCGGAGTGATACTTTGGCATACTTTCAATGTAAATCTTCTTAATCATGGTATGAATATTCTGATCCGAAAGATTCAGGACAAAAGTTCATATTGACATAAAAATAATAATACTTCAAGCATACTAACTAAGCAATTATGTCTTCTCAAAATAACATGGCCAAAGAAAGTTATCCCTACAAAATCATATAGTCTGGCTATGCTCCATCTTCCCCACACAAAGTATTTAAATCATGCACAACCCCGATGACAAGCCAAGCAATTGTTTCATACTTTAACATTTTCAGAACTTTTTCAATCTTCACGCAATACATGAGCGTGAGCCATGGATATAGCACTATATGTGGAATAGAACGGTGGTAGTGGAGAAGACAAAAAGAGGGCAGATAGTCTCACATCAACTAGGCGTATCAACGGGCTATGGAAATGCCCATCAATAGATATCAATGTGAATGAGTAGGGATTGCCATGCAACAGATGCACTAGAGCTATAAGTATATGAAAGCTCAACAAAAGAAACTAAGTGGGTGTGCATCCAACTCGCTTGCTCATGAAGACCTAGGGCATTTGAGGAAGCCCATCATTGGAATATACAAGCCAAGTTCTATAATGAAAAACTCTCACTAGTATATGAAAGTGACAAAATGAGAGACTATCTATCATGAAGATCATGGTGCTACTTTGAAGCACAAGTGTGGTAAAAGGATAGTAACATTGTCCCTTCTCTCTTTTTCTCTCATTTTTTTTATTTGGGCATTTTCTCTTTTTTTATGGCCTCTTTTTTTTCGTCCGGATTCTCATCCCGACTTGTGGGGGAATCATAGTCTCCATCATCCTTTCCTCACTTGGGACAATGCTCTAATAATGATGATCATCACACTTTTACTTTATTTTTACAACTCAACAATTACAACTCGATACTTAGAACAAAATATGACTCTATATGAATGCCTCCGGCGGTGTACCGGATATGCAATGAAACATGAGTGACATGTATGAAAGAATTATGAACAGTGGCTTTGCCACAAATATGATGTCAACTACATGATCATGCTAGCAATATGACAATGATGGAGCGTGTCATAATAAACGGAACGGTGGAAAGTTGCATGGCAATATATCTCGGAATGGCTATGGAAATGCCATGATAGGTAGGTATGGTGGCTGTTTTGAGGAAGACATATGGTGGGTGTATGATACCGGCGAAAAGTGCAAGGTATTAGAGAGGCTAGCAATGGTGGAAGGATGGGAAAAAGTGCGTATAATCCATGGACTCAACATTAGTCATAAAGAACTCATATACTTATTGCAAAAATCTAGAAGTTATCAAAGCAAAGTATTACGCACATGCTCCTAGGGGGATAGATTGGTAGGAAAAGACCATCGCTCGTCCCCGACCGCCACTCATAAGGAAGATAATCAATAAATAAATCATGCTCCGAGTTCATCGCATAACGGTTCACCATACGTGCATGCTGCGGGAATCACAAACTTCAACACAAGTATTCTTTAAATTCACAATTAATTAACTAGCACGACTTTGATATTATCACCTCCATATCTCAAAACAATTATCAAGCATCAAACTTATCTTAGTATTCAACGCACTCAAAAGAAAGTTTCACATATCTTGAATACCAAGTATATTAACATTAAGCAAATTACCATGCTATTAACGACTCTCAAAATAATCTAAGTGAAGCATGAGAGATCAAGTTTCTTTAAAAAATCCACCACCATGCTCTAAAAGATCTAAGTGAAGCACTAGAGCAAAAATTATCATGCTCAAAAGATATAAGTGAAGCACTATGAGCAAAACTATCAAGCTCAAAAGATATAAGTGAAGCACATAGAGTATTCTATCAAATTCCAATTCATGTATGGCTCTCTCAAAAGGTGTGTACAGCAAGGATGACTGTGGTAAACTAACAAGCAAAGGCATAAATAATACAAGACGCTCCAAGCAAAACACTTATCATGTGTTGAATAAAATATAGCTCCAAGTAAATTACCGATGGAAGTGGGACGAAAGAGGATGCCTTCCGGGGCATCCCCAAGCTTTGAATTTTTGGTGTCCTTGGATTATCTTGGGGGTGCCATGGGCATCCCCAAGCTTAGGCTCTTGCCACTCCTTGTTCCATAATCCATGTCGGGGTACTAGAGTAGGGGTACCCTAGTATCCCGTGCTGCACTATGACAGGTTGTAGCACCCAGCGGCGAGGTTTGCCTCGTCACCGCCAAGGTCCTCCGTGGCTCCTCTAGAGCCATTCAAGAACAAAGTATTTGATTAAGAAGACAAGGCCCGGCAAGAGGAGCTTGCCGGGAAGGCCACTCAAGGCATGCAGAAGACAAGGCCCGGCAAGAGGAGCTTGCCGGGAAGGCTCGAGCGCGACAAGCCTCCGGACGCGACAAGGATTCGGTCGCGGCAAAGGCGCTTACGCGGCAAGCAACCTCTCTCCATCTCCGCTCCAGCTCATCCGGCGACGTGTCGCCATGGGACCGTTCCATGCGGCGCATGTCGAGAGGCTGTGCAGCCAGCGGAGAAACAACGATAAGCGGCGGCCGACAAGCTTGCCATCGTGGCTAAGCGGAGGCGCACTGACGGTCTCTGTTGCCTTTGTTTGGGCGACAACGGCGGGCATTTATTGCTTTTGTCCCTTGCCGTCGAGTTAGGTATTTTGCGATGTACAATCGCTCGAGTAGGTGTACCAACTCCTGTTTTTACATTTGTACCCTCATCTATGTTGCCACCTGTCGGAGACCCCTTGAGCATATAAAAGGAGGCCCATGTGCAACGTAGAGGGGATTCGGTTCGTTCGACTCACTCGAGACCAGATACACTCACGCTAGGTTTTGTAGCTCTCATGGCTCCCTAGCAAGAACACAATACATCAGACAAGCAGCAGTAGGAGTTTTATCTCTCCGGAGAGCTCCGGCTGGGTAAACTGCTCGTGTGCCTCGCCTCGATCCGCTCTTCGTGCGATCTCCGCCCCTCCGAACCACAAAGGGGCCTGGTCCGCCCGGCCCCATAGGTGTTCGTGGTGCGATCAACCTCCCCGACATCTTTGGCGCGCCCGGGTAGAAGCGTCGAGGCCGTGTGAATCTGATCCGGCGTTCACACGAGGCAGCGTCCTCAACATATTCCTCAACATGCCATCGAAGAAGAAGGCTTTGGCGGCAGCAGAGCCCGTCGCGTCGTTCCCACCTCACCGCAACAAGCGGGTGGTGGGGCGACGCCCGGAGGAGGAACGGGCGCCGATGAAGGTGTTCGCGACGTTGCCAAGTCCAAGGACAAGGCCCGCAAACCTCGGCGTCTGCGCATCCCCGCGCCCATCTCAGGAGAGGCGGGACCAACAACGTCATGGCGTTCATAATGCCATACGTTCGTTGGATCGAGACCCTCAAGACCAGCATGCGCGCCAACATGTTGGCACGAGTGAGATACGGTCGCCGGCGGGGTGCTGCTCCTTCTAATGTAGTTAGAAGTCCGAGCATATCCCGCTCCTCGCACCGTTCGCCAATGCCACCCACTACTTCAGCGAAGCTCTGGCGAGAGCTCAGCTGCTCCTCGACTACCCTCCGGTGACCGACAAGGTCGACGAGTGGAGGGCCACTATCCGAGCCTCATCTGTTTTGCCAGCGGCGGCGCTCCTTGACAACCAACGCCATCGTTGCCGCGGCGAGACGACAAAACGCGAGCGGTGGCGGCGAGACTGTCGGAAGGTGCAACCACCGTGCACTCTCCACCACGAAGGCCAAGATCGCCGACTCACCGGATCCACTTCGACGGCGACTCCACCGCGTGGTCGAATCCATGAGCTTCGCCGCGATCAGCGCCAAGTTCTTCACGAAGCGACAACAAGAGGACGCTTCGAACTTCGCATCGGCGCCGAAGAGAAGCGCGACGTCAGTCCGACAAAGCGCGTTGGGCCTTCTGTTGACATGCGGCGCCCGGAGGAGCCAGCGACTTGCGACGCGGTAGGTTGCCCCTCGTTCACTCGTGAGTTGCGGCAAGTCCAGGTGGCCCAGCGTAAAAACTTCAAACCAGACGCGTGCGGAGAAGTATGATGGCAGGACGCATCCGTCGGAGTTCCTCGGCATCTACACCATCGCGGTGCAGGCTGCGGGGGGCGGGGCGACAAGATCCTCGCCAACTACTTCCCGCTCGTGCTCAAGCCCAACGTCGAGATCTTGGCTCATGCACTTGTCGGACAGCTCCATATCCTCTTGGGCGGATCTGTGCCATCGGTTTGTTGGCGCATTCACGGTGGCCACAAGCCTCATGGCCATGAGTGACCTTCATCTGCTCGCCCGGAAGGAAGGAGAGTCCTGCGCAAGTTCATTCGGAGATTCAGCCGTGTGCACTACAACATCCTGAGCGTCCACCCTGCCGCGGTGATCGGCGCATTTCATCGAGAATGTGCGGAACCGCAGGATGAGGGAGGAGATGGCGATGTGCAAAGTCAAGGACGTCGATGAGCTGTATGCCTTGGCCGACAAGTGTGCACGCTACCGAGGAAGGAGGAGACTCCTGTGAGAGAATGCGAAGCGAGGATCTCGGCGGTGAGGACACCGCCCGGCAAAGAAGGGCCGCGGCGAGGCAACAGGAAGAAGAAAGGTAGAGAAGTGCTAGTTGTTTAGCAGTCCGGCCAGAACGGAGGTGGCGACTAGTTCGCCTAGGCTGGTGGCTACGGCAAGGTGGTTGTCGTTGATGCCAACCACCTGTCGGTGGTGGCCGCCGACAAGCGTGATTTGCTCCCCAAGCAAGATTGCAAGATCCACCGCACTAAGGGCCACGACCTCCAGAGCTGCAAGAAGGTCGAGCAGCTTGTCGAACAACAGAGCTGAGTACGAGCAAGCGACAAGGAGAAGGCCTGTGAAGGTGCTGGGGGAGCAAGCAAGAAAGCGTCCGGCGGGGAGGACGCCTTGCGGCAAGGCCAAGCAAAGGGCAAGGAGACAGACCTCCCAGCGGCGCGACAGGATGAAGATGATGACGGCAGCGAAGATATGGAAGACGCAGCGGCGCCCGATGAGCAGGAGTTTCGAAAGCCACGAGGTCCACTGCGTTGACAGAGGTGCTTCCACGCATACCTCCACCGCCAACTCAAGCAATGGATCACGGGAGGTCAATGCAGCGGAACCATCCGTAGAGTCACGCAAGCCTCGAAGTGGTCCAAGACGCCTATCATTTTTGATATTGAGGACCACCCTGATCGCGCATAATCGCGGTCGGGTGCTTGCCGATGTTGGTCTCACCAACCATCCGCAACCTCAAGGTCACCAAAATGCTAGTTGACGGTGGGGCCGGCTTGAATCTGATCTCCTCCGCGGTGCTCTAGAAGCTTCAAATCCCTGACAGCGAGCTCGAAGAGACCGGCACTTTCCAAGGAATCAACCCAGGAAGGAGCAAGCTGAAGGGGAAGATTACGTTGCCGGTAACATTTGGCAGCGAGCTGAACTTTAGGACTGAGAGGGTCACATTCGACGTTGCCGATTTCCGTTGCCTTACAATGGGATACTCGGCCGTCAAAGACTCGCCAAGTTCATGGCAGCCTCTCACTACGCCTACAACTTACTCAAGATGCCAGGCCCGATAAGCGTCATCTCTGTCCATGGCGACAAGAAGGATGCCCTTATCTGTGCCCGACAAGATCTACCGGGATGCGACAGCCGCGACAATTCGCCAAACACTTGCCGCTGAAGCTCCCGGGGGGAAGAAGACAAAGTCCAAGTCCGGCAAGAACTCTGATGCTTACTCCGGCAAGCACACCTCTTCGGAGTGCTGCTCTACCGTCGAGGACGCACCATCGAGCTCCACCGGCAAGTGCAAGAAGATGGTGGCTCGGCCAAAGACCAAGAAAGTGCCCGCCAAGGAGGACGGCACTGGTGGTACCTTTACCATCAGTGCCTCTCTCGACCCTAAATAGGAAGGCGCGCTCGTTGCTTTCATGCGGGCGAATGTCGACGTGTTTGCATGGCAACCGTCTGACATCCCCGGTGTTCCCAGGAAAGTAATTGAGCACCGCCTGGCCGTTTGTCCTCATCTGCGCGCCCGTCAAGCAAAAATTCAGGAAGCAAGCGTTGGGCGCCAAGAATTCATAGCGAGAAGAGATCAAGAAAGCTGGAAGCGGCGGGCCTTGTTAGAGGAGTGCTCCATCCTACGTGGTTGGCCAATCCTGTAGTCGTGCTCAAAGCAAATGGAAAATGGAGACTTTGTATTGACTTCACGGATGTTAATAAAGCTTGTCCCAAAGATCCATTTCCCTTGCCGCGCATTGACCAGATTGTTGACTCCACGGCTAGATGTGATTTGCTTTCGTTTCATGATGCATACTCAGGATATCATCAGATCTTCATGGCTGAAGAAGATGAGGAGAAGACCGCATTCATCACACCATGTGGCACATACTGTTTCATACGGATGCCTTTCGGTTTGAAGAATGCTGGTTCAACATTTGCAAGGGTAGTCCATGACGCTTTTGAGCCGCAAATGCACAGAAATGTAGAAGCGTACATGGATGACATAGTGGTCAAAAGCAAGGACAAAGCAACTCTAGTTCAAGATTTGGACGAGACCTTTGCAAATCTGCGCAATATCAACCTCAAGCTCAACCCCGAGAAGTGCGTGTTTGGAGTCACTTCCGCAAGCTTCTCGGGTTCTTCGTGGTATCTACGAGTGATTGAAGCTAATCCCGACAAGATCAAGGCCATTGAGCAGATTGAAGCACCAAAGCGCGTCAAGGATGTACGAAGATTTGCCGGTTGCGTGGCTGCTCTCAGCAGGTTTATTTCTAGGTCTGCTGAGGGCGCCCTGCCATTTTTCAAGATTTTGAAAAAGGCAGGTCCAATGAAATGGACTCCCGAAGCGGAGGCCGCGCTGCAGGACTTGAAGAGATACCTGTCCTCCACTCCAATACTTGTCGCACCTAAGCCACAAGAGAAGATGCTGCTATATATAGCGGCAACCAATCAAGTGGTTAGTGCTGCGTTAGTAGCGGAGAGGGAGGCGGATGATGAGCCGACAACCACGGCAAGCACATCCAGCGACAAGCGAGGGGCTTCACGACAAGCTCTGGTCCCGACAAAAAGGGACGAATCAGCGCAGACACATGACCGGATGCGTAAAAGGATGGTGCAGCGCCCAGTCTACTTTGTCGGGTTCCCTCTGCGAGGGGCTAGGTCAAGGTACTCTGGTGTGCGAAATTGCTTTTCGGCCTCCCTCATGGCCTCGAGAAAGCTGCGCCATTACTTCCAAGCACATGAAATCCACAGTTGTCACTCGCTTTCCGCTGAAGAGGATACTGCAGAATCCGTAAGCAACGGGCAGGATTGTCGAGTGGGCATTGGAACCGTCTGCTTTGGTCTCAAGTTTGAAAGCACATCAACTATCCAAAGCGTAGCATTGGCGAAATTCATAGCAGAATGGGACGCCAACACCGGATGAAGAGATTCGGAGACGAGCATTCCCGTCAAGGAAGCAAGCAAAGAGTGGCTGATGTACTTTGATGGTGCCTTCTACGCTGCAAAGGCGCCGGTCTTGCGGCGTCTTGCTTATCGCACCCACCGGAGAGCACCTCAAGTACGTAGTCCAGATGCACTTTCCCAAGGAGCAAGCAACAAATAATACTGCAGAGTATGAAGGTTTTCTTGCCGGTCTCTGGATCGCAGTGGACCTTGGGATCAAATAGCTTATTGTCGTGGGTGACTCGCGGCTCGTCCGCCAAGTGAACAAAGATTACCAGAGTCCGTTGATGGAAGCCTACGTTGATGAAGTGAGGAAGCTAGAAGAGCACTTTGACGGCCTGCAAATGGAACATGTTCCAAGAGCTCAGAATGATATTGCTGACGGACTGTCAAAGTGCGCTGCACTTAAGTTGCCTGTGGAACCAGGGATTTTCGTGCTCAAGCTTACTCAGCCAACCGTAACACCAACAACCGGACAAAGCAAGAAGAGGAAGTTGATCTCTGGTGACTACTTTCCGGCAGAGCTTCCCGAAGCCGTCGTAGCAAAGGTCCCCAAGATCAACACCAACAGTGCTGAGGGGCAGTCTGCTCCGACAAGCCCCATGGTTTGTTTCGTTGAAGCAGACGCTCCCGACAAGTCTTGCTCCGGCAAGCTTGCCGGGGAACATCAAGCTCCGGCAGGGCCTCAGGTCCTTGCCGTGGAAGCTGATGTTCCCGCAGCAGCAGATGTGCCTTTAGTCTTTGTTGTCGAGCCACAAGCTCCAGCATGGGCGCAGCAGATTGTCCATTTCCTTCAGACAGGAGAACTTCCTGAAGAGCAAGAAGAAGCGGAAAGAGTAGCCCGGCAGTCAAGTATGTACCAGTTTGTCGACAAGCATACTGCATGTAAGAAGACTCAACGGTGTGAAATTGAAGTGTATTCCTGTGGAAGATGGGCCGAAGCTGTTGGCGAGAGATACACGGAGGCATATGTGGTCACCACATTGGCGCCAGAAGAGCACTTGCTTAAAGCTTTCCGACAAGGTTTCTTCGGCCGACAGCCTCCAGATGCAACTGCACAAGTAACCAAGTGTGAAGCGTGCGGTTCCATTCCAAACAGATACACCAGCCAGCTCAAGCTCTCCGGGCGATCCCTTTATCCTGGCCATTTTCGGTGTGGGGCTCGACATCCTCGGCCCCTTCACCCGAAACTGTCGAGGCTTTGAGTACTTGTACATCGCCATCGATAAGTTCACAAAGTGGCGGAAGTGGAAGCGATGAGGAAGGTGACAGACGATCAGCGATCAAGTTCTTTAGGTCGATTGTTTGCCGTTTGGAATCCCTAACAGGATAATCACCGACAACGGCACACAATTCTGAGTCGCACCTTCATGCAAGACGTCCAAGATCTTGGCGCCAAAGGTTCGCGGCTTCTGTTGCTCACGCGAGAAGCAACGGTCAAGCAGAGAGGGCAAATGCTGAAGTGCTGCGTGGGCTCAAGACCAGGACTTTCGACAGGCTGCACAAGTGCGGAAGAAACTGGATCGAGGAGCTGCCGGTGGTTCTTTGGTCGATCAGGACGACGCCAAATCGAGCCACCGGCCAGACACCTTTTGCTCTGATCTATGGAGCAGAGGCAGTTCTCCCCACGGAACTCGTATATGGATCGCCTCGAGTACTCGCTTATGATGAGCTTGAGCAAGAGAAGCTGCGACAAGATGACGCGCTGCTCCTTGAGGAAGATCGTCTTCGTGTCATTGTCGCGAGCTGCTCGCTACCGACAAGCTTTATGCGTCGCTACCATAGCCGCAGAGTTAGTGCCGTAAGTCTCGAGGAAAGGCGACCTTGTTCTTCGGTAGCGTTCAGTCCGCCAAGAATTCAAACAAGTTGACGCCGAAGTGGGAAGGCCCTTATCGGGTGAAACGAGTCACTAGGCTCAAGGCTGTCATGCTTTGAGACCGAAGATGGCATTCCGTGAGCAACTCCTGGAACATTGAGCATCTTCGTAAGTTTTACCCATAGGGCGCGGTTGTTGGAACCTGCTCCGACAACCACCTTTTGTACAAGTCTTGCCGCTGTTGCATGTAATCCTTTGTACAAAGCCGGCGCAGACCACGTGCATCAAGAAGCTCATGTGTTGCGCACAACTTGTCAAATTCATGCTTTCGTCATTTTATTGCATGTTTTGACTAACACTTTGTGCAGCAACCACACCCGGTAAGCAGAATCGAGCCCCTGGCCTCCATAACATTATTTCCTCTTCTTTCTCTTTTCTCAAAGAAAGGAAGGCTCCCTCGCGCACAAGTTAACCAGGGGGGAAGGAGGAGATAATACTATGGACTGTGCACCGCCGAGGAAGTTTCACCTCATCGGGAAGCAAGAGATGTAAAAGCTAAGTTGCCAAAGTTTGAGCAATCAATTTTTAAATTTTAGTTATCTTCCTCGAGCGATAGTACTTTGTATGGAAAACACATGCGCAGAGGAACCAACTCGCCGGGCTAGTCGGCGCCCTTACTTTGTTTCGAGTCCGCTCAACAACTTAAGTGAGCTGCGGCTAGTCGCGACAAGGTTGCTTATGTCGGAGGCGGCATCGCCAAAGAAGCTCTTGTCGACGTTCGCTTTTCAGCCATGGCAAAAGTGCCTGCACCGACAAGTCCCCCAAATGCGTAAAGGCGTAAGCATTACAAAGGAAGGAATCAAGTAGAGGAAATAACGTTGCATTGATCGCCTAAGATAGAGTATATTACAAAATAAGTTGTCGCTGATCTAACAAAGTTTTCTAAACATGATCAGGAGCGACAAGGGAAAGATAAAGTTGGCGGCCTAGTCTACGTGGTCGCCCTCAATCCGCTTGATCTTGTTCACCTTGTCCACAATGGGTGCGACAAGGGCTTTGAAACTCCTCCACGTTGGCATCTGGCGGCAAGGATCCGAGGGCGTCGTTAAGGTTGAGGCCTGGATTGCGGAAGGCCACCTTTATCAACACCTTCTCGAGGGCTCCTGCACGGATCTGGCGTGATTCCTCGGCCACCGCTTTGGGACCTCTTCCCGAGTCAGCTGGAGACCCGTCTGCGCCATTGAAGAATAAGCTGAGTTTGGCGCTGGGTTGGAGATGCTCGTCGGAGGAGTATGCAAGGTCCGCCATCCCCAGCTCCATCAGCTCGTTGTGGATGTCGGCGGCAGTGTCCACAAGACCTTCAGTCCAGTGCTCCACGCTCTCCCTCAAGGTGCTCTGGATGGAGGCAGCATTCGCTAGCAGCTCCTCCTTGGCCTTGATCGCCTCCAACAAACCCACCTCCCGCTCTCTGGCGCCGTCCAACGTCTGCGTCAAAGTGGTCAGCTTCAGCTCAAGATCCGCCTTGGAATCCTTGGCGGCGTCGAGCTCCTTGCCTCTATCAGCGAGGCGACTCTGCAGCTCGCCAAGAGTGTAGGCGTCCTTCTCGCGTTCACGCTTGAGCACGGCAAGCTCTTCGCCGCTCTTCTTGAGGCTGGCCTCCAGCTGTGCCACCTTCGCCTTCAGCTCTTCCTTGGCGGCCTCGGTGGCTGCGGCAGCATCCTTCGCTTCCTGAAGCGCCCCGCCAAGTGACTCCTCGCGCGCGGCAAGGTCTTCTTCGTGGCTGTCCAGGTTGACCTTCCGCTGCGCCCATTTCGCTTTCTGCGGAGAGCTTCTCGGCCAGCCAGCCGCTGCTCCTCCTCACCGCGGCCTTCTCAAGGATGAAGGGCGTGCGCTCTTCGCAAGTTGCCCCAGCGCTTACGCTACGTCGCGGAGAGCTTCTTGGTTGGCGCTCCGAGCTCTTTTCGCGCCTCTCCATGTCCGCTTCCTGCCCTCGCGACAAGTGCTTCCGGGTCTCCAACTTGGCTCGCCGGGCGCGGTAGAGCGGCAAAGAGCTTCTTCAGCATTGCTCCTCCTCGACTTCGCCGCTGCTGCTGCTTGGCGCGCCCACCAGCTAAAGCAGAGGCGAGTAGCTCGCCATCGAAGGTCTCTCCTCGACCGGGCGCCTGGAGCTCGGTTCCCGGGGAGCTTGATGAAGACGCCGCCGACCTTCGTAGGCGCTGGCTGGGCTCCTCGAACTGGCCTTGCTTGGGGGTAGGGAGTCATTTGTCGGTGTAGCGCTTAGCGCTCCCTGCGACCTCGGGGCCGTCGGTCTACGATCGCCCACCCCCGCCCGGCCTCTGCGTCGGCAGCCTCGATGGCCTCCTCGCAACAGGCTCGTCGGCGGCAACCTCTTCTTCCACAACAACGACCTCTTCTTCCTCGGACGGCGGCCTCGTCGGTGTTGCCTTGGCTTCCTCCTTGCCGGCCTCGACCTCCATCGGCTCTGCGTCAGACGAAGAAAGAGCAGTCAAGCAAATGTTCAAAAAGAGAAACAAAAGAAAGCAAGCCCAAGGGAAATTTTCGTGTAAGGAAATTACCTACAACGGGATCCGCAGCAATGGCCTCGACCACTGGAGGGTCACTGGCGCTGTCCCTTGCCGGGGTAGCCTCCCTTGACGGAGTGGCCTCCCTTGTCGGAGGGCGCTCCCTTGCCGGAGATTCCTCCCTTGGCGGCGTGGTGGCGTGAGCAGGATCTCGGGCGGCTTCCGAGCCCTCCCGATGAGGCTGCTCTGCTCCTACACAAGCACAGTCAGTATCAACGAAGAAGGGGCACCCTGCACACCTAATAGTAAGGAGAAAACTGCACACTTACTGCAGGGGTTGTCTTTGGGGCTGCTCTGAGGAAGGGTTGCCGGGTCCGGCAAAGCGGTCTCGACGCGTCCCCGTTGCCACGGGAGAATCGTCCTCAACGACGACCGTCGGGATCTTGGCCCTCTTCGACGCTCTGGGCCAGCGTCACGAAAAGGAAAGAGTCCGTAGCGAAGCAAATCAGATTCAAGATGAAGCAATAAAATTGAAGAAATACAAGCACAAGTCTCAAGAGCTTACTCTTCGCCTTCCTCCTCGGAGCTGAGCGCGGAGAAGTCAAACTCCGGCTCGCCTCCGGTGCGACGAGGCGGGGGAGTGGGCTCTCTTGGCCGCTTGGCGGAGGCGTCGGCGGTGGCCTGAGAAGATCCCGCCCCAGTTGTCGCTGCAGTGTGGGGTGCTCCCGCGGCAACCTCGCTTGCCGCGGTGGAGCCAGCGTCGCCAGCGCTTCTTCTTGTGGGCCTCTGCCGCCCGACTTCGTCTCCGGCCTTGCGGAGACGCCTCTTCGGCGGGCGAGGGGCTCCAGCTGTGGCAAGTCATTTGGGTGGTGGAGAAGAAGCGCCCTCGGCGGGTCCACTCGACCCGGCCTCGGGCTCGACAAGCTCGTCCTCGCCGGTGATCTCCCCTTGCTCGGCAAGGCTTGCCTCCTTCGCAGCGTCCGCCTCCTCCACGGTGAACCCGAAGGCTCCAGCGGCAGCGGCTGCTGCCGCCTCCTCCACCCTGGTGGCAATCCGCGCCATCTCCTCGTCGGTGGTGTCGCGGGTGAGCCTTTTCTGCTCGTCGGAGCGGATCGGCACTTCTTCCAAGTCGTCAAAGAACTGCTGCACGACCTCGTCGGGGGGCTCCTGCCAGGTTGGAACGATCCCATGGGAATCACTGGCGGCATCATGGCGCGGATGCGGTCGAGCGCCGAAGTTGTTGCACAATGGGACGACTTCAAGGCAACCTAAACCACTCAGGTGGTCGGGTCGTTCTTGAACAGCTCGAGCAGCATCGCATCCAGCTCGGGGCGGTGAAATTCCAGTTCAGGCCAGGCGCAACCTCATAATGTCTCGCGCGTTTTAGAACTCCCAAGAAGGCCTCCTCCTCTCCTGCAAGGGAAGCGTCTGGCGGCGAAGGAAGTCTGCGCCAACCGCGCCTCACGGTTAATCCGGCAAGCCCGAGGCGCAAAATCCGGTCACACTATCTTCAACTTCGCATCCTCCGGCGCCAAGTTACTCCAATCTCTGCCGGCGCACTATTGGGGTTTGGCGCTTGGCGATGAAGGGCTGCGGGTTCTCCTCTACGACCCAACACCAATTGGCTCTCCACTCCCCCACTTGTTGCGGAACTCCCTTCCGAGATACGCTTCTTTCTTGTCGATCCCGAGACCCAAGCTATCCCTCCGACAGCGGCTCTCCTCTCTCAACGCTGGGCACGAAGAAGTGGCGGAAGAGTGCCACATTTGGGTGGACTCCGACAAAGTTTTCGCAAAGATGCGCGAAAACTGCCATGGTCAAGACGGCGTTGGGGGTGAAATCAAGGAGGCGGAGGCCAAACGTGTTCATGATGTCGCAGAAGAACTCGGAGAAGGGCGGGCAAAGCCCGCAATAGAAGAAAAGAGCGAAAAAGGGGTACCCAGTTGGGGCCAAATCGGAAGCGGAGGCGGGGAGTACCTTCGTGCGCGGATGCGCCTGGCGTCTCCGTCGACCAAAAGAGGTAGAAGACGTCCGCAGCTCCCTTGCGCCGAGCTGTGGGGAAGATGGCTCCTTGCGCAACACCGCGAGCCGCTGCGCCTCGGCCGACTTGACGCCTTCTCCTTGTCGGCTTCGAAGCCATGGCGAGGCGGTGGAGGAGGCCGACGGCGGTGAGCGCGCTTGTGGCGAAGGGGCGGGCGCCTGCCTCTTCGCACCAGAGAAGAAGAGGGGAGCGGCGGTGGTTTTCTTGACAAGACAGCGATGGCAGAGTGGACGGCCTGCCCCTGTTTCCTCCGCTTATAAAGAGGGGGAGGGGGCGGACGTTCCGCTTTTCCTAATAAAGAAAGCCCCACGACCACGCCCACGATCTCTCGCACGGCGCCACGTCCGGTGCATGCCGTTGGTGGGGATCGTGGTGGGTCCGGGGCGGGTTGCGACGTGGTCGAGGCTGCGTGTGCCCGTGCACTGTTTTGGGCCTAGCCCGACAGCGCTCGGCACCGTGTAACCGAGCCCGGGGCTCCTGTCGAGGTACTAGAGTAGGGGTACCCTAGTATCCCGTGCACTGCACCGGACAGTTGTAGTACCCTTGGCGCAGGTTTCCCTCGTCACCGCTAAGGTCCTCCGTGGCTCCTCTAGAGCCATTCAAGAACAAAGTATTTGATTAAGAAGACAAGGCCCGGCAAGAGGAGCTTGCCGGAAGGCCACTCAAGGCATGCAGAAGACAAGGCCCGGCAAGAGGAGCTTGCGGGAAGGCTCGGAGCGCGACAAGCCTCCCGGACGCGACAAGGATTCGCCGCGGCAAGCAACCTCTCTCCATCTCCGCCTCCAGCTCATCCAGCACGTGTCGCCATGGGACCGTTCCATGCGCGCGTGTCGAGAGGTCATGCAGCCAGCGGAGAGCAGCGATAAGCGGCCGACAAGCTTGCCATCATGGCAAGCGGGCGCACCGACGATCTCTGTTCGTTGTTTGGGCGACACTGACGGGCATTTATTGCTTTTGTCCCTTGCCGTCAGAGTTAGGTATTTTGCACTGTACACTGTTCGAGTAGGTGTACCAACTCCTGTTTTTACATTTGTACCCTCATCTATGTTGCCACCTGTCGGAGACCCCTTGAGCATATAAAAGGAGGCCCATGTGCAACGTGGGGGGTTCGGTTCGTTCGACTCACTCGAGACCAGATACACTCACGCTTAGGTTTTGTAGCTCTCATGGCTCCCTAGCAAGAACACAATACATCAGACAAGCAGCAGTAGGAGTTTTATCTCTCCGGAGAGCTCCGAAGCTGGGTAAACTGCTCGTGTGCCTCGCCTTGATCCGCTCCTCGTGCGGTCTCCGCCCCCCTCCGAACCACAAAGGGGCCTGGTCCGCCGGCCCCATAGGTGTTCGTGGGTACGATCAGCCTCCCCGACAATCCATCAAAAGATTTCACCCAAAACTTGAAAACTTCACAACACAAAACTCAATAGTAATCTCGTGAGCTCCATTAGAGAAAGAAAACAAAAGACTACTTTAAGGTACTGTAATGAACTCATTCTTTATTTATATTGGTGTTAAACCTACTTTATTCCAACTTCTCTATGGATCATAAACTATTTTACTAGCCATAGTTCATCAAAATAAGCAAACAACACACGCAAAACAGAATCTGTCAAAAACAGAATAGTCTGTAGTAATCCGTAACTAACTCAAACTTATGGAACTCAAAAAATTCTACCAAAATTAGAAGACCTGGAAATTTTGTTTATTGATCATAAGAAATTGGAATCAGTATTTTATCACGTTCTGGGGATTTTTAACAATTCGGGCACTGAGCGCAAAGTTTCTGGAAATTACAGCAAGATCAAATAACTATCATCCAAGAAGATCCAATAGGTTTAACATGGCACAAACACTAATTAAAAGATAAAACCACATCTAAACAGAGGTTAGATGGATTATTTATTCCTAAACAGAAGCAAAAACAAAAACTAAAAATAAAATTGGGTTGCCTCCCAACAAGCGCTATCGTTTAACGCCCCTAGCTAGGCATAAAAGCAAGGATAGATCTAGGTATTGCCATCTTTGGTAGGCAATCCATAAGTGGTTCATAATAGATTCATATGGTAATTTTATTTTCTTTCTAGGAAAGTGTTCCATGCCTTTATTTAATGGAAATTGGAATCTAATATTCCCTTCCTTCATATCAATAATTGCACCAATCGTTCTAAGGAAAGGTCTACCAAGAATAATAGGACATGAAGGATTGCAAGCTATATCAAGAACGATAAAATCTACGGGCACATAATTCCTATCAATAAGAACATCATTAATTATTCCCATAGGCTTTTTAATAGTGGAATCCGCAAGATGCAAGTTTAGAGAGCAATCATCAAAGTCACGGAAATCTAGCAAATCACACAAAGTTTTGGGAATAGTAGAGACACTAGCACCCAAATCACACAAAGCATTAAACTCATGATCTTTAATTTTAACTTTGATAGTAGGTTCCCACTCATCATAGAGCTTCCTATGGATAGAAACTTTCAACTCAAGTTTTTCTTCATAAGATTGCATCAAGGCATCAACAATGTGTTGGGTAAAGGCCTTATTTTGGCTATAAGCATGAGGAGAATTTAGCACAGATTGCAACAAGGAAATACAATCAATTAAAGAGCAATTTTCATAATTAAATTCCTTGAGATCCAATATAGTGGGTTTAGCAACATCTAGATTTTTATTTCTTTCAATCCCACTTTTATCAATTTCATCATCAAGATCTAAAAACTCCGAATTCTTAGAACGCCTTCTAGGTAAAGGAAGATCATATTCAGTTTCATCAAGATCCATATTGCAAAAAAAATATTTAATAGGGGACGCATCAATAACTTTTAGATATTCATCTTGATTTTCATAGGAATTCGGTTTAGCGGCCATCTTATTGACTAAGGTGGCTTGCATATCCGAAATTTCAGCGGTCATCTTTTCAAGACGAGCAATTTGGGCTCTTATACCATCAAATTATTTAGACATATCATTGAGCTCTTTATTCATATAACTCATAAAACTCTTTTGTTCCTTAAGCTCGTTTCTAAAGAAATTATTATGCTCAAATTGCAAAACCATAAACTTTCTGACATTGTTTTCGATCTCCTCTAGCCTTTTAAGGTGAAGATCACCAAATTTAGGTAGGGCCATCGCGACAAACAAGCAGACTAACACACGAGCAAACAAACGGACGAGAAAAAGGCAAAGGGAAAAGAGGAGGATTTTGGGAAAGAGAGGGCGAATAAAACGGCAAGGGTGAAGTGGGGGAGAGGAAAATGAGAGGCAAATGGCAAATAATGTAATGCGAGAGATAGGGATTATGATGGGTACTTGTATGTTGACTTTTGTGTAGACTCCCGACAGCGGTGCGTAAATCCTTCTTGCTACGTCTTGAGCTTATGCTGGTTTTCCCCAAGAGGAGAGGATGATGCAGCACAAGATGGCGTAAGTATTTCCCTCAGTTTTTGAGAACCAAGGTATCAATCTAGTAGGAGGCCACACACAAGTCCCTCATACCTGCACAAAATGATAGCTACTCGCAACCAACGCGATTAGGGGTTGTCAATCCCTTCACGGTCACTTACGAGAGTGAGATCTGATAGAGATACTATTTTTGGTATTTTTGGTATAGAGATGCAAAGTGAAAAGTAAAGGCAAAGTAAAAACAAAGCAAGTATTAAAGTGATGGAGATTGATATGATGAGAATAGACCCGGGGGCCATAGGTTTCACTAGTGGCTTCTCTCAAGAGCATAAGTATTCTACGGTGGGTGAACAAATTACTGTTGAGCAATTGACTGAATTGAGCATAGTTTTGAGTATATCTAGGTATGATCATGTGTATAGGCATCACGTCCGAGACAAGTAGATCAAACGATTACGCATCTACTACTATTACTCCACTCATCGACCGTTATCCAAAGCATGCATCTAGAGTATTAAGTTAAAAACAGAGTAACGCTTCTTAAGCAAGATGACATGATGTAGAGGAATAAACTCATGCAATATGATAAATACCCCATCTTGTTATCCTCGATGGCAACAATACGATCGTGCCTTGCAACCCTTTACATCACTTTGGGTAAGGACACCGCAATATTGAACCCAAAGCCATGCACTTCTCCCATTGCAAGAACTACCAATCTAGTTGGCCAAACCAAACGGATAATTCTAAGAGACTTGCAAAGATAACTCAACCATACATAAAAGAATTCAGAGAAGATTCAAATATTATTCATAGATAAGCTGGATCATAAACCCACAATTCATAGGTCTCAACAAACACACCGCAAAAAGAAGATTACTTCGAATAGATCTCCACGAGAGAGGGGGAGAACATTGTATTGAGATCCAAAAAGAGAGAACAAGCCATATAGCTACTAGCTATGGACCCGAAGGTCTGAAGTAAACTACTCACACTTCATCGGAGAGGCTATGGTGTTGATGTAGAAGCCCCCGTGGTGGATGCCCCCTCCGTGAGCTCCGAACAGCCCCAAGATGGGATCTCGTGGATACATGAAGTTGCGGCGGTGGAATTAGGTTTTTGGCTCCTGTTACGATCGTTTGGGGTAATGAGGTATATATAGGAGGAAGGAGTACGTCGGTGGAGCAACAGGGGGCCCACGAGGCCGGGGCGCGCCCTAGGGCGGGCACCCTCGTGACCGCCTCTCTGGTTCCTTGGCGTAGGGTCCAAGTCTCCTGGATCACGTTCGGTGAGAAAATCACGTTTCCGGAGGTTTCATTCCGTTTGGACTCCGTTTGATAATCTGTTTCTTCGAAACACTGAAAATGGCAAAAAAACAGCAATTCTGGGTTGGGCCTCCGGTTAATAGGTTAGTCCCAAAAGTAATATAAAAGTGGAAAATAAAGCCCATTATAGTTCAAAACAATAGATAAAGTAGCATAGAGAAATAAAAAATTATAGATACGTTGGAGACGACGTGCATCCCCAAGCTTAATTCCTGCTCGTCCTCGAGTAGGTAAATGATAAAAAGAGAATTTTTGATGCAGAGTGATACTTTGGCATAATTTCAATGTAAATCTTCTTAATCATGGTATGAATATTCAGATCCGAAAGATTCAGGACAAAAGTTCATATTGACATAAAAAAATACTTCAAGCATACTAACTAAGCAATTATGTCTTCTCAAAATAACATGGCCAAAGAAAGTTATCCCTACTGTAAGTGCATCTAGTGCCCCTTAGTGATTTTGGTGGATTGAAGACTTACAGGTTAAGGAACTAATGCGTTTGTGAGTGTACACAGGTCTATAAGTCTATGAGGAGTTTGATATTTACAGAGAAAGTCGACTCCTAAAAATGAAGTTCTTCGACTGAAGACTTTGATATTTTGAAGACTTTCTGAAGACTTTGAAAGTGAAGAAATTGGTGTGACCTTGAAGACTTGGTATTCATTTGAGGAACATGAAGCGTGAAGACTTTCGTTTTCGTAGTTTCATTTTCTCCTTCTTGAGTCATAGGAAACACTGTACTGTTAAAGGGGGTCGAGGAAATACTAAGGAAGAATTTCCATGTGATGCTCAACTCAAAATCCTACACCTACCAATCCCTTCGAGTGAAGCCTTTGGAAATCTCATACAATTCAGTCAATTTCTTCGATGTAGACGAAGTTCTTCCGGTCAGCCGAGAATTTGTTCTCGATCGAGGAGTTAGGAATTCGCCAAAGACGAATTGCCTACACAAAGTGAGGAACATGATAGCCCCGAGGAATTTGAGATTCAAATTTCCGACTGCTATCTTGTCAAGGCCACCTGTCCCAAAATATCTTATCCACCTAACGGTCATATCATTGAAGGGCGTTTATGTCTTATCATGTCGGGCTTCTCCCTAGGCTATAAATAGCCGCCCCTACAACCACTAGCTGGTTGGCTGCTCCGAGAGAACTTGACACTTGTCATTTGAGAGCAACCCATCCTCCGAGGACTTTGAGCGAAAATCATCGAGTGAGGAAAAACCCAAAAACCAAACCCCTACAAACCCAAAGTGATTGAGCATGACTAAAGAGATTGATCCTGCATGGATCCGACGCTTGTTACCTTTGAAGACTGTGCTTCTTCCAGACGGTTAGGCGTCATGGTCTAGAGCATCCAAGAGGAATTGTGGATCGCCGAGTGACCAAGTCTGTGAAGGTTTGGAAGTCGCCTGAAGACTTACCACGAGTGATTGGACAAGGTCTGTGTGACCTTAGTTCAAGGAGAATACGGTGAGGACTTGGTGTCCTGAGCTGCGTGCTCAGCGACTGGGTGTCCGGGACTGTGTGTCCTCGAGTTTAAATACTCAAATCCAACCAGACGCATAACCGAGACACAACAGTTGGAATTGGTCTACCAAATCATTGTCTTCACCAACCTTATCGGTTCTATTTCCTCAACCCTTTCATTTCTTCATTCTTGTGTTGAGTGTTTGTTCATATCTGTGTTTGAAGACTTTGGTGAAGACTTTCTCAATTTCCTCAGTTCAATTTCTTCACCATTTGTCTTCATCTTGTGCTATCCTGTGTTTACGCTTTTGTACTCTTTGTTTGTCTTCATTTCATCATGATGACCATGCCCGCATTCTCTTATGCTTACTTCGAGTACTTATTCTGCGTCAAGTAGTTCTTCGCTAAGAAATTTCCTCACCGCAAATTCCTCGATTGAAGAATTCATAAAATTGCCTATTCACCCCCTCTAGTCGATATAACGCACTTTCAATTGGTATCGAGCAAGGCACTCCCTTGTTACGTGTGATTTTGGTTTAACCACCGGAGTCTTAGTTATGTCGACCGCAGGTATGATCAAGGTCTCAGCAGGGTGTCCTACCTTTGATGGGACGGACTACCCCTCTTGGAAGAACAAGATGCGAATGCATCTTGAGGCAATTGACAACGATCTACGGTATGTTGTGGAAAATGGTGTTCCTTCAGTCACACCTTCTCTGAATTCTGCCGATGTGAAGAGATTCAAGCAACTCGATTCTCAAGCGAAGAATATCGTATGTGGCCATCTGAGCAAAGGACAATATGGAAAAGTGAGTGCTTTGGAAACTGCCAAGCTCATCTCGGGACAGACTGTCCAAAGTAAATGAAGGAGTCTCAACTCAGCGTGACTCTCGAGTTGATGTTCTTCGCAATCTCTTCAACCGCTTCAAAAGACTCGACAATGAAAATGTTCAACAAACCTTCGATCGCCTCACTGACATCTCAAATGAGCTTCAAGCGCTTGGTGCCACCGACATCACCGACCATGAGGTGGTGAAGAAATTGTTGAGATCGCTGATTCCTCATTTGATACTCCGCACCGATGATACAAGAGCATGCCGACTACAAGTCACTTGATCCAAATTGATATCCTCGAGAGGCTAAATACTCATGAGTTCCAGCTTCTTTGAAAGAGAGATCTCTATGGTTCTAGCTATGGAAAAACACATGCCTCAAGGCCAAGGCTGTGTCTGAATCGAGTGTGAAGACTCGTAGTAGCCTTGGAGATCCCTGAAGAATTAGGCCAGGAGCTAGCACTGCTCGTGAAGAAATTCCAGAAGTTTTCAAGACATGGTCGGTTTGGAAAATCCTCAAGAAGCAGTGATTCCTCATCCAGTGACTATAAGAGAAGACTTTGCCACAAATGTAAGGAACCTGGTCACTACATCCAAGATTGTCCTAAGTGGGAAAAGGAATTAAAGAAGAAGAAACACAAGGATTATAGTTCTGATGACGCTAAGAAGAAGAAGAAATCGTCGAAATCTTCATCATCAAAATCCTCAAAGCCTTCTTCTCACAAGAAGAGCAGCTCCAAAAAGGCTCGGGCATTCATTGCCAAGGAAATGGACTCTGAAGCTGAATCGAGGAACATGAGGAAGAGGAGGCATCGTAAGAATCTGAGTCCGGTGTGGCGTAGTCTAGCTCTCGCCATCGCTTTCACAAGAAATCCATCTTCAACTCAAGAAAATGATCTCACCAACAAAGCTGATGAAGATAGTGATGACTACACTCCCACCTATTGCTTCATGGCAAAGGGTGCCAAGGTACTCAAATATACCTCCTCCGAATCTAGTGAAAATGAATCGATGAAGATCTAAAGCCCGATTACTCAAAACTTGCTAAGATTGCTGTAAAACAACAAAGGGCTTTTGAAAAGGTTCAAAACATGCTAGATAGGAGTGATGATATGTTAGGTGAAGAAATGGATCGCACTAAAGCCCTCGACCGAAAATCTTCAGAGACTTCACCTAGGTTTGTCACCTTCAAGGTCATCGTAACACTCTCTTGTTCCGATCATGAGAAACTTTCTTATGAATTTCTTCAAAGAAAGCAAGATCTTGAGAAGCTAAGAGTGAGTTATGAAGATCTTCGAAGGAGCGCCGATTCATTACTTGCTCAACAAATCAGCGCTTCTCGTGAAGAATTTGTTCCTCCATGCTTAAAGTGCATTGAACGTGAATCGCTAATTCTTCACCTGAATGTTCAAATGCTTCAACTGTTACAAATTCTTCACCGCCTCTGCTATCACTAATTCCTCATCCGAGGACATTGCTAGTATCACCGACGATGTAGGGCTGAAGGAATTGTATATGACAGTATGTACAAAAGCCTCAAAGGGCATCGACTCTTTGTGATGTGCTTAAAAGCAGATCCTCAACAGAACCCTAGGAAAGAGGGTATTGCCTTTGAGAGGAAACTCAATGCTGATGGAACATATTGGAAGCCCGAGCGGTATCCCAAAACCTCATGGGTTGCTTTGCAAAGGGCCCTCCAGCTTGATCCATCTAACTTATCTGGCTTTACATGCGAATCTCCTCATTCTTCCGATGAGTCATTTGACTCCAACTATAAACTGCTCAAAAATCGAGAATGGTGAAGTATTTGCTAGATATGTTGGCACTAACTGCAGGAACGGTTCCCCTGTGAAGAAAATCTGGGTTCCCAAGAAGTGCCTTGAAAGTCTTCAGGTGAATGTCCTCATGACACCACCTGTGAAGAATAGGAACCCCAGATCAAACTCTTCATTTGAACCAAATTCTTCATATGGATCCAAGTCCTCATACGGACAAAATTCCTCACGTGGATCAAATTTCTCAAAAGGATCAAAGTCCTCATATGATTATCATCGTGCTAACAACTCTGTTTCGCAGGGTAGAGCTAAGGGCTATGAATATGTGCATTATTCTTCAAACCAATATGTTCATAAGTCCTCAAGAATTTCTCCGCTTATTCATATGCTTACCCTAACCCTCTTATGTGAAACGAAATGGATTGGCCTCTATGCCACCATTCTCATATGGTGCACGCAGAGTGATGAACTCTTTGCCACCCCTTCGGATGTGGGTGGTGAAGAAAAGAACTAACCTCTTCTCGCAGGTCAGGTCTCCGGGCGTGCTTTAAACGTCTCAAGAATTTCTTTGGGGCCCGACAAAAATGCACGAAAGGACGCAGCTAATCATGATGAAATGAACTTTCATTTCACACGTCCTCATATTGCTTATCTGTTATACTGCCTGATGAAATTCATCTGATGAACTTGATATCATATTCTTCACTGATGAAGTATATGAGATCGTAAGTTGTACTAATTCATCTGCAGGATGGTCAACCCAAAGCCACTAAGTGGGTTCTCGATAGTGGATGTACAAATCACATGACTGGTGACAAGAATCTATTGATGGATGCTCCCTTATCACCTTCTCATCTGAAGCATATCATCTTTGCTGACAAAGGCAAAAGTCATGTATTGGGTCTTGGTAAGGTTGAGATCTCTAAGGACATACACATGGACAAAGTCATGCTTGTTGAGTCATTAGGATACAACCTCATGTCAGTCTCAATGCTTTGTGATCTTGATATGGTTGTTATCTTTGGCAAGTATCGTTGTGTTGTGATTATGGAAGGCTGACAATTCCAAAGTCTTGAAGGCTTTAGGAGAGGAGACTTGTATATTGTTGATTTCTCTATAGGACCACAACCAGCCGTGTGTCTACTTGCAAAAGCTTCAGAAGGCTGGCTATGTCATCGGCGACTTGGTCACGCAGGCATGAGGAATTTGAACACGCTTGCAAAGAAGAAGCATGTCATTGGCATTGAGAATGTCAAATTCCTCAAGGATCACTTAAAGTGAGCCTGTGAAGCTAGAAAATGACCAAGGCCAAGCATCCAAATAAGACTATCATGACCACTACTCATCCCTTCGAATTGCTTCACATGGACCTCTTTGGTCCTAATCATTACTCAAATTTGTCACTAATGACGCATCTCTATATGGCTTTGTTATTGTTGATGATTACTCTCATTACACATGGGTACACATTGTTACTTACAAAAATCAAGTGCAGGAAGTCTTCAAACGATTTTCCTCGAGGGCTTCTACTAACTTTGGTGTGAAGATCGCATACATCAGAGTGACAATGGAACTGAGTTCAAGAATTCCGGTCTTGATGCCTATCTTGATGAACTTGGTATTACTCATGAGTTATCTGCTCCCTATACTCCTCAAAGAGAATGGCGCGTCGTGGAGCGCAAGAACATAACTCTTGTTGAGATGGCTCGCACTATGCTTGATGAATACAAAACGCCTAGTCGTTTTTGGATTGATGCAATTGATACTGCGTGCCACATCATCAACAGAGTATATCTTCACAAATTCTTCAAGAAGACTGCCTATGAACTCCTCACTGACAAGAAACCCAATGTAAGTTATCTCAAAGTCTTCGGTGCTAAATGCTGGATTAGAGATCCTCATCACAATTCTAAATTTTCACCGAAAGCACATGAAGGTTTTATGCTTGGTTACGGAAAGGACTCGCACACCTATAGAGTCTTCAACATCGCTCTTCACAAGATTGTTGACATCAGAGATGTGCGGTTCGATGAAACTAATGGCTCGCAAAGAGAGCACCTACCTTCGTGTTAGATGAACCAGCTCTGAGGAATCTATCAAGTTCAAGGCAACCGAGGATGTCATTCCCTCTTGAAGAATATGCTCAAGAATTCATTCCGACGCGAAGAACGTCGAGCTGATGCACCAAGATAATGCTGTCAAGACAATGGTGCTGAGGAAAATGATCAAATTCCTCGACAACAACCAGCTCATCCTCGCGTTGCAAAAGAAGTACAAGTTGACAAGATCATCGATGACATTGAAGCGCCAGGTCCTCTCACACGCTCAAAAGCTTCACATTTATCTAACTTTTGTGGGCACTATGCTTTTCTCTCTATCACAGAGCCCACTAAGGTAGATGAAGCATTTCTGGAGCCTGAGTGGATACAGGCCATGCAAGAAGAATTACATCAGTTCAAGCTCAACAATGTTTGGGAACTGGTCAAACGTCCAGATCCTCGCAAGCATAATATCATTGGCACAAAGTGGATCTACCGCAACAAGCAAGATGAAAATGGCCTTGTGGTGAGGAATAAGGCATGACTTGTAGCTCAAGGCTACACACACGAGGTTGAAGGAATTGATTTTGATGAAACTTTTGCACCTGTTGCTAGACTTGAGTCTATTCAAGATATTACTCGCCTATGCTAACCATCACAATATCACTTTATATCAAATGGATGTGAAAAGTGCATTCCTCAATGGTAAGCTTGAGGAAGAAGTATATGTTGCTCAACCCCGTGTTTTGAAGATCCAAAGAATCCCGACAAAGTCTTCAGACTCAACAAGGCTCTCTATGGTCTCAAAACAAGCCCCCGCAGGCGTGGTATGATACATTGAAGGAATTCTTCGTGAAGAATGGCTTCACACCGGTTCACTCGACCCTACTCTCTTTACTAAATCATATGATGGTGAACTGTTTGTGTGCCAAATATATGTTGATGATATTATCTTTGGCTGTCCGACCAATGTTATAGTGATGAATTTGCCTATATGATGAGTGAAGAATATCAAATGTCTATGATGGGAAAGTTGAAATTCTTCTTAGGTCTTCAAATTCGTCAACAACACAATGGCATATTCATATCTCAGAGAAATACCTCAAAGATGTCCTCAAGAAATTCGCATGCAAGATTGCAAAGGTGTCAAAATTCCTATGCCCACAAATGGCCATCTATGCACCGATGAAAATGGTATTGACTTCGATCACAAGGTATATCGCCCATGATTGGCTCTTTATTGTACTTATGTGCATCTAGGCCAGATATAATGCTTAGTGTTTGCATGTGTGCCCGATTTCAAGCTACACCAAGGAATCACACCATAAGGCTGTGAAGCATATTCTTCGATATCTAGCTCACACACCAACACTAGGATTATGGTACCCCAAGGGCTCTACTTTTGATCTCATTGGATATTCTGACTCGACTATGCCGGTGATCGTGTGGACCGCAAGTCAACATCTGGTACTTGTCATTTCCTCGGACGATCTTTTGGTCCGTTGGTCCTCAAGAAACAGAATCGTATCACCGCTTCATCGCGAAGCTGAATACATTGCTGGTGGATCTTGTTGTGCTCAATTGCTGTGGATGAAGCAAACTCTCAAGGACTACAACATCAACGTGAAGAATGTGCCTCTCTCTTTGTGACAATGAGAGTGCCATCAAGATTGCTCACAACCCGCTTCAAGACTCAAGACAAAGCACATTCAAATTCGTCATCATTTTCTTCGTGATCATGTGTTGAAGGGCGACATCTCCATCGAGCATGTGAAGACTGAGGAACGGCTAGCCGATATCTTCACTAAGCCCTTGGATGAGAAGAGATTTAACAAGTTGCGGTGTGAGCTAAATATCTTAGAATGTTCGAACGTTCTTTGAAAAGGACACACATCCTGACACTTATGCAAAATTGATGACTTAGATGTGCAACACATGAAGAAACGTTTTTCTTCAATCAATGAAGAATAACACTCAATGTGAAGAAATTAATGAAGAATTTGATTCTCAAAACCCTACGACAATTGTACGCGGTGTCTGAAATCATCATTCTTATATGGTGGGTCACGCCACCACCAAAGTTGAAAATCTTCAATTTGAGGTTTTCCTCAGTTTTTAAAATTCTTCAGTTTTTCAAATTCTTCAACTTTGCAAAATCTTCACTATTTCCGTCGTTTTTCTTCATTGGCAATACATATATATATGGGTTTATGTCCTCTACAACACTCACTTATGGCTATTTCTTCAAGTCGCTTTTTTCTGCTAAGTGAATGTGATCGGACCCTTCCCCCTCTATGCTATACTCAACCCAATCTATTCACAAATTCTTCATGTGCGTTCTATTTGAAACTCGTTCAAAATCTTCACTGTATCCTTGTCACCGAAGAAATTGCGAATCTAAACGTTAAAACTGATCTTATCCAAACTTTCGGTTTTGCCGCTCAAACCGTTCCGCATCCCATGATGCATTATTTTACTCACCCACGATCGTACACGATCTCCACTACACAGTACGTGGGTGACACATGTCGTGAGAAGGAGAATGGTCAGGGGCACGTTAGGTCCTAAATCTTGAGGCGAACAATTTTTCAACGCCTCTATAAATACCCTCTCTCCATCCTCATTTCTTTTACTCCGCCGAGCTCCTCAAACCCTAGCGCCGCCGCTTACTCCATCGTCACGGTGAGGAAGAGCTTCGCTGCCTCGACCTCGTCGCCGACGACTCAAGGCCGACCGTGGAAATCCTCACTCCGCCGCCGCCGTAGCTGTCTTCCTCCGCCGAAGTTAGGGCGTGGAAGATCCGAATGCACGAAGCTTCACATCTACAACACCCAGGTTGTCAGTGTTCTTCATTTAGGGTAATTAAAAGTTACTTTTACTACCCTCGTTGATCCAAATTTTTACACTAAAAATCTTCAAAGGTGTTTTATTCTTCAAATCCTCACACACAAACACCTCACTAGTTATATGCTCTTGATTCGTTTCTCTAAGCAATCATTTTTCTTCAAGATTCCTCAATTGTGTGGATCCTCGATCTGTACAACTCGAACCTAAGACAAAGAACGCTTAGTGAAATTCTTCAAGGCTCATCCGTCAAAATCCTCAAAACTTGTTCTTTTGAAAAACCTTCCGAGAACGCATATGACCTCTCCAAATTCCTCGCAACTATACTATGTTCACAGGTACTCATGTCCGCTTTGAATCACTAGGTTCTAATCAACTTAACTCATTTGCAGCGTTCCTCGAAGAAAAGTTGCATACTTCTTCGTAGAATTCGTTTGTTCAAATTCCTCAAATTTGAAGAATATGGCAGAAGGAAAGAAGCCACAGAAAGGAGGAAAGAGGCCCGAGGTCATGACCGCGCTTTGAAATCCTCGAGAAATTTATGCTGATTATTGCACATCCGATGAAGCCGAGTTCGCAAAGAGAACAAAAATCAGCGCAAGGTGCGCATCCAAAGGATTGAACGGAGATGGGCACGGGAATGGAGGGAGTACAGATATGTAACTCCAAAGTACATGAAGAAATTCGCACTCAATCCTCCATGCCCAAGAGCTCCATTGGCACCTGGCCAAGAAGCTGACCGCACTAGCATCAAGCGTGGTGAGGACTTTCCTGAAGAATGGGCCAAGCGCCAAGCCAAGTTGGCAAGACAAGCCAATGAGGCAGTGAGGAAATTCAATGAGGACTCTGCTACTTCTGCTGCCACCGAGATCTCTGTCAAGCCAAGAAAATCTATGGAGAAGAAGCCCGCTCACAAGCCAAGTGCTTCACCAACAGTGCCCTCATGGCCAATTCCTCATACTGCTCCTGCTCCTCCCAAGTCCTCAGCTGCTCCTACAAAATCCTCAGGAGTTCCGACAAAGTCCTCAGCACCTATGCATCTGGCCACGTGCCAAAGGACTGCAGGCTTCTCCATTGCCTCTGGTGTCTCAAAGAAGTTCCTCACCGCACCAAAGTCTTCATCCGCCCGACTGCTGAAAACTAAGGCCACAAATTGACGGGTCCTCGGCCAAGTCCCAATAAGAAACAGTCGCCTTCCAAGTGCCACTGAAGATGATGAGGCTGATGATGATGAACTTATGGAAATCATCGAGATCGCCAAGAAAGGGCCGCTAGAGTCAAAGGCACATCTGTACATCATTGTTGGATCCGAGGAAAATCCTCGATTACATTGATCTCTGGCACAAGGATCCAAACACCCCTATGCCTGATTTTCATCTGACCCCTGGACAAAGTCATATGCTGACCCATTTCATCACTGAAGAGAAATGGAAGTTTGAAAAGGCAAGAGAGATCAAGAAAGCTCAATACAGAAAGGAGAAGTTCCTGAAGAAAAACGTTGTCAAAATGACACCTGAGGAACCTCTCAAGGTACAAAATGAAATCCAAGTCCTCAGCTCCTCCTGCGCCAACACCAACTCCAATTCTTCCATCTGCCTCTGATGTGAAGAAGATCAAGGCTGCAGAACGAGCTGCTGTGAAGAAATGTAGCATCACCAAGGCCAAATTCTTCTGCGAAGAAAATGAAGCCAATGACCAGCTCCTTGAAAATCCAATTGATGCTGTTCCACTTCCTCAATTCCATCAAAGGTCCTTGTTCCTTTTGATGAAGATTATGTGATCCCAAGCGGATCTCGATGAAGAAAATCATTCTTTGCTTCATCAGTAGCAGATTGATGAAGAAATTGAAGTGGAAGCAATCCCTTCAACCCCAATCATTTCCTCGCCTATGCCTCGGTTCACAGTGAAGAGGCCGGTGTTGAGGAACTTGAAGAAGATGTGGATATTGGAAGCATAACGCCTGTGATGAATGATGACTTTTGGGAAAGTCAAGATCCAAATTCGCCACTCTTCACCCCAATCCAACAGATACCTCGCCCCTGCTCCAACTGCTCAAATGGGCTCAAGAAACTCATCCCACTTCATCTCGTCTCAAGAAATTCCAGCCACTAGCGCCGATGAACTCCGCTGGCCGATCCTCGATCGCACTGTTGAGGAACAAGAAATTCCTCAGCCTGAAGAACCCGAGATTGTGATTCCTGAGGTCGTGATGCAACTCACTGACACTCAGGATCCCTTCTCAACAAAGCAAAATTTCAAGGCTGATGACTTCTTCAGCGAGCACGTATTCTTCACTGATTACAATCCATATGATTCTGCTCGCATAAGGAAGAGGCTTTTCCGACTGCCACCAAGCCAATTTCTATTCCTCGCTGCTATTCAATAAAGACAAAGTCTTCGATCATGCTCATATTCCTCATGTGGACATGGAGTCTCTACCAGGCTTTGAGCCGTCCTCGGTGTTCTTCACGATGCAGACTTCAATTTCTGCACCGATATTCGTGGATCGGAATGAAGAACTCATTCTTCAATTCTATGCAACGCTGCACATCACTAGAGACGCCAAGACGTGAACTCATGGGTATTAGACCGATGTCCGAAAATACTACTACAAGGCACCAAAGAACTGAATTGCTTCGTGCTCTACCACTCGATCATCCACTTGATGGTGCTCGTTGTATCTACAACGAACCGTAACTTTCAAATCACTATATGCAAGTGCTGATGAAGCCTTTGAAGCCAAGGCAGGCCCCAAGAACCAAATTCCTCGTCAAGGAATTATTGTATGTGCCTCGGACTATCTATCGGATTCTGACAAAGACAATGAGTCCTATCAAAGGCCACGACTCGAATGATGAAGAAGTCATTGGCATCATGAAGAATATGCTTTTCAATATCATTCATGGCGTTCCCGTCAACTTCCATGATTTCTTCATGAGGACTCGCAAACATTGCTATGTCACCATTTGAGCTGAAGCCTTATGCCTTTGGATAATGAGATTCATCGTGACAAGGTCTTCACTCAATTACAAGGCTGATACTCAGACCACTGCAGCTACTTGCCCCGATTGAAGTCCTCAAATGGACATTTACCTCACCGATGACAAGGGCAAGGCTACAGCTGTGATCGATGAAGGCATTCGGTCCATTGGATGGCCAGCCATAGCAAAGCATCCTACTCCACCAATGATGACTCGCCACACATGATTCTCGCCGCAAATACCTCAAATGCAAGCAAAGTCCTCAAGCCACAACACCTGTGGTGATGACTGATCGTGAGTTACTCCTCAGTCTTCATCAAAAGGTTGATCGCAATCATAAATGGGTCAAGCGTCAGTTTGGTTCAATTCTTCACAACATGACCTCAACACACAATGCAGTGAATAAAAACCACTAGTACCTCCATGAAACCTTCAAACGCACCTGGGCTGTTCTTTCAAATGTCTATGTCGGGGAGGCTGATCGGACCCACGAACACCTATGGGACCGGCGGACCGAGTCCCTTTTGGTTCGGAGGGGGGCGGAGATCGCACAAAGAGCGGATCGAGGCGAAGCACACGAGCAGTTTTACCCAGCTTCGGAGCTCTCCGGAGAGATAACACTCCTACTGCTGCTTGTCTGGTTTGTATTGTGTTCTTGCTAGGGAGCGCTGAGAGCTACAGGACCTAGCGTGAGTGTATCTGGTTTCGAATGAGCTGAACCCAACACCCCCCCCCCTTCTACGTTGCGCATGGGCCTCCTTTTATATGCTCAAGGGGTCTCCGACAGGTGGCAACGTAGATGAGGGTACAAATGGAAAAATAGTAGTTGGTACACCTAATTGTACAAAGGTATGGTGTACTCTACCTAACCCCGACGGCAAGAGACAAAAGCATTAAATGCCCGCCCATGTCGCCTAAACAAAGGCAACAGGGACCATCAGAGCGCCACCGTTCGCCACGATGGCAAGCTTGTCAGCCGCTTATCGCTGCTCCCCCGGGCTGCACAGCCTCTTGACACGCTGCCAAGCATGGAATGGTCCCATGGCGACACGTTGGTGGATGAGCTGGAGCGGAGGTGAAGAGAGTTGCCCGCTGCAAGTGCCTTGCCGCGGCTGAATCCTTGTCGCGTCCGAGGCTTGTCGCCTTCTCGAGCCTTCCCAAAGAAGCTCCTCTTGCCGGGTCTTGTCTTCTGCGTGCCTTGAGTGGCCTTCCGGCACGCTCCGCTTGCCGGGGCCTTGTCCTCTAGGGAAAATCCTTTGTTCTTGAATGGCTCCACCGGAACCACGGAGGATCTTGGCGGTGACCAGTAAGCCTTGCCGCTGGTGCTGTAATCGCCTGCGGCACGAAGTTCGGGATACTAGGGTACCCCTACTCTAGTACACCGACAGAGCCCCCGGCTCGGGCCACACACGGTGCCGAGCGCCTGTTGGGCCAGGCCCAAAATAAAGCAGACGGTCACACGCGCCTTAATCACGCCGTAACTCTGCTTCGGACCCACCACGCCCCCACGAACAGCACGCGTCGAACGTGGCGTCGTGGGAGAGATCGTGGGGGTTTCTTTATTAGGAAAAGCGGGCGTCCGCCCTCTCCCTCCTTATAAACAGGGGAAACAGGGCAGGTCGCCCACCTCGCCATTGCTGTCTCGTCTCGAAAACCACCGCCGCTCCCCTTCTTCTCTAGTGCGAAGAGAGCAGCGTTCCGCCCCTTTCACCACAGCGCCATCAACGCCGCCGGTCTCCTCCACCGCCTCCGCCATGGCTCAAAGCCGACAAGGGAAGGGCGTGAAGTCGGCCGAGGCGCATGCTCAAGGGCGCCGCGAAAAGGAGCGGGCCATCTTCTCCCCCATTTCGGACTTAAAGGAGCCGAGGGAGGGATACTACCTCTTCTCGGTCGACGGAGACGCGGGCTCTTCCGCGCACGAAGTTACTCCCCGCCATTGCTTCGGAACTAGCCCCAACTGGGTACCCATTCTTCGCGCTTTTCTTCTATTGCGGGCTCTGCCCGCCCTTCTCTGAATTCTTCTGCGATATCATGAACACCTACGGGCTTCGCCTCCTTGATTTCACCCCCAATGCTGTCCTGACCATGGCAGTTTTCGCACACCTTTGCGAAAACTTTGTCGGGATTCACCAAACGTAGCCCTCTTCCGCCACTTCTTCATGCCCCGTTGAGAGAGGGGAGCCGCTTGCTTGAGGGGATTGCTTGGGTCTCCGGGATCGGCAAGAAAGAAGCTTATCTGGAAGGAGAGCTCCGTGAGCAAATGGGAGGAGTGGAGAGCCAATTGGTGTTGGATCGTTGAGGAGAACCCGCAGCCCTTCGATCGCCTGCGCAAACCCCAATAGTGCGCGACAACGATTGGAGCAACTTGGCGCCGGAAGATGCTAGGTTGGCGATTGTCGTGACCCGAATCTTGCGCCTCGTGCTTGCCGGACTCATCAGAGGCGCGGTTGGCAGATTTCCTTCGCCGCCGACGCTTCTCCCTTGCAGGAGAGGAGGAGACCTGCTTGGGAGTTCCAAAACGCAGCGGACATCATGAGGCTGCTTCGGCCTCAACCGAATTTCACTGTCTTGGAGTTGGATGCGATGCCGCTAGAGCTGTTCAAGCATGACCCCGATCACCCCGAGTGGTTTAGGTTGCCGAGGTGGTCGCCCCATTGTGCAACAATTCTGCGCTCGACCGCATCCGCGCCTATGATGCCGTTGTGCGATTCTCATGGGATCGCTCCAACTCGCAAGAGCCTTCCGACGACATCGTCGCGGCGGTTCTTCGACAACTTGGAAGAAATGCCGATCCGCCCGGACGAAAGCGTAAGAAACTCACCCGTGACACCACCGGCGACGAGATGCAGCCGCGTATTGCCACTGTTGGAGGAGGCGGCAGATCTTTGCCCGGCGTCTCCGGGTACACCGTGGAGGAGGCAGATGCAGCAGAAGCGGCAAGCCTTGCCGAGCAAAGGGAGTTCGCCGGTGAGGAAGAGCTTGCCGAATCCGAGGCCGAGTCGAGCAAACCAGCCGAGGGTGCTTCTTCCCCACCATCCAGCAGCTTGCCGCAAATGGAGCCCCCGGCTCCGCCAAAGAGGCGTCTCCGCAAGGTCGAAGACGAGACGAGGCGGCAGACGGGCCAACAGCCGCAGCGGACGCTCTGCATCAAGGCAAGCAATGTTGCAGCTGGAGCACCCCACACCGCGACAACCGGGCGGTATCCTCCCTGGCCACCGCCGACACCTCCGCCAAGCGGTCAAGAGAGCCCACTCCTCCGCCTCGTCGCACCGGAGGCGAGCCGGAGTTTGATCTCTCCGCGCTCAGCTCCGACGAGGAAGAAGAAGAGTAAGCTTCAATATTGTGCTTGTATTTCTTCAATTTTGTTGCTTCATCTTGAATCTGATTTGCTTCGTTCTGAACTCTTTCCTTTTCAGGACGCCTGCCCGTAGAGCGTCGAAGAGAGCCAAGACCCTTGGTCGCCATTGAGGACGATCCACCCGTGGCAACAGGAGGCGCTGTCTGAGACCCCTTGCGGGACCCGGGAACCCTTCCTCAAAAGCAGCCCCCAAAGACAGCCCCCAGAGTAAGTATGCGGTTTTCTCCCTTCTTGTTAGGTGTGCATGGGTGCTCCTTCTTCATTGATATCTGATCGTTGGTTTGTGTAGGAGCAGAGCAGCCTCATCGAGGGCCCAAGCCGCCCGAAATTCTATCTGCCGACCACGCCGCCAAGGGAGGATTCTCCGCAAGGGAGCGTTCCCGGCAAGGGATCCTTCTCCGCAAGGGAACCTTCTCCGCAAGGAGCCTTCTCCAAAGAAGGGGCGGCACCAGCGATCCCTTGGTTGCGGAGACCATGACCGCAGCCCCCGGCGCAGGTAACCTTCTTGCCTGAGTATTTCCCTTGTGTTTTTCTTCTTCTGATTCTATCTTTGGATATTTTCTTGACTTTCTTCATCCATCCACCATAGAGCCAATGGAGACCGAGGTCGCCGGCGAGGAGGACGCCGCAACACCGACGGTTGCCGCCATTGCGTGGGAGAAGAAGCCGGGCGCCGACGAGCCTGCCGCGAAGAGGCCGCTGGTCCGCCGCAGAAGCCGGGCGAGGGTCTGGCGATCGTGACCGACGGCCCCCGAGGCCGCAGGAGCGCCAGGCGCTACACCGACCGCTGGTCCCTCCGCCGCTGCTGCAGCGTCGGGCTCCGAAGAGCCCCAGCCCGGCGCCTACTTGAAGGCCGGCGACGGCGTCTTCATCAAGCTCCCATGGGAGTCGAGCTCCAGGGCGCCGGTCGAAGGAGAGACCTTCGACGGAGAGCTGCTCGCCTCATTGGCCGACGTTGGTGGACGCCAAGCAAAGCAGCAATGGAGAGTTCGAGGCGAGCAAATGCTGAAGAAGTTGTCGCTCTCATCCGCGCCTCGACAAGCCAAGTTGGAGTCCCGGGAAGCACTTGTCGCCATAAGGCGGGGAGCAGACATGGAGAAGCGCCAGAAGAGCTGCGGGCGCCAACCAGGAAACTCTCCTAACGTGAAAGCGTAAGAGCGGGAGCGACTTGTCAAGAGCGCACAGCCTTCATCCTTGAGAAGGCTGAGGTCGAGGAGCAGCAAAGGCTTGCTGCCGAGAAGCTATCTGCGCAAGAAGGCGAGTTAGGCGCAGCGGAAGATCAATCTTGACAGCTATGAGGAAGAGCTTGTCGCGCGCGAGGAGTCACTTGGCGGGGCTCTTAAGGAAGCGAAGGATGTTGCCGCAGCCGCCGAGGCCGCCAAGAAAGAGTTGGAGACGAAGGTGACGCAGCTGGAGGCCGATCTCGGAAGAGCGACGAGGAGCTTGCTGCGCTCAAGCACGAGCGCCGAGAAGGACGCCTACACTCTTGGCGAGCTGCAGGCTGCCTCGCCGAGCAGGGAGCAAGGAGCTCGACGCCGCCAAGGATTCCAAGGTAGATCTTGAGCTGAAGCTGACCACCCTGCTGCAGACGCTGGACGGCGCCAAGGAGCGGGAGGTGGGCCTTTTGGAGAAGATCAAGGCCAACGAGGAGCTGCTGGCGAATGCTGTTGCCACCTAGAGCGCCTTGAGGGAGAGTGTGGAGCACTAGACCGATGGTCTCGTGGATACTGCCGCCGCCATCCACAGCGAGCTGATGGAGTTGGGGATGGTGGATCTTGGATACTGCTCCCACGAGCACCTCCAACCCAGCGCCAAGCTTAGCTTATTCTTCAAGGGCGTGGTGACGGGTCTCCAGCGACTCCGGGAAGAGATCCCAAAGCAGCTGGCCGAGGAATCGCGCCAGATCTGTGCAGGAGCCCTCCAGAAGGTGTTGATGAAGGTGGCCTTCCACAATCCAGGCCTCAACCTCAACGGCGTCCTTAGATCCTTGCCGCCAGATGCCGATGTGGAGGCGCTCAAAGCCCTTGTCGCACCCATTGTGGACAAGGTGGGCAAGATCAAGCGGGTTGATGGCGACCGCGTGAACTAGGCCGCCAATTTTATCTTTCCCTTGTCGGCTGCCGATCATGTTTAGAACAATTTATTAGATCTGCAACAAGCTATTTTGTAATATAACTCTATCTTAGGCGATGATTGCAATGTTATTTCCTTTACTTGATTCCTTCCTTTGTGCGTTTTGCCCCTCGCTTTTAGGGAACTTGTCGGTGCAGGCACCTTGTCATGAAGCGCCGAAAAGTGCGGAACGTCAAGAGCTCGTCTTGGCGGTGCCGCCTCCGACAAGCAACCTTGTCGCGACTAGCTGCAGCTCACTTAAGTTGTTGAGCGGACTCGAAACAAAGTAAGGGATGCCGACTAGTCATGAGTTGGTTCCTCTGCGCATGTGTTTTCCATACAAAGTACTATCGTTCGAGGAAGATAACTAAAAATTTAAGAACTGATTGCTCAAACTTGGGCAACTTAGCTTTTATGTCGTTTGCTTCCCGATAAAGAAACTTCCTCGAGCAACGCTTGGTCCATAGTATTATCTTCTCCTTCCCCTGGTTAACTTGTGCGCGAGGGAACCTTCCTTTCTTTGAGAAAAGAGAAAGAAGAGAAGATAAAGTTATGGAGCCCAATGACTCGATATTGCTTAGGGTGTGGGTGCTGCACAAAGTGTTAGCCAAAACATGCAATAAAATGATGAGAGCATGAATTTGACAAGTTGTGCGCAACACATGAGCTTTACTTATGCACGGGATCTGCGCCCGACTTTGTACAAAGGATTACATGCAACATCGGCAAGACTTGTACAAAAGGTGGTTGCTTTAACAGGTTAAACAACCGCGCTCTGAGTAAAACTTACGAAGATGCTCAATGTTTCGTGAGTTGCTCACCGGAATGCCATCTTCGGTCTCAAAAGCGGACAGCGCCAGGCCTAGTGACTCGTTTCACCCGATAAGGGCCTTCCCACTTTGGCGTCAACTTGTTTGAATTCTTGGCGGACTGAACGCGTCAAGAACAAGGTCGCCTTCCTCGAGGCTTCGCACTAACTTTGCGGCTATGGTAGCGACGCAAAGCTTGCTGGTAACGAGCAGCTCAGACAATGACCTCAAGACGGTCCTCCTCAAGGAGCAGCGCGTCATCCTGTCGCAGCCTGCTCTTGCTCAAGCTCACCATAAGCGAGTACTGAGGTGACCCAGATAACGAAGTTACGTGGGGAGAACTGCCTCTGCTCCATAGACTAGAGCAAAGGTGTCCGGCGATGGCTCGATTTGGCGTCGTCTGATCGACCAAAGAACCACCGCAGCTCCTCAATCCAGCTTTCTTCCGCACTTGTGCAGCCTGTCGAAAGTTCTGGTCTTGAGCCCCGCAAAGCACTTCAGCATTGCCCTCTCGCTTGACCGCTGCTTCTCGGATGAGCAATGTAGCAAAGCGGACCTTGGCGCAGTAGATCTTGGACGTACCGCATGAAGGTGCGACCAGAAATTGTGTGCCGTTGTCGGTGATGATCCTGTTAGGGATTCCGAAACGGCAAACAATCGACCAAGAACTTGATCACGATGTCTTTGTCACCTTCCTCATCGCTTCCACTTCCGGCCACTTTGTGAACTTGTCGATTGCGATGTACAAGTACTCAAAGCCCCGACAACTTCGGGGAAGGGGCCGAGGATGTCGAGCCCTGCATCAAAATGGCCGTGGATAAAGGGATTGTCTGCGCAGCTTGAGCCGGCCGGTGTATCTGCTGGAATGGAACCGCACGCTTCACTTGGTTACTTGTGCAGTTGCATCCTGGAGGGCTGTCGGCCAGAAGAAACCTTGCCGGAAAGCTTTGCCGGCAAGTGCTTTTGTGCCAATGTGATGACCACATATGCCTCCATGTATCTCTGCCAACAGCTTTTGTCCGTCTTCCCGATGAATACACTTCAATTTCACCCAGTTGAGTCTTCTTACATGCAGTGTCGCCGACAAACCTGGTACATACTTGACCGCCGGGCTACTCTTTCAGCTTCTTCTTGCTCTTGGGAAGTTCTCCGTCTCAAGGAAATGGACAATCTGCTGCGCCCATGCCCGAGCTTGCGGCTCGAAAACTAGGACTAAATGCACATCTGCTGCTGCGGGAACATCAGCTTCCACGGCAAGACCCTGCGGCTCAGCCGGAGCTTGACGTTCCCCGGCAAGCTCACCGGAGCAAAACTTGTCGGGAGCGTCTGCTTCAACGAAACAAACCCTGGGGCTTGTCGGAGCAGACTGCCCCTCAGCACTGTTGGTGTTGATCCTGGGGACCTTTTTGGTGGCGGCTTCGGGAAGCTCTGCCGGAAAATAGTCACCAGAAATCAACTTCCTCTTCTTGTTCTGTCCAGTTGATGGTGTTACGGTTGGTTGAGTTAGCTTGAGCACAAAAATCCCTGGTTCCACAGGCAACTTAAGTGCAACGCACTTTGACAAAGCCATCAACAATATCATTCTGAGCTCTTGGAACATGTTCCATTTGTAGGCCGTCAAAGTGTTCTTCTAGCTTTCTCACTTCATCAACGTAGGCTTCCATCAATGGACTCTGATAATCTTTGTTCACTTGGCGGACGACAAGCTGCGAATCACCCCTGACAATAAGCTTCTTAATCCCAAGGTCTACTGCAATCCACGAGACCGCAAGCAAACCTTCATACTCTGCTGTATTGTTTGTTGCTTGCTCCTTGGGAAAATGCATTTGGACTATGTACTTGAGGTGCTCTCCGGTGGGTGCTATAAGCAGCACACCAGCACCGGCGCCTTGCAGCGAGAAGGCACCATCAAAGTACATCAGCCACTCTTTGCTCGCTTCCTTGACGGGAATGCTCGTCTCTGGAATTTCTTCCTCTTGCGTTGGGGTCCATTCCGCTATGAACTCTGCCAATGCTCTGCTTTGGATAGTTGATGTGCTTTCAAACTTGAGGCCAAAGCTTGACAGTTCCAGTGCCCACTCGACAATCCTGCCTGTCGCTTCTGGATTTTGCAGTATCCTCTTCAGTGGAAAGCGAGTGACGACTGTTATCTCATGTGCTTGGAAGTAATGGCGCAGCTTTCTCGAGGCCATGAGGAGGCCGAAAAGCAATTTCTGCACACCAGAGTACCCTGTCGGTGTACTAGAGTAGGGGTACCCTAGTATCCCGAACTCGTGCACGGGCAGTTGCAGCACCCCGCGGCAAGGCTTGCCTGGTCACCGCCAAGATCCTCCGTGGTTCCTTTGGAGTCATTCAAGAACAAAGTATTTAACCTAGAAGACAAGGCCCCGGCAAGAGGAGCTTGCCGGGAAGGCCACTCAAGGCACGCAGAAGACAAGACCCCGGCAAGAGGAGCTTGCCGGAAGGCTCGGAGAGGCGACAAGCATCCGGACGCGACAAGGATTCAGCCGCGGCAAGGCACTTGCCGCCGAGGCAACCTCTCTTCATCTCCGCTCCAGCTCATCCACCAACGTGTCGCCATGGGACCATTCCATGCGCAGCGTGTCAAGAGGTCAGGCAGCCAGCGGGAGCAGCGATAAGTGGCGCCGACAAGCTTGCCATCGTGGCGAACGGTGGCGCTCTGACGGTCCCTCATTGCCTTTGTTTAGGCGGCGAGGGACGGGCATTTAATGCTTTTGTCCCTTGCCGTCGAGTTAGGTAGAGTACAACGTACCTTTGTACAAGTAGGTGTACCAACTACTATTTTTCCATTTATACCCTCATCTACGTTGCCACCTGTCGGAGACCCCTTGAGCATATAAAAGGAGGACCATGCGCAACGTAGAAGGAGGGGGGTTGGGTTCAGCTCATTCGAAACCAGATACACTTACGCTAGGTCCTGTAGCTCTCAGCGCTCCCTAGCAAGAACACAATACAAACCAGACAAGCAGCAGTAGGAGTGTTATCTCTCCAGAGAGCTCCGAAGCTGGGTAAAACTGCTCGTGTGCTTCGCCTCGATCCGCTCTTCATGCGATCTCCGCCCCCCTCCGAACCAAAAGGGACTCGGTCCGCCGGTCCCATAGGTGTTCGTGGGTCCGATCAGCCTCCCCGACATCTTTGGCGCGCCCGGGTAGGGCGTCGAGGCTGTGTGAACCTGATCCGGCGTTCACACAAGCAACATCTTCTTCATCTTCAACATCTTCATCAACATGCCACCGAAGAAGAAGGCTTCGGCGGCAGCGGAGCCGTCTGCGTCGAACCCACCATCACCGGAGCAAACAGGTGGTGGAGCAGACGCTGGCGGAAGAACGGGCGCCGACGAAGGAGTTCGTGACGCTGCCAAGTCCAAGGACAAGGCCGCGCAAACCTCGGCGTCCGTACATGTCCCGCGCCCATCTCAGAGCTGCGGGACCAACAGCGTCATGGTATTCACAATACCATACGCTCGTTGGATCAATACCGAGCTGGAGGATCTCGAGGCCCTCAAGACCAGCGTGCACGCCAACATGCTGGCACGAGCGAGGTACGGTCGCCTGGACGGGATGCTGCTCCTTCTAACATAGTTAGAAGTCCGAGCATATCCCGCTCCTCGCACCATTCACCATTGCCACCCACTACTCCAGCAGAAGCTCTAGCGAGAGCTCAGCTGCTTCTGGATTACCCTCCAACGGCCGACAAGGTCGATGAATGGAGGGCCACCATTCAGAGTCTCATCGGTTTCGCTAACGGCGACGCTCCGCGGCAACCGAGCGCATAGCTGCCGCGGCATGACTGCCCAACACGAGCCGGTGGCGACGAGACCGGTGGGGGTACAACCACCATGCACTCTCCGCACCGAAGGCCAAAATCGCCGACTCGCCGGATCCACCTCGACAGCGACTCCACTGCGTCATCGGATCCACGAGTTCATCGCGATCAGCGCAAAGTGCTACACGATCGACAGCAAGAGGACGCTCGAACTCGCATCGAGCGCCGAAGAGAAGTGCGGCGTCAATCCGACAAGCGCGCTGGGCCCTCTGTTGACATGCACGCCCCAGAGGAACCAGGCGACTTGCCGTATGCGGTAGGTTGCCCTGCGTTCACTCGTGAGCTGCGGCAAGTCTAGTGGCCCAGCAACAAGAACTTCAAGCCGCACGTGCGGAGAAGTACGGCGGCAAGACGCACCGTCGGAGTTCCTCAAGCATCTACACCATCACGCAGTGCAGGCTGCGGGGCGAGACGACAAGATCCTTGCCAACTACTTCCCACGGTGCTCAAACCCAATGTCGAGTCCTGGCTCATGCACTTGCGGACAACTCCATATCTTCTTGGGCAGATCTATGCCATCAGTTTGTTGGCGCCTTCTGAGCGTGCCACAAGCCCCATGGCCAAGAAAGCGACCTTCATCTGCCGCCCGGAAGGAAGGAGAGCCCCTCACAAAGTATATTCAAAGATTCAGCAGTACAAAGACAACATCTCAGATGTCCACCACCTCACAGTGATCAGCGCGTTCCATCGAGCGTCTTGAAACCGCAGGATGCGGAGGAGATGGCGATGTGCAAAATCGAAGACGTCGCTGAGCTATACGCCCGGCCAACAAGTGTGCACGTCTTTGAGGAAGGAGGAGTCTCCCGGAGAGAATACCGGCAGGAGGATCTCGACAAGGTGGGAGACCGCTCCGGCAAAGAAGAGCCGGGCGGCGGGGGAACAGGAAAAGAAAGGCAGAGATGTGCTAGTTGTTGAGCAGTCCGGCAAGCGGAGGTGGCGACATAAGAACGCCAAGGCTGGTAGCTCCGGCAAGGAGATTGATTGGCGCCAACCACCAGTCTGTGGCGACCGCCGACAAGCAAGACGGCTCCGGCAAGCAGTACTGCAAGATCCACCGCACCAAGGGCCATGACCTCTAGAGCTGCAAGAAGGTAGAGCAGCTTGTCGAGCAGCAGAAAGCTGAATACGAGCGGCGCGACAAGGAGAAGGCCCAGGAAGGTGCTGGGGGAGTTAGCAAGAAGCGACCCGGCCGGGGAGGACGCCACGGCAAGGCCAAGCAGCGGCAAGGATACAGACCTCCCCGCGGCCGCGACAAGGATGAAGATGACGATGACGATGAAGATATGGAAGACGACGAGACCGATGAGCAGGAGTTTCAGAAAGCTACAGAGGTCCTCTGCGTTGACGGAGGTGCTTCGCATACTTCCCACCGCCAACTCAAGCGAAGGATGCGGAAGTTAATGCAGCCGAACCATCCGTGAGAGTCACGCAAGCCTCTGAAGTGGTCCAAGACGCCTATCATCTTTGATATTGATGACCACCCTGATCGCATACCTGCTGTCGGGTGCTTGACGATTTTGTTCTCACCAACTATCCTCAACCTCTAGGTCACCAAGATGCTAGTTGACGGCTGGGACAGCTTAATCCTGATCTCCTCCGCGGTGCTCCAGAAGCTTCAGATCCCTGACAACGAGCTCGAAGAGGCGGCACATTCCAAGGAATCAATCCGGGAAGGAGCAAGCGAAGGGAAGATCACGTTGTCGGGTGACATTTGGCAGCGAGCTGAACTTTAGGACCGAGAGGGTCACATTCGACGTTGCTGATTTCCCATTGCCTTTACAATGGGATACTTGGCCGCCCAAAGACTCGCTAAGTTCATGGCAGCCTCTCATTATGCATACAACTTACTCAAGATGCCGGGCCGATAAGCATCATCTCCGTCCATGGCGACAAGAAGGATGCTCTTATTTGTGCCGACAAGATCTACCGGGAGGCAGCAGCTGCAATGAAAGCAAAACACTTGCCGCTGAAGCTCCCGGGGGGAAGAAGACCAAGTCCGGCAAGAGCTCTGATGCCCACTCCGGCAAGCGCACCTCTTCGGAGTGCTGCGCTACCGTCGAGGATGCACCATCGAGCTCCACCGGCAAGTGCAAGAAGACGATGGCAGCTCCGCCAAAGACCAAGAAGGTGTCCGCCAAGGAGGATGACACTGGTACCTTCACCATCGATTGCCACTCTCGACCCTAAATAGGGAGGCGCTTCGTTGCTTTCCTGCGGGCGAACATCGACGTGTTTGCATGGCAACCGTCTGACATCCCCGGTGTTCCCAGGAAAGTAATTGAGCATCACTTAGCTATCTGTCCTCATGCGCGACCGTCAAGCAGAAAGTCAGGAAGTAGGCAGTGGAGCGCCAAGAATTCATCGCAGAAGAGATCAAGAAGTTGGAAGTAGCAGGCCTTGTCAGAGGAGTGCTCCATCCTACGTGGTTGGCCAATCCTGTAGTTGTGCGCAAGGCAAATGGGAGATGGAGACTTTGTATTAACTTCACGGATGTTAATAAACCTTGTCCCAAAGACCCGTTTCCCTTGCCGCGCATCGACCAGATTGTTGACTCCACGGCTGGATGTGATTTGCTTTCATTTCTTGATGCATACTCGGGATATCATCAGATCTTCATGGCGTAAGAGGATGAGGAGAGAAACCGCATTCATTACTCCATGTGGCACATACTGTTTCATACGGATGCCTTTCGGTTTGAAGAATGCTGGTTCAACGTTTGCAAGAGTAGTCCATGACGCTTTTGGGCGCTTATGCGTAAATGTAGAAGCCTACATGGATGACATAGTGGTCAAGAGCAAGGACAAAGCAACTCTGGTTCAAGATTTGGATGAGACCTTTGCAAATCTGCAAGATCAACCTCAAGCTCAACCCCGAGAAGTGCGTGTTTCGAGTCCCTTCCGCAAGCTTCTCCGGTTCTTCGTGTCTCGGCTGAATTGAAGCCAATCCCGACAAGATCAAGGCCATTGAGCAGATTGAAGCACCAAAGCGCGTCAAGGATGTACGAAGACTTGTCGGTTGCGTGGCTGCTCTCAGCAGGTTTATCTCTAGGTCTGCTGAACGCGCCCTGCCATTTTTCAAGATTTTGAAAAAGGCAGGTCCAATGAAATGGACTCCCGAAGCGGAGGCTGCGCTGCAGGACTTAAAGAGGTACCTGTCCTCCACTCCAATACTTGTCGCACCTAAGCCACAAGAGAAGTTGCTACTATATATAGCGGCAACCAATCAAGTGGTTAGTGCTGCGTTAGTAGCGGAGAGGGAGGCGGACGATGAGCCGGGCAACCATGGCGAGATACATCCAAATGGCTAAGCAAGGCACTTCAACGACAAGCTCTGGTCCCGACAACGACGGATCTGCGCAGGCATGTGAGCAGATGTAGAAAAGTATGGTGCAGCGCCCAGTTTACTTTGCCAGTTCCCTTCTGCATGGGGCTAGGTCAAGGTACTCTGGTGTGCAGAAATTGCTTTTCGGCCTCCTCATGGCCTCGAGAAAGCTGCGCCATTACTTCCAAGCACATGAGATAACAGTCGTCACTCGCTTTCCGCTGAAGAGGATCTTTGCAAAATCCGAAGCGGCAGGCGGGATTGTCGAGTGGGCCTTTGGAACTGTCAAGCTTTGGCCTCAAGTTTGAAAGCACATCAACTATCCAAAAGCGAGCATTGGCAGAGTTCATAGCGGAATGGACCCCAACGCAAGATGAAGAAATTCCGAGAGACGAGCATCCCCGTCAAGGAAGCGAGCAAAGAGTGGGCTGATGTACTTTGATGGTGCCTTCTCGCCGCAAGGCGCCGGTCTTTGGCGTCTTGCTTATAGCACCCACCGGAGAGCACACAAGTACATAGTCCAAATGCATTTTCCCAAGGAGCAAGCAACAAACAATACAGCAGAGTATGAAGGTTTGCTTGCCGGTCTCGAGATTGCAGTGAGACCTTGGGATTAAGAAGCTTATTGTCGAGGTGATTCGCGACTTTGTCGTCCGCCAAGTGAACAAAGATTATCAGAGTCCATTGATGGAAGCCTACGTTGATGAAGTGAGAAAGCTAGAAGAACACTTTGGCGGCCTACAAATGGAACATGTTCCAAGAGCTCAGAATGATATTGCTGATGGCCTATCAAAGTGCGCTGCACTTAAGTTGCCTGTGGAACCAGTGATTTTTGTGCTCAAGCTAACTCAACCAACCGTAACACCATCAAGCTGGACAGAGCAGGAAGAGGAAGTTGATTTACGGTGACTACTTTCTCCGGCAGAGCTTCCCGAAGCCGCCACCAAAAGGTCCCGGGATCAACACCAACAGTCTTGAGGCGATCTGCTCCGACAAGCCCTGTGGTTTGTTTCGTTGAAGCGAGCGCTCCCGACAAGTTTTGCTCCGGTGAGCTTGCCGGGGAACGTCAAGCTCCGGCTGAGCCGCAGGTTCTTGCCGTGGAAGCTGATGTTCCCGCAGCAGCAGATGTGCCTTTAGTCCTTGTTGTCGAGCCGCAAGCTCCGACATGGGCGCAGCAGATTGTCCATTTCCTTCAGATAGGAGAACTTCCCAAAGAGCAAGAAGAAGCTGAAAGAGTAGCCCGGCAGTCAAGTATGTACCAGTCACTGTACAGAAGAAGACTCAACTGGGTGAAATTGAAGTGTATTCATCGGGAAGACGGACAAAAGCTGTTGGCAGAGATACATGGAGGCATATGTGGTCATCACATTGGCGCAAGAGCACTTGCCGGCAAAGCTTTCCTGCAAGGTTTCTCTGGCGACAGCCCTCCAGGATGCAACTGCACAAGTAACCAAGTGTGAAGCGTGCCAGTTCCATTCCAAGCAGATACACCAGCCGGCTCAAGCTCTCCAGACAATCCCTTTATCCTGGCCATTTTTTGGTGCAGGGGCTCGACATCCTCGGCCCCTTCCCCGAAGCTGTCGGGGCTTTGAGTACTTGTACATCGCCATGATCGACAAGTTCACAAAGTGGCGGAAGTGGAAGCGATGAGGAAGGTGACAGACAAACGGTCGTGATCAAGTTCTTGGTCGATTGTTTGCCGTTTCGAATCCCTAACAGGATCATCACCGACAACGGCACACAATTTCTGGTCGCACCTTCATGCAATGCGCCCAAGATCTTGGCGCCAAAGGTCTGCTTTATACATTGCTCATCCGAGAAGCAACGGTCAAGCAAAGAGGGCAAATCTTGAAGTGCTTCTTGGGCTCAAGACCAGAACTTTCGATAGGCTGCACAAGTCGCGGAAGAAAGCTGGATTGAGGAGCTGCCGGTGGTTCTTTGGTCGATCGGGACGCCGCCAAATCGAGCCACCGCGGACACCTTTTGCTCTAGTCTATGGAAGCAGAGGCAGTTCTCCCCACGGAACTTCGTATCTGGGTCACCTCGAGTACTCGCTTATGATGAGCTTGAGCAAGAGCAGCTGCGACAGGATGACGCGCTGCTCCTTGAGGAGGACCGTCTTCAAGCCGCTGTATGAGCTGCTCGTTACCAGCAAGCTTTGCGTCGCTACCATAACCCGCAGTTAGTGCCGGAAGCCTCGAGGAAAGGCGACCTTGTTCTTCGGCGCGTTCAGTCCGCCAAGAATTCAAACAAGTTGACGCCAAGTGGGAAGGCCCTTATTGGGTGAAAGCGAGTCACTAGGCCTGGCGCTGTCGCCTTGAGACTGAAGATGGCATTCCGGTGAGCAACTCCTGGAACATTGAGCATCTTCGTAAGTTTTACCCGTAAGGCGCGGTTGCCGGAACCTGTTCCGACAACCACCTTTTGTACAAGTCTTGCCGATGTTGCATGTAATCCTTTGTACAAAGCCGGGGGCAGATCCCGTGCATAAGTAAAGCTCATGTGTTGCGCACAACTTATCAAATTCATGCTCTCATCATTTTATTGCATGTTTTGGCTAACACTTTGTGCAGCACCCACACCCGGTAAGCAACATCGAGCCGCTGGGCTCCATAACTTTATTTTCTCTTCTTTCTCTTTTCTCAAAGAAAGGAAGGTTCCCTCGCGCACAAGTTAACCAGGGGGGAAGGAGAAGATAATACTATGGACCAAGCGTTGCTCGAGGAAGTTTCGCCTTATCGGGAAGCAAGCAATAGAAAAGCTAAGTTGCCCAAGTCTGAGCAATCAGTTCTTAAATTTTTAAGTTATCTTCCTCGAACGATAGTACTTTGTATGGAAAACTTGTGCGCAGAGGAACCAACTCGCGACTAGTCGCGCCCTTACTTTGTTTCGAGTCCGCTCAACAACTTAAGTGAGCTGCAGCTAGTCGCGACAAGGTTGCTTGTCGGAGGCGGCACCGCCAAAGAAGGCTCTTGACGTTCCGCACTTTTCGGCGCTTCGCGGCAAAAGGTGCCTGCACCGACAAGTTCCCTAAAAGCGTGGGGCAAAAACATACAAAGGAAGGAATCAAGTAAAGGAAATAACATTGCAATCATCGCCTAAGATAGAGTTATATTACAAAATAGCTTGTCATGCAGATCTAATAAATTGTTCTAAACATGATCAGTAGCGACAAGGGAAAGATAAAATTGGCGGCCTAGTCTACGCGGTCGCCATCAACCCGCTTGATCTTGCCCACCTTGTCCACAATGGGTGCGACAAGGGCTTTGAGTGCCTCCACATCGGCATCTGGCGGCAAGGATCTAAGGACGCCGTTGAGGTTGAGGCCTGGATTGCGGAAGGCCACCTTCATCAACACCTTCCGAGGGCTCTGCACGCAGATCTGGCGCGATTCCTCGGCCAGCTGCTTTGGGATCTCTTCCCGAGTCGCTGGAGACCCGTCCTGCACGCCCTTGAAGAATAAGCTAAGCTTGGCGCTGGGTTGGAGGTGCTCGTCGGAGGAGTATCCAAGATCCACCATCCCCAGCTCCATCAGCCCGCTGTGGATGGCGGCGGCAGTGTCCACGATACCTTCGGTCCAGTGCTCCACACTCTCCCTCAAGGCGCTCTGGGTGGCAACAGCATTCGCCAGCAGCTCCTCGTTGGCCTTGATCTTCTCCAACAGGCCCACCTCCCGCTCCTTGGCGCCGTCCAGCGTCTGCATCGTGGTGGTCGGCTTGACTCAAGATCTGCCTTGGAATCCTTGGCAGCGTCGAGCTCCTTGCTCCCTATCGGCGAGGCAGCCTGCAGCTCGCCAAGAGTGTAGGCGTCCTTCTCGGCGCTCGTGCTTGAGCGCAGCAAGCTCCTCGCCGCTCTTACGGAGGCGGCCTCCGGTGCGTCACCTTCGTCTCCAACTCTTTCTTGGCGGCCTCGGCGGCTGCGGCAGCATCCTTCGCTTCCTTAAGGGCCCCGCCAAGTGACTCCTCGCGCGCGACAAGCTCTTCCTCATAGCTGTCAAGATTGATCTTCCACTGCGCCAACTCGCCTTCTTGCGCACATAGCTTCTCGGCAGCAAGCCTTTGCTGCTCCTCGACCTCAGCCTTCTCAAGGATGAAGGCTGTGCGCTCTTCAGCAAGTCGCTCCCGCTCTTACGCTACGTTAGGAGAGTTTCCTGGTTGGCGCCCGGAGCTCTTTTTGCGCTTCTCCATGTCTGCTCCCGCCCTCGTGACAAGTGCTTCCCGGGACTCCAACTTGGCTTGCCGGGCGTGGTAGAGCGACAACAGCTGCTCCTCCTCAGACTCGCCGCTGCTGCTGCTTGGCGCGTCCACCAGCGTCAGCCCAGCGGAGGCGAGCAGCTCTCCGTCGAAGGTCTCTCCTTCGACCGGCGCCCTGGAGCTCGACTCCCATGGGAGCTTGATGAAGACGCCGTCGCCGACCTTCAAGTAGGCGCCGGGCTGGGGCTCCACGGAGCCAGCTGCCGCGGCAGCGGAGGGACAGCGGTCGGTGTGGCGCCTAAGCGCTCCTGCGGCCTCGAGGCCGTCGGTGTGATCGCTGCAGACCCCTCGCCCGGCTTACATGGCGGCAGCTTTAGTAACCTCTTCGCCACAGTCTCGTCGGCCACGGCTTCTTCTCCCACGGCAACCCGTCGGTGTTGCAGTTGCGTCCTCCTCGCCATGCAGCGACCTCGGTCTCCATTGGCTCTGTGGCGGACGGATGAAGAAAGTCAAGCAAATATCCAAAGATAGAATCAGAAGAAGAAAAACACAAGGGAAATACTCAGGCAAGAAGGTTACCTGCGCCGGGGGCTGCGGTCATGGTCTCCGCAGCCAAGGGATCACTGGTGCCGCCCCTTGCCGGAGAAGGCTCCCTTGCCGGAAAAGGTTCCCTTGCCGGAGAAGGCTCCCTTGCCGGGGAACGCTCCCTTGCCGGAGAATCCTCCCTTGGCGGCGTAGTCGAAGCAGATAGAATTTCGGGGGCGGCTTCCGGGCCCACCTGATGAGGCTGATCTGCTCCTACACAAACCAACAGTCGGATATCAATGAAGAAGGAGCACCCATGCACACCTAACAGTAAGGAGAAAACTGCATACTTACTCTGGGGGCTGTGCTGGGGCTGCTTTGAGGAAGGGGTTGCCGGGTCCGCAAAGGGGGTCTCAGACGCCTCCTGTTGCCACGGGTGGATGCGTCCTCAATAGCGACCACCGGGTCTTGGCTCTCTTCGGACGCTCTCTGGGCCAGCGTCACGAAAAGGAAAGAGTTGAGCAGAAGCAAATCAGATTCAAGATGAAGCAACAAAATTGAAGAAATACAAGCACAATATTGAAGCTTACTCTTCTTCTTCCTCGTCGGAGCTGAGCGCGGAGAGATCAAACTCAGGCTCGCCTCCGGTGCGACGAGGCGGAGGAGTGGGCTGCTTTGAAGGAGAGTTGCCTCACCCGGCAAGGTTGTCTCGGACGCGCCTCCTGCCGTCGCAGTGGGTTCGTCCTCGACGACAACCACCGGGGTCTTGGCTCTCTTCGACGCTCTCTGGGCCAGCGTCCTGAAAAGGAAAGAGTTCAGAACAAAGCAAATCAGATTCAAGATGAAGCAACAAAATTGAAGAAATACAAGCACAATATTGAAGCTTACTCTTCTTCTTCCTCGTCGGAGCTGGGCGAGAGATCAAACTCCGGCTCGCCTCCGGTGCGACGAGGCGGAGGTGGGCTCTCTTGACCACTTGGCGGAGGTGTCGGCGGTGGCACAGGAGGATCCCGCCCGGTTGTCGCAGCGATGTGGGGTGCTCCTGCAACATTGCTTGCCGCTGATGAAACACGTCATGTGGCCCTGCGGCTGATGGCCCGTCTGCCGCCCGTCTAAATCTCCGGCCTTGCGGAGAGCGCCTCTTTGGCGGAGCCGGGCTCCGTTCTGGCGGCAAGCTGCTGGATGGTGGGGAAGAAGCGCCCTCGGCTGGTTCGCTCGACTCGGCCTCGGATTCGGCAAGCTCTTCCTCACCGCGAACTCCCTTCGCTCGGCAAGGCTTGCCGCCTCTCTGCATCTGCCTCCTCCACGGTGTACCCGAAGGCGCCCGGTAAGCGGCAATCTGCCGCCTCCTCCAGACTGGTGGCAATGCGCTGCATCTAAATGCGTCGGTGGTGTCGCGGGTGAGTTTCTTACGCTTCGTCGGGCGGATCGGCATTTCTTCCAAGCTGTCGAAGAACCGCGAACGATGTCGTCGGAAGGCTCTTGCCAGGTTGGAACGATCCCATGAGAATCGCTGCAACGGCATCATGGCACCGGATGCGGTCGAGCGCAGAATTGTTGCAAAATGGGGCTGACCCCCTCGGCAACCTAAACCACTCGGGGTGATCGGGGTCATGCTTGAACAGCTCTAGCGACGCCGCATCCAACTCCAAGACAAGTGAAATTCCAGTTGAGGCCCGGCGCAGCCTCATGATGTCCGCTGCGTTTTGGAACTCCCAAGAAGGTCTCCTCCTCTCCTGCAAGGGAAGCGTCTGCGGCGGCGAAGGAAATCTGCGCTAAGGCGCCTCTGATGAGTCCGGCAAGCTCGAGGCGCCAAGATCCGGGTCACAAAGCAATCGCCAACCTAGCATCTTCCGCGTAAGTTGCTCCAATCGTTCGTTGCCGCGCACTATTGGGGTTTGGCGAGGCGATCGAAAACTGCGGGTTCTCCTCAACGATCCAACACCAATTGGCTCTCCACTCCTCCCATTTGCTACGGAGCTCTCCTTCCAGATAAGCTTCTTTCTTGCCGATCCTGGAGATCCAAGCAATCCCTTCGGCAAGCGGCTCCCCTCTCTCAACGCGGGGCATGAAGAAGTGGCGGAAGAGGGCTACGTTTGGGTGGATCCCGACAAAGTTTTCGCAAAGGTGTGCGAAAACTGCTATGGTCAGGACAGCATTGAGGGTGAAATCAAGAAGGTGAAGCCCGTAGGTGTTCATGATATCGCAGAAGAATTCAGAAGGGCGGGCAGAGCCCGCAATAGAAGAAAAGCGCAAAGAAATGGTACCCAGTTGGGGCTAGTTCCGAAGCGGTGGCGGGGAAGTACCGTGCGGCGGATGCGCCTGGCGTCTCCGTCGACGAGAAGAGGTAGTATCCTCCCTCGCCTCCTTTGCATCGAGCTGGGGAGAAGATGGCCCGCTCCTTTTCGCAGCGCCCGCGAGCCGCTGCGCCTCGGCCGACTTCACGCCCTTCCCCTTGTCGGCTTTCAGAGCCATGGCAGAGGCGGTGGAGGAGACCGACGGCGTTGATGGCGCTGTGGCAAAAGGGGGCGGAACGCTGCTCTCTTCGCACTAGAGAAGAAGGGGGGAGCGGCGGTGGTTTTCGAGACGAGACAACAATGGCGAGGTGGGCGACCTGCCCCTGTTTCCCCTGTTTATAAGGAGGGAGAGGGGCGGACGTTCCGCTTTTCCTAATAAAGAAACCCCACGATCTCTCCCACGACGCCCACGTTCGACGCTGCGTGCTGTTCGTGGGGGCGTGGTGGAGTCGAAACAAGATGCAGGCGTGATCAAGGCAGCGTGTGACCGATGCACAGTTTTGGGCCTGGCCCAACAGCGCTCGGCATCGTGTTTAGCCCAGGGCCGGGGGCTCCTGTCGGTGTACTAGAGTAGGGTACCCTAGTATCCCGAACTTCGTGAATGAGCGATTCTGACACCAGCGGCAAGGCTTACTGGTCACCGCCAAGATCCTCCGTGGTTCCTTTGGAGCCATTCAAGAACAAAGTATTTAACCTAGAAGACAAGGCCACAGCAAGAGGAGCTTGCCGGGAAGGACACTCAAAGGCACGCAAAAACAAGACCCGGCAAGAGGAGCTTGCAAAGGCTCGGAGAGCGACAAGCCTCCGGACGCGACAAGGATTTAGCCGCGGCAAGGCACTTGCCGCGGCAGGCAACCTCTCTTCATCTCCGCTCCAGCTCATCCACCAACGTGTCGCCATGGGACCATTCCATGCGCTCGTGTCAAGAGGTTGTGCAGCCAGCGGGGAGTAGCGATAAGCGGCGCTGACAAGCTTGCCATCGTGGCGAACGGTGGCGCTCCTGACGGTCCCTGTTGCCTTTGTTTAGGCGGCGAGGGCCGGGCATTTAATGCTTTTGTCCCTTGCCGTCGGGTTTAGGTAGAGTACAACATGCAACCTTTGTACAATTAGGTGTACCAACTACTATTTTTCCATTTATACCCTCATCTACGTTGCCACCTGTCGGAGACCCCTTGAGCATATAAAATGAGGCCCATGCGCAACGTAGAAGGAGGGGGGTTGGATTCAGCTCATTCGAAACCAGATACACTGACGCTAGGTCCTGTAGCTCTCAGCGCTCCCTAGCAAGAACACAATACAAACCAGACAAGCAGCAGTAGGAGTGTTATCTCTCCGGAGAGCTCCGAAGCTGGGTAAAACTGCTCATGTGCTTCGCCTCGATCCGCTCTTCGTGCGATCTCCACCCCCCTCCGAACCAAAAGGGACTCGGTCCGCCGGTCCCATAGGTGTTCGTGGGTCCGATCAGCCTCCCCGACATCTTTCGACAAGCCTCCGGACGCGACAAGGATTCAGCCGCGGCAAGGCACTTGCCCATGACGAGCAACCTCTCTTCATCTCCGCCCGGCTCATCCACCAACGTGTCGCCATGGGACCATTTCATGCGCAGCGTGTCAAGAGGCTGCAGCCAGCGGTGGGAAGCAGCGATAAGCGGCTGACAAGCTTGCCATCGTGGCGAACGGTGGCGCTCTGACGGTCCTGTTGCCTTTGTTTAGGCGGCAGGGGCGGGCATTTAATGCTTTTGTCCCTTGCCGTCGAGTTAGGTAGAGTACAACGTACCTTTGTACAAGTAGGTGTACCAACTACTATTTTTCCATTTGTACCCTCATCTACGTTGCCACCTGTCGGAGACCCCTTGAGCATATAAAAGGAGGCCCATGCGCAACGTAGAAGGGGGGGGGGGTGTTGGGTTCAGCTCATTCGAAACCAGATACACTCACGCTAGGTCCTGTAGCTCTCAGCGCTCCCTAGCAAGAACACAATACAAACCAGACAAGCAGCAGTAGGAGTGTTATCTCTCCGGAGAGCTCCGAAACCGGGTAAAACTGCTCGTGTGCTTCGCCTCGATCCGCTCTTCGTGCGATCTCCGCCCCCCTCCGAACCAAAAGGGACTCGGTCCACCGGTCCCATAGGTGTTCGTGGGTCCGATCAGCCTCCCCGACATCTTTGGCGCGCCAGGTAGGGGGCGTCGAGGTTGTGTGAACCTGATCCGGCGTTCACACGAGCAACATCTTCATCATCTTCAACATCTTCATCAACATGCCACCGAAGAAGAAGGCTTCGGCGGCAGCGGAGCCGTCCGCGTCGAACCCACCATCACCGGAGCAAACGGGTGGTGGAGCAGACGCCAGCGGAAGAACGGCGCCAGCCGAAGGAGTTCGTGATGCTGCCAAGTCCAAGGACAAGGCCGTGTAAACCTCGGCGTCCGTACATGTCCCGCGCCCATCTCAGGAGCTGCGGGACCAACAGCTTCATGGTATTCACAATACCATACGCTCGTTGGATCAAGACCGAGCTGGAGGATCTTGAGGTCCTCAAGACCAGCGTGCACGCCAACATGCTGGCACGTGCAAGGTACGGTCGCCTGGACGGGATGCTGCTCCTTCTAACATAGTTAGAAGTCCGAGCATATCCCGCTCCTCGCACCGTTCACCATTGCCACCCACTACTCCAGCAGAAGCTCTGGCGAGAGCTCAGCTGCTTCTGGATTACCCTCCAACGGCCAACAAGGTCGATGAATGGAGGGCCACCATTCAGAGTCTCATCGGTTTCGCTAAAGGCGACGCTCCGCGGCAACCGAGTGCATCGCTGCCGCGGCAAGACTGCCCAACACAAGCCGGTGGCGACGAGACCGGTGGGGGTACAACCACCATGCACTCTCAACCCCGAAGGCCAAGATCGCTGACTCGCCGGATCCACCTCGACAGCGACTCCACTGCGTCATCGGATCCACGAGCTCATCGCGATCAGCGCCAAGTGCTACACGATCGACAGCAAGAGGACGCTCGAACTCGCATCGAGCGCCGAAGAGAAGCGCGGCGTCAATCCGACAAGCGCGATGGGCCCTCTGTTGACATGCACGCGCCAGAGGAACCAGGCGACTTGCCGTACGCGGTAGGTTGCCCTGCGTTCACTCATGAGCTGCGTTAAGTCCAGTGGCCCAGCAAGAAGAACTTCAAGCCAGACGTACCGGATAAGTACGACGGCAAGACGCACCCGTCGGAGTTCCTCAGCATCTACACCATCGCGGTGCAGGCTGCCGGGGGGCGAGACGACAAGATCCTTGCTAACTACTTCCCACTGGTGCTCAAACCCAATGTCAGGTCCTGGCTCATGCACTTGCCGGACAACTCCATATCTTCTTGGGCAGATCTATGCCATCAGTTTGTTGGCGCCTTTACAGGCGGCCACAAGCCCCATGGCCAAGAAAGCGACCTTCATCTGCTCGCCCAGAAGGAAGGAGAGCCCCTGCGCAAGTATATTCAAAGATTCAGCCATGTACGGCACAACATCCGGATGTCCACCTGCCCATGGTGATCAGCGCGTTCCATCGAGAATGTCTTGAAACCGCAGGATGCGGGAGGAGATGGCGATGTGCAAAATCAGAGACGTCGGTGAGCTATACGCATACAGCCGACAAGTGTGCACGTCTTTGAGGAAGGGAGGAGACTCCCGGAGAGAATACGAAGCGGGGAGGATCGACGGTGAGGAGATCGCTCCGAAAGAAGAGCCGTGGCGGGGAACAGGAAAAAGAAAGGCGGAGATGTGCTAGTTGTTGAGCAGTCCGACAGCGGAGGTGGCGACAAAGAACGCCAAGGCTGGTAGCTCCGGCAAGGAGATTGCATGGCGTAACCACCACCGATGCTGTGGCGGCCGCCGACAAGCGGGGCGGCTCCGGCAAGCGATCTTGCAAGATCCACCGCACCAAGGGCCATGACCTCCAGAGCTGCAAGAAGGTAGAGCAGCTTGTCGAGCAGCAGAAAGCTGAATACGAGCGGCGCGACAAGGAGAAGGCCCAGGAAGGTGCTGTGGGAGTTAGCAAGAAGCGACCCGGCCGGGGAGGACGCCGCGGCAAGGCCAAGCAGCGGCAAGGAGACAGACCTCCCCGCGGCCGCGACAAGGATGAAGATGACGACGACGATGAAGATATGGAAGACGCAGCGAGACCGATGAGCAGGAGTTTCGAAAGCTACGAGAGGTCCTCTGCGTTGGCGGAGGTGCTTCCTGCATACTTCCCACCGCCAACTCAAGCGGTGGATGCGGGAAGTTAATGCAGCTGAACCATCCGTAGAGTCACGCAAGCCTCTGAAGTGGTCAAGACGCCTATCATCTTTGATATTGAGGACCACCCTGATCGCATAATCACGGTCGGGTGCTTGCCGATGTTGGTCTCACCAACTATCCGCAACCTCAAGGTCACCAAGATGCTAGTTGACGGCGGGCCGGCTTAAACCTGATCTCCTCGCGGTGCTCCGAAGCTTGGATCCACGACAATGAGCTCGAAGAGACTGGCACATTCCAAGGAATCAATCCGGGAAGGAGCAAGCTGAAGGGGAAACGTTGTCGGTAACATTTGGCAGCGAGCTAAACTTTAGGACTGAGAGGGTCACATTCGACGTTGCTGATTTCCCATTGCCTTACAATGGGATACTTGGCCGTCCAGCACTCGCTAAGTTCATGGCAGCCTCTCATTATGCATACAACTTACTCAAGATGCCAGGCCCGATAAGCATCATCTTTGTCCATGGTGACAAGAAGGATGCTCTTATCTGTGCCGACAAGATCTACCGGGAAGCAGCAGCTGCAACAGAAAGCGAAACACTTGCCGCTGAAGCTCCCGGGGGGAAGAAGACCAAGTCCGGCAAGAGCTCTGATGCCCACTCCGGCAAGCGCACCTCTTCGGAATGCTGTGCTACCGTCGAGGACGCACCATCGAGCTCCACTGGCAAGTGCAAGAAGACGATGGCGGCTCCACCAAAGACCAAGAAGGTGTCCGCCAAGGAGGACGGCACTGGTGGTACCTTCACCATCAGTGCCACTCTCGACCCTAAATAGGAAGGCGCGCTCGTTGCTTTCCTGCGGGCGAACGTCGACGTGTTTGCATGGCAACCATCTGACATCCCCGGTGTTCCCAGGAAAGTAATTGAGCATCACTTAGCTGTCTATCCTCATGCGCGACCCATCAAGCAGAAAGTCAGGAAGGTGCAAGCGGGCGCCAAGAATTCATCGCAGAAGAGATCAAGAAGTTGGAAGCAGCGGGCCTTGTCGAGGAGGTGCTCCATCCTCGTGGTTGGCCAATCCAGAAGTTGTCGCCAAGGCAAATGGGAAATGGAGACTTTGTATTGACTTCACGGATGTTAATAAAGCTTGTCCCAAAGACCGTTTCCTTGCCGCCGCGCATCGACAATTGTTGACTCCACGGCTGGATGTGATTTGCTTTCATTTCTTGATGCATACTCGAGATATCATCAGATCTTCATGGTAGAAGAGGATGAGGAGAAAACCGCATTCATTACTCCATGTGGCACATCTTTGTTTCATCTACGGATGCCTTTCGGTTTGAAGAATGCTGGTTCAACGTTTGCAAGAGTAGTCCATGACGCTTTTGGGCGCAAATGCACGAAATGTAGAAGCCTACATGGATGACATAGTGGTCAAGAGCAAGGACAAAGCAACTCTGGTTCAAGATTTGGATGAGACCTTTGCAAATCTGCGCAAGATCAACCTCAAGCTCAACCACGAGAAGTGCGTGTTCAGAGTCCCTTCTAGCAAGCTTCTCGGGTTCTTCGTGTCTCAGCGGGGAATTGAAGCCAATCCCGACAAGATCAAGGCCATTGAGCAGATTGAAGCACCAAGGCGCGTCAAGGATGTACGAAGACTTGCCGGTTGCGTAGCTGCTCTCAGCAGGTTTATCTCTAGGTTTGCTGAACGCAGCATACCGCCATTTTCAAGATATTGAAAAAGGCAGGTCCAATGAAATGGACTCCGGAAGCGGAGGCTGTGCTGCAGGACTTAAAGAGGTACATGTCCTCCACTCCAATACTTGTCGCACCTAAGCCACAAGAGAAGTTGCTGCTATATATAGCGGCAACCAATCAAGTGGTTAGTGCTGCCTTAGTAGCGGAGAGGGAGGCGGACGATGAGCCGGCAACCATGGCAGATACATCCAGCGACAAGCAAGGCACTTCAACGACAAGCTCTGGTCCCGACAAGGATGGATCTGCGCGGGCATGCGAGCGAATCACGAGAAAAGGATGGTGTAGCGCCCGATTTACTTTGTCGGTTCCCTTCTGCGGGGGCTAGGTCAAGGTACTCTGGTGTGCAGAAATTGCTTTTCGGCCTCCTCATGGCCTCGAGAAAGTTGCGCCATTACTTCCAAGCACATGAGATAACGATCGTCACTCGCTTTCCGGCTGAAGAGGATCTTGCCAAAATCCGAGCGGCGAGGCAGGATTGTCGAGTGGGCACCGGGCTGTCAAGCTTTGGCCTCAAGTTTGAAAGCACATCAACTATCCAAAGCAGAGCATTGGCAGAGTTCATAGCGGAATGGACCCCAACGCAAGATGAAGAAATTCTAGAGACGAGCATCCCCGTCAAGGAAGCGAGCAAAGAGTGGCTGATGTACTTTGATGGTGCCTTCTCGTTGCAAAGGCGCCGATCTTTGGCGTCTTGCTTATAGCACCCACCGGAGAGCACCTCAAGTACATAGTCCAAATGCATTTTCCCAAGGAGCAAGCAACAAACAATACAGCAGAGTATGAAGGTTTGCTTGCGGTCTCGAGATTGCAGATGAACCTTGGGATTAAGAAGCTTATTGTCGTGGGTGATTCGCAGCTTGTCGTCCGCCAAGTGAACAAAGATTATCAGAGTCCATTGATGGAAGCCTACATTGATGAAGTGAGAAAGCTAGAAGAACACTTTGATGGCCTACAAATGGAACATGTTCCAAGAGCTCAGAATGATATTGTTGATGGCCTGTCAAAGTGCGCTGCACTTAAGTTGCACAATGGAACCAGGGATTTTTGTGCTCAAGCTAACTCAACCAACCGTAACACCATCAACTGGATGTAACAAGAAGAGGAAGTTGATTTCGGTGACTACTTTCCGGCAGAGCTTCCCGAAGCCGCCACCAAAAGGTCCCAGGATCAACACCAGCATCTTGAGGCGATCTGCTCCGACAAGCCCTGTGGTTTGTTTCGTTGAAGCAGACGCTCCCGACAAGTTTTGCTCCGGTGAGCTTGCCGGGGAACGTCAAGCTCCGGCTGAGCCGCATGTTCTTGCCGTGGAAGCTGATGTTCCCGCAGCAGCAGATGTGCCTTTAGTCCTTGTTGTCGAGCCTCAAGCTCCGGCATGGGCGCAGCAGATTGTCCATTTCCTTCAGACAGGAGAACTTCCCAAAGAGCAAGAAGAAGCTGAAAGAATAGCCCGGCAGTCAAGTATGTACCAGTTTGTCGACGACACTGCATGTAAGAAGACTCAACGGGGTGAAATTCAAGTTTATTCATCGGCAAGACGGACACAAGCTGTGGGCAGAGAAACATGGCGGCATATGTGGTCATCAGATTGGCGCAATAGCACTTGCCGGCACAGATTTCCGTCAAGTTTTCTTCTTGCCGACAGCCCTCCAGGATGCAACTGCACAAGTAACCAAGTGTGAAGCGTGCGGTTCCATTCCAAGCGGATACACCAGCCGGCTCAAGCTCTCCGGACAATCCCTTTATCCTGGCCATTTTTGATGCAGGGGCTCGACATCCTCGGCCCCTTCCCCGAAGCTGTCGGGGCTTTGAGTACTTGTATGCGTCGCCAATCGACAAGTTCACAAAGTGGCCGGAAGTGGAAGCGGTGAGGAAGGTGACAGCAACGGCGTGATCAAGTTCTTGGTCGATTGTTTGCCGTTTGGAATCCCTAACGGGATCATCACCGACAACGGAACACAATTTCTGAGTCACACCTTCATGCGATGCGTCCAAGATCTTGGCGCCAAGGTCTGCTTTATACATTGCTCATCCGAGAAGCAACGGTCAAGCGAGAGGGCAAATCTTTGAAGTGCTTGCGGGCTCAAGACCGTAACTTTCGACAGCTGCACAAGTCTGGAAGAAAGCTGGATTAAGGAGCTGCCAGTGGTTCTTTGGTCGATCGGGACGACGCCAAATCGAGCCACTGGCCAGACACCTTTTGCTCTAGTCTATGGAGCAGAGGCAGTTCTCCCCACGGAACTCGTATACGGGTCACCTCGAGTACTCGCTTATGATGAGCTTGAGCAAGAGCAGCTGCGACAGGATGATGCACTGCTCCTTGAGGAGGACCGTCTTCAGGCCGCTGTACGAGCTGCTCATTACCAGCAAGCTTTGCGTCACTACCATAGCCGCAAAGTTAGTGCCAGAAGCCTCGAGGAAGGCGACCTTGTTCTTCGGCGCGTTCAGTCCGCCAAAAATTCAAACAAGTTGGCCTTGAAGTGGGAAGGCCCTTATCGGGTGAAAGCGAGTCACTAGGCTGGCGTTGTCCGCCTTGAGACCAAAGATGGCATTCCGGTGAGCAACTCCTGGAACATTGAGCATCTTCGTAAGTTTTACTCAGAAGCGCGGTTTAACCTGTTCGGCAACCACCTTTTCTACAAGTCTTGCCGATGTTGCATGTAATCCTTTGTACAAAGCCGAGCGCAGATCCGTGCATAAGTAAAGCTCATGTGTTGCGCACAACTTGTCAAATTCATGCTCTCATCATTTTATTGCATGTTTTGGCTAACACTTTGTGCAGCACCCACAGCCGATAAGCAATATCGAGCATTTGGGCTCCATAACTTTATTTTCTCTTCTTTCTCTTTTCTCAAAGAAAGGAAGGTTCCCTCGCGCACAAGTTAACCAGGGGAAGGAGAAGATAATACTATGGACCAAGCGTTGCTCGGGAAGTTTCGCTTTATCGGGAAGCAAGCGACGAAATGCTAAGTTGCCCAAGTTTGAGCAATCAGTTCTTAAATTTTTAAGTTATCTTCCTCGAGCGATAGTACTTTGTATGGAAAACACATGTGCGGAAGGAACCAACTTCATGACTAGTCGCGCCTTACTTTGTTTCGAGTCCGCTCAACAACTTAAGTGAGCTGCAGCTAGTCGCGACAAGGTTGCTTGTCGGAGGCGGCACCGCCAAAGGTTCTTGACGTTCGCACTCGGCTCATGACAAAGGTGCCTGCACCGACAAGTTCCCTAAAAGCACAGGGAAAAAACGTACAAAGGAAGGAATCAAGTAAAGGAAATAATATTGCAATCATCGCCTAAGATAGAGTTATATTACAAAATAGCTTGTCGCAGATCTAATAAATTGTTCTAAAACATGATCAGCACCGACAAGGGAAAGATAAAATTGGCGGCCTGGTCTACGCGGTCGCCATCAACCCGCTTGATCTTGCCCACCTTGTCCACAATGGGTGCGACAAGGGCTTTGAGCGCCTCCACATCGGCATCAGGCGGCAAGGATCTAAGGGCGCCCGTTGAGGTTGAGGCCTGGATTGCGGAAGGCCACCTTCATCAACACCTTCGGAGGGCTCTTGCACAGATCTGGCGCGATTCCTCGGCCAACTGCTTTGGGATCTCTTCCCGGAGTCGGCTGGAGACCCGTCCTGCGCCCTTGAAGAATAAGCTAAGCTTGGCGCTGGGTTGGAGGTGCTCGTCGGAGGAGTATCCAAGATCCACCATCCCCAACTCCATCATTTCATTTGTGGATGGCGGCAGCAGTATCCACGAGACCTTGGTCCGGTGCTCCACACTCTCCCTCAAAGGCGCTCACAGGTGGCAACAGCATTCGCTGACTCCTCGTTGGCCTTGATCTTCTCCAACAGGCCCACCTCCCGCTCCTTGGCGCCGTCCAACGTCTGCATCAGGGTGGTCAGCTTCAGCTCAAGATCTGCCTTGGAATCCTTGGCGGCGTCGAGCTCCTTGCTCCTATCGGCGAGACGGCCCTGCAGCTCGCCAAGAGTGTAGGCGTCCTTCTCGCTCGTGCTTGGCGCAGCAAGCTCCTCGCCGCTCTTGGAGACTGGCCTCCAGCTGCGTCACCTTCGTCTCCAACTCTTTCTTGGCGGCCTCGGCGGCTGCAGATCCTTCGCTTCCTTAAGAGCCCCGCCAAGTGACTCCTCGCAGCGACAAGCTCTTCCTCATAGCTGTCAAGATTGATCTTCCACTGCGCCAACTCGCCTTCTTGCGCAGATAGCTTCTCGGCAGCAAGCCTTTGCTGCTCCTCGACCTCAGCCTTCTCAAGGAAAAAAGGATGTGCGCTCTTCAGCAAGTCGCTCCCGCTCTTCTGCTACGTTCCGGAGAGTTTCCTGGTTGGTGCCCGGGAGCTCTTCTGCGCGCTTCTCCATGTCTGCTCCCGCCCTTGCGACAAGTGCTTCCTGGGACTCCAACTTGGCTTGTCGAGCGCGGTAGAGCGACATCAGCTTCTTCAGCAGCTGCTCCTCCTCAGACTTCATGCTTGTGCTGCTTGGAAGCGTCCACAGCGTCGGCCAATGAGGCGAAGCAGCTCTCCGTCGAAGGTCTCTCCTTGACCGGGCGCCCTGGAACTCGACTCCCATGGGAGCTTGATGAAGACGCCGTCGCCGGCCTTCAAGTAGGCGCCGGGCTGGGGCTCTTCGGAGCCCGACGCTGCAGCAGCGGCGGAGGGACCGGCGGTCGGTGTAGCGCCTGGCGCTCCTCTTCGCCGGTAGGCTCGTCAGCGCCGGCTTCTTCTCCCATGGCGGCGGCTTCGTCAGTGTTGTCGCGCGCGTCCTCCTCGCCGGCGACCTCGGTCTCCATTTTCTCTGTGGCGGACGGATGAAGAAAGTCAAGCAAATATCCAAAGATAGAATCAGAAGAAGAAAAACACAAGGGAAATACTCAGGCAAGAAGGTTACTGCGCGGGGCTGCGGTCATGGTCTCCGCAGCCAAGGGATCGCTGGTGCCGCCCCTTCGGAGAAGGCTCCTTGCCAAGAAGGTTCCCTTGCGGAGAAGGCTCCTTGCCGAGGCAGCTCCCTTGCCGGAGAATCCTCCCTTGGCGGGCGTGGTCGAAGCAGATAGAATTTCGGGGCGGCTTCCGGGCCCTCTGATGAGGCTGCTCTGCTCCTACACAAACCAACAGTTAGATATCAATGAAGAAGGAGCACCCATGCACACCTAACGATGAGAGAAAACCGCATACTTACTGGGGGCTGTCTTTGAGGGGCTGCTTTGAGGAAGGTTGCCGGGTCCGGCAAGGGGGTCTCAGACGCCTCCTGTTTCCACGGGTGGATCGTCCTCAATAGCGACCACCGGGTCTTGGCTCTCTTCGACGCTCTGTGGGCAGCGTCACGAAAAGGAAAGAGTTCGAGCAAAGCAAATCAGATTCAAGATGAAGCAACAAAATTGAAGAAATACAAGCACAATATTGAAGCTTACTCTTCTTCTTCCTCGTCGGAGCTGGCGCGGAGAGATCAAACTCCGGCTCGCCTCCGTGTGTGGCGGAGGAGTGGGCTCTCTTGACCGCTTGGCGGAGGTGTCGGCGGTGGCACAGGAGGATCCCGCCCGGTTGTCGCAGCAGTGTGGGGTGCTCCAGCAACATTGCTTGCATGACGGAAGCGCGTCAGCGGCAACCTATGGCTGTTGGCCCGTCTGCCGCCCCGTCTCGTCTCCGGCCTTGCGGAGACGCCTCTTTGGCGGAGCCGGGGGCTCCGTTTGCGGCAAGCTGCTGGATGGTGGGGAAGAATCGCCCTCGGCTGGTTCGCTCGACTCGGCCTCGGATTCGGCAAGCTCTTCCTCACCGGCGAACTCCCTTCGCTCGGCAAGGCTTGCCGCCTCTGCTACATCTGCCTCCTCCACGGTGTACCCGAAGGCGCCCGGTAATGGCAGCCTGCCGCCTCCTCCAACCTTGGTGGCAATCGCTGCATCTAAATGCGTCGGTGGTGTCGCGGGTGAGTTTCTTCTGCTCGTCGGGCGGATCGGCATTTCTTCAAGCTGTCGAAGAACTGCCGCCGCGATGTCGTCGGAAGGCTCTTGCCAGGTTGGAACGATCCCATGAGAATCGCACAACGGCATCATGGCACGGATGCGGTCGAGCGCAGAATTGTTGCACAATGGGACGACCCCCCTCGGCAACCTAAACCACTCGGGGTGATCGGGGTCTCCTTTTATATGCTCAAGGGGTCTCCGACAGGTGGCAACGTAGATGAGGGTACAAATGGAAAAATAGTAGTTGGTACACCTACTTGTAGAGTGTACAGTGTACTCTACCTAACCCTGACGGCAAGGGACAAAAGCATTAAATGCCCGTCCCTGTCGCCTAAACAAAGGCAACAGGACCGTCGGGAAGCGCCACCGTTCGCCACGATGGCAAGCTTGTCGGCGCCGCTTATCGCTGCTCCCGCTGGCTGCACAACCTCTTGACACTGTGGCGCATGGAATGGTCCCATGGCGACACGTTGGTGGATGAGCTGGAGCGGAGATGAAGAGAGAGGTTGCCTGTCGCGGCAAGTGCCTTGCCGCGGCTGAATCCTTGTCGCGTCCGGAGGCTTGTCGCTCTCCGAGCCTTCCCAGCAAGCTCCTCTTGCCGGGGTCTTGTCTTCTGCGTGCCTTGAGTGGCCTTCCCGGTAAGCTCCTCTTGTCGGGGCCTTGTCTTCTAGGTTAAATACTTTGTTCTTGAATGGCTCCAAAGGAACCACGGAGGATCTTGGCGGTGACCAGGCAAGCCTTGCCGCGGGGTGCTGCAACTGCCCGTGCACGAGTTCGGGATACTAGGGTACCCCTACTCTAGTACACCGACAGTCTACAACGCGGAAGAACTGACGACAATGGGTCTCAAGGAAGAATTTGACTGGTCTGCACCTCCTCCGAAGAAATACAAGAAGGTCAAAGTTCCTTCCTTGGTGGCCAGCTCCTATTCTTCATCACGCGACACTGTTGAAAATGAAGACTTGGACGACACTGCGGCAGGCCCTACAACAGCAACCGACCCCAACAATGCTGGCGCTCCTTCCTCAACTTGAAATTCTTCAGGGGCGTTAGTCCTCAGTTTCGATCCTTTTGGTCATTCGATGGCAAAGGGGGAGAAATTTGAGTTAGTCTTCAAGCGGGCCTATTATATGGGCAATTTATTTTTGTTAAGTTACAACTCTCGTTCTTCTGAAACTTTGATCGAGTTGTAATCTTAAACCCGATGGTGCTTTGATACTTTTGATGCACTGTGCTCTTGCACTATGCTCTTATTCTCTTGAGCTTCTTGAGCTCTGATACTCTTGATGCGTTATTTTGCATGCTTGTTCCTCATTAATGCTATCGCATACGCATGCTGAATTACATCAAGCACCATATTTCATCATGCATTTCAAATTCTTCATATTATATGTCAAATGCGTGTATGAATTACAAGATATAGGGGGAGATCTCCATGATTCAACTCTTCAAATGTGCATTGCCTCAAAAGCAAATTCCTCACTATGCACATCTTCAGGGGGAGTTCTTCTATATCTTGCAATAAAATTCCTCAATATCAGTATTTGCACTTCATATGTTTATCCCCGTTGAAAACTTAACCTATATTGTCATCAATCACCAAAAAGGGGGAGATTGTAAGTGCATCTAGTGCCCCTTAGTGATTTTGGTGGATTGAAGACTTACAGGTTAAGGAACTAATGCGTTTGTGAGTGTACACAGGTCTATAAGTCTATGAGGAGTTTGATATTTACAGAGAAAGTCGACCCCTAAAAATGAATATCTTCTACTGAAGACTTTGATACTCTGAAGACTTTCTGAAGACTTTGAAAGTGAAGAAATTGGTGTGAACTTGAAGACTTGGTATTCATTTGAGGAACATGAAGCGTGAAGACTTACGTTTTCGTAGTTTCATTTTCTCCTTCTTGAGTCATAGGAAACACCGTACTGTTAAAGGGGGTCGAGGAAATACTAAGGAAAAAATTTCCATGTGATGCTCAACTCAAAATCCTACACCTACCAATCCCTTCGAGTGAAGCCTTTGGAAATCTCATACAGTTCAGTAAATTTCTTGATGTGTGACCACGAAGTTCTTCCGTCGTTGAGGAATTTGTTCGATCGAGGAGTTAGGAATTCGCCAAGGCGAATTGCCTACGATGAGGAACATGATAGCCCTGAGGAATTTGAGAGTCAAACTTCCGACCGTTGCTGTGCTGCGCGCCAGCTGTCCCAAAATATCTTATCCACCTAACGGTCATATCATTGAAGGGCATTTATGTCTTATCATGACGGGCTGCTCCCTAGGCTATAAATAGCCGCCCCCTACAACCACTAGCTGGTTGGCTGCTCCGAGAGAACTTGACACTTGTCATTTGAGAGCAACCCATCCTCCGAGGACTTTGAGCGAAAATCGTCGAGTGAGGAAAAACCCAAAAACCAAACCCCTACAAACCCAAAGTGATTGAGCATCACTGAAGAGATTGATCCTGCGTGGATCCGACGCTTGTTACCTTTGAAGACTGTGCTTCTTCCAGACGGTTAGGCGTCATGGTCTCGAACATCCAAGAGGAATTGTGGATCGCTGAGTGACCAAGTCTGTGAAGGTTTGGAAGTCGCTGAAGACTTACCACGAGTGATTGGACGAGGTCCTGTGTGACCTTAGTTCAAGGAGAATACGGTGAGGACTTGGTGTCCTGAGCTGCGTGCTCGGCCGACTGGGTGTCCGGGACTGTGTGTCCTCGAGTTTAAATACACAGCCGCTCCAACCAGACGTACAATTGAGACAGCAGTTGGAACTGGTCTACCAAATCATTGTCTTGACCAATCTTACTGGTTCTATTTCCTCAACCCTTTCATTTCTTCATTACTGTGTTGAGTGTTTGTTCATATCTGTGTTTGAAGACTTTGACTGAAGACTTTCTCAATTTCCTCAGTTCAATTTCTTCAGTCTGTTTGTCTTCATCTTGTGCTATCCTGTGTTTACGCTTTTTGTACTCTTTGTTTGTCTTCATTTCATCATGATGACCATGCCCGCATTCTCTTATGCTTACTTCTGAGTACTTATTCCGCTGCAAGTAGTTCTTCGCTAAGGAATTTCCTCACCGGCAAATTCCTCAGTGAAGAATTCATAAAAATCACCTATTCACCCCCCTCTAGTCGATATAACGCACTTTCACCTACAAAATCATATAGTCTGGCTATGCTCCAACTTCCCCACACAAAGTATTTAAATCATGCACAACCCCGATGACAAGCCAAGCAATTGTTTCATACTTTAACATTTTCAAAACTTTTTCAATCTTCACGCAATACTTGAGCGTGAGCCATGGATATAGCACTATATGTGGAATAGAACGGTGGTTGTGGAGAAGACAAAAAGAGGGAAGATAGTCTCACATCAACTAGCCGTATCAACGGGTTATGGAGATGCCCATCAATAGATATCAATGTGAGTGAGTAGGGATTGTCATGCAACGGATGCACTAGAGCTATAAGTATATGAAAGCTCAACAAAAGAAACTAAGTGGGTGTGCATCCAACTCGCTTGCTCACGAAGACCTAGGGAATTTGAGGAAGCCCATCATTGGAATATACAAGCCAAGTTCTATAATGAAAAATTCCCACTAGTATATGAAAGTGACAAAATGAGAGACTCTCTATCATGAAGATCATGGTGCTACTTTGAAGCACAAGTGTGGTAAAAGGATAGTAACATTGTCCCTTCTCTCTTTTTCTCTCATTTTTTGGGCCTTTTCTCTTTTTTATGGCCTCTTTTTTCGTCCGGAGTCTCATCCCGACTTGTGGGGGAATCATAGTCTCCATCATCCTTTCCTCACTTGGGACAATGCTCTAATAATGATGATCATCACACTTTTATTTTATTTTTACAACTCAACAATTACAACTCGATACTTAGAACAAAATATGACTCTATATGAATGCCTCCGGCGGTGTACCGGGATATGCAATGAAACATGAGTGACATGTATGAAAGAATTATGAACAGTGGCTTTGCCACAAATACGATGTCAACTACATGATCATGCTAGCAATATGACAATGATGGAGCGTGTCATAATAAACGGAACGGTGGAAAGTTGCATGGCAATATATCTCGGAATGGCTATGGAAATGCCATGATAGGTAGGTATGGTGGCTGTTTTGAGGAAGACATATGGTGGGTGTATTATACCGGTGAAAAGTGCACGGTATTAGAGAGGCTAGCAATGGTGGAAGGATGGGAAAAAGTGCGTATAATCCATGGACTCAACATTAGTCATAAAGAACTCATATACTTATTGAAAAATCTAGAAGTTATCAAAGAAAAGTATTACGCACATTCTCCTAGGGGGATAGATTGGTAGGAAAAGACCATCGCTCGTCGCCGACCGCCACTCGTAAGGAAGACAATCAATAAATAAGTCATGCTCCGAGTTCATCGCATAACGGTTTACCATACGTGCATGCTACGGGAATCACAAACTTCAACACAAGTATTCTTTAAATTCACAACTACTCCACTACCATGACTTTGATATTATCACCTCCATATCTCAATACAATTATCAAGCATCAAACTTATCTTAGTATTCAACGCACTCAAAAGAAAGTTTCACATATCTTGAATACCAAGTATATTAATATTAAGCAAATTACCATGCTATTAACGACTCTCAAACTAATCTAAGTGAAGCATGAGAGATCAAGTTTCTTTAAAACAAATCCACCACCATGCTCTAAAAGATCTAAGTGAAGCACTAGAGCAAAAATTATCACGCTCAAAAGATATAAGTGAAGCACTATGAGCAAAACTATCAAGCTCAAAAGATATAAGTGAAGCACATAGAGTATTCTATCAAATTCCAATTCATGTATGGCTCTCTCAAAAGGTGTGTACAGCAAGGATGATTGTCTTAAACTAACAAGCAAAGACGCAAATAATACAAGAAGCTCCAAGCAAAACACTTATCATGTGGTGAATAAAAATATAGCTCCAAGTAAATTACCGATGGAAGTGGATTTAAAGAGGATGCCTTCCGGGGCATCCCCAAGCTTTGAATTTTTTGTGTCCTTGGATTATCTTGGGGGTTCCATGGTCATACCCAAGCCTAGGCTCTTGCCACTCCTTGTTCCATAATCCATCAAAAGATTTCACCCAAAACTTGAAAACTTCACAACACAAAACTCAATAGAAATCCCGTGAGCTCCGTTAGAGAAAGAAAACAAAAGACTACTTTAAGGTACTGTAATGAACTCATTCTTTATTTATATTGGTGTTAAACCTACTGTATTCCAACTTCTCTATGGATCATAAACTATTTTACTAGCCATAGATTCATCAAAATAAGCAAACAACACACGCAAAACAGAATCTGTCAAAAACAGAACAGTCTGTAGTAATCTGTAACTAACGCAAACTTCTGGAACTCAAAAAACTCTACCAAAACTAGACGACCTGGAAATTTTGTTTATTGATCAGCAGCAATTGGAATCAGTATTTTATCACGTTCTGGTGATTTGTAACAATTCCGGGACTGAGCGCAAAGTTTCTGGAAATTACAGCAGGATCAAATAACTATCATCCAAGAAGATCCAATAGGTTTAACATGGCACAAACACTAATTAAAAGATAAAACCACATCTAAACATAGGTTATATGGATTATTTATTCCTAAACAGAAGCAAAAACAAAAAACTAAAAATAAAATTGGGTTGCCTCCCAACAAGCGCTATCGTTTAACGCCCCTATCTAGGCATAAAAGCAAGGATAGATCTAGGTATTGCCATCTTTGGTAGGCAATCCATAAGTGGCTCTCATAATAGATTCATATGGTAATTTTATTTTCTTAATAGGAAAGTGTTCCATGCCTTTATTTAACGGAAATTGGAATCTAATATTCCCTTCCTTCATATCAATAATTGCACCAATCGTTCTAAGGAAAGGTCTACCAAGAATAATAGGACATGAAGGATTGCAAGCTATATCAAGAACGATAAAATCTACAGGCACATAATTACTATTTGCAACAATAAGAACATCATTAATTCTTCCCATAGGCTTTTTAATAGTGGAATCCGCAAGATGCAAGTTTAGAGTCACGGAAATCTAGCAAATCACACAAAGTTATGGGGATAGTAGAGACACTAGCACCCAAATCACACAAAGCATTGAACTCATGATCTTTAATTTTAATTTTGATAGTAGGTTCCCACTCATCATAGAGCTTCCCATGGATAGAAACTTTCAACTCAAGTTTTTCTTCATAAGATTGCATCAAGGCATCAACAATGTGTTCAGTAAAGGCCTTATTTTGGCTATAAGCACGAGGAGAATTTAGCACAGATTGCAACAAGGAAATACAATCAATTAAAGAGAAATTTTCATAATTAAATTCCTTGAGATCCAATATAGTGGGTTTAGCAACATCTAGATTTTTATTTCTTTCAATCCCACTTTTATCAATTTCATCATCAAGATCTAAAAACTCCGAATTCTTAGAACGCCTTCTAGGTAAAGGAAGATCATATTCAGTTTCATCAAGATTCATATTGCAAAACAAAGATTTAATAGGGGACGCATCAATAACTTTTAGATCTTCATCTTGATTTTCATAGGAATTCGGTTTAGCGGCCATCTTATTGACTAAGGTGGCTTGCATATCCGAAATTTCAGCGGTCATCTTTTCAAGACGAGCAATTTGGGCTCTTATACCATCAAATTCTTTAGACATATCATCGAGCTCTTTATTCATATAACTCATAAAACTCTTTTGTTCCTTAAGCTCGTTTCTAAAGAAATTATTATGCTCAAATTGCCTTTTAAGGTGAAGATCACCAAATTTAGGTAGGGCCATCGCGACAAACAAGCAGACTAACACACGAGCAAACAAACAGACGAGAAAAAGGCAAAGGGAAAAGAGGAGGAGATTGGGAAAGAGAGGGCGAATAAAACGGCAAGGGTGAAGTGGGGGAGAGGAAAACGAGAGGCAAATGGCAAATAATGTAATGCGAGAGATAGGGATTGTGATGGGTACTTGGTATGTTGACTTTTGCGTAGACTCCCGACAGCGGTGCCGAAATCCTTCTTGCTACGTCTTGAGCTTGCGTTGGTTTTCCCGAAGAGGAGAGGATGATGCAACACAAGAGCGTAAGTATTTCCCTCAGTTTTGAGAACCAAGGTATCAATCCAAGAGGAGACCACGCACAAGTCCCTCGCACTGCACAAAACGATATCTACTCGCAACCAACGCGATTAGGGGTTGTCAATACCTTCACGGTCACTTACGAGAGTGAGATCTGATAGAGATAATATTTTTGGTATTTTTGGTATAGAGATGCAAAGTGAAAAGTAAAGGCAAAGTAAAAACAAAGCAAGTATTAAAGTGATGGAGATTGATATGATGAGAATAGACCCGGGGGCCATAGGTTTCACTAGTGGCTTCTCTCAAGAGCATAAGTATTCTACGGTGGGTGAACAAATTACTGTTGAGCAATTGACAGAATTGAGCATAGTTATGAGTATATCTAGGTATGATCATGTATATAGGCATCACGTCCGAGACAAGTAGATCGAAACGATTCTGCATCTACTACTATTACTCCACTCATCGACCGTTATCCAGCATGCATCTAGAGTATTAAGTTAAAAATAGAATAACGCCTTAAGCAAGATGACATGATGTAGAGGAATAAACTCATGCAATATGATAAATACCCCATCTTGTTATCCTCGATGGCAACAATATGATACGTGCCTTGCAACCCTTTACATCCTTTGGTAAGGACACCACAAGATTGAACCCAAAGCCAAGCACTTCTCCCATTGCAAGAACTACCAATCTAGTTGGCCAAACCAAACGGATAATTCTAAGAGACTTGCAAAGATAACTCAACCATACATAAAAGAATTCAGAGAAGATTCAAATATTATTCATAGATAAGCTGGATCATAAACCCACAATTCATAGGTCTCAACAAACACACCGCAAAAAGAAGATTACTTCGAATAGATCTCCACGAGACAGGGGGAGAACATTGTATTGAGATCCAAAAAGAGAGAACAAGCCATCTAGCTACTAGCTATGGACCCGAAGGTCTAAAGTAAACTACTCACACTTCATCGGAGGGGCTATGGTGTTGATGTAGAAGCCCCCCGTGGTGGATGCCCCCTCCGTGAGCTCGAACAGGCCCCAAGATGGGATCTCGTGGATCTGAGGAAGTTGCTGCGGTGGAATTAGGTTTTGGCTCCTGTTACGATCGTTTGAAGTGCGTAGGTATATATAGGAGGAAGGAGTACGTCGGTGGAGCAACAGGGGGCCCACGAGTCCGGGGGGCGCGCCCTAGGGGGGGGGGCACCCTCGTGACCGCCTCTCTGGTTCCTTGGCGTAGGGTCCAAGTCTCCTGGATCACGTTCGGTGAGAAAATCACGTTTTCGAAGGTTTCATTCCGTTTGGACTCCGTTTGAGAATCTGTTTCTTCGAAACACTGAAAATGGCAAAAAACAACAATTCTGGGTTGGGCCTCCGGTTAATAGGTTAGTCCCAAAAGTAATATAAAAGTGGAAAATAAATCCCATTATAGTTCAAAACAATAGATAAAGTAGCATGGAGAAATAAAAAATTATAGATACGTTGGAGACATATCAGGCATCCCCAATCTTAATTCCTGCTCGTCCTCGAGTAGGTAAATGATAAAAAGAGAATTTTTGATGCAGAGTGATACTTTGGCATAATTTCAATGTAAATCTTCTTAATCATGGTATGAATATTTAGATCCGAAAGATTCAGGACAAAAGTTCATATTGACATAAAAAAAATAATACGTCAAGCATACTAACTAAGCAATTATGTCTTCTCAAAATAACATGGCCAAAGAAAGTTATCCCTACAAAATCATATAGTCTGGCCATGCTCCATCTTCCCCACACAAAGTATTTAAATCATGCACAACCCTGATGACAAGCCAAGCAATTGTTTCATACTTTAACATTTTCAAAACTTTTTCAATCTTCACGCAATACATGAGCGTGAACCATGGACATAGCACTATAGGTGGAATAGAATATGGTGGTTGTGGAGAAGACAAAAAGAGGGAGATAGTCTCACATCAACTAGTTGTATCAACGGGCTATGGAGATGCCCATCAATAGATATCAATGTGATTGAGTAGGGATTGCCATGCAACGGATGCACTAGAGCTATAAGTATATGAAAGCTCAACAAAAGAAACTAAGTGGGTGTGCATCCAACTCGCTTGCTCACGAAGACCTAGGGCATTTGATGAAGCCCATCATTGGAATATACAAGCCAAGTTCTATAATGAAAAATTCCCACTAGTATATGAAAGTGACAAAATGAGAGACTCTCTATCATGAAGATCATGGTGCTACTTTGAAGCACAAGTGTGGTAAAAGGATAGTAACATTGTCCCTTCTCTCTTTTTCTCTCATTTTTTTATTTGGGCCTTTTCTCTTTTTCTTATGGCCTCTTTTTTTTCGTCCGGAGTCTCATCCCGACTCGTGGGGGAATCATAGTCTCCATCATCCTTTCCTCACTTGGTACAATGCTCTAATAATGATGATCATCACACTTTTATTTTATTTTTACAACTCAACAATTACAACTCGATACTTAGAACAAAATATGACTCTATATGAATGCCTCCGGCGGTGTACCAGGATATGCAATGAAACATGAGTGACATGTATGAAAGAATTATGAACGGTGGATTTGCCACAAATACGAAGTCAACTACATGATCATGCTAGCAATATGACAATGATGGAGCGTGTCATAACAAACGGAACGGTGGAAAGTTGCATGGCAATATATCTCGGAATGGCTATGGAAATGCCATGGTAGGTAGGTATGGTGGCTGTTTTGAGGAAGACATATGGTGGGTGTATGATACCGGCGAACAGTGCGCGGTATTAGAGAGGCTAGCAATGGTGGAAGGATGGGAAAAAAGTGCTTATAATCCATGGACTCAACATTAGTCATAAAGAACTTATATACTTATTGCAAAAATCTAGAAGTTATCAAAGCAAAGTATTACGCGGATGCTCCTAGGGGGATAGATTGGTAGGAAAAGACCATCGCTCGTCCCCGACCGCCACTCATAAGGAAGACAATCAATAAATAAATTATGCTCCGAGTTCATCGCATAACGGTTCACCATACGTGCATGCTACGGGAATCACAAACTTCAACACAAGTATTCTTTAAATTCACAACTACTCAACTAGCACGACTTTGATATTATCACCTCCATATCTCAAAACAATTATCAAGCATCAAACTTATCTTAGTATTCAACGAACTCAAAAGAAAGTTTCACATATCTTGAATACGAAGTATATTAACATTAAGCAAATTACCATGCAATTAACGACTCTCAAAATAATCTAAGTGAAGCATGAGAGATCAAGTTTCTTTAAAACGAATCCACCACCATGCTCTAAAAGATCTAAGTGAAGCACTAGAGCAAAAATTATCACGCTCAAAAGATATAAGTGAAGCACTATGAGCAAAACTATCAAGCTCAAAAGATATAAGTGAAGCACATAGAGTATTCTATCAAATTCCAATTAATGTATGGCTCTCTCAAAAGGTGTGTACAGCAAGGATGATTGTGGTAAACTAACAAGCAAAGACGCAAATAATACAAGACGCTCCAAGCAAAACACTTATCATGTGGTGAATAAAAATATAGCTCCAAGTAAATTACCGATGGAAGTGGATTTAAAGAGGGATGCCTTCCGGGGCATCCCAAAGCTTTGACTTTTTGGTGTCCTTGGATTATCTTGGGGGTGCCATGGGCATACCCAAGCCTAGTCTCTTGCCACTCCTTGTTCCATAATCCATCAAAAGATTTCACCCAAAACTTGAAAACTTCACAACACAAAACTCAATAGAAATCCCGTGAGCTCCGTTAGAGAAAGAAAACAAAAGACTACTTTAAGGTACTGTAATGAACTCGTTCTTTATTTATATTGGTGTTAAACCTACTGTATTCCAACTTCTCTATGGATCATAAACTATTTTACTAGCCATAGATCCATCAAAGTAAGCAAACAACACACGTAAAATAGAATCTGTCAAAAACAGAACAGTCTGTAGTAATCTGTAACTAACGCAAATTTCTGGAACTCAAAAAATTCTACAAAACTTAGACGACCTGGAAAATTTGTTTATTGATCAGAATCAATTGGAATCAGTATTTTATCACGTTCTGGTGATTTCTAACAATTCGGGCACTGAGCGCAAAGTTTCTGGAAATTACAGCAAGATCAAATAACTATCATCCAAGAAGATCCAATAGGTTTAACTTGGCACACACACTAATTAAAAGATAAAACCACATCTAAACAGAGGTTATATGGATGATTTATTCCTAAATAGAAGCAAAAACAAAAAACTAAAAATAAAATTGGGTTGCCTCCCAACAAGCGCTATCGTTTAACGCCCCTAGCTAGGCATAAAAGCAAGGATAGATCTAGGTATTGCCATCTTTGGTAGGCAATCCATAAGTGGCTCTCATAGTAGATTCATATGGTAATTTTATTTTCTTTATAGGAAAGTGTTCCATGCCTTTATTTAATGGAAATTGGAATCTAATATTCCCTTCCTTCATATCAATAATTGCACCAATCGTTCTAAGGAAAGGTCAACCAAGAATAATAGGACATGAAGGATTGCAAGCTATATCAAGAACGATAAAATCTACGGTAAAATAATTCCTATTTGCAACAATAAGAACATCATTAATTCTTACCATAGGCTTTTTAATAGTGGAATCCGCAAGATGCAAGTTTAGAGAGCAATCGTCAAAGTCACGGAAATCAAGCAAATCACACAAAGTTTTGGGAATAGTAGAGACACTAGCACCCAAATCACACAAAGCATTAAACTCATGATCTTTAATTTTAATTTTGATAGTAGGTTCCCACTCATCATAGAGTTTCCTATGGATAGAAACTTTCAACTCAAGTTTTTCTTCATAAGATTGCATCAAGGCATCAACAATGTGTTCGGTAAAGGCCTTATTTTGGCTATAAGCATGAAGAGAATTTAGCACAGATTGCAACAAGGAAATACAATCAATTAAAGAGCAATTTTCATAATTAAATTCCTTGAGATGCAATATAGTGGGTTTAGCAACATCTAGATTTTTATTTCTTTCAATCCCACTTTTATCAATTTCATCATCAAGATCTAAAAACTTCGAATTCTTAGAACGCCTTCTAGGTAAGGAAGATCCTATTCAGTTTCATCTAGATTCATATTGCAAAACAAAGATTTAATAGGGGATGCATGAATAAATTTTAGATATTCATCTTGATTTTCATAGGAATTCGGTTTAGCGGCCATCTTATTGACTAAGGTGGCTTGCATATCTGAAATTTCAGCGGTCATCTTTTCAAGACAAGCAATTTGGGCTCTTATACCATCAAATTCTTTAGACATATCATAGAGCTCTTTATTCATATAACTCATAAACCTCTTTTGTTCCTTAAGCTCGTTTCTAAAGAAATTATTATGCTCAAATTGCAAAACCATAAACTTCCTGACATTGTTTTCGATCTCCTTTAGCCTTTTAAGGTGAAGATCACCAAATTTAGGTAGGGCCATCGCGACAAACAAGCAGACTAACACACGAGCAAACAAACGGACGAGATAAGGGCAAAGGGAAAAGAGGAGGATATTGGGAAAGAGAGGGCGAATAAAACGGCAAGGGTGAGTGGGGGAGAGGAAAACGAGAGGCAAATGGAAAATAATGTAATGCGAGAGATAGGGATTGTGATGGGTACTTGGTATGTTGACTTTTGCGTAGACTCTCCGGCAACGGCGCCAGAAATCCTTCTTGCTACCTCTTGAGCTTGCGTTGGTTTTCCCCGAAGAGGAGAGGATGATGCAGCACAATAGCGTAAGTATTTCCCTCAGTTTTTGAGAACCAAGGTATCAATCTAGTACGAGGCCATGCAGAAGTCCCTCGTACCTGCACAAAACGATAGCTACTCGCAACCAACGCGATTAGGGGTTGTCAATCCCTTCACGGTCACTTACGAGAGTGAGATCTGATAGAGATAATATTTTTGGTATTTTTGGTATAGAGATGCAAAGTGAAAAGTAAAGGCAAAGTAAAAACAAAGCAAGTATTAAAGTGATGGAGATTAATATGATGAGAATAGACCCGGGGGCCATAGGTTTCACTAGTGGCTTCTCTCAAGAGTATAAGTATTCTACGGTGGGTGAACAAATTACTGTTGAGCAATTGATATAATTGAGCATAGTTATGAGTATATCTAGGTATGGTCATGTATATAGGCATCACGTCCGAGACAAGTAGATCGAAACGATTTAGCATCTACTACTATTACTCCGCTCATTGACCGCTATCTAGCATGCATCTAGAGTATTAAGTTAAAAAACAGAGTAACGCCTTAAGCAAGATGACATGATGTAGAGGAATAAATTCATGCAATATGATAAATACCCCATCTTGTTATCCTCGATGGCAACAATACAATACGTGCCTTGGAACCCTTTACATCCTTTGGGTAAGGACACCGCAAGATTGAACCCAAAGCCATGCACTTCTCCCATTGCAAGAACTACCAATCTAGTTGGCCAAACCAAACGGATAATTCAAGAGACTTGCAAAGATAACTCAATCATACATAAAAGAATTCAGATAAGATTCAAATATTATTCATAGATAAGCTGGATCATAAACCCACAATTCATCGGTCTCAACAAACACACCGCAAAAAAGAAGATTACATCGAATAGATCTCCACGAGAGGGGGAGAACATTGTATTGAGATCCAAAAAGAGAGAAGAAGCCATCTAGCTACTAGCTATGGACGCCAAGGTCTGAAGTAAACTACTCACACTTCATCTGGAGAGGCTATGGTGTTGATGTAGAAGCCCTCCGTGGTGGATGCCCCTCCGTGAGCTCGAACAGGCCCCAAGATGGGATCTCATGGATACGGGAAGTTGCGGCGGTGGAATTAGGTTTTTGGCTCTGCTACGATCGTTTGAAGTGCGTAGGTATATATAGGAGGAAGGAGTACGTCGGTGGAGCAACAGGGGCCCACGAGGCAGGAGGCGCGCCCTAGGGGGGGTGTCCCCCACCCTCGTGACCGCCTCTCTGGTTCCTTGGCGTAGGGTCCAAGTCTCCTGGATCACGTTCGTTGAGAAAATCACGTTTCTGAAGGTTTCATTCCGTTTGGACCCCGTTTGATATTCTGTTTCTTCGAAACACTGAAAAAGGCAAAAAACAGCAATTTCTGGGCCTCCGGTTAATAGGTTAGTCCCAAAAGTAATATAGAAGTGGAAAATAAAGCCCATTATAGTCCAAAACAATAGATAAAGTAGCGTGGAGCAATCAAAAATTATATATACGTTGGAGACGTATCAGACGACAATGCTTCTATGCCGTCCGCTAGCCAACGACAAAGAGCTGGCTGACGGCAAACATGGTCTTTGACATCAGCTCTTTCTTTGTCGTCGGTTTTTTGAAAGCTTATGGTAAAGACCTTCTTTGCCGTCCGCTAGTAGACGACAAAGAGCTGGCTGACGGCAAAGATCCTAATTCTAGTAGTGTCTAGATCAAAATCAAGAAATCTCTTGAGATTAAGTTTTGGAATACCCTTAGTTATACGTTTCATTTCTTCATACCCCAAGAGAAGACTAAGCTCTTTATGATGCGCAAGGGTAATCAAGTTATCACAATTTTTGGACACGATTTGATCATGAAACAATTTGCATTGGAGATTTAAATGACCATGTGATATGTCCATTTTGCATCGTGCTTTTATATCGATATTTATTGCATTATTGGCTGTTATTATACTTTATGTCACAATACTTATGCCTTTTCTCTATTATCTTACAAGGTTTACATGAAGAGGAGAATGCTTGCAAATTTGGAATTACGGGTGGAAAAGGAGCAAATATTAGAGACCTATTCTGCACAACTCCAGAAGTCCTGAAACTCCACGGAATTCAGTTTTGGAATATATTAAAAATATTGGGCGAAGAAAGCACCAGAGGGGGGCCACACCCTGTCCATGAGGGTGGGGGCGCGCCCTACCCCCTGGGCGCGCCCCCTGCCTTGTGGGCCCCCTGGCAGGCCTCCGGTGCCCATCTTTTTCTATATGAAGTCTTTTGCCCTGAAAAAATCTGGAGGAAGCTTTCGGGACGAAGCGCCGCCGTCTCGAGGCGGAACCAGGGAAGAACCAATCTAGGGCTCCGCGGGCTGTTCTGGGGAAACATTCCCTCCGGAGGGGAAATCGTCACCATCGTCATCACCATCGATCCTCTCTCATCGGAAGGGGTCAATCTCCATCAACATATTCACCAGCACCATCTCATCTCAAACCCTAGTTCATCTCCTGTATCTGATCTTTATCTCAAAACCTCAGATTGGTACCTGTGGGTTGCTAGTAGTGTTGATTACTCCATGTAGTTGATGCTAGTTGGTTTATTTGGTGGAAGATTATATGTTAAGATCCTTTATGCATATTAATACCCCTCTGATTATGAACATGAATATGATTTTTGAGTAGTTACGTTTGTTCCTGAGGACATGGGAGAAGTCTTGCTATAAGTAGTCATGTGAATTTGGTATTCGTTCAATATTTTGATGAGATGTATGCTGTCTTTCCTCTAGTGGTGTTATGTGAACGTCGACTACATGACACTTCACCATTTTTTGGGCCTAGGGGAAGGCATTGGGAAGTAATAAGTTGATGATGGGTTGCTAGAGTGATAGAAGCTTAATTGGATATGTATGCTTTGCTTCGTAAGGGGCTGATTTGGATCCATACATTTCATGCTATGGTTAGGTTTACCTTAATTCTTCTTTCGTAGTTGCGGATGCTTGCGAGAGGGGTTAATCATAAGTGGGATTCTTGTCCAAGGAAGGGCAATACCCAAGCAACGGTCCACCCACATATCAAATTATCAAAGTAACGAACGCGAATCATATGAGCGTGATGTAAACTAGCTTGACGATAATTCCCATGTGTCCTCGGGAGCGTTTTCCTTTATATAAGAGTTTTTCCAGGCTTGTCCTTTGCTACAAAAAGGATTGGGCCACCTTGCTGCACCTTGTTCACTTTTTTTACTTGCTACCCGTTACGAATTACCTTATCACAAAACTATCTGTTACCGATAATTTCAGTGCTTGCAGAGAATACCTTGCTGAAAACCGCTTATCATTTCCTTCTGCTCCTCGTTGGGTTCGACACTCTTACTCATTGAAAGGACTATGATAGATCCCCTATACTTGTGGGTCATCAAGGCTCTTTTCTAGCGCCGTTGCCGGAGAGTGAAGCGCCTTTGGTAGGTGGAATTTGGTAAGGAAAAATTTATATAGTGTGCTGAAATTTACTGTCACTTGTTACTATAGAAAATAATCCTTTGAGGGGCTTGTTCGGGGTATCTTCACCCCGACCAGTAGGGCAAAGAGTTGCTCCTCAACCTACTAAACCTACTGAAAATGTTTACTTTGAAATTCCTTCAGGTATGATAGAGAAACTGCTAGCTAATCCTTTTACAGGAGATGGAACGTTACATCCCGATATGCACCTAATCTATGTGTTTGAAGTTTGTGGATTATTTAAGCTTGCAGGTATGCCCGAGGATGTTATCAAGAAGAAGGTCTTCCCTTTATCTTTGAAGGGAACGGCATTGACATGGTTCAGGCTATGTGATGGTATTGGATCATGGAAATACAACTGATTGAAATTGGAATTTCATCAGAAGTTTTATCCTATGCATCTGGTTCATCGTGATCGTAACTATATATATAATTTTTGGCCTCGCGAAGGAGAAAGTATCGCTCAAGCTTGGGGGAGGCTTAAGTCAATGTTATATTCATGCCCCAATCACTAGCTCTCAAGAGAAATTATTATTCAAAAATTTTATGCTCGGCTTTCTCTCAATAATTGCTCCATGCTCGATACTTCTTGTACGTGTTCTTTTATGATGAAGACTATTGAATTCAGATAGGATTTATTGGAATGAATTAAACGCAACTCTGAATATTGGGAACTCGACGGAGGTAAAGAGTCAGGTATAACACCTAAGTTTGATTGTGTTAAATCTTTTATGGATAGCGATGTTTTTCGTGAATTTAGCACTAAATATGGACTTGACTCTGAGATAGTAGCTTCTTTCTGTGAATCATTTGCTACTCATGTTGGTCTCCCTAAGGAGAAGTGGTTTAAATATCATCCTCCCATTGAATAAAAGTAGTTGAACCTGCTAAAGTTGAAGAAAAGACTATCACTTATAATGTTGATCCTATTGTTCCTACCGCTTATATTGAGAAACCACATTTCCCTGTTAGAATAAAGGATCATGCTAAAGCTTCAACCGTGGTTCGTAAGAGTAATGCTAGAACACCTACACCCCCTGAGCAAATTAAAGTTGAACCTAGTATTGCTATGGTCAAATATCTCTTGGTATGTAATTAAGCTGCTTGAATTGCTAAGCCCAATACTAAAAATAAACATAGACCTGTTGTCGACATGCCTATTGTTTATGTTAAAATAGGAGATCATTGTTATCATGGCTTATGTGGTATGGGTGCTAGTGCGAGTGCAATACCTCATTTCCTATACAAACAAATTATGCATGATATTGCACCTGCTGAGATAGAAGATATTGATGTTACAATTAAGCTTGCCAATAGAGATACTATTTCACCAGTTGGGATCATTAGAGATGTTGAAGTCTTGTGTGGGAAAGTTAAATATCCTACTGATTTTCTTTTTCTTGGTTCTCCACAAGATGACTTTTGTCCCATTATATTTGGTAGACCCTTCTTGAATACTGTTAATGCTAGGATAGATTGCGAAAAGGATATTGTTACTGTTGGTTTAGGGGATATGTCTCATGATTTTAATTTTGCTAAATTTCGTAGACAACCCCATGATAAAGAATTGCCTAGTAAAGATGAAATCATTGGTCTTGCTTCTATTGCCATGCCTCCTAATGATCCTTTAGAACAATATTTGCTAGACCATGAAAATGATATGTTTATGAATGAAAGAAGGGAAATAGATGAAGTATTCTTTAAACAGGGACCTATTCTGAAACACAATTTGCCTATTGAAATTCTAGGGGATCCCCCTCCACCCAAGGGTGATCCCGTATTTGAGATTAAACCATTACCTGATACTCTTAAATATGCTTATCTTGATAAAAAGAAGATATATCCTGTTATTATTAGTGCTAACCTTTTAGAGTAGGAAGAAAATAAATTATTGAAAACTCTGAAGAAGAACCGTGCTTATATTGGATATACTCTTGATGATCTTAAGGGAATTAGTCCCACTCTATGCCAACACAAAATAAAATTGGAGAAATACGCTAAACCGGTTGTTGATCACCAACGATGGTTAAATCCTAAGATGAAAGAAGTGGTAAGAAATGAAATACTAAAGCTTCTGGAGGCAGGTATAATTTATCCTGTTGCTGATAGTCAGTGGTAAGTCATGTCCATTGTGTCCCTAAGAAGGGAGGTATTACTGTTGTTCCTAATGATAAAGATGAATTGATGCCACAAAGAATTGGTACAGGTTATAGAATGGTAATTGATTTCCACAAATTAAATAAAGCTACTAGAAAGGATCATTACCCTTTACCTTTTATTCATCAAATTCTAGAAAGATTATCTAAACATACACATTTTTGCTTTCTAGATAGTTATTCTAGTTTCTCTCAAATACCGATGTCAAAAGAGGACCAGGATAAGACCACTTTTACTTGCCCTTTCGGTACCTTTTCTTATAGATGTATGCCTTTTGGTTTATGTAATGCACCTGCTGCCTTTCAAAGATGTATGACTGCTATATTCTCTGACTTTTGTGAAAAGATTGTTGAGGTTTTCATGGATGATTTCTCTGTGTATGGAACTTCTTTTGATGATTGCTTAAGCAACCCTGATCGAGTTTCACAGAGATGTGAAGAAACTAATATTGTCTTGAATTGGGAGAAGTGCCACTTTATGGTTAATGAAGGTATATTCTTGGGGCATAAAATTCTAAAAGAGGTATTGAAGTTGATAAAGCTAAAGTTGATGCTATTGAAAAGATGTCGTGTCCCAAGGACATCAAAGGTATAAGAAGTTTCCTTGGTCATGCCAGTTTTTATAGGAGGTTTATTAAAGACTTCTCTAAAATTTCTAGGCCTCTGACTAATCTCTTACAAAAATGTGTTACTTTTGTCTTTGATGATGAATGTGTAGAAGCATTTGAAATACTTAAGAAAGCCTTGATTTCTGCACCTATTGTTCAGCCACCTGATTGGAATTTACCCTTTGAAATTATGTGTGATGCTAGTGATTATGCTGTAGGTGTTGTTTTAGGACAAAGAGTTGATAAGAAATTAAATGTTATCCAATATGCTAGTAAAACTCTAGACAGTGCCTAGAGGAATTATGCTACTACTGAAAAGGAATTTTTAGCGGTTGTATTTGCTTGTCATAAGTTCAGACCTTATATTGTTGATTCTAAAGTAACTGCTCACACTGATCATGCTGCTATTAAATATCTTATGGAAAAGAAAGATGCTAAACCTAGACTTATTAGATGGGTTCTCTTGTTATAAGAATTTTATTTGCATATTATTGATAGAAAGGGAGCTGAAAACTCCGTTGCAGACAACTTATCTAGGTTAGAGAATGTTCTTGATGACCCACTACCTATTGATGATAGCTTTCCTGATGAACAACTAGCTGTCATAAATGCTTCTCGTACTGATCCATGGTATGCTGATTATGCTGATTACATTGTGGCTAAATTTATACCACCTAGTTTCACATACCAGTAAAAGAAAAAGTTTTCTATGATTTAAGACATTACTTCTGGGATGACGCACACCTTTATAAAGAAGGAGTAGATGGTGTTATTAGACGTTGTGTACCTGAGCATGAACAGGAACAGATCCTACGCAAGTGTCACTCCGAGGCTTATGGAGGACACCAAGCTGGAGATAGAACTGCACATAAGGTATTGCAATCCGGTTTTTATTGGCCTACTCTTTTCAAAGATGCCCGTAAGTTTGTCTTGTCTTGTGATGAATGTCAAAGAATTGGTAATATTAGTAGGCATCAAGCAATGCCTATGAACTATTGAACCATTTGATGTTTGGGGCTTTGATTATATGGGGTTGTTTCCTTCCTCTAATGGGTATACACATATTTTAGTTGTTGTTAATTACGTTACTAAGTGGGTCGAAGCTATTCCAACTAGTAGTGCTGATCATAACACCTCTATTAAGATGCTTAAAGAAGTTATTTTTCTGAGGTTTGGTGTCCCTAGATACTTAATGACTAATGGTGGTTCACATTTTATTCATGGTGCTTTTTGTAAAATGCTTGCTAAGTATGATGTTAATCATAGAATTGCATCTCCATATCAGCCACAGTCTAGTGGTCAAGTAGAATTGAGTAATAGAGAGACTAAATTAATTTTGCAAAAGACTATTAATAGATCTTGAAAGAATTGGTCCAAGAAACTTGATGATGCATTATGGGCCTATAGAACCGCATATAAAAATCCTATGGGTATGTATCTATATAAAATGGTTTATGGAAAAGCTTGTCACTTACCTCTCAAACTAGAACATAAGGCATATTGGGCCATTAAAGAGATCAATTATGATTTCAAACTTGCCGGTGAGAAGAGACTATTTGACATTAGCTCACTTGATGAATGGAGAACCCAAGTCTATGAGAATGCCAAACTGTTTAAAGAAAAAGTTAAAAGATGGCATGACAAAAGGATACAAAAGAGTGAGTTTAATGTAGGTGACTATGTTTTATTATACAACTCTCATTTAAGATTTTTTGCAGGAAAACTTCTCTAAATGGGAAGGCCCTTACGTTATCGAGGAGGTCTATCGTTCCGGTGCCATAAAAATCAACAACTTCGAAGGCACAAATCCGAAGGTGGTGAATGGTCAAAGAATCAAGCATTATATCTCAGGTAATCCCATAAATGTTGAAACTAATGTTATTGAAACCGTAACCCCGGAGGAGTACATAAGGGACACTTTCCAGAATGTTTTAGACTCCAAAAAGGAATAGGTATGTGGTACGGTAAGTAAACCGACTCCAAAACAGTTCTAATAGCAATTTTTCTCTGTTTTGGAATATTTAAGAATATAGGAAAATAATAAGTGGTCCGAGAAGGACACGAGGCATCCACGAGGGTGGAGGGCGCGCCCCCTGCCTCGTGGACACCTCGTGTGCCCTCCGGACTCCGTTTTCTTGCATGATACTTCTTTTGGTCGGTAAAAAATCATTATATAACCTCCCGAAGGTTTTGACCATCATGTCGTCCCCCTCCTCCAACAATGAGGGCGATGATGCTTGGCTAATGAAGAGAGAAGAACCAGGGGAGATCAACAAGGATGATAGGATCAAGAAGGCCATGGAGGATCAAGCTCCGGTAGCAGAAGAAGAAGACATCCTTCAACCTCATTACAATCTCCTTACCCCTACTGAAATTGAAGCTTTCAAGATGATTGAAATAGTTCGCGTGCAGAACAAGTATCTAACTCGTGAAAATATTCTGTTGCAAGAGCATATCACCGCACTCAAGGGCATTATTCATAAGTTGGAGCACCTCCTACGCTCGATGTTGGACGACAAGCCTACGTCATCAACAATTCCTTCATCACCACCAAAAGAGACATAAACACATGGGTATGGGCACTCCCCTTGGCAACTGCCAAGCTTGGGGGAGGTGCCCCGGTATCTTATCACCATCACACTTCTATCTTTACCGTTTTTCTTAGTTCGATCCTTTTGGTAATATCTTGATCTAGTATAATAAAGTTTTAGTATGATCTACTTTTGAGTTTTGCTTTATGATCCTTCTATGTAATCGAGTCTATGAGCTATATATAATAAAGATTAGTCTTGAGTCAAGGGCTTGGTTATCTTGCTACGATCTTGAGGGAATAATAGTAAAAAGAAAGAATAAAAAGAAATAAAGAGATCATATTGAGCTTATGGAGGGTAATGACTTCACATATAAGAGTATGATGAACAAAAGTTGTTGAGAGTTCACAAAAATAGTTTTGGTCATCATTGCAATTAATAGGAAGTAATAAAGAAAGAGAGGTTCTCACATATAAATATACTATCTTGGACATTTTTTATGATTGTGAGCACTCATTAAATGACATGCTAAAAAGTTGATGTTGGACAAGGAAGACAACGCAATGGGTTATGTTTTCTTATATCCGAAATAAAGTATATTGTCATGGAACATCCAACATGTTGAGCTTGCCTTTCCCCCTCATGCTACCCAAATTCTTTGCACCAAGTAGAGATGCTACTTGTGCTTCCAAATGTCCTTAAACTCAGTTTTGCCATGAGAGTCCACCATATCTACCTATGGATTGAGTAAGATCCTTCAAGTAAGTTGTCATTGTTGCATGCAATAAAAATTGCTCTCTAAATATGTATGATTTATTAGTGTGGAGAAAACAAGATTTATACGATCTTGTGATATGGGAGAAATAAAAGTGATGGACTGCATAATAAAGGTCCATATCACAAGTGGCAATATAAAGTGACGTTCTTTTGCATTAAGATTTTGTGCATCCAACCATAGAAGCACACGCCAACCTCTGCTTCCTTATGCGAAGGGCCTATCTTTTATTTTTGTCTTATGCCTTATACAAGAGTCATGGTGATCTTCACCTTTCCTTTTTACACTTTATCCTTTGGCAAGCACAATGTGTCGGAAAGATCCTGATATATATATCCAATTGGATGTGGGTTTTCATAAAGCATTATTGTTGACATTACCCTTGGAGTAAAAGGTTGGGAGTCAAAACTATAAGCCCCTATCTTTCTTTGTGTCCGATTAAAACTTCATACCCATAAGTATTGCGTGAGTGTTAGCAATTGTGAAAGACTAAATGATAGTTGAGTATGTGGACTTGCTGAAAAGCTCTTATATTGACTCTTTCCGATGTTATGACAAATTGCAATTGCTTCAATGACTGAGATTATAGTTTGTTAGTTTTCAATGAAGTTTCTGATTCATACTTTACATTGTGAATAGATTGTTACTTTAAGCATAAGAAATCATATGACAATATATATATATATATATATATATATATATATATATATATATGTTGCTGTTTTCAGAATGATCATGATGCCCTCATGTCCGTATTTTATTTTATCGACACCTCTGTCTTTAAACATGTGGACATATTTTTCGATATCGGCTTCCGCTTGAGGACAAGCAAGGTCTAAGCTTGGGGGAGTTGATACGTCCATTTTGCATCATGCTTTTATATCGATATTTATTGCATTATGGGTTGTTATTACACTTTATGTCACAATACTTATGTCTTTTCTCTCTTATCTTACAAGGTTTACATGAAGAGGGAGAATGTCGGCAGCTGAAATTCTGGGCTGGAAAAGGAGAAAATATTAGAGACCTATTCTGCACAACTCCAAAAGTCCTGAAACTCCACAAAAGTCAGTTTTGGAATATATTAAAAATATTGGGCGAAGAAAGCACCAGAGGGGGGCCACACCCGGTCCACGAGGGTGTGGGGCGCGCCCTACCCCCCTGGGCACGCCCCCTGCCTTGTGGACCCCCTAGCAGGCCTCCGGTGCCCATCTTTTGCTATATGAAGTCTTTTTCCCTGAAAAAAATTAGAAGGATGCTTTCGGGATGAAGCACCGCCTTATCGAGGCGGAACCTGGGCAGAACCAATCTAGGGCTCCGGTGGAGCTGTTCTGCCGGGGAAACATCCCTCCGGGAGGGGGAAATCATCACCATCGTCATCATCATCGATACTCTCATCGGGAGGGGGTCAATCTCCATCAACATCTTCACCAGCTCCATCTCATCTTAAATGCTAGTTCATCTCTGGTATCCGATCTTTGTCTCAAAACCTCAGATTGGTACCTGTGGGTTGCTAGTAGTGTTGATTACTCCTTGTAGTTGATGCTAGTTGGTTTATTTGGTGGAAGATTATATGTTCAGATCCTTTATGCATATAATACCCCTCTGATTATGAACATGAATATGAGTTTTGAGTAGTTACGTTTGTTCCTGAGGACATGGGAGAAGTCTTGCTATAAGTAGTCCTGTGAATTTGGTATTCGTTCGATATTTTGATGAGATGTATGTTGTCTTTCATCTAGTGGTGTTATGTGAACGTCGGCTACATGACACTTCACCATTGTTTGGGCCTAAGGGAAGGCAGTAATAAGTAGATGATGGGTTGCTAGAGTGACAGAAGCTTAAACCCTAGTTTATGCGTTGCTTCGTATGGGGCTGATTTGGATCCATATGTTTCATGCTATGGTTAGGTTTACCTTAATTCTTCTTTCATAGTTGCGGATGCTTGCGAGAGGGGTTAATCATAAGTGGGATGCTTGTCCAAGGAAAGGCAGTACCCAAGCACCGGTCCACCCACATATCAAATTATCAAAGTAACGAACCCGAACCATATGAGCGTGATGAAAACTAGCTTAACGATAATTCCCATGTGTCCTCGGGAGCATTTTCCTTTATATAAGAGTTTGTCAAGGCTTGTCCTTTGCTACAAAAAGGATTGGGCCATCTTGCTGCACCTTGTTTACTTTTGTTACTTGCTACCCGTTACGAATCACTGATAACCCACAAGTATAGGGGATCACAACAGCTTTCCGAGGGTAGAGTATTCAACCCAAATTTATTGATTCGACACAAGGGGAGCCAAAGAATATTGTTGAGTATTAGCAGTTGAGTTGTCAATTCAACCACACCTGGATAACTTAGTATCTGCAGCAAAGTGTTTAGTAGCAAAAGTGGTATGATAATAATAGTAACGGTAGCAAAAGTAAAGATAAATGTTTTGGGTTTTTGTAGTAATTGTAACAGTAGCAACGGAAAAGTAAACAAGCGAAGAACAATATATGAAAAGCTCGTAGGCAATGGATCAGTGATGGATAATTATGCCGGATGCGATTCCTCATCCAATAGTTATAACATAGGGTGATATAGAACTAGCTCCAGTTCATCAATGTAATGTAGGCATGTATTCCGTAAATAGTCATACGTGCTTATGGAAAATAACTTGTATGACATCTTTTGTCCTACCCTCCCGTTGAAGCGGGGTCGTCCTAGCGGAAACTAAGGGATATTAAGGCCTCCTTTTAATAGAGAACCGGACCAAAGCATTAACACATAGTGAATACATGAACTCCTCAAACTACGGTCATCACCGAGAAGTATCCCGATTATTGTCACTTGAGGTTGTCGGATCATAACACATAATAGGTGACTATAGACTTGCAAGATAGGATCAAGAACACACATATATTCATGAAAACATAATAGGTTCAGATCTGAAATCATGGCACTTTCGGGCCCTAGTGACAAGCATTAAGCATAGCAAAGTCATAGCAACATCAATCTCAGAACATAGTGGATACTAGGGATCAAACCCTAACAAAACTAACTTGATTACATGGTAAATGTCATCTAACCCATCACCGTCCATCAAGCCTACGATGGAATTACTCATGCACGAATGTGAGCATCATGGAATTGCTGATGGAGGATGGTTGATGATGACGACGGCGACGAATCCCCCTCTCCAGAGCCCTGAACGGACTCCAGATCAGCCCTCCCGAGAGAGATTAGGGCTTGGCGGCGGCTCCGTGTCATGAAACGTGATGAAACTTTTTCTCTGGTTTTTTTCTCTCCTCGAGACGGAATATATGGAGTTGGAGTTGAGGTCGGAGGAGGTCCAGGGGGCCCACGAGATAGGGGGGCGCGCCCTAGGGGGGGCGCGCCCCCCTGTCTCGTGGACAGGCCCTGGGCCCCCTGATGTATTTCTTTCGCCCAATAATTCTTATAAATTCCAAAAAGTGCCTCCGTTGATTTCCAGGACATTCCGAGAACTTCTCTTTTCTACACATAAAACAACATCATGGTAGTTCTGATGTATACAGCGTCGATCCGGGTTAGTTTCATTCAAATCATGCAAGTTAGAGTCCAAAACAAGGGCAAAAGTGTTTGGAAAAGTAGATACGTTGGAGACGATCAACTCCCCAAGCTTAAACCTTTGCTTGTCCTCAAGCAATTCAGTTGATAAACTGAAAGTGATAAAGAAAAACTTTTACAAACTCTATTTGCTCTTGTTGTTGTAAACATAAAAAGCCAGCATTCAAGTTTCAGCAAGTATTATGAACTAACCATACTAACAATAACACGTAGGTCTCACAATTACTCGTATCAATAACATAATCAGCAAGCGAGCCATAATAATAAAACTCGGATGACAACACTTTCTCAAAATAATCATAACATGATATAACAAAATGGTATCTCTCTAGCCCTTTCTGAGACCGCAAAACATAAATGTAGAGCACCTTTAAAGATCAAGGACTGACTAAACATTGTAATTCATGGTAAAAGAGATCCAGTCAAGTCATACCCAATATAAACCAATAGTTATGAATGCAAATGATAGTGTGCTCTCCAGCGGGTGCTTTTTAATAAGAAGGGTGATGACTCAACATAAAAGTAAATAGATAGGCCCTTCGCAGAGGGAAGCAAGGATTTGTAGAGGTGCCAGGGCTCGGTTTTAAAATAGAGATTGAATAACATTTTGAGCGGCATACTTTCACTGTCAACGCAACAACTATGAGATGGCTGTATCTTCCATACTACATGCATTATAGGCGGTTCCCAAATGTAATGGTAAAGGTTTATGCTCCCCTCCTCCACAAGTATCAATCCATGGTTTGCTCGAAACAACGAAAGTGCCTCCAACATTCAACGGGTCCTAGGGGAGTTTTGTTTAATTATTTTGATTTGCTTTGATCTTTTCGGATCATGGGACTGGGCATCCTGCCTGCCCTTTCTCGTGAATGAGGAGCGGAGTCCACTCCTCTTGAGAATAACCCACCTAGCATGGAAGATATAGGCATCCCTAGTTGTACATGAGCTGCTCGAGCATACAAAACAGAATTTCATTTGAAGGTTTGGAGTTTGGCACATACAAATTTACTTGGAACGACAGGTAGATACCGCATATAGGAAGGTACAGTGGACTCATATGGAACAACTTTGGGGTTTAAGGAGTTTGGATGCACAAGCAGTATTCCCGCTTAGTAATGCAGTGAAGGCTAGCAAAAGACTGGGAAGCGACAAACTGAGAGAGCGACAACAGTCATAAACACGCATTAAAATTAATTCACACCGAGTATAAGCATGAGTAGGATATAATCTACCATGAACATAAATATCGTGAAGGCTATGTTGATTTGATTCAACTACATGTGTGAACATGTGCCAAGTCGAGTCACTCAATTCATTCAAAGGAGGATACCATCCCATCATATCATATCATAATCATTCTAATAGCATGTTGGCACGCAAGGTAAACCATTATAACTCAAAGCTAATCAAGCATGGCACAAGTAACTATAATCTCTAAATGTCATTGCAAATATGTTTATTTCATAATAGCTGACTCAGGAACGATGAATCATCATATTTACAAAAAAAAGAGAGGTCGAGTTCATACCAGCTTTTCTCATCCCAATAAGTTCATCATATATCGTCATTATTGCCTTTCACTCGCATTTAATCGAACGATGTGTATAATAATAAGAGTGCACATGCATTGGACTAAGTTGGAATCTGCATGCATTCAACTCAAGAGAGAAGACAGGGTGATATGGGCTCTAAGTTAAATAAACATTCATGCATATAAGAGCCACTAAGCATTTTCAATATGGTCTTCTCGACCCCCAAAAGAAAGAAAAGAAAATAAAACTATTTACACAGGATAGCTCCCAACAAGTAAGAAGAAGAACTAGAAATCTTTTTGGGTTTTCATTTTAATTCTACTACAAGCATGGAAATTAAACTAACTATTTTTTTGGTTTTTCTTAAGGTTTATCAAACACACAAGAAGAAAACTAGAAAAAGAAATTTAAACTAACATGGATAATACAATCAAAGAGTATGAGCACGACGACTAGTGTGTGAACATGAATGTAAAGTCGGTGAGAAATACGTACTCCCCCAAGCTTAGGCTTTTGGCCTAAGTTGGTCTAGTACCAAGGACCGTTGCTACTCTCCCCGGTGTAATGGGAGGTGTAATCAGGATACCACTGGCTGGTCATCTCCGGATCCCACTGGACAGATGATGCACGATAAGGGTCCAGTTCAAGTTCCGGCTCAGGTTCAGGTTCGAGTAAAAGCTTGAGCTCGATGATTGTTCACCGCTTCCGGTGTGACAAGAAAATTATCTGCAGTCAAATCAAACAATAGAGGCGCAGGCAAAATAATAGTCTCATTGTATTTCTTATTAAATCTAAGGTTATACAATAGCATCTTCTCTTTGTTGTCAACAATAAACTTGTGCGCTACCATGCTCTTGTAATCTAAAATGTGAGGAGGTAATTTTGTCTCCTCCTCCTCATAGTGCCTAATGGGTATCTGAAAATGTTCAGCGAGACGCAGCAGCATAGATACCCCCAAATATGGGGCCTTTTATGCGATTCAGGGCTAACCGTTTGCTTAGCAGCGGCACCCATACTAAAAGTGTTATCTCCTAGCAAAGCATGTTGAAGAATAATAATATCTGGAACGCTCAAAGTTCCACTATTTCCACGACCCATCAAGCATCTACTAGCAAATATGGCGAAGTAGCGTAAAACAGGAAAGTGTATGCTAGAGACTTTTGCCTCAGAGCCCTTCTTTGGCTCTTACACAACAATAGCTTTAACGAAGCCTTCCACATCTTCACGATGGGGTTCCTCTAATTCTCCCTCATAAGGTATCCTACATACCACGCAAAAATGACGTAAGACATTTCTTTAAATTCATCATATAAATGAAATGATACTGCAGGCGGTGACTTCTTAGGATAATAATAAAATTTTTGCACGAAAGTATTAGTGAGCAAGAGATACTGATCGATTCGGTCGTTGATGAAACCGGTGAGGCCCGCAGTCTCGATTGAAACATAAAAATCTTCATGAATTCCGGCTTCTTTCAAGAAATCTTCACATGGCCATTCACACGACCGTACTTCCGCTAAGCGAGGAAGATTATACTTGGATTTTTCCTTCTCTTTGTCTTGTTTTTCCTTAGATCTTTGGCTAGAAGAACCTTTAAAGAGCCTCCTTAACATTTTCTGAAAAAATCTGAAATTTTAGTTACTTAAAAAAAGTGCATAAAACTAAACAAGATTGATAGCAACTACTCCTACAAGTGCCTAGAGCCTATATCATGCATTGGAATTATTTGGGACCTCAAAAATTTAACATGCAAGCTCAAGAACATGGTCACCTATGCAGCAAAAATTTGCAATGAATAAAGCACTAGAACAAAAACTATTTGGACCAATGGAGGAGTCACATACCAAGCAACAATCTCCCAAAGCAGTTTTGTGAATGGAGCTTTGAGCTAAGATATCGAAAATCGCAGCAAGAAGAGCTAGAACTCGTGCTTGAGCTGGATGGGGATTTTTTTGGGTAGAAGATGAAGTGTGTGGGTGCTGGCATAAGTGGAGGGGGACCACCAGGGGCCCATGAGACAGGGGGTGCGCCCTACAGGGGGGCGCCCTCCTCTATCGTGGCCTGGTGCTTGCCCCTTCTGCAGTGTTTTCAGTGCCTAAAATCCTCAAATATTCTAGAAAAAATCATACTAGATTTGCAGGGCATTTGGAGCACTTTTATTTTCGGGCTATATTTAATGCACGGATAATTCAGAAAACAGACGAATAATACTATTTTTGCTTTATTTAATCTAAATAACAGAAAGTAAAAAGAGGGTACAGACGGTTGTGCCTTCTAGTTTCGTCCATCTCGTGATCATCAAAATGAACCCACTAACAAGGTTGATCAAGTCTTGTTAACGAACTCATTCCGAATAACACGGAATCGGAGAAATTTCGAATAACACTAAGTTACCTCAACGGGGATATGAAAATCCCCAACAATAAGAATATCATACTTTTTCTTGACAGTAGGGAGAGGAAATTCAAAACCTCCAAAAATGATAGTTTTTTTTTTGACTATATACTGCAAGGCAACAGCCTCACAGCCCTTTATTAAAACAAATATAGGTTCTGTACAAAATTAGAAAGGAAAATAAGAGGGAAAAAAGGCTACTTACAGGAGGCTAGTGTAAAGAATCTATCCAAACAGTTAGTCTATCTCTATATTTACACTTGATCCTATGAGCTAAGAGGGTAATATCATGAATAAAATTCCTCCTCCAAGCTCTGAAAGTGGGCAGCTCATTTCTGAAGATCCTTCCATTCCTTTGGGTCCAAATATTCCAGGTGGCCGTAAATACTACCTCGGTGAAAAGCGGTTGACCAAAATCCTCCCTGGCCTCACAAGCCATTTCAAAAGTGGTGCAGTTAGGTTGAACCTTCCATGAAATGCCCAAATAATTCCGGACATCGTTGGCTAAAGTTGCAAGCAAAAATAGATGAGCCCTATCTTCATGCAAACCTGAAAAGCAAATGGCACAAGTATCATCTTGGATGGTCCAATGGCGTCTGCATCATATCCCTGGTGTTCAGACGATCCATCAAAAGAAGCCATCCAAACACCTTGAGCTTGAGGGTGCAAGCACATTTCGAGATCCACCGAAAAAGAGGGTCAGCCACGACTTCAGAAAGCAGGACAAATAGTAAATCCTGGATTGATAGTCCCCAGATTTAGAAGGCCATTTCCAAACGTCACTAATTCCCTCACGTAAGATTATGAGAGGCATTAAAGCCTGAAGTTGATTGAATTCCTCAAAAGCTTCAACCGATAAAGGCAGGTGAAAATTGTCGGTTGGGACAGCAGCTCCATCACATTTTTAATGGTAAGTGTATCATCAATGACAAAAGAATGAAGCCGCTGGAAACGCTGTTGCATGAAGACCACCTCGTTATTAAGTTGCCACCGATCCAGCCAGAAAACCACCGAGTCTCCTGAGGCGAACATGAGGGATGGCCAACTTACAAAATTTGCCATAGAGTTTCATCACATCACGCCACCAAAAGGAACCACAACTTTATGCGTTACTTGGGGAGGAGCAACAAGATAATATGTGTCCCGGATAAGTGAAACCTGTGGTACATCCAACTTATTATAAAATTTGAAGAGGTGCTTGATCAACAAGGCTTCATTTTGTTTACCAAGGTCCAAAACCCCAAGGCCTCCTCGGCTCTTAGGCCGACAAACTAACTCCCAAGCTGCTAAAGATTGTCTTGGCGTGTCGAGTTGCCTCGCCACGCACATTGCCGCATGATATGTTCTATCTATCTGTTTCAAAATTCCTTGAGGTAATGAAAGGAACACAAGAAGTATATTGACATGGAACATAAAACCGATTTCAAGAGTTGCAGCCGGCTACCACCGATTCAACAGGCAGGATGAGGCAGATAATCTTCTCTCAATGCGGTCCACTAAAGGTAGCAGGTCATAAATTGTGGGTCGAGTGGTACCCATTGGCAATCCCAGGTAAGTAAACGGCATAGAGCCAACATCACATCCAAGCGAGCCGCCATCGTTGACCCTCTTCATCAGCCATATTCAGTGGAATCAAAGATGACTTATTAAAATTAACCCTCAAACCTGTTGACTTAGCAAAGGTCTCAAGCATCTCCTTGAAAGCAAAGAGTTGGTCATCCACCGCAGGAAGGACAATTAAGGTGTCGTCCGCATATTGAACAATCGGGTAATCCCGTGAAGAGGTAGGTATGGGCAGTGTGAGAATGTTCCTTACACACATCTCATTGACCACGGACTGCAATAAGTCCACCGCAATCACAAATAACAAAGGAGATAAAGGGTCTCTCTATCGCACACCCGAACGGCAAACAAAGTGATGACCAGGCACCCCATTTAAGAGGATCGAAGAGGAGCCAGAGGACAAGATCTTTGTCAATCCAACCTGTCCAAATGATCATCAAAACCCTTGCATTTCGTAATCCTGAGAATCAGATCATGTTCGATGGTATCAAACGCCTTCGTGAAGTCCAGTTTAAGAAGGATTATAGGTCTTTTGGATGCCTTACACCGGTGTATATATTCAAAACACCATGCAAGGCAATCTTGAATGGATCTACAATCAAGAAACCCATATTGATTGCGATGAATACATTTGAGAATTACACTTTGCAACCGATTTGCCAAGAGTTTAGTTAAAAACTTGAGGCAAGTGTTTGTCAATGATATGGGTCTAAAATCACCAATATACTGGGCTCAACTTTTTTGGAATGAGTGTAATGAGAGATGTATTCAGACACTCCAGGTTGCACTTTCCATCATAAAACTCTCTGACCAAATTCATAAAATCTGTCCTCAATATATTCCAGCAAGCCTTGAGGAAAAGACCTGTAAACCCATCGGGGCCGAAGCACGGTCGAAGGCATATTCTTAATCACCGTATCTACCTCACAATCCGTGAAAGGTAAGGATAAGCTCTCCAGCCCATCAATACGGTCAATTAAAGTGTCAAGGTCGAAACCCATGTGTATACCTTTTGCTTGGCCCATTCTACGATTGAAATCCGACCAAAACATCCCAGCTAATCGTTGATGATCGTAAACCACTTCCCTCCTCAGATTTGATCGAAGAAATAGTGTTTATCCTATATCTTTCGGTTGCCATTGCATGGAAGAACTTTGAATTCTCCTCACCAACTTTAATATTTCTGATCGTGCAACGTTGCTTCCAATAAATGAACTGCCAATGAAGTATATCTTCAAGATGTAATTTGACAATCTTCCGAAAGTTGAACTCCGGCCAACTCAAGGGCCTAAATTCCTCAATATTATCCAAAAAAACAATTACTTTGTTGCAATCAGGAATGAGCGCCTTAACTGTGGATAGGTTAAGATGCCATTTCTTAAGAGCATAACGAAGAGATTTGAACTTAGCGGAGATGATTAAGGCGTATGAGGATTTATCCACGTATGCGATTCCAAACCTCGAAACACAATCCATAAAGCCGTGCAAATCAACCCAATAGTTTTCAAATCGAAAAATCTTTGCCTTGGGTATAGCAAAGTGGCAATTGAAACCACACACGGAACGTGGTCGAGGCAAAGGCGAGCAAGCGGAATGACCATTGTGTTGGGATGATCATGAGTCCAAGCAATGTATGTAAAAACCAATCAATTTGTTCGAGGAGGAGTGTGGATTGCATATTAGACCATGTGTACCGACGACCCTTGATTGGAAGTTCAACAAGACCCAAATGGCCAATTATTTCATTAAACAAAAGATATCATTCACATCACCACCGGCTGGTTACGATTCTCAATGGAACGCATAAAGTTAAATTCACCTAAGAGCAACCAATTGTCTTCAAGCTGAATATCCAAATTATATAACCATTGCACAAAATCATCACGCGCAGGTCCCTGACACGGACCATATATGGAGACAAGAAACCAATACTCAGATGTATGTTTAGATTGAAACTTCACAATAATGCCATATGATTTAGCCTCAATTAAGGTGCCTATGAAAAGAGATGAATTCCATATGACCACCATACCAGCAGATGCACCAACCGATGGTACATAAACAAAGGTATCAAAGCGCCGAGGACAAAATTTTCTAATGAACCGATGATCAATATGCATGCATTTGGTTTCTTGAAGGCAAATAACAGAGCATCCACTTTCATTGATCTTTTGTCTAACCGCCAGTCGACGCCGCTTCGTAATTCAGACCCCTAACATTCCAACAGAGGACTTTCCAATCTCTAAACGAGGTTTGATTCATTCTGCACCAAAAGAGGGTAAAGCAAAAGTAAGCCACACAATGGCCTACATCCCGGAAGGACGATTGCAAACTGCAAAGTTCCAAACATATAAAAACATTAAAAAGGCGATTATGGTACGCCATGGACCTAAACCCTGGATGGTTAAACTAATCATCGGAACTTGCTTTGTTGTTGGAGCGGAGGGATCAGCTACAAGCTTATCCGAAGAAATTTTCTCCGGCAATACGTAAGACGAGCACCAATTCGCTGGAGATCAACTATCGACGTCAGAGGAGGCACTGCAGTATCATCGTCGGTCTTGGGAGGTGCAGTTTTGCGCTTCTTCCCCGTGTGTGGCTTCCTAGGAGATGACCCAATAGTTACCTGACGATAACCATCTTGCATTGCACTTAGGCGAGCACTGCGCCTGACCTCAGATTCCACAATGACTTTAGAGGCTTTGGGCTTTCTTCCCGCTTCAGAGTGACTTTAGGAACAGCAAGAAACTCAAATGCTTCAAAGAACAGGTTCATCAATATCATCAAAACAAAGAGCTCGAAGCTACATGGGCCTTTTAATCGATGGCAGACAGCGTCACAGGAGCCGAGCCATGTGCAGCGGGAGCTGCAATTTTGGAGCCGAACGGAATCGTCCAAGACTGATTGTTCAACAGAGCACCGAGATGAGACCTAAAGAAAACCTTTGGAATGTCAGAGATCCCAAAAAGCGGCAATACTTTCTCAAACGAGCGCTTCCATTGCATCACCGGGGGTAGGGCAGGCCCAAAAACAGTTAACACTCGTCCGATCATTAAAGGATGCTGTTGAGGTCCCAATGGCTGTTGGAGCACGGCAACTTCATCAGCATCGATGCCATTGTTTACTGAATCATCAGATAACTGAATCACAATTGACTCTTGAGACTGAATTTCCTCAAAATTAACCTGCTGCTCCACCTCCTGAACTTGTGGAGGGACCTCCTGTGGCTGTTCATTGGGTGCAGGCACATCATTCCAACCCAGCTCCGGGAACTCAGGTAAAACCCAATTGTGATTATTGAAAAGCATGTTGCCAGGGAGGGGGAGGATTACCATTGAGGGGCATTGGGTCCTCATCGTGAGGTAGGATATCAAGAAAGTCGCCAGATAGGATATAAACCGGAGCGGACCAAGAAATCCGAGTCCCACCAAAGTCAGAAAATTCTCTCACATGTCACCGATCCGGGGACCATAGAAGGTGCAGGAAAAGACGCATAAACCAAGGAGCGGACCTTCATTGGATCATCCTGGTGCCAATGGTGGAATCGCCAAAAGTACTAATAACATCTGCCAGGTATTGAGAGCGCCTATAATCCAAAGGGACTCCTAGCAGCATTAACCATCCCCTTCGAAAACCTTGCACAACTCTGTAGTTAATACCCTCGTCATGCGGAATAAACCTGACAAATCTATCATTGCCCAAATCGAAAGGAGGGTGATCTACTAAAGCTTGACGGGCCAGAGCACTGCGAAGTTGAAACAAACCAACCCCTTGGATCCATGGTTGGGCATCTAACACGGCTCTCTGCAGAGTATTGACGACAAAATCACTGACCAGGTTCCTGTAGATGGCGACTTCTTCAGGCAGAGGAGCAGGTTCGACAATGGCCACAGCGTACGCCTCATGCTGTCGATCCGGAGCCACCGCCGGCGCAAAGAAGGTGCGAGGCAATCGTAGCTCCCCTCCATCGATGATATCGAATCCATGCGGGAGGAAGTCCATCGGGTCCAACGGAAAGTTGGCCATTGCTGGAGTATCTGAGGGATGAACCAGGACCTGAGGCGAGGGTGGAGGTGAGGAAGGCGGCAGCGGTGTTACGGGCGGTGGCTCAACTGGCAATGGTGGGGGTGTGACGTCGGGCTTGATGGGATCGGGCATAGACCCCTCCGGCTAGCTATGGGAGAAAACGAGGAGTCTCGCTCGAAAAGACGCGCTGACCGGTTAGATACGGGGGATTTGGACCGCGGGACCCACCTGTAAGAGGGAGATAGGCTAGAATCGGAACAGCCCTTTGCCCTGTGTCCCAACCGAAAGCATCTACGGCACCTAACCCTGCTGGTGCCGCAGCGTTGGATATATGCTTCATTGATAAGCAATTTTGACATTTCCAAACTTTGAAAACCATGTCATCCACAAGGTCATTAAATCCATCACAATCAACAGGTGATTCCAATGTCTTAGGATTAAAAAGATCCTCAATTCCAAAAACAGATGAAGATGCCGGTTCGAAGCAACTTGGGCCAAGCAGACCGGGCCGGAGAAACCACCGGGCAGGGAAAGTTGGGCCGCCACCGGACTCGCCTGCTCCAACCCATGCACATGCAGATTCACGTCCAAGAAGTTGGCTTAATCCCGGATATTCCGGCCAAGGAAGTAAGCGTGGACGTTGACTGTTCGAAAATAATTGGTGGATTCTGCCACCGTCCATCGGAGTTCGATGCCGGCGGCGGAGGAGCGATGACTCTTTCACGGGCAGCACCATGTACCCGACATCTGAAACCGCCTCAACAAGACACAGCGAAGCAGGAAAAGAGTATCCCTTGCAAACATCATACTTTGTTGGAACGTGGAAAAGAAATCCTCTTGAAGGTCCGGAGGTCGAGCGTAAGGCAGATTTGGAAGGAGGTTTATGCATAGCAAGTAAACCCAAAGCAGCACGCTTTTTAGAAGGGCTAATGATAATCCATTCGCATCACACTCTTTCTTCCAAAGAACAAACTCACGTTTCCAATTAGGGCCGCCATTACCCCATAGGTGAAAGTAGCATTTGAATTGCGGACACACAAAGGATCGCAAGTGAAGAATAAGCATACCAACACGTTTGCATGATACCGTAAATGAGAATACCTTATCCGCAATGAATTGCACAGATAGATCAATTGCAGATCCTCCAATTGCACATTCCAAAGCCGCAGCCGCCGAGTCCTCATCAAGACGAAATCGATGTCTACTGAAAGACACAACCATTATAAAATGGCTCGTGTCATCCGAGGGATGAATTGTTTTCCCACAAGATCTGAAAACCTCCTCCGCAAAAGCCACACCTTTAGAGAAATCCAGATCCAAAGTCGCTCCACCATGCGGACCCATGTGAGATGGGTATAGGGTGGTAGATCAGAGAACGTCGAAGAAGATGGATGGAGAGGGAACCAGATTTACTGGCTGAGGAGGAAGATCGCCGGAGAGCCTAAGGCGCCGGTGGGAGGCGAGGTGGGAGCCATCTCCCTTCTTATCCAAAAATGATAGTTGGAACTTTTCCAATTGAATTGATGCTATGAACTTGAGATTGTTTCCTCGGAAAATGTACCGTATGCTCATTACCATTAACATGAAAAGTGACATTGCCTTTGTTGAAATCAATAACAGCCCCTGCGGTATTAAGAAAAGGTCTACATAGGATAATAGACATACTATCGTCCTCGGGAATATCAAGAATAAAAAAGTCCGTTAAAATAGTGACATTTGCAACCACAACAGGCACATCCTCACAAATACCGACAGGTATAGCAGTTAATTTATCAGCCATTTGCAAAGATATTTCAGTAGGTGTCAACTTATTCAATTCAAGTCTACGATATAAAGAGAGGCATAACACTAACACCGCTCAAGATCACATAAAGCAGTTCTAACATAATATCTTTTAATAGAGCATGGTATAGTTGGTACACCCGGATCTCCAAGTTTCTTTTGTACTCCACACTTAAAAATGTAAATAGCAAGCATGGTGGAAATTTCAGCTTCCGGTATCTTTCATTTATTTGTGATGATATCCTTCATATACTTAGCATAAGGATTTACTTTAAGCATATCGATTAAGCGCATACGTAAGAAAATAGGTCTAATCATTTCAGCAAAGCGCTCAAAATCCTCATCATCCTTTGACTTGGATGGTTTAGGGGAAAGGGCATGGGTTTACGAACCCATGGTTCTCTTTCTTTACCGTGCTTCCTAGCAACAAAATCTCTCTTATCATAACGTTGATTCTTTGATTGTGGGTTATCAAGATCAATAGCAGGTTCAATCTCTACATGATTATCTTTGCTAGGTTGTGCATCAACATGAACATTATTATTAACATTATCACTAGGTTCATGTTCATCACCTGATTGAGTTTCAGCATCAGAGATAGAAATATTATTGGGATTCTCAGGTGTGTCTACAATAGGTTCACTAGAAGCATGCAAAGTTATCGTTTTTATTTTTCTTCTTTTTAGAAGAACTAGGTGCCTCTAAATAATTTCTCTGAGAATCTTGTTCGATTCTCTTAGGGTGGCCTTCAGGATACAAAGGTTCCTGAGTCATTCTTGTGACGCCCGGATAATCACGCTACAGTAATCCCACGCTAATCATGCCACGTCACCTCGGTTACTGTGCCAAATCTCTCGTTGATTCAAACCCGGTTCAACTTCATATTGAAAACATAGGCATAGAAATAAAAGTTTTTCAAAAATTTAAAACAAAAAGTGTGGAAGAGAAAACCCCTTGGCCCAAACCCCTGGCACAGCCCAACTTCCCCCACAGGCGGCCCATCGGCCCGCCCGGCCACATACCCCACAGGCAAACCCTAGCCGCCGCACTTCCCCACGTGCTCCCCACCCCTCTCCCTGATCTGGATCGGCGGAGACTCCACCGAGACCTCCGTCGCCCCCCAAGCACGAGCTCCCGCCGCCGCGGGTCGATCCCGACCCCCACCGCCTCCCCCACGCCGGCGAACGTGCCCCCAACCGCCGCCTCGCCGGTCGGCACCGCCCTCCACCGAGCCCGCTCGCGTAGACCCCACCAGCTCGGTGAGCTCGCCGACCCCCGGTTCCTCTCTTCCCCCTCCCGTCGGCAGCCTCCAAGCCACCATGACCCACCGCCTTCCCCTCGCCCCCTCTCTCTCCTCTCCCGTCTGTGTCGTAGCCCGTCGCCCGGCTTGACCGCCAGCCTCGCCCGAACCCCCGTTCCTCTCTTCTTCCCTCCGTCGGCGCCTCGGCCGCCGGACGCCACCCTCGCCGGCGCCCTCCCCCACACGGCCGAAACCCGGCCCCTTGCGCCCAGGGCCTCCCGTCGCCGGCTCCACGCCCCCTCGCTCGGCCCAGACCAGCACTTCCCCCCCCGTCGGGGCAAACCCCCACCACCGTCGCCTCGCCCGGCGCCTTCGCCAGCCGGTCGCCCGTGGCTCTGACCCCGACGCCGTCTTAACCTCGGCGCCCGACCCCGATAGCCTCGGGTTGAACCATACCTGCCCGCCATGGCCCGCTTGCAGGTGCCCCTCGGGGCCCAATGACATGGGGCCCCACCCCCAAAAGGAACGGTTTTATTAAAACAGAAATAAAAATAGAATGAAAGTAAATTAAAACTAATTAACTAATTAATTAATTAATTAATTAATTAATCTAATTAATTCGATTAATTAACCTAATCATTAATTAACTTAATTAACTAATGTTAATTAACCTTGATTAGGATAATTAGTTATTAGAGAATGACATGCGGGACCCACATCGGGGTTGACTAAGTCAACCCTGTTGATCGATGATGTCGACTTGACATCATGCTGATGTCATAAATGCATTTTCGAAATTAATTAAATAATTAATTAAATTTCCGAAATTATTAAAATCTTTTAAAATCATATCTTTTAATCCGTATCTCGATTAAAATATTTCAACATGAAAGTTGCTCGAGAACAACGAGACGAATCCGGATCACGCAGTTGCTCGTCTGCCACACACCCCTAACCTATAGAACCTGCAACTTTTCCCTCCGGCTCCTCTTGAAAACCCAAAACACCGGGATACTTTCCGGATGTTTCCCCATAACCAAGATACCCCCCCTCATACCACGTTAGGGCACGCCTAGCTTCGCTTCTTGGCTTGTCTTGCATCGATATGCATCTGTTTACTTGGTATTAATTGTTTCTTCCCCCTCTTCTCTCCGGTAGACTACGAGACCGGCTTTCTTGCTGCCAGTTCGACTACGGTGTTGACGACCCCTCTCTCTCTTGCCGGTCAACCAGGCAAGCCCCCCCCCTTTTGATCATCCCGATATCGCCCATTCCATTCTCTCATGCTTGCACTAGATTTTTGCTACTGTTATTGTTGCTCCTATTCTGTTGCATAGCCTGTTTATTGTAACCGCTATTGTTACCTACCGCTTATCCTAAACTGCTTAGTATAGGTTGGTTAGAGACCCATCGGTGACCCCCACCTTGTCCTTGTTGCCCTGCTTCATCATTGAAGACCCGATCAACGGGATCGAAGACCAGGCCCGACACCGCACATCACTTCCCTTAGTTGCTCGACACTACTAGGTTACTATCGAAAGTACTGAGGGTGAAACCTCTACAAAGACTTCCGATATTAACCTGTAGTATAGCTATCCGGTTGTGGTCATCGAGGGTGATTTCCTCCTTAACCACTTCCGATACGACTGTCAGTGCAATCCCTCAAGTGTGGACCTCGAGGGTGAATCCTCTTATGTTCACCTTGATGACTACGTTGAGTGGAATTCACGGGGTGATTCCTCGGGTTTTCCCTTGATGTTTGGACACACGGTTACTTGGACTTTTACCATCGTTACTTGGAAAGACGGGTCGACCACGAGGGGTACCAGCGTGCTTAATTGCAGTGATGTGGAGACGGGTTGACACGGAGGGTGCCCGCGAGATAATTACGAGGCGTGGCGGGCATGCCTAGCCCTTGCCGCAAGTCCTCGAGACGGGCAACGGGGTCACATCTTTCGTGAGTCTCTGCTTGTTACCGCTGCTCCTAATCCACTATGATTTGGATATTTGATCCGAGGGGCCTCGCCCGATAGCACTAACCATCACGTGGGCATAGTATGGGCGTTAGGCGTCGTATACATCAGCCGAAGCTTAATAGACGCAACGTCGAGCGGGCGCTACCGGTTGGACTGGTAAGCTCACGCCTTTTCGTGAAGGTAGCTAGGTCTGCACCGTCACAGACGCAACGCGAACGTGCAGGAGTTCCCGGAGATGGCCCATGAACCACAGGGGGCATAGGTTTAGTCGGCGTCTTTGGCCTCTCTATTAAGCCTAGGTCGGGTTGCGGCGTATTGTTTGGCCGAGGCCGGGCATGACCACTGGAAAGTGTGTCCGCCGGAGTTAAGCGGCGTGGTGGGTAAGTTGGTGCACCCTGCAGGGAAGAAAACATCTATCGATAGCCTGTCCTCTGATAACGGACGCTTGGAGTTGTATCGATCGATACAACTAGAACTGGATACTTGAGATGAGACATGGATATGAGCAATGGATTGCGATGAGAATTGGATTGTGATGATAATCGGATAGTATGGCTCACGGGATGCCTTTCTCGCAGGGAGTCGAGAAAGGATCTCCGCCGAGGTTGATAATGATACTACTACTTTACTTTATGCTACTCTACTCCTTCCGGTTGCTGCAAGATGGTGGTTTCAAGAAGATGCTAGTCTTCGATAGGACTAGGCCTTCTCTCTATTCTGGCATTTCTGCAGCCCAGTCCACATATACAGCCTTCCTTTGATAATGTTGCATATGTAGTGTAGCTCCTGGCTTGCGAGTACTTTGGATGAGTACTCACGGTTGCCATGTTCCCCCTTTTTCCCCCTACCTCTACTCGATTGCTGCAACCAGACGATGGAGCCCAGGAGCCAGACGCCACCGCCTATGACGACTACTACTCCGGAGGCGCCTACTACTACGCAGCAGCCCACGGCGACGACCAGGAGTGACCTAGGAGGATCCCTGCAGGAGGCCTGCTCCTCTTCGATCTGTATCCCGGTTTGTGCTAGCCATCTTATGGCACCTTGTTTAACTTATGTCTGTACTCGGATATTGTTGCTTCCGCTGACTCGTCTATGATCGAAACGCACTTGTATTCGAGCCCTCGAGGCCCCTGGCTTGTATTATGATGCTTGTATGACTTATTTTATTTGTAGAGTTGTATTGTGATATCTTCCCGTGAGTCCTTGATCTTGATCGTACACATTTGCGTGCATGATTAGTGTACGATTGAATCGAGGGCGTCACAATTCTACCAGTTCTAGTGGCCACTCTAACAGCAAAGTCATTTTTATTATTTATTTCATCAAGCAAGTCATTTTGAGCTCTAAGTACTTGCTCAGCTTGAGTAGCAACCATAGAAGCATATGCTAACGCGGTGAAGTTCATCTTTAACTCTAGTCAGATTATCACCTACGCGTCCTATCTCGAAAGCATTATTCTTTAACTCTCTACCAACATAAGCATTAAAACTTTCTTGCCTAGCCATAAAGTCATCAAATTCATCTAAGCATGGGCTATGAAATTTAGTAGAGGGTATTGCAACTTTATCATATCTATAGAGAGAATTTACCTTTACTACCTGTGTCGGGTTATCAAGACAATGTAGTTCTTCAGGCGGTAAATTAAGACCATGTATTTCTTCAACAGGAGGTAAATTCTTAACGTCTTTAGCTTTAATACCTTTTTCTTTCATTGATTTCTTTGCCTCTTGCATATCTTCAGATCGAGAAATAAAACGCCTCTCTTCTTGAATTGGGTTTAGGAATAGGCTCAGGAGTTGGCTCAATTGATTCAGGAATTACTTCAGGAGCTGGCTCAGGAAGAGTCCAATTATTTTCATTAGTCAACATATTATTCAATAATATTTCAGCTTCGTCGACTGTTCTTTCCCTGAAAACACAACTAGCACAGCTATCCAAGTAGTCCTTGGAAGCATCGGTTAGTCCATTATTAAAGATATCAAGTATTTCATTTTTCTTAAGAGGATGATCAAGCAAAGCATTAAGTAACCGGAGAAGCCTCCCCAAGCTTGTGGGAGACTCTCTTCTTTGATTTGCACAAAATTATATATTTCCATAAGGCAGCTTGTTTCTTATGAGCAGGGAAATATTTAGTAGAGAAGTAATAAATCATATCCTAGGGACTACGCACACAACCAGGAGCAAGAGAATTATACCATGTCTTAGCATCATCCTTTAATGAGAACGGAAATATCTTAAGGATATATAAATAGCGAGACTTCTCATCATTAGTAAACAGGGTGGCTATATCATTCAACTTGGTAAGATGTGCCACAACAGTTTCAGATTCAAGGCCATAAAAGGATCGATTCAAGTAAAGTAATAATATCAGGATCAACAGAGAATTCATAATCCTTATCAAGAACATAGATAGGTGAAGTAGCAAGCAGGATCGGGTTTCATTCTAGCATTAAGAGACTGCTACTTCCATTTAGCTAATAATTTCTTAAGATCATTTCTATCATTGCAAGCAAGGATTTCCGAGCAGCTTTTTCATTCATAACATAACCCTTAGGAACAACAGTAAAACATAATCATTGGGGAACCTTCATCATCACTATCATCAATAATAGGTTCTTCAATATTTTCATTCCCCTAACTCTAGCAAGTTGTTCATCTAGAAATTCACCTAATGGCAAAAGTAGTATCACGCATGTAAGTAGTTTCATCATGCATAGCGTATGGCATCATCAATAACATGCGACATATCAGAATTCAAAGCAGTAGCAGGTTTAGGTGTAGCAAGCCTACTAATAACGGAAGGAGAATCTAGTGCAGTGCTAGATGGCAGTTCCTTACCTCCCCTCGTAGTTGAGGGCAAAATAGTAGTTCGGTCGTCTTTCAAGTTCTTCATAGTGATCAACAGATATAAATCCCAAGTGACTAAGAGAATAGAGCTATGCTCCCCGGCAACGGCGCCAGAAATTAGTCTTGATAACCCACAAGTATAGGGGATCACAACAGCTTTCGAGGGTAGAGTATTCAACCCAAACTTATTGATTCGACACAAGGGGAGCCAAAGAATATTCTTGAGTATTAGCAGTTGAGTTGTTAATTCAACCACACCTGGATAACTTAGTATCTGCAGCAAAGTGTTTAGTAGCAAAAGTGGTATGATAATAATAGTAACGGTAGCAAAAGTAAAGATAATTTTTTTGGGTTTTTGTAGTAGTTGTAACAGTAGCAAAGGAAAAGTAAACAAGCGAAGAACAATATATGAAAAGCTCGTAGGCAATGGATCAGTGATGGATAATTATGCCAGATGCGATTCCTCATGCAATAGTTATAACATAGGGTGATATAGAACTAGCTCCAGTTCATCAATGTAATGTAGGCATCTATTCCGTAAATAGTCATACGTGCTTATGGAAAAGAACTTGTATGACATCTTTTGTCCTACCCTCCCGTTGAAGCGGGGTCGTCCTAGCGGAAACTAAGGGATATTAAGGCCTCCTTTTAATAGAGAACCGGACTAAAGCATTAACACATAGTGAATACATGAACTCCTCAAACTACGGTCATCACCGAGAAGTATCCCGATTATTGTCACTTGGGGTTGTCGGATCATAACACATAATAGGTGACTATAGACTTGCAAGATAGGATCAAGAACACACATATATTCATGAAAACATAATAGGTTCAGATCTAAAATCATGGCACTCGGGCCCTAGTGACAAGCATTAAGCATAGCAAAGTCATAGCAACATCAATCTCAGAACATAGTGGATATGTGACGCCCCCGATTCAATCGTACACTAATCATGCACGCAAATGTGTACGATCAAGATCAGGGACTCACGGGAAGATATCGCAACACAACTCTAAAACATAAATAAGTCATACAAGCATGATAATACAAGCCAGCGGCCTCGAGGGCTCGAATACAAGTGCTCGATCATAGAAGAGTCAGCGGAAGCAACAATATCTGAGTATAGACATAAGTTAAACAAGTTTGCCTTAAGAAGGCTAGCACAAACTGGGATACAGATCGAAAGAGGCGCAGGCCTCCTGCCTGGGATCCTCCTAACTACTCCTGGTCGTCGTCAGCGGCCGGCACATAGTAGTAGACACCTCCGGGGTAGTAGGAGTCGTCATCGACGGTGGCGTATGGCTCCTGGGCTCCGACATCTGGTTGTGACAACCAGGTAGAAGAGAAGGGGGAAAAGGGGGAGAAAAGCAACCGTGAGTACTCATCCAAAGTACTCGCAAGCAAGGAGCTACACTACATATGCATGGGTATATGTGTAAAGGGCCATATCGGTGGACTGAATCGCAGAATGCCGTAATAAGAGGGGATAACTAATCCTGTCGAAGACTACGCTCGGGCAGCCTCCGTCTTGCAACATGTAGAAGAGAGTAGATTGAAGTCCTCCAAGTAGCATCGCATAGCATAATCCTACCCGCGATCCCTCCTCGTAACCACGATAGAGAGCGACCACCGGGTTGTATCCGCACTTGGAAGGGTGTGTTTTATTAAGTATCCGGTTCTAGTTGTCATAAGGTCAAGGTACAACTCCAAGTCGTCCTGTTACCGAAGATCACGGCTATTCGAATAGATTAACTTCCCTGCAGGCGTGCACCACATTACCCGACACGCTCGATCCCATTTGGCCGGACACACTTTTCTGGGTCATGCCCGGCCGCGGAAGATCAACACGTCGCAGCCCCACCTAGGCATAACAGAGAGGTCAGCACGCCGGTCTAAACCTAAGCGCACAGGGGTCTGGGCCCATCGCCCTTAGCACACCTGCATGTTGCGTGGGCGGCCGAAAGCAGACCTAGCCTAGTGGCGTTCCAGTCCAATCCGGCGCGCTCAGTCGCTGACGTCACGAAATGCTTCGGCTGATACCACGACGCCGGTTGCCCATATCTTGTCCCACGTGGCGGTTAGTGCGTATAAGGTCAACGACCCAACTCAGATCAAATACCAAGATCTAGTTAAGCGTGTTAAGTATTCGCGAACGCTGAACAGGGCCAGGCCCACCTCTCTCCTAGGCGGTCTCAACCTGCCCTGTCGCTCCGCCACAAAGATCCACTCGCGGGTACTCCTACGAGCCGACCCGTCTTTAATCACCACATGTATCATGTATAAGTATAAGTATATACCCGTGATCACCTCCCGAGTGATCACGGCTCGATAGTATAGCACAACATACGGACAAGAATGTAGGGCCACAGATGGAATACTAGCATCCTATACTAAGCATGTAGGATTGCAGGTAAAGGTAACAACAGTAGTAGCAAGGACAGACTATGCAACAGAATAGGATTAACGGAAAGCAGTAACATGCTACACTACTCTAATGCAAGCAGTATAGAGAAGAATAGGCGATATCTGGTGATCAAAGGGGGGGCTTGCCTGGTTGCTCTGGCAAGAGAGAGGGTTCGTCAACTCCGTAGTCGAACTGGGCAGCAGCAGCGTCGGTCTCGTAGTCTACCAGAGAGAAGAGGGAGAAGAAACAATGAATACCGTGCAAACAGATGCATATCGATGCATGACATGACAAGTAACTATGCTAGGGGTGCCCAATCACGGTAGTAGGTGATACCGACGAATGGGGAAAACATCCGGGAAAGTATTCCCGGTGTTTCGCGTTTTCGGACAGATGAACCGGAGGGGAAAGTTGCGAGTTCGATAGGTTTGGGATGTGTGGCGGTCGAACGAGCTGCGTATCCGGATTCGTCTCGACGTTCTGAGCAACTTTCATGTAGAAATTATTTTCATCCGAGCTACGGTTTATTTTCTATGGTTTTCTAAAGTCTTAATCATTTTCTGGAATTTATTTCATTAATTTAAATCAACATTATCCAGAATAGTATGGGATGACGTCAGCATGACGTATGTGTGATGTCAAGAATCAACAAAGGCGGTTGACCTGGTCAACCTGACAGGTGGGTCCCACCTGTTAGGGACTGTTTAGCTAATTACCAGTAGTTAATTAGGGTAACTAGTTATTAGGTTAATTAATCTTAATTAGTTAAACTGAACAGGATTAATTAAGTTAATTATTTATTTATTTTTATTATTAATTATTTATTTATTATATTTTTTAATTATTCTTTTTTAATAAGAAAAACGTTCTGGGGCACGGGCCCCGTTTGTCATAGGCCCATAGGGGCCTATCGGGTTCAAGGCAGGTGCGACGAAGGCCGAATGGGCGCCTCGCCAGCCAATAGGGGAACGGCGAGGCGTCGCCATCAGAACGGGCGGTCAGCTGGGAAGGAAAGGGGGCGACCATGGCGCGGCAGAGCCGGAGCGGGGGTTTGTGGGGGGCGCGGGCCGGTGAGGCCGCAACAGAGCGGGGGGAGGCGGCCACGGTGGGCGCGCACGGGGAGGAGGCCACGGCCCTATGGCGGAAGCGGAGTGTTGCAGGCGCGACCGGGCCTGGAGCAGAGGCAGGGGAGCCCAGTGTGGCGACGGCGCGCGAAGGATCACGACGAGGCGCAGGGCCGAGCGCGGTCGGCGCGCGGTGGATGACGCCGGTGACCAAGAACAAGGGGATAGTGGGGGGAGGCCAGAGCTATGGGTGGTGGGGAGGACATGCAGGAGCTCGTATCCGAGCTCAGGAAGGCACAGGGGGGTGGCAGAGCTCACAGCGATGCTTTAGGGACAGGCAGCGGGCTCGGGGTGGTCCGTCGAGGTAGATCGACGGCGAGGGCGAGATGGCAGCGACGACGTCGACGAGCGGGCGCCCAACGCTCCAGATCGGGGCAGGAGGGAGGAGCTGCGAGGAGGAGACCGGGGGTGGCGGTGCTCGGCGCCGGTGGGTGACGACCTCTAGGGAGCGGCGCCTCGGGTGTCGGGCGCGCGCTCCACTGAGCATGCGTGCGTGCGTGTGGTGACGCGGGTGAGGGGACGAGGGGAACGATGAGGGATCGAGTGAGTGGGTGGATCGGGTTAGGGTTAGGTGGGTGAGGCCATATAGGCCATGGGGTGGCCGGCTGGGCAGTTTGGCTGGGCCGCTTGGCCATCTAGGCCAAGGCCCAGCGGGGAGGTTGGCTTCTCCTTTTCCTTTTTGTTTGTTTGTTTTGTTTTATTTTACTTTTATTTATTTTATTTCTTTTCTATTTTAGCTTAGTTTCAATAAAATACAAAAGTGGCACCTAAAATAGTGTTACAATTTATGCCACTGCCACAAATAGTTTAGCACTGAAATAAAATAGTTCTGGAACTGTTTATTATTTTAAAAGCATTTGAATAACTGTTTTTCCACTATTTATTTATTATAGTGCATTTAACTACTTTATAACAGTGTGTCTTCTCCACCAATATTTATTATGAATTACTTGCTACATTTAGAACATTTTAGTTTTGACTTTTGAAAACTTTAATTGTTTGACTTGATTCTAAATTTGAATTTGAATCATTTTTGAACCATCGCGAGACTAACAACAGTAACCGAGGTGACTTGGCATCATGAGCATGGAATTACTGTAGCCTAAATATCCGGGCGTCACAGGATACTAGGGATCAAACCGTAACAAAACTAACTTGATTACATGGTAAATCTCATTCAACCCATCACCGTCCAGCAAGCCTACGATGGAATTACTCACGCACGGAGGTGAGCATCATGAAATTGGTGATGGAGGATGGTTGATGATGACAACGGCGATGAATCCCCCTCTCCGGAGCCCCGAACGGACTCCAGATCAGCCCTCCCGAGAGAGATTAGGGCTTGGCGGTGGCTCCGTGTGGTGAAACGCGATGAAACTTTCTCTTTGATTTTTTTCTCCTCGAGACGGAATATATGGAGTTGGAGTTGAGGTCGGAGGAGGTCCAGGGGTCCCACGAGATAGGGGGCGCGCCCTAGGGGCGCCCCTGCTCGTGACAGGCCCTGGGCCCCCTGATGTATTTCTTTCACCCAATAATTTTTGTAAATTCCAAAAAGTGCCTCCGCTGATTTCCAGGACATTCCGAGAACTTTTCTTTTCTACACATAAAACAACATCATGGTAGTTCTGCTGAAAACAGCGTCAGTCCGGGTTAGTTTCATTCAAATCATGCAAGTTAGAGTCCAAAACAAGGGCAAAAGTGTTTGGAAAAGTAGATACGTTGGAGACGTATCAATCACCTTATCACAAAACTATCTGTTACCTATAATTTCAGTGCTTGCAGAGAATACCTTGATGAAAACCGCTTATCATTTCCTTCTGCTCCTCGTTGGGTTCGACACTCTTACTTATCGAAAGGACTACGATAAATCCCCTATACTTGTGGGTCATCACCATGTTCATTGCAAAGTTCAAAAGGATGGCGAAAAAAATTAAATCTTTCAGCACAATCATCTAGCCTCTCTTGCCACATTCTCGTTTCCAAATATTTATGCTTCTTACAAATCTATCTTCCCTTTTTGGTGTGCATTTGCACTCCCAATTCACTTCCAAAAATTGACATGCTTATAAGAAGAAATTTGGTCTGACTTGTGCAATCATCATTAGCATTTTGGATATTTAAAGAATTCATACTAACAACATTGCAATCATGCTCATCATTCAAATATTTTGTTGCAAGCATTTCATTGACTTCTTCTTCTAACAATTGAACACAATTTTCTGAACCATCATTTTCAAGAAAGATATTATAAAGATGATCAATAATATGAAGCAACCTAAATTCCATTTTTATGTAGTTTTCTTTTATGAACCAAACTAGTGATAAAACAAGAAACTAAAAGATTCAATTGCAAGATCTAAAGATACACCTTCAAGCACTCACCTCCCCAGCAACGGCGCCAGAAAAGTGCTTGATGTCTACTATGCAACTTTATTCTTGTAGACTCGTGTTGGGCCTCGAAGCGCAGAGTTTTGTAGGACAGTAGCAATTTTTCCTCAAGTGGATGACCTAAGGTTTATCAATCCATGGGAGGTATAGGATGAAGATGGTCTCTCTCAAACGACATTGCAACCAAATACAAGAAATCTCTTGTGTCCCCAACACACCCAATACAATGGCAAATTGTATAGGTGCACTAGTTCGACAAAGAGATGGTGATAAAAGTGTAATATTGATGGTAGAAATATTTTTTTATAATATGAATAAATAAAAATAGCAAGGTAGCAAATAGTAATCGGGCACAAAAACGGTATTGCAATGCTTGAAAATGAGGCCTAGGGTCCGTACTTTCGCTAGTGCAATCTCTCAACAATGCTAACATAGTTGGATCATATGATTATCCCTCAAAGTGCAATAAAGAATCACTCCCGAGTTCCTATTAGTGGAGAACAAAAGATAGAAATTGTTTGTAGGGTACGAAACCACCTCAAAGCTATTCTTTCCGATCAATCTATCCTAGAGTTCGTACAAAAATAACACCATATGACACACATCAACCAACTCTAATGTCACCTAGATACTCCAATGTCACCACGAGTATCCGTGAGTTAATTCTATGATATGCATCAAACAACTTCATGATCATAATATTCAATCCGTACAAAGAACTACAAAGAGACCCCAAAGTTTCTATCGGATAAAGATAATAAAAATGTGCATCAATCCCTATGCATAGATCACCCCAATGTCACCTAGTGAATCCGCAAGTTGAGTGACGTAACATACACAAAGTGAATAAATATGATACCCCATTGTCACCTGAAGTATTCATACCGCAAGACATACATCATGTATTCTCATATCTAAATATTCAATCCGACAAGACAAAACTTCAAAGGGTAAAGATTCAATTCATCACAACAAGAGTATAGAGGGGAGAAACATCATATGATCCATCTATGTTAACAAAGCCCATGATATAGATCACGAGAGAGAGAGAGAGAGATTAAACACATAGCTACTGGTACAAACCCTCAGCCCCGAGGGTGGACGACTCCCTCCTCATCGTGGTGGCCGCCGAGATGATGAAGATGGACATCGGTGATGATTATATTCCCCCCTCTGGCAGGGTGCCGGAACAGGTCTAGATTGGTTTTCGGCGGCTACAGAGTCTTGCGGCGGCGGAACTTCTGATCTAGGTTTACCCCGAAGGGTTTCGCAATATTTTGGAATTTATAGTGCAAAGAGGGGGTGCCGGATACCACCGAGGTGGGCACAACCCACTGGCGCTCTGGGCCCCTGTGCGCTTCGTGGGTGTGTTCTCGAGGCACCCCTGTGTGTCTCGTCCATTGGATGTCTTCGTCCATAAAAATCCACAAAAAGTTTCACGGTGTTTGGACTCCATTTGATATTGATTTCTGCGATGTAAAAAACAAGGAAAAAAGAGCAATCGGCACCGGGCCTTTGGGTCAATAGGTTAGTCCAAAAAAATGATATAAAGTTGCTATAAAATGATTGTAAAACATTCAAGAATGATAGAATAACAGCATGAATACTTCATAAATTATAGATACATTGGAGACGTATCAAGTGTTAGCAATTATAAAAGGTTAAGTGATGGTTGAGTATGTGAACTTACCTAAAGGCTCCGACACGTGACTCTTCCTGAAAAGATGATGAATTGTAGTTACAAAGTTAACTAAGAACATATTTTGATGGTTTTCAATAGAGTTTATGCTTTATAATTCAATGTTGTGATGAATCGTTACTTGTTCATGAGAAGTTAGATGATAAAAGTTGTGTGATAACGTTTTATGTTAAAGTTGTTTGCTGTCATAATAATAAGCATGATGCTTCTATGTCCGTATTTTGTTTTTATCGACACCTCTCTCTCTAAGCATGTGGACATGTTTTTCGATTTCGGTTTTCGCTTGAGGATAAGCGAGGTCTAAGCTTGGGGGAGTTGATACGCCCATTTTGCATCATGTTTTCCTATTGTTATTTATAATGTTTTTATGCATAATAATGCTTTATGGAGTAATTCTAATGCCTTTTCTCTCATAATATGCAAGGTTTACACAAATAGGGAGAATGTTGACAGCTGGAATACTAGATCTGAAAAAGCTACGTCAGAGTTGCCTATTCTAAACATCTCCAAATGAGCTGAAACTTTACGGAGAATTGTTTTGGAATATATAAAAAAATACTGGAGCAAATAACTACTGGAGGGGGCCACTCTAGTGAGCACAAGACACTAGGACGCGCCTGGGGCGCCCAGGCATGCCCTGGTGGGTTTTAGGCCCACCTACGGTGCCCATCTTCTGGTATATAGGTCATTTTGACCTAGAAAAAAATCAGAGGAGGACTTTCGGGAGAAGCGTCGCCGTCTCGAGGCGGAACTTGGGCAGGAGCACTTTTTCCCTTCAGCGGAGCGATTCCACCGGGGAACTTCCCTCCCGGAGGGGGAAATCATCGTCATCGTCATCACCAACAACCCTCTCATCTTTGGGAGGGTAATCTCCATCAACATCTTAAACAACACCATTTCCTCTCAAACCCTAGTTCATCTCTTGTGTTCAATCTTTGTACCGAAACCTTAGATTGGTACTTGTGGGTGACTAGTAGTGCTTATTACATCTTGTAGTTGATTACTATATGGTTTATTTGGTGGAAGATTATATATTCATATCCATTATGCTATTTAATACCCCTCTGATCTTGAGCATGATTATCATTTGTGAGTAGTTACTTTTGTTCTTGAGGTCACGGGAGAAGTCATGTTGCAAGTAATCATGTGAACTTGATATGTTTTCGATATTTTGTTGACATGTATGTTGTGATTCCCTTAGTGGTGTCATGTGAACGTCGACTACATGGAACTTTCACCTTATTAAGGCCTAAGGGAATGCATTGTGGAGTAGTTATTAGATGACGGGTCGCTAGAGTGACAGAAGCTTAAACCCTAGTTTATGCGCTACTTCGTAAGGGACCGATTTGGATCCAAAAGTTTAATGCTATGGTTAGATTTTATCTTGATACTTTTCTTGTAGTTGCGGATGCTTGCGAGGAGGTTAATCATAAGTAGGAGGCTTGTTCAAGTAAGAACAACACCTAAGCACTGATCCGCCCACATATCAAATTATCAAAGTAGCTAACACGAATCAAGCCAACATGATGAAAGTGACATGGTGAAATTCTTGTGTACCCTCAAGAATGCTTTGCTTATCATAAGAGACCGTTTTGGCCTGTACTTTGCCACAAAAGGATTGGGCTACCTTGCTTCCCTTTATTTCCGGTTACCGTTACTTGCTCGTTACGGATTATCTTGCTATCAAACTACCCGTTACCGTCTATTTCAGTGCTAGCAGTTAATACCTTGCTGAAAACCACTTGTCATTTCCTTCTGCTCCTCGTTGGGTTCGACACTCTTACTTATCGAAAGGACTATGATTGATCCCCTGTACTCGTGGGTCATCAGCTGTGGATAATTGCCCACCCAACCTTCGTCCTCTTGAGGAAGACTTCAATATTGACCATGGTTGTTTAATGCATACCTTCCTCGCCTCTTGACCATGCAGGTGGTTTGAGAGCTAATCATCGATGAACTACTTTGGAAAGTACTGAAAACAAAGGTATGCATAAATCACTATTATAAATTTTGAAATGGCACAAGGGGAAAAGAACAAAGTAAAAGAGTTAGTACCATCCTATATTTGACTGATGTCTTCTTCATTCTGCAAACAAAGATATTGTTGTTATTAGTCACAAGTTTCTTTATCCTAACAATCTTTCTGAGTTTCTTGACTTGACTGATATTCATGGACATCTCATTTCCCCATATGCAAAATGGGTCAAACAGTGGGTCTAAGACTCTAACAACAGGACCTACATGTGCAAGACCAAATTGAAAGAAACCTAAATACTGGAATGATTCCTGCAACTTCACAATAATGTGCTATTAGAGAAAGGATCATGCATGAGCGAACCTCGATGGTAAACCGCAGTGCCTCCCATTGTTTCCCTGCAACACATATAAGAAAGATTTTTATCAGGTAAACTGAGAGTTTCCATACTATCAGTACAATATATTAATGAAAAATAAACAAATTGCAGATCCAACAGATTAACTTGAGACGCATGCAAAAGCCAGTTAACCTAACCAAGTATGCTAAACAACTTGGAAATAGAGCAATTATATATGTTTCTCGCGTATCGAGTATAGCCAAATTCTACTTATTCCTCACATGCATAACAATACAAAATTGTACCCACAAAAAATGAAAATCAAATTGCAGAATTGAACCAAACAGTTAACTCGACAACGGAACAAATGAACCAAAATAGTTAACTAAGCATGAAATTGCAGAATAGAACATATACTAGAAGATAAGACAGTTAACAAAACCAAGAATGCTTGAGAACTACTACGAAATGTAGCAATTGTTGGACAAAACTATTAGCTGAACATTACATTCAGAATATCAGATTGCATATTAACATTACAGAGTACAAATCACTAGAAGGCATTGGTGGTGGCCTCGAGAAAACAACACGAACTGTATTTTAAATTAGACAACCGCGTGGCGGTGTCGATAAAGGGCCTCAAAGACGAGGTGCTCCTCCAAGATCTAGCGGTCGGCGCGCATGGCAGCCATCGCGAGATCATCCACGCATGCGGCCACAATTTGCTTTTCTGCTGCCAGATGCTACTGAGCTCCATGCTATACTGTGTGCAAAATGGTTGTAGGCGACGCTTAATTGGAGGACGGGGTAGTGATTTGGGAGGAAGGTGTCGTGTCATCGGTCGGGGAATGAGGTATGGGGAAGATGGAGGATGGTGTGGGTAGGGTGTGGATTACCTGACCATATCATCGAGGCTGCACAACAAGAAGAAGGGTCGTCGACAAGGAGGCGGTGCTGCAAGAAGAATGGTCGCCGGCGAGGAGGCGGCGCTGCCAGTAAGTAGCAGTGAAGGTTTAAACTTGGAAAGCAAGGAGGAACAATGGAAATGTTACTTTTGGTGGGGGCGGGAGATAGATATTTCTGCGATGGCTTAATTTTTTTCGCTCGGTGCCGTGAGAAACTGGCGCGCAGTGTGGTTCAAGCTCGGGCGGTGGACTGTAGAAGACGAAGCTTTTTGTGTAAGCCAGGCAAGACGGTGCACCAAGATATTTTATATCACATCCTGATATGTCTCCAACGTATGTATAATTTTTTATTGTTCCATGCTATTATATTATCTATCTTGGATGTTTTATATGCATTAATATGCTATTTTATATCTTTTTTTGGGACTAACCTGTTAACCTAGTGCCCACTGCGAGTTGCTGTTTTTTCCTTGTTTTTGTCTTTTATAGAAAACCAATAGCAAAAGGAGTCCAAACGGAATGAAACTTTTTGAGGATTTTTCTTAAACCAGAAGACAACCACGAAGCTTCGGGAGGAGGCCAGAAGACCCGCAAGGGGGCCACAAGCCCTGCGCGCCCCTATGCTTGTGGGCCCCCCCGTGTCTCTCCTAACCCTAATCTCTGCTCTATAAATAACCAAAATTCCCCTTAAGTCAGAGGTCACACCAAAAATACTTTTCTACCACCGCAAGCTTCTGTTCTCGTGAGATCCCATCTTGCGGCCTTTTCTGGCATTCTGCCGGAGGGGGATTCGATCACGGAGGGCCTCTACACCAATCTTGCTGCCCTTCTGATGATGTGTGAGTAGTTTACCATAGACCTACGAGTCCATAGCTAGTAGCTAGATGGCTTCTTCTCTCTCTCTTTGATCTTCAATACAATGTTCTCCTCGATGTTCTTCGAGATCTACTCGATCTAATCTTCTTTTGTGGTGCGTTTGTTGAGATTCGATGAATTGTGGATTTATGATCTGATTATCCATGAATATTATTTGAGTCTTCTCTGAACTCTTTTATGCATGATTAAGATAGCTTTGTATTTCTCTCTGATCTATCGATTTGGTTTGGCCAACTAGATTGGGTTTTCTTGCAATGGGAGAGGTGCTTTGTTTTGGGTTCAATCTTGCGGTGTCCTCACCCAGTGATTGTAGGGGTAGCAAGACACGTATGTGTATTGCTACCATTAAGGATAAAAAGATGGGGTGTTTACCATATTGATTGGATCTATCCCTCTACACCATGTCATCTTGCTTAAGGCGTTACTCCATTCTTATTAACTTAATACACTAGATGCATGCTGGAGAGCGGTCGATGTGTGGAGTAATAGTAGTAGGTGCAGGCAAGAGTCGGTCTACTTGTCATGGACGTGATGCCTATATTCATGATCATTGCCTAAGATATCGTCATAACTTTGCGCTTTTCTATCAATTGCTCAAAAGTAATGTGTGCACCCACCGTATGTGTTCTGTCAAGAGTGAAGCCTATAGTGAAAACTATGCCCCCGAGTCTATTTCTCATCATATATTTTCAGATCAATAAAACAAAGAACCCAAAAATACCTTGTTGCATGATACGTCTCCAACGTATCTATAATTTTTGATTGTTCCATGTTGTTATATTATCATTCTTGGATGTTTTACATTCATTTTATAGCAACTTTATATCATTTTTTGGGACTAACCTATTGACATAGTGTCCAGTGCCAGTTGCTGTTTTTTGCTTGTTTTTTACTTTGAAGAATATTAGTACTAAACGAAGTCCAAATGCTACAAAACTTTTTGGAGATCTTTTTTGGACCAGAAGGCAACTTGGGAGCCAAGGAAGCACCTGGGGGAGGCCCATGGGGCCCACCACCCACCAGGGCGCGCCCTGATGGGTGGTGGGGCCCATGGAGGTCTCCTCCACTGCCTCTTAGCTCTATAAATACTCAGATATTCCATAAACTCTAGGGGATCAATAGCAACACCATTCCAGCCGCCGCAACTTCCAGAACCATGAGATCCAATCTAGAACCCTATTCCGGCACTCTGCCGGAGGGGAACACGATCACGGAGGGGTTCACCATCCTCATTGGTGCTCCTCCGATGATGCGTGAGTAGTTCACCATAGACCTACGGGTCTGTAGGCAGTAGCTGTGATGCCCGGATAGTTAAGCTACAGTAATTCCCTGCTAATGATGCCACATCACCACAATTACTGTTGTTAAACTCGCGTTGGTTAGGAACCGGTTCTGATTCGAATTCAAAGTAAAGTCAAATAATTACTTCTTAAGTTAATTATACAAAATATTTCATGATATTGCAAATAATCCCAAAGTAATTATAAAAAACAAAACCAACAATTTACAAAATACTTAGATGCCCTAAAATAATTAAAACAGGGGCCAAAACAATATTTAAACCACTTTTAAAATTATAAAAGTTCCAAAGCTTTTCAATTGCCTCCCATACTTTTTGTGGCTGTGCCATATAATGTTGTGTTATTTATGGGACTAGTTACATGTTTATAAAAGCCAGTTAGTGTATAAAGAAAATACAAAACATAAAAAAAGAAGAAAGTCTCCTGTGCACTTGGACCACCATGAATAGTACAAGGCCTCCCCCTATCCTCGCCGACCTTGCATGCTCGCCTGCGCCCCGCTGCTAACTTCCCTTTGTGCGCCTGCACCCCCCACCGCTCTGAGCAGGCGCCGCTAAGCGCGCCGCAGCTCAGCCTCGCTCCCTGCTGCTGACCCGTTCTTGCTACTGTACCAGCGGCCGCGTACTTCTTCGCTGCCCGCCGCCGCTGCCGTCTGCACGCCCTGTGCCCTTGTGTCGATGCCTTGCTCTTCTCCTAATGTTTACTGCGCTGCTCGTTTCTTCCTCCGTCGCCGCCTTGCCTGCCAGTGCTGCTCCCACTGGCTGTGTCGTGCGTGTGGCCTTGCCACGCTTAGGGTCAAGCCTACCCTCGCCCGGCCGCGCTAGCGCCGCCCATCACTGCCCAGCGTTTCCCTCTGTGGCCATGGCCGAGCCCCTGCCGGGGCTGTTTTGTGTGGTGACATAATTAGGGGACTAATCTCCCATTAGTACCTAACCACCCCCACCTTTACTCAATGACACTGGGCCCCATTGGTAAATTAAATAGTTAATTGAACATGTTAAAACTACGGTCAATGACAGGTGGACCCGACTGTCTAATTAAAAGAATTAAAATCATCTAGAAAATGTAAAGGCAATGACAGGCGGGACCCATGTCTATCGTTTCGTTTGACCACCAATGTTGACTTGGTCAAACTGGGTCTCTAGCCCCACCTGTTAGCCTAATGAGCATTCTGCTGGGTACACTTTGTGTACCCCTAGCAATTTAACAATTTTATTTTTGAATTAAATTAAATTCAGGAATTTTCAGAAAAGGAGTTAAATCTTTAAAAATTAATATAAAATAATCCATAACTCGGATGAAAATACTTTGTACATGAAAGTTGCTCAGAACGACGAGACGAATCCGAATATGTAGTCCGTTCGTCCGCCACATATCCCTAGCATAGTGAACACGCAACTTTCCCCCTCCGGTTCATCTGTCCAAAAACGCGAAACACCGGGGATACTTTCCCGGATGTTTCCCACCTTCGCCGGTATCACCTCCTACTGCGTTAGGGATTACCTGGCACTGCTACTTGTTATTTCATGCATCGATATGCATCTGTTTGCATTTTATTCATTGTTTCTTCCCCCTCTTCGCTCCGGTACACTACGAGACTGACGCTGCTGCTAGTACCCCGATCGACTACGGTGTTGACGACCCCTCCTTCTTGCCAGGGCAACCAGGCAAGCCCCCCCTTGATCACCGGATATCGCCTATTCCTTCTCTCTACTTCTTGCATTAGAGTAGTGTAGCATGTTACTGCTTTCGATTAATCCTATTCTGATGCATAGCCTGTCATTGTTGCTACAGTCGTTACCCTTACCCGCAATCCTGAATGCTTAGTATAGGATGCTAGTAATCCATCAGAGGCCCTACACTCTTGTCCGTCTGCCATGCTATACTACTCGGACGTGATCACTTCGGGAGGTGTTCACGGGCACATGCTATATACTTTATACTGTTACATTACTTATGATACTGTTCGGAGATGGGGGCTGAAGGGGCAGGTGGCTCCATCCCGGTAGAGGTGGGCCTGGGTTCCCGACGGCCCCCGACTGTTACTTTATGGCGGAGCGACAGGGCAGGTTGAGACCACCTAGGAGAGAGGTGGGCCTCGCCCTTGTCGGCGTCCGCGGTTACTTCATAATAACACGCTTAACGAGATCTTGGAATTTGATTTGAGTTCCGCCACCGCCTATACGCACTAACCAACTACGCTGGAATGATTATGGGCACTTTCGGCGTCGTGGTATCAGCCAAGCCTTCGTGGACGTCAATCGAAGCGGGCGCTACCGGATTGGACCGAACACCTACTCTTGTATAAGAGAGGCTAGGTCTGCTTCCGGCCGCGTACGCAATGTGCAGGTTTGCAATGGGCGATGGGCCTGCACCCTGTAAGATAGGATTTTGACCGGCGTCTTGACCTCTCTCTGTTGTGCCTAGGTGGGGCTGCGACATGTTGATCTTCCGAGGCCGGGCATGACCCAGGAAAGTGTGTCCGGCCAAAGGGGATCGAGCGTGTTGGGTAATGTGGTGCACCCCTGCAGGGAAGTTTATCTATTCGAATAGCCGTGATCTTCGGTATAGGGACGACTTGGAGTTGTACCTTGACATTATGACAACTAGTACCGGATACTTAATAAAACACACCCTTCCAAGTGCCAGATACAACCCGGTGATCGCTCTCTAACAGGGTGACGAGGAGAGGATCGCCGGGTAGGAGTATGCTATACGATGCTACTTGGTGAACTTACCATCAACTCTCTTCTACTGCTGCAAGATGGAGGTTGCCAGAAGCGTAGTCTTCGATAGGATTAGCTATCCCCCTCTTATTCTAGCATTCTACAGTTCAGTCCTCCGATATTGCCCCTTTACACAGATACCCATGCATATGTAGTGTAGATCCTTGCTTGTGAGTACTTTGGATGAGTAGTCACGGTTGCTTTTCTCCCCCTTTTCCCCTTTTCCTTTCTCTCTGGTTGTCGCAACCAGATGCTGGAGCCCAGGGGCCAGACGCCACTGTCGACGATGAGTCCTACTACACCGGAGGTTCCTACTACTACGTGCAGCCCGCTGACGATGACCAGGAGTAGTTAGGAGGATCCCAGGTAGGAGGCCCGCGCCTCTTTCGATCTGTATCCCAGTTTGTGCTAGCCTTCTTAAGGCAAACTTGTTTAACTTATGTCTGTACTCAGATATTGTTGCTTCCGCTGACTCGTCTATGATCGACCACTTGTATTCGAGCCCTCGAGGCCCCTGGCTTGTATTATGATGCTTGTATGACTTATTTATGTTTTTAGAGTTGTGTTGTGATATCTTCCCGTGAGTCCCTGATCTTTATTGTACACGTTTGCGTGCATGATTAGTGTACGATTGAACCGGGGGCGTCACACTAGCTAGATGGCTTCTCCTCTCTTTTTGATTCTCAATACAATGTTCTCCTCGATGTTCTTGGATATCTATTTGATGTAATGACTTTTTGCAGTGTGTTTGTTGGGATCCGATGAAGTGCGAGTTTATGATCAGATCTATCCATGAATATTATTGGAGTTCTCTTTAATATCTTATATGCATGATTGTTATAGCCTCGTATTTCTTCTCCGAAACTTTGGTTTGGTTTGGCTAACTAGATTGATTTTTCTTACAACAGGAAGAGGTGCTTTGTGATGGGTTCGATCTTGCGGTGTCCTCACCCAGTGACAGAAGGGGTAGCGAGGCACGCATGTATCATTGATATTAAGGATAAAAAGATGGGTTCTGTTCCTACATGAATAGATCTTGTCTACATCATGTCATTGTTCTTATTGCATTACTCCGTTTCTCCATGAACTTAATACACTAGATGCATGCTGGATAGCGGTTGATGTGTGGAGTAATAGTAGTAGATGCAGGCAGGAGTTGGTGTACTAATCTTGGACATGATGCCTATATACATGATCATTTCCTTGGACATCGACATAATGATTTGCTCTTCTATCAATTGCCCAACAGTAATTTGTTACCCACCGTATGCTATTTTTTCGAGAGAAGTCACTACTAAAATATACGGCCCCCGGGTCTATCTTTTATCATATTATTTTCAGATGTATTGTTCCAAAAACCCAAAAATACCTTGCTGCACTTTTTCTTTATTTATTTTATTTTGTGTTCTTGCTAGATCTATTTATCCAATCTAATACAATTTAATCTACCTTTTTACCATAGAGGGATTGACAACCCCTCTTACGCGTCTGGTTGCAAGTATTAGTTCTTTGTGTGCAGGTACCCTTTACATTGTGTTGCTTGGTTCTCCTACTGGATTGATAACCTTGATTTCATAACTAGGAGAAATACTTACCGTAGTTGTGCTGCATCATCCCTTCCTCTTTGTGGAAGTACCGACACAGTGTTAAGCCACGTCAAAAGGATTTATGGCACCATTTCCGGGGAGACATCATCAACATCTATCAGGTTCCTAATCACAAATCTCATCTCCTTGCAATTTACATTATTTGCCATTTGCCTCTCATTTTCATCTCCCCCACTTCTAAAACTTTTTTGCAAAAATAAAAATATATTTTCGTTTGCATTTTTGTTTGTTTTCTATCTTTACTCGTGTTGCCATGTGTCTTCTATTTGCTTGCATCTTCGCTTGCTAAACATATATTGTTATGGATCCTCATCCACTTGCTAACCTCTTTAAAAGATCCAATTATGATGAACCAATTGCTAGTGAGTTGAGTGCAGTAGCTTATCTTTATGAAGTTTTGCTTGAAATCCGTGAATCTTAAATTCGTGATGAAGTGTTAAAACAAGAAATTTCTAAAGTGATTCATGATAGCTCCTTGAATGAAAAGCATGATTTCCATGATGTTATTATAAATTCTATTAATGTCAATTGTGCTAATCATATGCAAAACCCTAAGCTTGGGGATGCTAATTTTGCTATGTCCACTACTTATTGTAATGATCATGATTGGGGTGATGCATCTTATGATCAAGAAAATCTGTTTAAGCCTCATGATGAATACTGATAATAATGTTTGCAATAATATTGAAAGTGGGTTTGGAAGAGTGTCATCTTTAGGAAATAATGATCCCACTACTTTGGAGATTGATCAATCTTATGAAATTTTTGATATAAATGGGCTTGGAGAAGTAATGCCTTTATTTTATGTTGATCCCACTATTTTGGAAGAGTGTTGACTTTGCATGCATGTGGATCATGAAGAGAATATTTTATGTGATAGCTATATAGTTGAATTTGATTATGATCCTACATGTAATTATTATGAGAGAGGAAAATATGGTTGTAGAAATTTTTATGTTACTAAATCACCTCTCTTTGCATTGAAATTATTATTGCTTCCTTCTTTCTATTTGCATATGCTAGAAATTGCTTGTCTTGATAGATTTTTTCCTATAAAATGCCTATGCATAGGAAGTATGTTAGACTTAAACTTGTTTTTTACATGCTATATTATGCTCTCTTTGTGCTTTAATTTTTGTCTTCCATGTGAGCATCATTAAAATTATCAATGCCTAGCTAGGGGCATAAAATGATAGCACTTCTTGGGAGGCAACCCAATAGTTATCTTTGAATTTTTTGTTTTTCTTTATGTTCTTAAATAAATACACAATTATACTTCTGTAATGATTTTTTTCAAATTTTAATTAGTGTTTGTGCCAAGTAAAGCCTTTGGGATCATGTTGGGTGATAGTTGATTTGATCTTGTTGGAAAACAGAAACTTTGCACCCAGTAGCAGAATTGTTAAAATTCACAGAAGCGTGATAATTTTTTTTGAATTTTTTACACAAGATTGATATATAAATTGCCTATGTTTTACTAATGTTTCAGAACTTTTGGACTTATAGAAGTATGGTTAGAGTTTAGATTACTACAGACTGTTCTGTTTTTGATAGATTTCTATTTTTGTTGCATTGTGTGCTTATTTTAATGAATCTATGGATTGTATCGTGGGGTATAAGCCATGGTAAAGTTATAATACAATAGGTATAATGCAATAATAAAATATGAATGGGTTTGCAACAGTACTTAAAGTGGTGATTTGCTTTATTATACTAACGGATCTCATGAAGGTTTCAATTTTTGGGTGAGATCACGATGGATGAAGGAATAAGGAGTGAAAAGAGCATAAGCTTGGGGATGCCCAAGGCACCCCAAGGTAATATTCAAGGAGAACCAAGCAACTAAGCTCTGTTATTATAGTTGGATCATATGGTGTTTCTCCCCCTCTATCTTCTTGTGATGAATTGAGTTTTACCTTTGAGGTTTCACTATTATCGGATTGAATACTATTATGGATTTGTGAACACTTGATGTATGTCTTGCATGGACTACGCGTGGTGACATTGGGGTATTCTATTGATTTACTTGATGTATGTTTTGGCACTCAACTCGCGGATTCCTGAGGTGACATTGGGGGTAATCTATGCATAGGGGTTGATGCACATTTTTGTCCTTGTTTCTCCGGTAGAAACCTTGGGGCACTCTTTGAGGTTCTTTATGTTGGATTGAATATTATGAATCCGAAGTTGTTTGATGCATATCGTATAATTGATCCATGGATACTTGTGGTGACATTGGAGTATCTAGGTGACATTAGGGTTGATTGACGTGTGTCATATGGTGTTATTTTACTATGAAATCTAGGGTTGTTTGTGACACTTATAGGAATAGCTCAATGGGTTGATCGGAAAGAATAACTTTGAGGTGGTTTCGTACCTACAAGCGAACTTGCACTAGTGAAAGTATGAACCCTAGGCCTTGTTTCCAAGAATTGCAATGCCGTTTACCCTCACTTTTGCTACTAGTTACCCTGCTGTTTTTATATTTTTCAGATTACAAAAACCTATATCTACCATCCATATTGCACTTGTATCACCATCTCTTCGCCGAACTAGTGCACCTATACAATTTACCATTGTATTGGGTGTGTTGGGGACACAAGAGACTTTTTGTTATTTGGTTGCAGGGTTGCTTGAGAGAGACCATCTTCATCCTATGCCTCCCACGGATTGATAAACCTTAGGTCATCCACTTGAGGGAAATTTGCTATTGTCCTACAAAACTCTGCGTTTGGAGGCCCAACACGAGTCTACAACAAGAAGGTTGCGTAGTAGACATCAAGCTCTTTTCTGGCGCCATTGTCGGGGAGGTTAGTGCTTGAAGGTATATCTTTAGATCTTGGAATCTAATCTTTTAGTTTCTTCTTTTATCACTAGTTTAGTTTATAAAAGAAAACTACATAAAAATGGAATTGAGGTTGCCTCATATGCTTCATATTTTTAATATCTTTAGTGAAAATGATGGAAAGGAAAATTGTGCTCAAGTTTAGAAGAAGAAGTCTATAAAATGTTTGGCACTAAATTTTTGAATGATGAGCATGATTGCAATGTTGTTAGTATGAATTCTTTGAATATCCATGATGCTAATGATATGCAAAGCCACAAGCTTGGGGATGCTATGTATGATGAAGATGATATTTTTAGTCCCCCAAGTTTTGATGAGCAAATTTATTATGATGAGAGCATGCCTCCTATTTATGATGATTATATTTATGAAAGTGGGTTTGGAAGAGTGTCAACTTTAGGAAGTAATGATCACACTATTTTGGAGGGTGTTGAATCTTATTGTGATACTTATGAAAGTGGATTTGGAGAGGTCATGACTTTATTTAGTGATGAATCCACTATTTCGGAAGAGGTTCCAATTGATTATGAGAAGAAAGTTGCTATCTATGATGATTATTGTGATTACATGTATTCTATAAAGAATAATGATAACCATGAAACTTGTCATCATGATTTTAATTTTCAATCCCATGATAGTTATTTTGTAGAGTTTGCTCCCACTACTATTCATGAGAATGAAGAATTTGCTTATGTGGAGAGTAGTAAAATATCTATGCTTATGAATCATGAAAATAATGCTTTAGGTGATAGCTATATTGTTTAATTCATTCATTATGATATTGAAAATTATTATGAGGGAGGAATATATATGCTTGTAGGAATTGCAATAATATCAAGTTTCCTCTCTTTATGTTGAAAGTTTTGAAGTTTCACTTGTTTTGCCTTCCTATGCTAGTTGATTCTTTCTCCCATAAATTGTTTGCTCATAAAATACCTAGTCATAGGAAATGGGTTAAGCTTAAATGTACTATTCATATGCTTCATGATGCTCCCATTATGTTTCAATTCTTATCTTTTATGTGAGCATCATTGAAATCATCATGCCTAGCTAAAAAGGCATTAAAGGAAAGCGCTTGTTGGGAGACAACCCAATATTTAACCCTTCTGTTTTTGTGTGTTCACGTGATTATGCTACTGTAATGATCATGTTTTATAGCTTCTGTTTCAATAAAGTGCCAAGTAAAGCCTTTGGGATAGTGTGGATGATAGTTGACTTGATTCATTGCAATAACAGAAACATTTGCTTCCAGTCACAAAATTGTTTAAATTCACTGGAGAGCGATAAAATTCTTAATTTTCTACACATTATTGGTATACAAATTGTCTAAGTTTTCCTAACTTTTCATAATTTTTGGAGTAACATAACTATGGTAGTTGACCAGATATTACAGACTGTTCTGTTTTTGACAGATTCAGTTTTCAATGCATAGTGTGCTTATTTTCTAGTTTCTATGGCTTATATTGCTTAATATAAATTGTGGAAATGATAAGGTACAAGAGGCATTGTTTGAGAACAATTATGAATCTTGTCTTGGCAGTACCAGAGTGAATGATTTGTCTTTATCATACTAACCCATCTCACGAAGTTCCGTTAAGTTTTGTGTGATTGAATTTTTCAAGTTTTGGGTGAGATATCGATATGAGGAGAATAAGGAGTGTAAAGACCCTAAGCTTGGGGATGCTGAAGTCACCCAAGGTAATATTCAAGGAATACCCAAGAAACTAAGCTTGGGGATGCCCCGAAAGGCGTCCCCTCTTTCGTCTTCAACAGTGTCGGTAACCTCACTTGGAGCTATATTTTTATTCGTCACATGATATGAGTTTTGCTTGGAGAGTCATTTTATTTTAGTTTGATTTGCTTGCTACTATTTAGAATAATGTTTTGCATCATTTATTTCAATAAAAAGGTCAAGTATAGCCTTTATCATGCTTATTTTGCAAGTCTATATGTTGCTGTTTTAAAAACAGAAAGTTTTCTATCATTGCTTGAATATTTGTGAATAGCCATAATATGATAAAATCATGAAATTTTTACACAATGAGCAAAAACAAATTTTATAAAGTATGGTATTTTTTCAGAATTTTTGGAGTTAGAGAAGTATCATTCCTCTAGCATTCTTTACAGACTGTTTTGTTTAGACAAATTGTTGTTATGTTTGCATTGTTTGCATATGTTTGCTTGTTTAATGAGTCTGTTTGAGGATAGGAGTATTAAATATGCAGAGGCATTTAGTGTGCAATGTTAAATAATAATTTTAGTGATTTTCTACAGTAGAGAATGATAAGGTTTATGCATTGATTTATACTAACTTATCTCACGAGTTCTTGTTGAGTTTTGTGTGGATGAATTTTTTAAGAATTAGGGAAATTTTGGTATGAGAGGAATTAAGGAGACACAAGAGCTCAAGCTTGGGGATGCCCAAGGAATCCCTAGTTAATATTTCAAGAACTCTCAAGCATCTAAGCTTGGGGATGCCCCGGTTGGCATCCCACCTTTCTTCATCAACAATGATCGGTCAGTTTTTGTTGAGCCTAAGTTTTTGCTTCTTCGCATGATATTTGCTATCCTTAGAATGTCATTTTATTTTGTTTTGCTTGATGTTTGAATTAAGTACTGAAGATCAAAATTTTCTTTATGAGAGAGAGAGTCCTCACATAGCTAAATAATTATTTGACTACTCATTGATCTTCACTTATATCTTTTTGGAGTAGTTTGTCATTTACTCTTGTGCTTCACTTATATCCTATGAGTAAATGGTTGAATGAATTGAATATCATAAATCTAAATTTATATATGTTTCATATGCTTATCCCATGGGGAGTAACGACTTCACATATAAGAAGTAGAGGTGGTAAATTTATTGAAAGTTAGCAAGCATAGTATTGGTCACTTGAATAATTCATGCAAGAATATTGAAGGAAGAGAGATTTCACATATAAATATATTATCTTGGACATCTTCTATGATTGTGAGCCCCATTAATTATTTTCATACCTGATCAAATTAGTTGAAGTTGGACAAGGAATACAACATAATGAGTTATGCTTGGGTATATTTGTATATAAGTTATATTGTTATGGATCCTCCAACATGTGGTGCTTGCTATTTAGATTTTTTTGCTAGCCAAAATTTCTATACTAAGCGGGAATACTGCTTGTGCATCCAAAATCCTTGAACCAAGTTTCTTCCATGAGTGTCCACCATATCTACCTATATGCGGTATTTACCTGCCGTTCCAAGTAAATTTGCATGTGCCAAACTCTAAACCTTCAAATAATAATCTGTTTTCTATGCCCGAATCGCTCATGTAGCGACTAGGGGCTGTTAGTATCTTCCATGCTAGGTGGGTTATTCTCAGAATGAGTGTTTATTCACTTATCATTCATGAGAGAGTGGCTGGTAATCGGGATGCCCAGTCCTATGATCAAAAGATCAAAAACATCACAAATAATTTAAACAAAACTCCCCCAGGACTGTTGTTTGTATGGACGGTACTCGTCGGATCAGCCGTGGAGTGTGATCGTTGGTGGAGGGGGAGTAAATTATTTACCTTACTGTTTGGGAACCGCCTATAATGTGTCTAGTATGGAAGTTATTGGGAACTCTTGGTTGTTATGTTTACAATGAAAGCATACCTCTCAAAATTATTTTCATCTCTATTTTAAAAGCTTCGAGCTCTAGCACCTCTGCAAATCCCTGCTTCCCTTTGCGAAGGGCCTATCTTTTACTTTTATGCAAGAGTCCGTAGTATTCCTTCTCATTCCAACCTACTCTTTAGTTGGGAAGCATCATGTGATGGGGAAAGATGTAAGCATATATGGCCATTCAAATATATTTGATCATGAATTATTATTGTTGACAATTATCTATATGATAAATATGTTGGGAGGAAAAACATTAATCCCCTATCTTTCTCTGTGTTCAATGGATGCTATTTGTTCTAAAAATATTCTTTGAGTGGTAGCAATCATGGAAGACTCTATGATAGTTGAGTATGTGGGATTTGCTAAATTAGAGCTCTTACATAGACCCTTCCTGAAAATAAGATGAATTGCAATAGTTTGATGACTGAGGACCTAGTTTGTTAGTTTTCAAGAAAGCTTATGATCTATGCTTTAACACGTGAATAGCTTGCTACTTGATCATGAGAAGTTTTATGAGATGAGTACTGTTTATGATATATAATGATGCTAGAAAAAGTTATTGAAATTATCATTGAAAAAACTTGTGCACTTGCTAGCATTCACACTTCATAAATTATTTCTTTTATCATTTACCTACTCGAGGACGAGCGGGAATTAAGCTTGGGGATGCTGATACGTCTCCAATGTATCTATAATTTATGAAGTATTCATGCCATGTTTACAACAATTTTATATGATCTTGGTATGATTTGATTAGAACTAACTCGGACTGACGATGTTTTCAGCAGAACTACCGTGGTGTCATTTTTTGTGCAGAAATAAAAGTTCTCGGAACGAGCTGAAAATTTATGGAGAATATTTTTGGAAAATATAAAAAATACTGGAATGAAAAGATATCGGAGAAGAGTCCCGAGGCAACCTGATACGTCTCCAATGTATCTATAATTTTTGATTGTTCCATGCTATTATATTATCCATCTAGGATGTTTTATATGCATTTATATGCTATTTTACATGATTTTTTGGGACTAACCTATTAACCTAGAGCTAGTGCCAGTTTCTGTTTTTTCCTTGTTTGAGTTTTACAGAAAAGGAATACCAAACGAAGTCCAATTGACGTGCCAAATTTTGATGATTTTTTATGGACCAAAAGAAGCCCCCAGAGTAAAAGAGTTGGGACTGAAGAGTCCCGAGCCGTCCACGAGGGTGGGGGGCGCGCCCTACCCCCCTGGGCGCGTCCCCCTATCTCGTGGCCGACTCGGAGACCCCCCCTGACGTGAGACCTATGCAAAAAATTCCTATAAATACCCACCTAGATCGGGAGTTCCGCTGCCGCAAGCCTCTTAGCCACCAAAAATCAATCAGGACCCTGTTCCGGCACCCTGCCGGAGGAGGGATCCATCACCGGTGGCCATCTTCATCATCATGGCGCTCTCCATGACAAGGAGGGAGTAGTTCACACTCGGGGCTGAGGGTATGTACCAGTAGCTATGTGTTTGATCTCTCTCTCTCTCTCTCTCTCTCTCGTGTTCTTGATATGGCATGATCTTGATGTATCGCGAGCTTTGCTATTATAGTTGGATCTTATGATGTTTCTCCCCCTCGACTCTCTTGTAATGGATTGAGTTTTACCTTTGAAGTTATCTTATCAGATTGAGTCTTTAAGGATTTGAGAACACTTGATGTATGTCTTGCATGTGCTTATCTGTGGTGACAATGGGATATTCACGTGATCTACTTGATGCATGTTTTGGTGATCAACTTGCGGGTTCAGTGACCTTGTGAACTTATGCATAGGGGTTGGCACACGTTTTTGTCTTGACTCTCTGGTAGAAACTTTGGGGCACTCTTTGAAGTTCTTTGTGTTGGTTGAATAGATGAATCTGAGATTGTGTGATGCATATCGTATAATCATACCCATGTATACTTGAGGTGACATTGGAGTATCTAGGTGACATTAGGGTTTTGGTTGATTTGTGTCTTAAGGTGTTATTCTAGTACGAACTCTAGGATAGATAGAACGGAAAGAATAGCTTCGTGTTATTTTACTACGGACTCTTGAATAGATTGATCAGAAAGGATAACCTTGAGGTGGTTTCTCACCCTACAATGATCTCTTCGTTTGTTCTCCGCTATTAGTGACTTTGGAGTGACTCTTTGTTGCATGTTGAGGGATTGTTATTGATCTAATTATGTTATTATTGATGAGAGAACTTGCACTAGTGAAAGTATGAACCCTAGGCCTTGTTTCCTAGCATTGCAATACCGTTTACGCTCAACACTTGCTACCTTGCTGTTTTCATATTTTCAGATTACAAAAACCTATATCTACCATCCATATTGCACTTGTATCACCATCTCTTCGCCGAATTAGTGCACCTATACAATTTACCATTGTATTGGGTGTGTTGGGGACACAAGAGACTCTTTGTTATTTGGTTGCAGGGTTGTTTGAGAGAGACCATCTTCATCCTACGCCTCCCACGGATTGATAAACCTTAGGTCATCCACTTGAGGGAAATTTGCTACTGTCCTACAAACCTCTGTACTTGGAGGCCCAACAACGTCTACAAGAAGAAGGTTGTGTAGTAGACATCACGCTCTTTTCTGGCGCCGTTGCCAGGGAGGCTAGGTAAGCGGCACTAACACCCCGTCAACTAAGCTCTTTTCTGGCGCCGTTGCCGGGGAGGTTAGTGCTTGAACGTATATCTTTAGATCTTGCAATCGAATATTTTTGTTTCTTGTTTTATCACTAGTTTAGTATATAAAAGAAAACTACAAAAAATGGAATTGAGGGTGCCTCATATGCTTCATCTTTTTAATGTCTTTCGTGAAAATGATGGAAAGGAAAATTGTGCCCAAGTGCTAGAAGAAGAATGCATTAAAATGTTTGGCACTAAATCTTTGAATGATGAGCATGATTGCTGTAACATCCCAAAATTCTAAATTTTGGAATGTTATATTAAATAAATAGTTTTGATTGTTTGTTTGATTGTTGTCTGAATGATTGAGTGAAATTGAGTGAAATTCGAAACTTTTTGAAGGTTAAATGAGAGGGAATTAAAGGACTTTCCCAACCTTTCATTTTTCTTTTATGATCTCCAGGAATTCAAATTCCTTTCATCACAAAACCCTGGAGAGAAGATGACATGACTTCTTCCATTTATTTAAATGACAAGGGGTGTTGAAAATATTTTCCAATTCTGAAACTTTATGCAACTCAATGATTTTCACGAGCGAAGATAAAATGACTTCTTCAAAACATATGAAATATGAGTTGGGAGTTTTAAAAGAATTAAATTCAAAGATCTTTTGAATTTATTTCCAATTTGGAGTTATTTGAGTTTTATTCAAATTATTTTTCTCCAAAAACAAAATATATGGAAAATAGGGTAACATGAATCCCTACATCAGAAAATTGGAGAGAAATTAATTTGAAGTCATTTTGGTATTTTAAAAATGATTTTTATTGGACCAGTAGCACTGTGTGAATTATTAAAATTTGTGTGGATTTTATTTGACATTAGAATAATGTTCATCTTGTAGGAAATATTTTTCTGCAAATTTTGATATATTATATGCCTATATAAAAGTTTTAATTATTTTGTTTTTGTTTTAGTTCTGTGAAATTTTGTTAAAAAATATGAAGCACCTTGGGCCAAAGGCCCAAGCCTCCGACCAACCACCGGCCAAGGCCAAGGCCAAGGCCATCGCACTTTACACACCTAGGGGGCCAGGAGCCCAGGTTTCCTATTCTTTTACAAATCCTAGTAGGATTTGATCCCGTTCGTTATTCCGTTTATTCCGATTTGTTTCTAGATCTTTTCCTCTTTGTTTCCTAATCCTAGTCTATTTCTTGTCCCCTACCCCAAGCAAAACCCTCCCTCCCCACTATAAATACCCAAGCACCCCCCTCCAACACATCAAACCAACACCTCTCCTCTCCTCTCCTCTCCATGACAGCAGTGCAGCACCACCGCCGCCGCCAAGTGCCGCCACGCCTCGACCTCTCCCTGAGGTTTATATGATCTCCTCTCCACCGTCCGTGATCTCCTTTCCTCTAGGATCAACCGCAACATCGGATCCGATCTTCTTCCCCAACTCAAGCGACTACTCCGGTGAGATCCACGAAATCCCGTAGTTCATTTTTTTCTGAAAATAGCAATCTTAGAAAATTCATATCTTTTAGATTTTTTAGTATTTTTGAGTGATTCCAATTGCTATGTGTCACAAATTTGCTGAAGTTTATGTTAGTGTCTATGGATTTCAAATTTGAGTAGTTTAAATTTGAATTTGATAAATTTTGTTCAGATTAGTATTTTGGCCATAACTTGAGTTTAAAAATAGGTTTTAATTAATTCTTTTTGCTCCTGGTCACTTATGATATTTTTTAGCTGTAGGATTTAGTTTGGTAATTTTGGAGTATTTTAAATTAGATTTTTAGTAAAAACAGTACTGTTTTGCTTATATAGTTGTTTTAGTTATGTAATTATTGTTTTTAATTATTTTTAGTTCATTCCTTTTGTAGATTTTCACTTGTTGTTATATGTTTATGTTTAGCTACAGTAGATAAATTTTTGTAGTTATTTATTAGTGTTTAGCTACTGTTTTTGTAAGTGCTTGTTTAGTTCATAGTGATAGTGGATAAAAATAGTTTTATTAGTTTTAAAAGTAATTCTTTTTCCACTTCAAGTTATATTGTTTTGTTTCTGTTATTTGTGAACACATTAGTTGTTATATTTATTTAGTATAGTTTATTAATGTTTTAATAAATGATTTGCTGTTATAGTTGTCTTAGTGTTTTGCTAGTTGCTATATTTGTTCTAGTATTAACTAGATGGTTATAGTAGTTTTATATTATTTCTTTTTGTTAGTTATTAAATTAGTAATTTATTTTCTGTTATTTTATTAGATTTATATTTTCTTTGCTGTAAAAAATATTAGAGTAATTTAGTGATGTTATGTTAAGATTTGTGTGAGTTGGTCACCACTAGTTTTTCCTTGAATTTTTCTTTCGAAGTTTTTCCTTTGGTTTTCGACTTGGTTTTCTTTGTTGCTTTTATTTTGATTGAGTATTGTTATGATTGATAGAATTGATTGCTAGGATGATTGCTTATATGATTGTCTGTGTAATATAGATTTTCAAAGGAGTGACGAATAGTTCTACCAAGTCTTTATTCTGAGAGCGTTATTATCTTCATGAAGTAATACCAGGCAAGTTCACTTTGACCATGTTTTTCATACCTCTGTGTTTTATTGCATCTTCAAACAAACCCTCCAGTAGTGATATTGAATTCTTGTAGTTGAGTAGTATGCATGAGGTAGGAACCCATCACCCTGTTACCAAGCCCGGGACGATATTTTATTTTAATGCTACGCTATAGTAGACGGGGTTTGGTATGAGTGCTCGGGAGTGGTGTGAAGAAGGAGGACTCTGCGTCAATGATGACAACTCCATGATGGAACGTGCAAGGACTGCATCTTCAAGGCCTCAAGACTTCAAGACTCGAGACAAGAATTCAATACACACTACTGGGTGAAGGACGGTTGACGGGCACCCTGGAGAAACCAGTGGTTGGGGGATGCATGGAGAAGCGCCATGACATCTTGCGGAAAGCTTCACCGGACTCAAAGAGACGGAAGAATACTTCATGCCGGAAGCTTACATGTGCAACCGCAAGTCAATATGGGCTCTGGCTTGGTTGACCTTAGTTGTGACTCTGGCTGGGGCGGTGCTAGCGGATGTAGAACTACGGTAGGATTGGATGAGCACCGGACGGTGGTCGTGGAACTCTTCGAAGACCATGTTTGGTCATCTTGTTCTCAAACACCACTGAAGTGCGAGAACGTAAAAGAGGGATCGAATCTTGCGGGTAAAGTGTACAAACCTCTGCAGTGGTTTAAAACCTAATCTATTAGCCGTGTCCCGATTCACGGACAATTTGAGCATCTGGACTTGGATCTATCTCGGAACTCTCAACACCGGATTGATAACTTAATTGTGGGCAACATATGATGATTTTGGGCTATGAGACATCGGTTGGCGGAACCATGTCATGATAGAAAACTCCATAGTACAGACTTCATTTATTCCTTTGATGTAGGGAAAATAAAATCAGCTTTTACATAAACAAAACTCGAATCTGAGCCACAAAGCCAAATTGCATATAGTATAGTTTTACTATCTGTTTATTCATGTTGTGATCTTGCCGGTACATTCAATGTAATCGACCTACACGGCTGCAATGTATCATGTTGCAGGATTTTCTTCGATGAGTAAGAGTTACGATCTGAGGTTACGGTCTACACTCAACCTGCCGATGGCATTGATGGGACTCCACACCCGACTATTTGTTTCATTGTGACTTATGAGGTATATATCAGTTTTACGTTAATTATACATGTGATTGCACTTTGATATATACATTGATGTACTGTGTGTGCCAAAGATACTGATCCGAGGATGGCACGACAACGCAGGCTTGACCGTCTGAGGTCGGGTCGCTCTGATATGGTATCGAGCACATGTTGACCGTAGGACGTGACCCTAGAAATCGGAAAGCCCTTGGACAGGATATCTCAAAAACTTTATTTTCAAAAAGGCTCTTACTCCTCATCTTTTCTGATTTTATCAAATAGACACTCTCACCTCAAATAGTTAGAATATACACCTTTCCCTTTTGACCACACGGAAGATCAATCAAGTCGCTCCAAGAATTAAAGATATCGGACAACCGATGGCCATTTCAGAGTAAAGAGGATTTCACCATGCGTTGGAAGAATTGTAGCTGCAACAATTGAAGACTCAAGACTTGAAGAATTTGAAGTTCTGAAGAATTATTTGACCTTTAGAGACCAAACCCTGTTATACACCTACGTGAGATGCGACGATTTGTGAGCTGTCATTTGTTTGATGTTTTCCGACAGCCACAAAGTAAAACTTGTTTCTTCAAAAACTATCGTTTGTATTGTGTGTATCCCTCCCCACCTCTCTCATATCTCATCCCAAAACTTTTGGACCCCATAGATGATGAATGAAGTTGGACTGATATTCTCTGGACCGAAGACTCAGCCGGAGCCAGAGCTATGGATTCGGAACATGGAGAGTCACTTCGGGAGCAATTTGGTTTCAAGGAAGAATGAAGTATCGTACGCTCTTCACTACTTTGAAGGAAGTGCTGCAACATGGTGGCAGATGCATCAAGCTATACAGGGATGGAATGGAGCAAAGACTTGGGAAGAATTCAAGAAGACTCTCTTGAGGTCTCGTCTTACCTGGAAGCACCATGATACACCAAGAAATAAACCTTGTGCCTGCAAGATTTGCGGAGAAATAGGACACACCCAGGAGGAACACAAGGATGGATGCCCTCATTGTGAGGAGAAACACCCAGCTGAGGAATGCCCAACTAGTCGTGTGACTTGTTTCTTGTGTGAAGGAACCACCCACTACCCGACCCAGTGTCACATTTACCCCATGGTGCAACAAACTATTCAGGAGCAGGAAGAAGGAATTAAAGAAGCCCTCCGAGAAGTTATGAAAGAACTTGTGATGAAGGAATGTGTTGAAGACCCTGATGGAGAAGGCCTCAACAGATTTTACTCCAATGCCTGCTATTCATGTGGAGAAGAAGGACATTTTTCGCAGTATTGCACCAAGGAAAGAAATGAGTATCTGAGATATTTCCCGGCAGAAGTGAAGTTTGACCCTCGGGAAATAGAAGCTCTGATCATTCCAGAGAAATCCAGGAAGAGAAAAAGAAGGCAACCCCAGAACAACACAATTTTCGCAGAGAAGGACCTGAGTCATATCACTTGTTACAGGTGCAAGGATTTAGGTCATTACGCTAGTAAATGTCCAGAAAAGAAGCCAAGAATCCAAGGAGCCTACATAATCACAAAGAAGCCCCGAGACATGTCGGAAGTCATTTGTTTTCGCTGCAAGGAAGCGGGACATTATGCTACTAAATGTCACAACATGATGAAAGCTGGAGTTGAGTAGTTGGAATTTTAATATTGGAAACAAGAGTAGTAGAAAGCAATTTCATTTTCATGAGTTCAATGAGTTGAGTTATGTAATGGGTGCTCGAGTTTGTAATGTATTCATGAAATCAATAAAGTTAAGGTGACGTGTTTTCATATGTTTAATTGTATGAGTTGTTACTCTGTGAACAAAGATTTTGACCATTTTCGAGGATATGAGAAATATGGTCTATGGATGGATTTGTGAATTTCATTTTAAGGGTGAAAGTACCCTATGAAGAACACTAGACCAATGGAAATGGAAATGTGTCCCACAGGTTGGAGTTTGGAAAAAATGAGTTGAAGTTTTATCTTTGATATGATGGTATTAAGAAATGAGATGTTATTGGATTTAAAGTGGTGTAATGTTGGAAAATGGAGCAATTGTAACTCCAAGGATGAGTGAAATTGGTACAAGTGTTGAAGTGGGCTCATAACCCATGTGCCCAGGAATTAATAAGGGTCAAGTACCCACTTTGGAGGAATTTTGGGAATAGACTACGATTTGATCAACCGATGATTCTATAGGAGTTTACATAAAACACGAGAGTTGTTAAGGAACGATAGATGTTTGTTTGGCCTGCAGAATCAATGGATTTTCCGAACTTGGTTCGTCGACAAGAGAAATTCTGCAATGCTTGTGAGGATGACCGAGTGTTAGAATGTGAGATTCGCAAAACCATGTACAAGGTAATGATTTGGGTGCGGGATGGATTGATCACCATACCGACTTACTGTTATTATTCGCTTTGCTATATGGGATGGTAAAATCTGAGTGACTTACCTATAGTAGAGAGACGACGATCAAAACCTTGTTTAAACCTTAGAAAGGTATAGGTATTTTTCCCTTGTACACGGCAGTTGTTGCCAACCGTAGGTTATACGGTGAGGTTCAACCTGCACCCGTTTTCTGCGGGAGAAACCATAAATCGTTGACCACCATGAGGTACCGATATTTGTTTAGAATTGGCGCGGACCGTCGACTATGAAGACCCAGTCTCGGAATAACCTTACCAAGAGTAAAAGACAAAAGAATTGAGGAAAAGGTTATGCCACTACCTAAGAGCCCAGAGAAGGAATTATCCTTAATATCTGAGAAGACCGACACTGTCAACAATAAGGATGGAGTATCTGAGTTTTGATGGAACCGTAACAATGCTTCTAAGGGTGGTAGCACCCGAGACCCGGAGACGATCGATGGATTTTGAGAAGACCCCCAAACCCTAACCTATTTCTTGCTAGCCTCTTCGAATCTCGGGGACGAGATTCATTTTAAGTGCGGTAGATTTGTAACATCCCAAAATTCTAAATTTTGGAATGTTATATTAAATAAATATTTTTGATTGTTTGTTTGATTGTTGTCTGAATGATTGAGTGAAATTGAGTGAAATTCGAAACTTTTTGAAGGTTAAATGAGAGGGAATTAAAGGACTTTCCCAACCTTTCATTTTTCTTTTATGATCTCCAGGAATTCAAATTCCTTTCATCACAAAACCCTGGAGAGAAGATGACATGACTTCTTCCATTTATTTAAATGACAAGGGGTGTTGAAAATATTTTCCAATTCTGAAACTTTATGCAACTCAATGATTTTCACGGCGAAGATAAAATGACTTCTTCAAAACATATGAAATATGAGTTGGGAGTTTTAAAAGAATTAAATTCAAAGTTCTTTTGAATTTATTTCCAATTTGGAGTTATTTGAGTTTTATTCAAATTATTTTTCTCCAAAAAAAATATATGGAAAATAGGGTAACATGAATCCCTACATCAAAAAATTGGAGAGAAATTAATTTGAAGTCATTTTGGTATTTTAAAAATGATTTTTATTGGACCAGTAGCACTGTGTGAATTATTAAAATTTGTGTGGATTTTATTTGACATTAGAATAATGTTCATCTTGTAGGAAATATTTTTCTGCAAATTTTGATATATTATATGCCTATATAAAAGTTTTAATTATTTTGTTTTTGTTTTAGTTCTGTGAAATTTTGTTAAAAAAAAATGAAGCGCCTTGGGCCAAAGGCCCAAGCCACGACTCAGCCACCGGCCAAGGCCAAGGCCAAGGCCATCGTGACGCACACACCTAGGGGCCAGGAGCCCAGGTTTCCTATTCTTTTACAAATCCTAGTAGGATTTGATCCCGTTTCGTTATTCCGTTTATTCCGATTTGTTTCTAGATCTTTTCCCTCTTTGTTTCCTAATCCTAGTCTATTTCTTGTCCCCTACCCGAAGCAAAACCCTCCCCTCCCCACTATAAATACCCAAGCACCCCCCCCCTCCAACACATCAAACCAACACCTCTCCTCTCCATGAGCAGAAGCAAGACCACCTTGCCGCCAAGTGCCGCTTGCCACGCCTCGACCTCTCGTGAGGTTTATATGATCTCCTCTCCACCGTCCCGTGCTCTCCTTTCCTCTAGTATCAACTGCAACAGCGGATCCGATCTTCTTCCCCACCTCCGACGACTACTGCGGTTAGATCCACGAAATCCCGTAATTCATTTTTTTCAGAAAATAGCAATCTTAGAAAATCCATATCTTTTAGAGTTTTTAGTATTTTTGAGTGATTCCAATTGCTATGTGTCACAAATTTGCTGAAGTTTATGTTAGTGTCTCTGGATTTCAAATTTGAGTAGTTTAAATTTGAATTTGATAAATTTTGTTCAGATTAGTATTTTGGCCATAACTTGAGTTTAATAATAGGTTTTTAATTAATTCTTTTTGCTCCTGGTCACTTATGATATTTTTGAGCTGTAGGATTTAGTTTGGTAATTTTGGAGTATTTTAAATTAGATTTTTAGTAAAAACAGTACTGTTTTGCTTATATAGTTGTTTTAGTTATGTAATTATTGTTTTTAATTATTTTTAGTTCATTCCTTTTGTAGATTTTCACTTGTTGTTATATGTTTATGTTTAGCTACAGTAGATAAATTTTTGTAGTTATTTATTAGTTTTAGCTACTGTTTTTGTAAGTGCTTGTTTAGTTCATAGTGATAGTGGATAAAAATAGTTTTATTAGTTTTAAAAGTAATTCTTTTTCCACTTCAAGTTATATTGTTTTTGTTTCTGTTATTTGTGAACACATTAGTTGTTATATTTATTTAGTATAGTTTATTAATGTTTTAATAAATGATTTGTTGTTATAGTTGTCTTAGTGTTTTGCTAGTTGCTATATTTGTTCTAGTATTAACTAGATGGTTATAGTAGTTTTATATTATTTCTTTTTGTTAGTTATTAAATTAGTAATTTATTTTCTGTTATTTTATTAGATTTATATTTTCTTTGCTGTAAAAAAAATATTAGAGTAATTTAGTGATGTTATGTTAAGATTTGTGTGAGTTGGTCACCACTAGTTTTTCCTTGAATTTTTCTTTCGAAGTTTTTCCTTTGGTTTTTGACTTGGTTTTCTTTGTTGCTTTTATTTTGATTGAGTATTGTTATGATTGATAGAATTGATTGCTAGGATGATTGCTTATATGATTGTCTGTGTAATATAGATTTTCAAAGGAGTGACGAATAGTTCTACCAAGTCTTTATTCTGAGAGCGTTATTATCTTCATCAAGTAATACTAGGCAAGTTCACTTTGACCATGTTTTTCATACCTATGTGTTTTATTGCATCTTCGCAACAAACCCTCCAGTAGTGATATTGAATTCTTGTAGTTGAGTAGTATGCATGAGGTAGGAACCCATCACCCTGTTACCAAGCCCGGGACGATATTTTATTTTAATGCTACGCTATAGTAGACGGGGTTTGGTATGAGTGCTCGGGAGTGGTGTGAAGAAGGAGGACTCTGCGTCAATGACGACAACTCCATGATGGAACCTGCAAGGACTGCATCTTCAAGGCCTCAAGACTTCAAGACTCGAGACAAGAATTCAATACACACTCTTTGGGTGAAGGGCGGTTGACGGGCACCTGGAGAAACCAGTGGTTGGCGGGATGCATGGAGAAGCGCCATGACATCTTGCGGAAAGCTTCACCCAGACTCAAAGAGACGGAAGAATACTTCATGCCCGGAAGCTTACCTGTGCAACCGCAAGTCAATATGGGCTCTGGCTTGGTTGACCTTAGTTGTGACTCTGGCTGGGACGGTGCTAGCAGATGTAGAACTACGGTAGGATTGGATGAGCACCGGACGGTGGTCAGGGGAACTCTTCGGAAGACCATGTTTCGGTCATCTTGTTCTCAAACACCCTGAAGTGCGAGAACGTAAAAAGAGAGATCGAATCTTGCGGGTAAAGTGTACAAACCTTTGCAGAGGGTGTTACGGACAATTTGAGCATCTGGACTTGGATCTATCTCAGAACTCTCAACACCGGATTCATAACTTAATTGTGGGCAACATATGATGATTTTGGGCTATGAGACATCGGTTGGCGGAACCATGTCATGATAGAAAACTCCATAGTACAGACTTCATTTATTCCTTTGATGTAGGGAAAATAAAATCAGCTTATACGCAAACAAAACTCGAATCTGAGCCACAAAGCCAAATTGCATATAGTATAGTTTTACCATCTGTTTATTCATGTTGTGATCTTGCCGGTACATTCAATGTCTTGACCTACACGGCTGCAACGTATCATGTTGCAGGATTTTCTTCGACGAGTAAGAGTTACGATACAGGGTTACGGTCTACACTCAACCTGCCGATGGCGTTGATGGGACTCCACACCCGACTATTTGTTTCCGCTGTGACTTACGAGGTATATATCAGTTTTACGTTAATTATACATGTGATTGCACTTTGATATATACATTGATGTACTGTGTGTGCCAGCATACTGATCCAGGGATGGCACAACAACACAGAGGCTTGACCGTCTGAGGTCGGGTCGCTACAATTGCAATGTTGTTAGTATGAATTCCTTGAATATCCATGATGCTAATGATATGCAAAGCCACAAGCTTGGGGATGCTATGTTTGATGAAGATGATATTTTTAGTCCCCCAAGTTTTGATGAGAAAATATATTATGATGATAGCATGCCTCCTATTTATGATGATTATTGTGATGACATGTATGCTATAAGGATTAATGATAATCATGAAACTTGTCGCTTGATTTTAATTTTCAATTAGATTATGCCTCACATGATAGTTATTTTGTTGAGTTTGCTCCCATTACTTTTCATGAGAAGAAATTTTCTTATGTGGAGAGTAATAAAAATTCTATGCTTGTAGATCATGAAAAGAATGCTTTATGTGATGGTTACATTGTTGAATTTATTCATGATGCTACTGAAAGTTATTACAAGGGAGGAATATATGCTTGTAGGAATTGCAATAATATCAAGTTTCCTCTCTATGTGTTGAAAATCTTGAAGTTATGCTTGTTTTGCCTTCCTATGCTAGTTGATTATTGTTCCCATAAGTTATTTTCTCACAAAATCCCTATGCATAGGAAGTGGGTTAGACTTAAATGTGCTAGTCATATTCTTCATGATGCTCTCTTTATGTTTCAATTCTTATCTTTTATGTGAGCATCATTGAAATCATCATGCCTAGCTAAAAAGGCAATAAAGAAAAGCGCTTGTTGGGAGACAACCCAATGTTTACCTTTACTGTTTTTGTGTGTTCAAATGATTATGCTACTGTAGTAATCGTGTTTTATAGCTTTTGTATCAATGAAGTGCCAAGTAAGACCTTTAGGATAGCTTAGGGTGATAGTTGTGTTGATCCTGCTGAAAATCAAAATCTTTTGCACCCAGTAAATTAGTTTGATAATTCACAAAAATGTGATTTTGATCTGATTCTTTTTGATATGGATTGGTACAACATTTGCTCAGGTTTTCCTAATTTGGTAGAATTTTTGGTGTTACAGAAGTATGGAAAGTTACTAGATTACTACAGACTATTCTGTTTTTGACAGATTCTGTTTTCTATGTGTTGTTTGCTTATTTTGGTGAACCTATGAGTAGCATCGGTGGGTATGAACCATAGATAAGTTGGAATACAGTAGATATTACACCAATATGAATTTAGAATGAGTTCACAACATTACCTAAATGGTGATTTATTTTCTTATACTAACGGAGCTTCTGAGTTTTACATTGAGTTTTGTGTTGTGAAGTTCTCAAGTTTTGGGTAAAGATTCGATGGACTATGGAATAAGGAATGGCAAGAGCCTAAGCTTGGGGATGCCCAAGGCACCCCAAGGTAATATTCAAGGACAACCAAGAGCATAAGCTTGGGGATGACCCGGATGGCATCCCCTCTTTCGTCTTCGTCTATCGGTAACTTTAATTGAGGCTATATTTTTGTTCACCACATGATATGTGTTTTGCTTGGAGCGTCTTCTATGATTTGAGTCTTTGCCTTTTAGTTTACCACAACCATCCTTGCTGTAAACACCTTTTGGGAGAGACACACATGAATCGGAACTTATTAGAATACTCTATGTGCTTCACTTATATCTTTTGAGCTACATAATTTTTGCTCTAGTGCTTCACTTATATCTTTTTAGAGCACGGCGGTGGTTTTATTTTGAAGAAATAGATGAACTCTCATGCTTCACTTATATTATTTTGAGAGTCTTTTAGAACAGCATGGTAATTTGCTTTGGTTATAAAATTAGTCCTAATATGACGGGCATTCAAGATGGGTATAATAAAAACTTTCATATAGAGTGCATTAAATACTATGAGAAGTTTGATACGTGATAATTGTTTTGAGATATGAAGATGGTGATATTAGAGTCGTGCTAGTTGAGTAATTGTGAAATTGAGAAATACTTGTGTTGAGGTTTGCAAGTCCCGTAGCATGCACGTACGGTAACCGTTGTGTGACAAATTTGAAGCATGAGGTGTTTCTTTGATTGCCTTCCTTATGAGTGGCGGTCGGGGACGAGGATGGTCTTTTCCTACCAATCTATCCCCCTAGGAGCATGCGCGTAGTTCTTGGTTTTGATGGCTTGTATATTTTTGCAATAAGTATGTGAGTTCTTTATGACTAATGTTGAGTCCATGGATTATACGCACTCTCACCCTTCCATCATTGCTAGCCTCTTGATGCACTGCATTGCCCTTTCTCACCTCGAGAATTGGTGCAAACTTCACCGGTGCATCAAACCCGTGATATGATACACTCTATCACACATAAACCTCCTTATATCTTCCTCAAAACAGCCACCATACCTACCTATTATGGCATTTCCATAGCCATTCCGAGATATATTGCCATGCAACTTTCCACCATTCCGTTTATTATGACACGCTTCATCATTATCATATTGCCTTACATGATCATGTGGTTTACATCATATTTGTGGCAAAGCCACCATTCATAAATTTTTATACATGTCACTCTTGATTCATTGCACATCCCGGTACACCGTCGGAGGCATCTACATAGAGTCACATTTTATTCTAAGTATCAAGTTGTAATTCTTGAGTTGTAAGTAAATAAAAGTGTGATGATCTTCATTATTAGAGCATTGTCCAATGTGAGGAAAGGATGATGGAGACTATGATTCCCCCACAAGTCGGGATGAGACTCCGGACGAAAATAAGAGAGGCCATAAAAAAAGAGAAGGCCCAAACAAAAAAAGAGAGAAAAAGAGAGAAGGGGCAATGTTACTATCCTTTTTCCATACTTGTGCTTCAAAGTAGCACCATGATCTTCATGATAGAGAGTCTCTTATTTTGTCACTTTCATATACTAGTGGGAATTTTCATTATAGAACTTGGCTTGTATATTCCAACAATGGGCTTCCTCAAAATGCCCTAGGTCTTCGTGAGCAAGCAAGTTGGATGCACACCCACTTAGTTTCTTTTGTTGAGCTTTCATACATTTATAGCTCTAGTGCATCCGTTGCATGGCAATCCCTACTCCTCGCATTGACATCAATTGATGGGCATCTCCATAGCCCGTTGATTAGCCGTGTTGATGTAAGACTTTCTCCTTTTTTGTCTTCTCCATACAACCTCCATCATCATACTTTGTTCCACCTATAGTGCTATGTCCATGGCTCGCGCTCATATATTGCGTGAAAGTTGAAAAAGTTTGAGAATGCTAAAGTATGAAACAATTGCTTGGCTTGCCATCGGGGTTGTGCATGATGGGAGCATTTTGTGTGACGAAGATGGAGCATGGCCAAACTATATGATTTTGTAGGGATCAGCTTTCTTTGGCTATGTTATTTTGAAAAGACATAATTGCTTGGTTGGTATGCTTGAAGTATTATTGTTTTTATGTCAATATTTAACTTTTGTCTTGAATCTTTCGGATCTGGACATTCATGCCACAATAAATAAAATTACATTGAAAAATATGTTAGGTAGCATTCCACATCAAAAATTCTATTTTTATCATTTACCTACTCGAGGACGAGCAGGAATTAAGCTTGGGGATGCTTGATACGTCTCCAACGTATCTATAATTTTTTATTATTCCATGCTATTATATTATCCATCTAGGATGTTTTATATGCATTTATATGCTATTTATATGATTTTTTTGGACTAACTTATTAACCTAGAGCCTAGTGCCAGTTTCTGTTTTTTTTTCTTCTTATTTTTGAGTTTTGCAGAAAAGGAATTCCAAACAGAGTCCAATTGACGTGCCAATTTTTGATGATTTTTAATGGACCAAAAGAAGCCCCCAGAGTAAAATAGTTGGGCCAGAAGAGTCCTGAGCCATCCACGAGGGTGGGGGGTGCGCCCTACCCCCCTGGGCGCGTCCCCCTATCTCGTGGCCGACTCGGAGACCCCCCCTGACGTGAGACCTATGCAAAAAATTCCTATAAATACCCAAACCTCCAGAAAATAACCTAGATCGGGAGTTCCGCTGCCGCAAGCCTCTGTAGACACCAAAAATCAATCGGGACCTGTTCCAGCACCCTGCCGGAGGGGGGATCCATCACCGGTGGCCATCTTCATCATCCCGGCTCTCTCCATGACGAGGAGGGAGTAGTTCACCCTCGGGGTTGAGGGTATGTACCAGTAGCTATGTGTTTGATCTCTCTCTCGTGTTCTTGATATGGCATGATCTTGATGTATCGTGAGCTTTGCTATTATAGTTGGATCTTATGATGTTTCTCCCCCTCTACTCTCTTGTAATGGATTGAGTTTTCCCTTTGAAGTTATCTTATCAGATTGAGTCTTTAAGGATTTGAGAACACTTGATGTATGTCTTGCATGTGCTTATCTGTGGTGACAATGGGATATTCACGTGATCTACTTGATGTGAGCTTTGGTGACCAACTTGCGGGTTCAGTGACCTTGTGAACTTATGCATAGGGGTTGGCACAAGTTTTCGTCATGACTCTCCGGTAGAAACTTTGGGGCACTCTTTGAAGTTCTTTGTGTTGGTTGAATAGATGAATCTGGGTTTGTGTGATGCATATAGTATAATCATACCCACGGATACTTGAGGTGACATTGGAGTATCTAGGTGACATTAGGGTTTTGGTTGATTTGTGTCTTAAGGTGTTTGTGACGCCCGGGTAATCAAGCTACAGTAACCCTGCGCTAATGATGCCACGTTACCTAGGTTACTGTTGGTAAACTCGTGTTAGTTCAAAACGATTCAAATTCAAATTTAAAATATAGGCAAACAACAAAAGTTTTCAAATAATAAAACTAAAATGTTACAGTCGTGCGAATAATAAATCGGTAATTATGGTGGAGAAACCACACTTGTATAAAATATGTAAATACTCAAAATGAATAAAATAGTAGCAAAACAATTAGTTAAATGATTATAAAATAATAAACAATTACAAATGATTTTATATTAGGTGCCAAGTTAATTGCGGTAGTGGCATAAGTATTAAAAATATTTTAGGTGCAACTTGGGGTTTTCATAAACACCGAAATTTAATAAAACAGAAAAGAAGAAAAGAAATAAAACAAAAAAAACAAACTAACACAAAACTAAACTAAAACAAAAGAGAACCCCCCCCCCCACTGGACCCCTTGGCCCAACTGGGCCATGGCCCAGCCGGCCGCCCCCTGGCCTATAGGCCAGCCCACACCCCAGAAACCCTAATCCCCTTCCTCACAATCCCCTGATCCAGTCCCCTCCCCCTCTCCCCGATCTGGGCGCCCCTTGAAGCACCATCACTGTCGCCCGCCCGGTGGCTTCACCGGCCTAGGCCACCTCGCCGCCGCCCGTCATCGTCCCTCCTTCTCCTCCCGTTCGTGTGCCGCCCCGGCCCCTCCACCCCCGATCTGGAACGGGGGCTCAACCCCGCGGCGCCCCGAGCCCCGATGCCGCTCCGTCGCCATCGCCGCCACCCGAGGACCGCTCCGCCTCGTCGACAACGCCGCCTCGCCGGACCTCCTCCCCAACGTCGCCGTCGACCCCGACCTTCATCAAGCCCATTGCCCCGACCCCTGCTCCGCACGGTGAGGCCACGACCTCCCTCTCGTCCCCCCCCCCCCCCGCGCTCGCGCACACGGCCGCGGCCTCCTCCCTGCTGCGCCCCTAGTCGCGCTCCGGCACCATCGTCGCTGCTCGTCCTCCGCCCTGCGTCGTCCACGGCCGGCCACACGCCTGCCCGTTGCACTCACCGCGTCGTCCCGCCTCCGCTGCTCTGTCCAGTGCGCCACTACTGCGTTGCGCCACGCCGTTAGCCGCCCGCGTCCACAGTTCGGACCACGCCAGCAGCGGCCCAGCGCCCGGCCATTGCATCGACCAAGCCTGAACGGCTCCCGCTGCCGGCGCTCGTTCCCGCATCGGCGCCCGTTCGGGCTAGGCGCCAGCGCCCTGTGCCCGCAACGCCCGACCTGCTATGGCCCCTAGGGCCAATGACAGGGGGCCCCACGCCAAGAACGCAAAAAAAAAAAGAAATTAAAAAGTATAATAATTAAATTAAATAAATAATTAATTAATTAGTTAACTTAATTAATCATATTTAAATTAAACTAATCAACTAATTAAACTAATTAAACTAATTAAAAAGTATAATAATTAAGCTCAGTCAATGACAGTAGGACCCGCGGGTCAGTTTGACCAGTCAACGGTCAGATTTGACCTGCTGACGTCATGGTGGTGTCATGCTGACATCACCTTTCACTATTCTGGATAATGTTGAAATTAAATAATTAAATAAATCCTAAAAGTGAATTAAATCTTTTAAAATTAATATAAAATAAACTGTAGCTCGGATGGAAAAACTTTGTACATGAAAGTTACTCAGAACGACGAGACGAATCCGGATAAGCAGCCCGTTCGTCCACCACACATCCCTAGCATAGCAAACATGCAACTTTTCCTTCCGGTTCATGTGTCTGACAGACGCCCGGAACCGGGAATACTTTTCCGGATGTTTTCCCTCTTCACAAGACCGCCTAAGCTGCGTTAGAACACTTCTAGCCCCGCTTATTGTATTGTTATGCATATGTTTGCGTGTATTTACTGTTTCTTCCCCGCTTCTCTCCGGTAGACCCGAGATCGTCTTTGATGCCCTGTGATCGACTAGGGAGTTGACGACCCCTCTCTCTTGCCAGAGCAACCAGGCAAGCCCCCCCTTTGATCACAAGATATCGCCTACTCTTCTCTATACTGCTTGCATTAGAGTAGTGTAGCATGTTACTGCTTTCAGTTAATCCTATCTTTGCTTTGCATAGCCTTTGTCCTTGCTACTCTCATTGTTACCTTTACCTGCTATCCTCTTGCTTAGTATAGGATGCTAGTGTTCCATCGGTGGCCCTACACTCTTGTCCGTCTGCCATGCTATAATATCACTATGATCACTTCGGGAGGTGATCACGGGCATATACTATATACTTTACACTATTACATTACCTGTGATACTGTTCGGAGATGGGGGCTGAAAGGACAGGTGGCTCCATCCCGGTAGAGGTGAGCCTGGGTTCCCGACGGCCCCCGACTGTTACTTTGTGGCGGAGTGGCAGGGCAGGTTGAGACCACCTAGGAGAGAGGTGGGCCTGGCCCTGGTTGGCGTTCGCGGATACTTAACACGTTTAACGAGATCTGGGTATTTGATCTGAGTCTGGCCATTTGGTCTATACGCACTAACCATCTACGTGGGAGTAGTTATGGGTATCCCGATGTCGTGGTATCAGCCGAAGCACTTTGTGGCCTTGTTGTTGGCGAAGCGGCGCGCCGGATTGGAACGTAAGCCTGCTCTTGTATTAAGGGGCTATTTCCGCTTTCGGCCGCCTGTAGCGTGCAGTGTGTGCATTGGGCGATGGGCCCAGACCCTGTCGCTTAGGTTTAGACCGGCGTCTTGGCCTCTCTGTTGTGCCTAGGTGGGGCTGCGACATGTTGATCTTCCGCGAGGCATGACCCGTAAAAGTGTGTCCGCCAAATGGGATCAAGCGTGTTGGGTTATGTGGTGCACCCTGCAGGGAAGTTTAATCTATTCGAATAACCGTGATCTTGATAGGGACGACTTGGAGTTGTACCTTGACCTTATGACAACTAGAACCAGATACTTAATAAAACACACCCTTCCAAGTGCCAGATACAACCCGATGGTCGCTCTCTCTCAGGGATACGAGGAGGGGATCGCTGGGTAGGATTATTGCTATGCGATGCTACTTGGAGGACTTCAGTCTACTCTCTTCTACATATTGCAAGACGGAGGCTGCTAGAAGCGTAGTCTTCGACAAGATTAGATATCCCCCTCTTATTCTGGCATTCTGCAGTTCAGTCCACTGATATGGCCCTTTACACATATATCCATGCATATGTAGTGTAGCTCCTTGCTTGCGAGTACTTTGGATGAGTACTCACGGTTGCCTTGTTCCCCTTTCCCTTTCTTTACCCGATTGCTGCAACCAAATCGATGGAGCCCAGGAGCAGACGCCACCGTCGATGGCGACTACTACACTGGAGGTGCCCTCGCTACGCTGCAGCCTCAATGACGACCGGAGTAGTTAGGAGGATCCTGCGGGAGGCCTGCGCCTCTTCGATCTGTATCCCGGTTTGTGCTAGCCATCTTATGTCAACTTGTTTAACTTATGTCTCGTACTCAGATATTGTTGCTTCCGCTGACTTCGTCTATGATCGAGCACTTGTATTCGAGCCCTCGAGGCCCTGGCTTGTATTATGATGCTTGTATGACTCATTTTATTTGTAGAGTTGTGTTGTGATATCTTCCCATGAGTCCCTGATCTTGATCGTACACGTTTGCGTGTATGATTAGTGTACGATTGAATCGGGGGCGTCACAGTGTTTTTCTAGTACGAACTCTAGGATAGATCGAATGGAAAGAATAGCTTCGTGTTATTTTTACTACGGACTCTTGAATAGATCGATCAGAAAGGATAACTTTGAGGTGGTTTCGTATCCTACAATAATCTCTTCGTTTGTTCTCCGCTATTAGTGACTTTGGAGTGACTCTTTGTTGCATGTTGAGGGATTGTTATTGATCTAATTATGTTATTATTGATGAGAGAACTTGCACTAGTGAAAGTATGAACCCTAGGCCTTGTTTCCTAGCATTGCAATACCGTTTACGCTGACCACTTGCTACCTTGCTGTTTTCATATTTTCAGATTACAAAAACCTATATCTACCATCCATATTGCACTTGTATCACCATCTCTTCGCCGAACTAGTGCACCTATACAATTTATCATTGTATTGGGTGTGTTGGGGACACAAGAGACTCTTTGTTATTTGGTTGCAGGGTTGTTTGAGAGAGACCATCTTAATCCTACGCCTCCCACGGATTGATAAACCTTAGGTCATCCACTTGAGGGAAATTTGCTACTGTCCTACAAACCTCTGCACTTAGAGGCCCAACAACGTCTACAAGAAGAAGGTTGTGTAGTATACATCACAACCACAAGGGTGGTGGGCGCCCCCCGCCCTAGGGCGCACCCCCTGCCTTGTCATCGCCTCATGGGCCCCCTTGACTTGTCCCCGACGCCAACACCTGCTATAAATCCCAAAACCTCCAGAAGTAAACCTAGATCGGGAGTTCCGCCGCCGCAAGCTTCTGTAGCCACGAAAAAATTAAACGCAACTCTGAAGATTGGGATCTCGATGATACGTCCATTTTGCATCATGCTTTTATATCGATATTTATTGCATTATGGGTTGTTATTACACATTATGTCACAATACTTATGCCTATTCTCTCTTATTTTACAAGGTTTACATAAGGAGGGAGAATGCTGGCAGCTGGAATTCTGGCCTGGAAAAGGAGCAAATATTAGACCTATTCTGCACAACTCCAAAAGTCCTGAAACTCCACGAAAGTCATTTTGGGAAATAATAAAAAATATCCAGCGGAAGAAGTTCACCAGAGGGGGCCCCACCTGGCCACGAGGGTGGGGGATGCGCCCTACCCCCTGTGCGTGCCCCCCTACCTCGTGGACCCCCTGGTGGCCCTCCGATGCCCATCTTCTTCTATATGAGGTCTTTCATCGAGAAAAAAAATCAGAAGAAACCTTTCGGGACGAAACTCCGCCGCCACGAGGCAGAACCTTGGCGGAACCAATCTAGGGCTCCGGTAGAGCTGTTCTGCCGGGGACACTTCCCTCCGGGAGGGGGAAATCATCACCATCATCATCACCAACGCTCCTCTCATCGGGAGAGGGCAATCTCCATCAACATCTTCACCAGCATCATCTCCTTTCAAAAGCCTAGTTCATCTCTTGTATCCAATTCTTGTCTCCAAGTCCGGGATTGGTACTAGTAGGTTGCTAGTAGTGTTGATTACTCCTTGTAGTTGATGCTAGTTGGTTTATTTGGTGGAAGATCATATGTTAAGATCCTATATGCATATTAATACCCCTCTGATTATGAACATGAATATGCTTTGTGAGTAGTTACGTTTGTTCCCGAGGACATGGGAGAAGTCTTGCTATTAGTAGTCATGTGAATTTGGTATTCGATTCGATATTTTGATGAGATGTATGTTGTCTAGCCTCTAGTGGTGTTATGTGAACGTCGACTACATAACACTTCACCATTATTTGGGCCTAGAGGAAGGCATTGGGAAGTAATAAGTAGATGATGGGTTGCTAGAGTGACGAAGCTTAAACCCTAGTTTATGTGTTGCTTCGTAAGGGCTGATTTGGATCCATATGTTTCATGCTATGGTTAGGTTTACCTTAATACTTTTGTTGTAGTTGAGGATGCTTGCAATAGAGGTTAATCATAAGTGGGATGCTTGTTCAAGTAAGAACAGCACCCAAGCAATCGTCCACCCACATATCAAATTATCAAAGTACCGAACGTGAATCATATGAATGTGATGAAAACTAGCTTGACGATATTCCCATGTGTCCTCGGGAGCGCTTTTCCTATTATAAGAGTTTGTCCAGGCTTGTCCTTTGCTACAAAAGGGATTGGGCCACCTTGCTGCACTTTATTTACTTTTGTTACTTGTTGCTCGTTACAAATTATCTTATCACAAAACTATCTGTTACCACTCATTTCAAGATTGTGCAGAGAATACCTTGCTGAAAACCGCTTATCATTTCCTTCTGCTCCTCGTTGGGTTTGACACTCTTACTTATCGAAAGGACTACGATAGATCCCCTATACTTGTGGGTCATCAAGACTCTTTCTCGGCGCCATTGCCGGGAGTGAAGCGCCTTTGGTAGGTGGAATTTGGTAAGGAAAATTTATATAGTGTGCTGAAATTTACTGTCACTTGTTACTATGGAAAGTAATCCTTTGAGGGCTTGTTCGGGGTATCTTCACCCCGACCAGTAGAGCAAAGAGTTGCTCCTCAACCTAATGAACCTACTGAAAATGAATATGAAAATATTCCCTTTGAATTTCCTTCGGGTATGATGGAAAAACTGCTAGCTAATCCTTTTGTAGGAGATGGAACAAAGCATCCTGATGAGCACCTAATATATGTGGATGAAGTTTGTGGATTATTTAAGCTTGCAGGTATACCCGATGATGTTGTTAAGAAGAAGGTCTTCCCTTTATCTTTGAAGGGAGATGCATTAACAAGGTATAGGCTATGTGATGATACGAGATCATGGAACTATAGAAGATTCAAACTGGAATTTCATCAAAGTATTACCCTATGCATCTTGTTCATCGTGATCGCAGTTATATATATAATTTTTGGCCTCGCGAAGGAGAAAGCATCGCTCAAGCTTGGGGGAGGCTTAAATCAATGTTGTATTCATGCCCCAATCATGAGCTCCCAAGAGAAACAATTATTCAAAATCTTTATGCTCGGCTTTCTGAAAACAATCGCACCATGCTTGATACTTCTTGTGCTGACTCTTTTATGATGAAGACTATTGAATTCAGACGGAATTTATTTGATAGAATTAAACGCAACTCTGAAGATTGGGACCTCGACGAAGGTAAGGAGCCAGGTATGACACCTAAGTTTGATTGTGTTAAATCATTTATGGATACCGATATTTTCCGTAAATTTAGCACTAAATATGGACTTGACTCTGAGATAGTAGCTTCTTTCTGTGAATCTTTTGCTACTTATGTTGATCTCCCCAAGGAGAAGTGGTTTAAATATTTATACGTCTCCAACATATCTATAATTTTTGATTGTTCCATGCTATCATATTACCCCTTTTGGATGTTTATGGGCTTTATTTTACACATTTATATCATTTTTGGGACTAACCTACTAACCGGAGGCCCAGCCCATATTGCTGTTTTTTTGCCTATTTTAGTATTTCAAAGAAAAGGAATATCAAACGGAGTCCAAATGGAATGAAACCTTCGGCAGCGTGATTTTTGGAACGAACGTGATCCAGGGGACTTGGAGTGCAAGTCAAGAAGCTTTCGAGGAAGCCACGAGATAGGAGGTCGCGCCCCCCCCCTATAGGGCGCGCCCCCTGTCTCGTGGGCCCCTCGGGCGGCCACCGACGTACTTCTTCTTCCTATATATACCTAATGTTGGGGAACGTAGCAGAAATTCAAAATTTTCTACGCATCACCAAGATCAATCTATGAAGATTCTAGCAACGAGAGAGAGAGAGAGGCAGTGCATCTTCATACCCTTGAAGATCGCTAAGCGGAAGCGTTACAAGAACGCGGTAGATGGAGTCGTACTCGCGGCGATTCAAATCGCGGAAGATCCGATCTAGCGCCGAACGGACGGCGCCTCCGCATTCAACACATGTACAGCCCGGGGACGTCTCCTCCTCTTCTTGATCCAGCAAGGGGAGAGGAGAAGTTGAGGGAAATTCCAGCAGCACGACGGCGTGGTGGTGGAGCTTGTGGTATTCCTGCAGGGCTTTGCCAAGCTCTACGGAGGAGGAGGAGGTGTAGGAGGAGGGAGGGCTGCGCCAGGGAAGAGGTGCGGCTGCCCTCCCACCCCTCCACTATATATAGGGGCAAGGGGAGAGGGGGAGGCGCCCTAGGGTTTCCCCTAGGGGGCGGCGGCCAAGCAGATTGGATCTCCCTAGGGAAAATCCTAGGGAGACTTGCCCCCCAAGCCAAGCAGGTGGATGCTTGCCTCCAAAGCCAGGTGGAGGCGCCCCACCTCCCCAAGTAACGTGGGAAAGGGTGTGGGGGGTGCACCACCCCTTAGTGGGCTGGTTTTCCCCTTCCCCTTTGGCCCATGAGGCCCTCCAATACTTGCCGGGGCTCCCGAAACACCTTCCGGTCATGCTGTCCATAGCCTGGTACCCCCAGAACACTTCCGAACTCCAATACAATTCGTCCAATATATCAATCTTCACGGCCAGACCATTCCAGAACTCCTCGTGACGTCCGAGATCTCATCCGGGACTCCGAACTACCTTCAGTAACCACATACTATTTCCCATAACAACTCTAGCGTCACCGAACCTTAAGTGTGTAGACCCTACGGGTTTGGGAACCATCCAGACATGACCGAGACACCTCTCCGGCCAATAACCAATAGCGGGATCTGGATACCCATATTGGCTCCCACATGTTCCACGATGATCTTATCAGATGAACCACGATGTCAAGGATTCAAGCAATCCCGTACACAATTCCCTTTATCAATCGGTACGTTACTTGCCTGAGATTCGATCATCGGTATCCCAATACCTCGTTCAATCTCGTTACCGGCAAGTCACTTTACTCGTTCCGTAACGCATGATCCCGTGACTAACTCCTTAGTCACACTGAGCTCATTATGATGATGCATTACCGAGTGGGCCCAGAGATACCTCTCCGTTATATGGAGTGACAAACCCCAGTCTGGATTCGTGCCAACCCAACAAACACTTTCAGAGATACCTGTAGTGCACCTTTATAGCCACCCAGTTACGTTGTGACGTTTGGTACACCCAAAGCATTCCTACAGTATCCGGGAGTTGCACAATCTCATGGTCTAAGGAAATGATACTTGACATTAGAAAAGCTTTTAGCAAACGAACTACACGATCTTGTGCTATGCTTAGGATTGGGTCTTGTCCATCACATCATTCTCCTAACGATGTGATCCCGTTATCAATGACATCTAATGTCCATGGTCAGGAAACCATAACCATCTATTGATCAACGAGCTAGTCAACTAGAGGCTTACTAGGGACTTGTTGTCGTCTATGTATTCACACATGTATTACAGTTTCCAATTAATACAATTATAGCATGAACAATAGACAATTATCATGAACAAGGAAATACAATAATAACCATTTTATTATTGCCTCTAGGGCATATTTCCAATAGTCTCCCACTTGCACTAGAGTCAATAATCTAGTTCACATCACTATGTGATTGTAATGAATCCAACACACATGGGGTTTGTTCATATCTCGCTTGTGAGAGAGGTTATTAGTCTACGGTCTGAACCTTTCAGATCCGTGTGTGCTTTACAAATCTCTATGTCATCTTGTAGATGCAGCTACCATGCGCTACTTGGAGCTATTCCAAATAACTGCTCTACTATACGAATCCGGTTTACTACTCAGAGTCATCTGGATTAGTGTCAAAGTTTGCATCGACGTAACCCATTACGACGAACTCCTTTACCACCTCCATAATCGAGAAAATTCCTTAGTCCACTAGTTACTAAGGATAAGTTCGACCGTTGTCACGTGATCCATTCCTGGATCACTCTTGTACCCTTTGACTGACTCATGGCAAGGCACACTTCAGGTGCGGTACACAACATAGCATACTGTAGAGCCTACATCTAAAGCATAGGGGACAACCTTCGTCCTTTCTCTCTCTTCTGCTGTGGTCATGTTTTGAGTCTTACTCAATACTCACACCTTATAACACAGCCAAGAACTCCTTCTTTGCTGATCTATTTGAACTCCTTCAAAATCTTGTCACGGTATGTATTCATTTGAAAGTACTATTAAGCGTTTTTGATCTATTCTTATAGATCTTGATGCTCAATGTTCAAGTAGCTTAATCCAGGTTTTCCATTGAAAAACACCTTTCAAATAACCCTATATGCTTTCCAGAAATTCTACAGCATTTCTGATCAACAATATGTTAACAACATATACTTATCAGAAATTCTATAGTGCTCCCACTCACTTCTTTGGAAATACAAGTTTCTCATAAACTTTGTATAAACCCAAAATCTTTGATCATCTCATCAAAGTGTATATTCCAACTCCAAGATGCTTACTCCAGTCCTTAGAAGGATTGCTGGAGCTTTGCATACTTGTTAGCATATTTTAGGATTGACAAAACCTTCTGGTTGTATCACATACAACCTTTCCTCAAGAAAACTGTTGAGGAAATAATGTTTTGACATCCTATCTGCAAGATTTCATAAATAATGCAGTAACTGCTAATATAATTCCAACATACTCTTAGCATCGCTACGAGTGAGAAAGTCTCATCGTAGTCAACTCCTTGAACTTGTAGGAAACATCTCAGCGACAAGCCGAGCTTTCTTTAATGGTGACACATACCATCATTGTCTGTCTTCCTTTTAGAATCCATCTGTACCCAACAGCCTTACGACCATCAAGTAGTTCTTCCAAAGTCTACACTTTGTTTTCATACATGGATCCTCTCTCAGATTTTATGGCCTCGAGCCATTCATTGGAATCCGGGCCCACCATCGCTTCTCCATGGCTCGTAGGTTCATTGTTGTCTAGTAATATGACCTCCAAGACATGATTACGTACCACTCTGAAGTAGTACGCATCCTTGTCGACCTACGAGGTTTGGTAGTGACTTGATCCAAAGATTTGTGATCACTATCATCAGCCTCCACTTCAATTGGTGTAGGCGCCACAGGAACAACTTCCTGTGCCCTGCTACACACTAGTTGAAGTGATGGTTCAATAACCTCATCAAGTCTCCACCATCCTCCCACTCAATTCTTTCGAGAGAAACATTTCCTCGAGAAAGGACCCATTTCCAGAAACAATCACTTTTGCTTCCGGATCTGAATTAGGAGGTATACCCAACTATTTTGGGTGTCCTATGAAGATGCATTTATCCGCTTTGGGTTCGAGCTTATGAGGCTAAAACTTTTCCACATAAGCGTCACAGCCCAAACTTTTAAGAAACGACAGCTTAGGTTTCTCTAAACCATAGTTCATACAGTGTCATCTCAACGGAATTACGTGGTGCCCTATTAAAGTGAATGCGGTTGTCTCTAATGCCTAACCCATAGATGATAGTGGTAATTCAATAAGAGACATCATGGTATGCACCATATCCAATATGGTGCAGCTATGATGTTCGGACACACCATCACACTATGGTGTTCCTGGCGGTATTAGTTGTGAAACAATTTCCACAAGGTCTTAATTGTGTACCAAACTCAGAATCTCAGATATTCATCTCTATGATCATATCATAGACATTTTATCCTCTTGCCACGATGATCTTCAATTTCACTCTGAAATTGCTTGAACCTTTCAATAATTCAGACTCGTGTTTCATCAAGTAAATATACTCAGAATCTACTCAAATCATCCGTGAAGTAAGAGCATAATGATATTCACTGCGTGCCTCAGCACTCATTGGATTGCACACATCAAATGTATTACTTCCAACAAGTTGCTCTCTTGTTTCATCTTACTGAAAAAACGAGGCCTTTCAGTCATCTTGCCCATGTGGTATGATTTGCATGTCTCAAGTGATTCAAAATCAAGTGAGTCCAAACGATCCATCTGCATGGAGTTTCTTCATGCGTATAAACCAATAGACATGGTTCGCATGTCTCAAACTTTTCAAAAAATGAGTGAGTCCAAAGATCCATCAACATGGAGCTTCTTCATGCGTTTTATACCAATATGACTCAAATGGCGATTGCCACAAGTATGTGGTACTATCATTACTATCTTATATCTTTTGGCATGAACATGTGTATCACTACGATCGAGATTCAATGAACCATTCATTTTAGGAAGACCATTGAAGGTATTATTCAAATAAACAGTGTCGGTGTCAAAACCGGCGGATCTCGGGTAGGGGGTCCTGAACTGTGCGTCTAGGCGGATGGTAACAGGAGACAAGGGACACGATGTTTTACCCAGGTTCGGGCCCTCTCGATGGAGGTAAAACCCTACGTCCTGCTAGATTAATATTGATAATGTGTGTTACAAGAGTGGATCTACCACGAGATCGAAGAGGCTAAACCCTAGAAGCTAGCCTATGGTATGATTGTTGTTCGCCCCACGGACTAAAACCCTCCGGTTTATATAGACACCGGATAGGGTTAGGGTTACATGAGTCGGTTACAATGGTAGGAGATCTACATATCCGTATCGCCAAGCTTGCCTTCCATGCCAAGGAAAGTCCCATCCGGACACGGGACGAAGTCTTCAATCTTGTATCTTCATAGTCTTGGAGTCCGGCCGATGATGATAGTTCGGCTATCCGGACACCCCCTAGTCCGGAACTCCCTCAGTAGCCCCTAAACCAGGCTTCAATGACGACGAGTCCGGCGCGCATATTGTCTTCGGCATTGCAAGGCGGGTTCTTCCCCCGAATAATTTATAGAAGATTGTGAACACCAGGATAGTGTCCGACTCTGCAAAACAAGTTCCACATAACATCGTAGAGAGAATAATTTTTGCACAGGTCTGCTGACGTATTCCGCGGCATGACATCACACCACGGCCAGGTTTTTATATGAATCGTTGTTTATTGTTCCACCTCAGCGTGTTTAGCGAGGCGGTTTCCTTGGCACGTCTTATCAAAGCGTAGATCGTGCCCCCTTATTCCGGGATTCTCATCAATACGGACGTGGGTAACCCAACCGTGCCCGCTGGCCTGCCTTCTCTATCAAAGGTGAGTCCTAGTCGACCACGGGGTGGGCTCTTGGTATTCAACCTCTTTATAACGAGACCAAGGCCCTCTCCTTTTTACACCCTCTATCAAGTTCGCCTCGTGCTTCGAGTTCCAACACCCAAAGCTTGATTCAGGCGCTTCGGACTCTCGACGATGTCCGGCTCCGACCAGCATGGCCGATGGATGTCTTCCTCAGAAGACGTGCTAAAGCTGCGAGAAGCCAGGTATCTAACCGGCGAGATTTCGCATAGGCTGCCTGCTCCAGGGCAGGTCATTCCCACTCCTGAGCCCGGTGAGAACGTGGTGTTCGTGTCTCACTTCCGTCGGGGTTTGGGCTTCCCGATGGACCCTTTTGTGCGGGGACTCATGTATTATTATGGGCTTGATTTCCATGACTTGAATGCGGAGTCCATCCTCCATATCTCGTCATTCATTGTTGTATGTGAGGCCTTCCTCCATATTACCCCTCACTTTGGATTGTGGCTCAAGACCTTCAAGGTGGAGCCAAAGGCGATCAAGGGGCAGCAAACAGAGTGCGGAGGGGCGGTCATAAGCAAATGCGCTGGTGCTCCATGGCTTGAGGGCTCTTTTCAAGAGGAGCTTGGTTTATGGCAACGGGAGTGGTTCTATATCACCGCTCCCAGGGGCACCAAATGGGCGGCGCCTCGCTTTCGGCCAGTCCACCACAGCGGGTGGCGTCATGGGTCAACAAGGGGCTCGACTGGGGGTTGTCCAAGGACGTTCCCCTGCTGCAGGGCCGTATTCGAGATCTCCAGGAAAGAGGGATCAATCTGGTTGCAGTGGCACAGGTTATGGTGATCCGGCGTCTTTAGCCCTGCAAACGTCGCCCCCTCCGCCTGTGGGAATTCAATCCGGAGGGACCACGAGCTCTCCAAAATTTTATGGGCAAGACGCCCGTGGAGATGTATAAACTGTTCTTCGGATCACGAGAGGAGTGGCCAGACTTGACCAAGGACACAGGACTAAGCTGTAATCGCCCAAATGCTCAAGTAAGTAGTCCTGTAACAGGACAAGCTGTTCATTCATTTATTATACATATATGCCCTTTAAAGGAGCCGTTTCTTGAACAGGAGTGGATAGCCAAGGCAAAGTTGATAAGGTGTCCGGCTCCCCTCCCAGAGACCACGACGGATCCCATGTTGACCAAGATGTTGAAGGTCGCGCCTTTTGAAGAAGGAGAAGGGGGGAGCGGGGGAGCAACTGCCTCTGCGAAGGAGGCTATCAAGGAAGGTGGGATTAAGAGTCCCACCTTCCGAGGAGAGAAGAGGACCGCTTCAGAAGATCCGGAGGTCAAGGCCTCAAAGAAAGGAAGGGAATCTTCGTCGGAGAGTCCGGCTACTGAAGTAACCCAACCGCACTGTTTCCCCAAGGGGATCAGCCCTCCAATGAGCCGTAAGTAAAAGCGAAGGGGTCTTGTAAATAAGGAACATCCCTATATTTATTTATGAAGATAACCGAAATTGTACCTTGTAGTTCGGACCTCAGCCCTTCTCAGCAGAGCTCGTCTTGAGGATCTTCTTCCGGAGATGATGGAGAGCGAACGCCTCCACCTGTTGTACCCTCATGAAGCGGACGACCGGAGGTGTCGCCGCAGAGGGTTCCCCAAGTCCGGCGGGGCGGAAGGTCCGCGCCAAGTGGTGTGCGGTCGAGGAGCTGAGGGATTTGCTCGGGCGGCGGTTATCTCAGAAGATCACCGTGCTCTAATGGGTACGGTGATTGAAAGAATTGCATCCGCAGAGAGCGGATTGCACGAAGCCGTCAGAAGCTTACTGACAGGGGTTTGAGGTACGCAAAAAATAATGTACCTGCTGATAGTTATGCATATAAAATGCGCCATGTATAGATAGTAGCCCCTGAGACTCGGTATGTTGTCAAAAATTGACGACGTGCCGAGGATCAAATTCTCAGTTTTAACATATCGCCGCTCCTAAACAGGTGGCGGGGCGTCCGGAGGCTACCGGATCGATGAATATGCCGAATCAAGCGGCAACTTGATGAGGCAGATGTGGACATCGCGCTGGTCAATAAACGGTTTGACGAGTCACAAGGTATGCGACTTCTACGCGGACACCTGGTAAGGGAGCTTGACGCCCATGTCTTACTAATCATATGCTTAATGCAGATGGTGCCGCTGCCGTGGAAGAGCTGCGGGCAGAACTAGCCCGAGCGAAAGAGCAAGCCAGAATTAGTACGCGGCTGCTTTAAAGGCGTCAAGAGCTAGAAGCTGAACGGGCTGCTCACTGCCGAAGCAAAGAGGAGATGGCCGAGATGGCCAAAAGGTTAAGGAATGCTACCGATCGCTGCGAGGTTCTTGAAAAAGAGCATCAAGCGGAACAGGAGGGCCTAAAGAAGGCCGCCTCGAAACCAAGAATGCCCAATCAGCTTTGAGAGCTGCCAAGGAGGAGCTGAGTCAGGCCAGGGCAATTGCAGCTGGAAAACCGTTTCTGCTGCGGAGGAAATATACAGATCCAAAGTATGCTCCGTTGGATAAATTATGGAGTTCAGAGGATGCTTATATGGACTTGGCGGCGAGCGCTGTGGACGCGGTTGAGCACTTCCGGGGCCAGAAGGGGCACAAAAGGGAAGAGCTATACTGTTCGCAATTCCATAGTCCGGAGCGTCCTCTGCCGCTGACCAATCGGTTGGTCGAGTGGGCTGAGCTGAATCGATTGTCCGGATTGGCCATGAAGCATGTCTTGACTCACTTGTGGCCGGACGGACCCCAGCCGAAGAGCTATTTTGGTGTAGTGCAGCAGTTTCTTGGAGCGGTGCCGCGTATCGACGCGATGAAGCGATCGACATGTATTGAGGGAGCGCGGATGGCTCTTGCCCGTGTCAAGACATACTGGGCGGAGATGAAGGCCACCGACGTTGCCTCCCGTGATTCGGATAGAGGCAGTACCGCCGAGCACTACTTGAAGAAGTCTGCCGGGCGCTTCGTTTAATAAAGACGCGATGCTCGAAGGATCTTATGTTTGAATGACATGTATGATTCGTGAAACGATGTTTCAATGTAATATAAGTGCTTTTTATACTTGTGCGTTCAAGTAGTAAACTACTCACCTGTGCGGCCGTTTATGTATATGTGTATATAACACGAAAGATGGCAATCCTTGGCTTTCAGCCCCCACGCACATAGTGCGGGGTGTTTGCAAAAAAGGCGCTTTTCACACTTAATCCAACTCTTGGTCCTGTTAAGGAGGTGGTAGCGTAGCAAACCGTGCAACCGGACTATAATGCTTTATCACTTTCACTTAGCCATAGGAGTTCGAGGGTGGGGCTACTATATAGCCCTGGAGGCACCGCACTCTCCCGAATTGGGTGCGTATGTGCCTGACGAAAACCGGTCCTTCGTTAATCTTGGACGAATTCTAAACATTCCTGTGAGTCATCGAGTGGTTGACCAGGTCTCTCGCTATATCATGACGGTCGGTTTCGGCTTTCTCTCTTGAGGTGCTCGCCTACCGAACCGGGGCACAATCGCAGTAGTTCTCCACAGTGCCGCGTTAGCCGTGAAAGCGAAATGTAAGGCAGCAAAACACGAGCCGGGCAACCCAACATTTGACCAAAGACATGATTCAGAGCTGATGCATATAAGGCCCTAACTCGAGACGCCGAATACTCCCTAAGGTATTCGGTCTTTATAAAATGGGCAAAATAAGGCCCTAAGCCCTTTGTGTCCAGTACGCATAAAAATTCTGGTGCGGCCAATGCCAAAGCACCAGCCTCCTCCTCGCTTATATTTAAGGAACTGGGGATGTATATCAATAAGAGACAGTGAAAAAAGGTTTACGCAGGTCTTAATCTGAAAAGAATCCTTGCAACGGGTCCCTCTTACCGCACGTCTGCGCGTGCCTCCGTTATGCAGTATCACGGACGGGTGTAGCACGTTGTTCATCTATAAAAGAGAGGAACTTAGTTTGAAAAGAAAAGGATCGTGCAAAAATGTACTTAATATTAAATAAGCGAAATGCACGGTTCAAGAAGTGAATAAGATGGAGCTTTATAGTCTCTTGTTATACATGCATGCGGCCCTCGTATGGGGGTATGTGCAAGTAAGCGCCAGACTCGTCTAGCCGTGACCGGGGTTTGAATGACCAATTCAGGTTCTTTGCCTAGCAGAGCCGGATAGCTGCGGGGCTGTCAAGGCAGTCTCCTATTTTCCCGTGCTCGAGTAACACTTAATACTTCCTTTTAAGGAGATGATGCCGCGTGGACCGGGCATTTTAAGTGTTAGAGATGCATAATGCGGTATTATGCGTTAAAGCGGTAAAGCCTCGCGTCCCAATAGTGCTTGATGGCAACCTTTAAATGGGGCGACATGGAAGAGTAACCTTCGCAAAGTTGTCGGATGAACCAAACACAACTTCTAGCGGTATGGAGCCCGTGCAGAGAGGCGTATGGGCGGGCAAGACTCCTTTAAAGGAGGTGTTGCTACGGCGAATTTTGGTTGGGTTTATCCCCATCCTGCGGATTGTGTCCTGATATATCAGGTTTATGTCACTGCCGCCATCCATGAGGACATGTGTAAATTGGAATCCGTCGATTATAGGATCCAGTATCAAGGCAGTCCATCCTGCGTTCCGGATATTATCGGAATAGTCCTGATGGTCGAAGGTGATTGGTTTTGACAACCAATGTGCGGCGCGCCTCTTAGTGGGCGCCGCTTTGTTTTTCCCTTTGATCACGTGAAGTGAGTTTACTGTTTGAACCTTTTGTGGGAAATTCTTTTGTTTTCCGAGGCTCTGCTTGTGGTGCTCGTCATCATTGTCCCTTGGTGTGTCGAGCCCCTTGTGTTCGGCATTAAGTCGGCCGGACTGCTTGAAGACCCAACAATCTCTGTGGGTATGGTTTGCGAGCTTCCGGAGGTACCATGTATTTGACACAGTCTGTCTAGAATCTTGTTTAGGTTGGATAGCTCGTCACTGTTATCCTTTAGGGGCAGTGTTTTGTTGTTCGGCCGAGAGCTTTTGAATCTGGCGTTGATCGCCGTACTATTTGGGCCATTTTCTTTATTCCGGCGCTGATCTTTTCTGCGTCGTGATTTCTATTTCCATCCCTGGTTTGGATGTACTCGGTCGCTGTACGCATCTAGCCAGCCAACTGTCCTCTCTCGCGCAAAAGTGGGTCATGAGGCTTGTTAATGCGGCCATTGTTCTTGGCCGAGGTGTCTGGCGAGCCATTCGTCTCGGACGTTGTGTTTGAAAGCTGCTAAAGCTTCGGTGTCCGGACAGTCGACTATTTGGTTCTTTTTAGTAAGGAACCTGTTCTAGAATTTTTGGGCTGACTCTCCGGGTTGTTGAGTTATGTGACTTAGATCGTCTGCATCCGGAGGGCGGACATAAGTCCCCTGAAAATTTGCCCGGAATGCGTCCTCGAGCTCTTCCCAGCTTCCAATGGTATTTTCGGGGAGGCTTTTAAGCCAATGCCGAGTTGGCCCTTTGAGTTTAAGGGTAAGTATTTTATGGCGTGGAGATCGTCTCCTCTAGCCATGTGTATGTGGAGGATGTAATCCTCGATCCGCACTCGAGTGCATTGTTGTTCCGTCGTATGCCTCTATGTTTACGGGTTTGAATCCCGCTGGAAATTCATGATTCAGCACCTCATCGGTGAAACATAGGGGGTGTGCGGCGTCCCTATATTTGGGTGTGCCATGATCTTAAGAATTTTGGCGTATTGCATTGCTTTGTCGAGCCTGCTTTCTTGGCCCATAGATGGACCTAACTGGGCCATCCTCTTGGTGTGAATCCTTATGCGGATCGCATATTGGCTTGTGTGCGGCGCCATTCACCGCTCTCTTTTCGCCGTGGGGTCGTCCATCCGACCGGGTGGCCTTCTTGCTTTTTAATTGTGGGGGCTCTAAGGCCTCCTCGTTGAATTCGAGCAGTAGCTTTCTTTTCGGTAGCTCTTTGTTCGGCGATCGTCAGCCATTTACTATGCGGTGCTGAATACTTTGCTCCATCTAATCCTTAGTGCATCTTCCGCTGTTTTGAGCTTCCGCTTCTGCTTTTTTAGGCTACGCGCAGTGGCGACGAGCCCTTTCTGGAGGTCATTTTGCTCCAATGGTTTGTCCGGCGTGAGGTCGTCCGGACTGTTGTCTTCGCCGGACATATTGTTTATCCAAGTTGTCTTGTTGGACGATTGCTCGATAAGCTTGTTCGTTGTCCACCGGTTCGCCCTGCTCTATGGCTGGGTCTTTGTTGAGGCGGGACTTTGTTCGACGTTTACGTTGCCGTTTGACTGCTTTTCGAGGATTTATCCTTCAGAAGCGTCCGTTGTTCCTCGTCTTCATTTCCTTTAGGTGTATCCACCATGTATACATCATGGGATGAGGTTGTCCAGCGTCCTATAGGTGCTGGTTCATTGTTGTGTCCTACATCGTCGTCCATACCGTCGATGTCTTCGGAGTCGAAATCGAGCATGTCGTGTAAGCTTTCGACAGTGGCTATGAAGTGGGTGGTAGGTGGGCTTTGAATTTCTTCGTCGTCCGCATCCCAACCATCCTGACCGCAGTCCGGCCAGGGCTCTCCGGATAAAGAGAGAGACTTTAGTGTGTTCAGGATGTCGCCAAAGGGCGAGTGCTGAAAGATGTCCGCGTCGTGAACTCCATAACGGGCGCCAATCGGATTCGATCGGCAAGGGCGCGGAGGGTTGGTCCGGATAGGATTCCGCGCCCTGAGTCGAGGTCTTCGCATAAAGGACAGGGATGGAGTTCGCCCGATCGCCAGAGAGTAAAGCCCCGAGGCGGTGTCCAACCACTCGTCCTCGATCGGGAATCCGGCTCCGGATTAAGGGTCGGAGCGGATTCGTGCGGCCTCGAGGCACCGCTCGCTGCAGAGCTAGATCATGCCCATCGAGACAGTGCGGCACGCTTGGCTGGGGCTCGAATCTGTCGAAGATCAAGTCTCCGCGGATATCGGTCGTATAGTTTAGGCTTCGAAATCTGACCTGACGGCCAGGGGTGTAGCTTTCGATCTGCTCCAGATGGCCAAGCGAATTGGCCCGCAGTGCAAAGCCGCCGAACACGAAGATCTGTCTGGGGAGAAAAGTCTCACCCTGGACCGCGTCGTTGTTGATGATCAAAGGAGCCATCGGGCCTATCGGTGACGACACAGAGGAACTCTCAATGAAAGCATCAATGTCGGTGTCAAAACCGGCGGATCTCGGGTAGGGGGTTCCGAACTGTGCGTCTAGGCGGATGGTAACAGGAGGCAAGGGACACGATGTTTTACCCAGGTTCAGGCCCTCTCGATGGAGGTAAAACCCTACGTCCTGCTAGATTAATATTGATAATGTGTGTTACAAGAGTGGATCTACCACGAGATCGAAGAGGCTAAACCCTAGAAGCTAGCCTATGGTATGATTGTTGTTCGCCCCACGGATCAAAACCCTCCGGTTTATATAGACACCGGATAGGGTTAGGGTTACACAAAGTCGGTTACAATGGTAGGAGATCTACATATCCAGACGCCAAGCTTGCCTTCCACGCCAAGGAAAGTCCCATCCGGAGACGGGACGAAGTCTTCAATCTTGTATCTTCATAGTCTTGGAGTCCGGCCGATGATGATAGTTCGGCTATCCGGACACCCCCTAGTCCGGAACTCCCTCAAACAGAGTAACCATTATTCTCCTTAAATGAATAACCGTATTGTGATAAAGATAATCCAATCATGTCTATGCTCAACGCAAACACCAAATAACAATTATTTAGGTTTAACACCAATCTCGATGGTAGAGGGAGCATGTGATGCTTGATCACATCAACCTTGGAAACACTTCCAACATATATCGTCATCTCACCTTTAGCTAGTCTCCGTTTATTCCATAGCTTTTTATTTCGAGTTACTAACACTTAGCAACCGAACGGTATATAATACCCTGGTGCTACTAGGAGTACTAGTAAAGTACACATTAATATAATGTATATCCAATATACTTCTGTCGACCTTGCCAGCCTTCTCGTCTACCAAGTATCTAGGGTGGTTCTGCTTCAGTGCCCGTTCCCCTCATTACAGAAGCACTAAGTCTCGGGTTTTGGGTTCAACCTTGGGTTTCTTCACTAGAGCAGCAACTGATTTGTCGTTTCATGAAGTATCCCTTCTTGCCCTTGCCCTTCTTGAAACTAGTGGTTTTACTAACCATCAACAATTGATGCTCTTACTCGATTTCTACTTTCGCGGTGTCAAACGTCGCGAATTGATCAAGGATGATCATGTCTATCCCTGATATGTTATAGTTCATCACGAAGCTCTAATAGCTTGGTGGTAGTGACTATGGAGAACCATCACTATCTCATCTGGAAGATTAACTCCCACTCGATTCAAGTGATTGTAGTACTCGAGACAATCTGAGCACATGCTCAACGATTGAGCTTTTCTCCCTTAGTTTGCAGGCTTAAGAAACTTGTCGAGGTCTCATACCTCTTGACGTGGGCACTAGCCTGAAATCCCAATTTCAGTCCTTGGAACATCTCATATGTTCCGCGACATTTCAAAAATGCGTTTGACGCCTCAATTCTAAACCGTTTAACATTACACACTGAACTATCACGTAGTCATGAAAACGTGTATGTCAGATGTTCACAACATCCACAGACGACGTTCGAGGTTCAGCACACCGAGCGGTGCATTAAGGACATAAGCCTTCTACGTAGCAACGAGGACAATCCTCAGTTTATGGACTTATTCCGCATAATTGCTACTATCAACTTTCAACTAAATTTTCTCTAGGAACATATCTAAAACAGTAGAACTAAAGCGTAAGCTACGACATAATTTGCAAAGACCTTTTGACTATGTTGATGATAATTAATTTCATCTAATCAAATTATTTAATGAACTCCCACTCAGATAGACATCCCTCTAGTCATCTAAGTGATACATGATCCGAGTCAACTAGTCCGTGTCTGATCATCACGTGAGACGGACTAGTCATCGTCGGTGAACATCTTCATGTTGATCGTATCTTCTATACGACTCATGTTCGACCTTTCGGTCTTCCGTGTTCCGAGGCCATGTCTGTACATGCTAGGCTCGTCAAGTCAACCTAAGTGTATTGTGTGTGTAAATCTGGCTTACACCCGTTGTATTCGAACGTTAGAATCTATCACACCCGATCATCACGTGGTGCTTCGAAACAACAAACCTTCGCAACGGTGCATAGTTAGGGGGAACACTTTCTTGAAATTATTGCGAGTGATCATCTTATTTAAGCTACCGTCATTCTAAGCAAAAGATGTAAAACATGATAAACATCACATGCTATCAAATAGTGACATGATATGGCCAATATCATTTTGCTCCTTTTGATCTCCATCTTCGGGGCGCCATGATCATCATTGTCACCGGCATGACACCATGATCTCCATCATCATGATCTCCATCATCGTGTCTTCATGAAGTAGTCTCACCAACTATTACTTCTATCACTATGGCTAACGGTTTAGCAATAAAGTAAAGTAATTACATGGCGTTACTCATGACACGCAGTTCATACAATAAATTAAGACAACTCCTATGGCTCCTGCCGGTTTTCATACTCATCGACATGCAAGTCGTGATTCCTATTACAAGAAGATGATCAATCTCATACATCACATATATCATTCATCACATTCTTTTGGCCATATCACATCACACGGCATATGCTGCAAAAACAAATTAGACGCCCTCTAATTGTTGTTGCAAGTTTTTACGTGGATGTTATAGGTTTCTAGCAAGAACATTTCTTTCCTACGCCAAAACCACAACGTGATATGCCAATTACTATTTACCCTTCATAAGGACCCTTTTCATCGAATCTGATCCGACTAAAGTGGGAGACAGGTCACCCGCTAGCCACCTTATGCAACTAGTGCATGTCAGTCGGTGGAACCTGTCTCACGTAAATGTACGTGTAAGGTCGGTCCGGGCCGCTTCATCCCACGATGCCACCGAATCAAGATAAGACTAGTAACGGTAAGTAAATTGACAAAATCGACGCCCACAACAACTTGTGTTCTACTCGTGCATAGAAACTACACATAGACCTAGCTCATGATGCCACTGTTGGGGAACGTAGCAGAAATTCAAAATTTTCTACGCATCACCAAGATCAATCTATGGAGATTCTAGCAACGAGAGAGAGAGAGAGGCAGTGCATCTTCATACCCTTGAAGATCGCTAAGCGGAAGCGTTACAAGAACGCGGTTGATGGAGTCATACTCGCGGCGATTCAAATCGCGGAAGATCCGATCTAGCGCCTAACGGACGGCACCTCCACGTTCAACACACGTACAGCCCGGGGACGTCTCCTCCTTCTTGATCCAGCAAGGGGAGAGGAGAAGTTGAGGGAAAATTCCAGCAGCACGACGGCGTGGTGGTGGAGCTTGTGGTATTCCTGCAGGGCTTCGCCAAGCTCTACGGAGGAGGAGGAGGTGTAGGAGGAGGGAGGGCTGCGCCAGGGAAGAGGTGTGGCTTCCCTCCCACCCCTCCACTATATATAGGGGCAAGGGGAGAGGGGGAGGCGCCCTAGGGTTTCCCCTAGGGGCGGCGGCCAAGCAGATTGGATCTCCCTAGGGAAAATCCTAGGGAGACTTGCCCCCCAAGCCAAGCAGGTGGAGGCTTGCCTCCCAAGCCAGGTGGAGGCGCCTCACCTCCCCAGGTAACTTGGGAAAGGGTGTGGGGGGCGCACCACCCCTTAGTGGGCTGGTTTGCCCCTTCTCCTTTGGCCCATGAGGCCCTCCAATACTTGCCGGGGCTCCCGAAACACCTTTCGGTCATGCTGGCCATAGCCTGGTACCCCAAGAACACTTCCGGAATCCAATACCCTTTGTCCAATATATCAATCTTCACCGCCGGACCATTCCAGAACTCCTCGTGTCGTCCGAGATCTCATCCGAGACTCCGAACTACCTTCGGTAACCACATACTATTTCCCATAAAAACTCTAGCGTCACCGAACCTTAAGTGTGTAGACCCTACGGGTTCAGGAACCATCCAGACATGACCGAGACACCTCTCCGGCCAATAACCAATAGCGGGATCTGGATACCCATATTGGCTCCCACATGTTCCACGATGATCTTATTGGATGAACCACGATGTCAAGGATTCAAGCAATCCCGTATACAATTCCCTTTGTCAATTGGTACGTTACTTGCTCGAGATTCAATTGTCGGTATCCCAATACCTCGATCAATCTCGTTACCGGCAAGTCACTTTACTCGTTCCGTAATGCATGATCCCATGACTAACTCCTTAGTCACACTAAGCTCATTATGATGATGCATTACCGAGTGGGCCCAGAGATACCTCTCCGTTATACGGAGTGACAAACCCCGGTCTCGATTCGTGCCAACCCAACAGACACTTTTAGAGATACCTGTAGTGCACCTTTATAGCCACCCAGTTACGTTGTGACGTTTGGTACACCCAAAGCATTCCTCTGATGTCCGGGAGTTGCACAATCTCATGGTCTAAGGAAATGATACTTGACATTAGAAAAGCTTTTAGCAAACGAACTACACGATCTTGTGCTATGCTTAGGATTGGGTCTTGTCCATCACATCTCTCCTAATGATGTGATCCCGTTATCAATGACTTCTAATGTCCATGGTCAGGAAATCATAACCATCTATTGATCAACGAGCTAGACAACTAGAGGCTTACTAGGGACACGTTGTCGTCTATGTATTCACACATGTATTACGGTTTCCAGTTAATACAATTATAGCATGAACAATAGACAATTATCATGAACAAGGAAATACAATAATAACCATTTTATTATTGCCTCTAGGGCATATTTCCAACACCTACGTACCCCGAAAACATCCAGGGGCACCACGAAACACAATTTCCACCGCCGTAACCTTCTGTATCCGCGAGATCCCATCTTGGAGCCTTCGCCGGCACTCTGCCGGAGGGGGAATCAACCACGGAGGGCCTCTACATAAACATCCTTGCCCCTCCAATGAGTTGTGAGTAGTTTACCACAGACTTACGGGTCCATAGTTATTAGCTAGATGGCTTCTTCTCTCTTTTTGTATCTTAATACAATGTTCTCCCCCTCTCTTGTGGAGATCTATTCGATGTAAACTCTTTTTGCAGTGTGTTTGTCGAGATCTGATGAATTGTGGGTTTATGATCAAGTTTATCTATGAATAATATTTGAATCTTCTCTGAATTATTTTATGTATGATTAAGTTATCTTTGCAAGTCTCTTCGAATTAGCAGTTTGGTTTGGCCTACTAGATTGATCTTTCTTGCCATGGGAGAAGTGCTTAGCTTTGGGTTCAATCTTGCGGTGTCCTTACCCAGTGACAGAAAGGGTTGCAAGGCACGTATTGTATTGTATTGTATTGTATTGAGGATAACAAGATGGGGTTTATATCATATTGCATGAGTTTATCCCTCTACATCATGTCATTTTGCTTAATGCGTTACTATATTCTTATGAACTTAATACTCTAGATGCATGCTGGATAGCGGTCGATGTGTGGAGTAATAGTAGTAGATGCAGGTGAGTCGGTCTACTTGTTATGGACGTGATGCCTATATACATGATCATGCCTAGATAATCTCATAACTATGCGCTTTTCTATAAATTGCTCGAAAGTAATTTGTTCACCCACCGTAATATTTATGCTATCTTGAGAGAAGCCACTAGTGAAACCTATGCCCCCCGGGTCTATCTCTTATCATATTTGCTCCCAATCTACTTTTATTTGCATCTTTACTTTTTTGCATCTATATTATAAAATACCAAAAATATATTTATCTTATCATACTATCTTTATTAGATCTCACTTTACTTGAAGTGGCCGTGAAGGGATTGACAACCCCTTTATTGCGTTGGTTGCGGAGTTCTCAGTTTGTTTGTGTAGGTGCGTGGGACTTTTGAGGAGCCTCCTACTGGATTGATACCTTGGTTCTCAAAACTGAGGGAAATACTTACGCTACACTTGCTGCATCACCCTCTCATCTTCGAGGAAAAACAACGCAAGCTCAAGACGTAGCAAATATCATCCTCCCATAGAAGTAAAAGTAGATTCACCTATTAAAGTTGAAGAAAAGATTGTCACTTATAATGATCCTATTGTTCCTACCTCTTATGTTGAGAAACCACCTTTCCCTGTTAGAATAAAGGATCATGCTAAATCTTTAACTGTGGTTCGTAAAAGCAATATTAGAACTTATACACCTCCTGAGCAAGTCAAAGTAGAACCTAATATTGCTATTGTTAAAGATATCTTGTCAGATAATATTGATGGGCATGTTATTCAATTCTATGGTGAATCTGCTAGAATTGCTAAGCCTGGCGCTAAAGATAAACATAGACCTGTGGTGGGAGTGCCTGTTATTTCTGTTAAAATAGGAGATCATTGTTATCATGGCTTATGTGATATGGGTGCTAGTGCTAGTGTTATACCTATTACCTTGTATGAAGAAATTAAGCATGAAATTGCACCCGCTGAGATAGAAGATATTGATGTTACAATTAAACTTGCCAATAGAGATACTATATCGCCAAAGGGGAATTGTCGAGGAGATGTTGAAGTCTTGTGTGGGAAAACTAAATATCCTGCTGATTTTCTTGTTCTTGGTTCCCCACAAGATAGCTTTTGTCCCATTATATTTGGTAGACCCTTCTTGAATGCTGTCAATGCTAAGATAAATTGCGAAAAGAATATTGTTACTATTGGCTTGGATGATATGATTCATGAGTTTAATTTCTCTAAATTTAGTAAACAACACCGTGAAGAAGAATTGCCTGGAAAGGATGAAATTATTGGTCTTGCTTCTATTGCCGTACCTCCTAGTGATCCTCTAGAACATTATTTGCTAGACCATGAAAATGATATGTTTATGAATGAAAGAAGGGAAATAGATGAAGAATTCTTTAAACAGAACCTATTCTGAAACATAATTTGCTGTTGAAATCCTAGGGGATCCTCCTCCACCCAAGGGTGATCCCGTGTTTGAGCTTAAACCGTTGCCTGATAATCTTAAATATGCTTATCTTGATGAAAATAAAATATATCATGTTATTATTAGTGCTAACCTTTTAGAGCATGAAGAAGGGAGATTATTGAGAACTCTGAAGAAGCACCATGCTGCTATTGGATATACTCTTGATGATCTTAAGGGCATTAGTCCCACTCTATGTCAACATAAAATAAATTTGGAAGAAGATGCCAAACCAGTTCGTGATCATCAACGAAGGCTTAATCCTAAGATGAAAGAAGTGGTAAGAAAAGAAATACTAAAGCTTCTGGAGGCAGGTATAATTTATCCCGTTCTTTGATAGTCGATTGGGTAAGTCCTGTTCATTGTGTCCCTAAGAAGGGAGGTGTTACTGTTGTTCCTAATGATAAAGATGAATTGATCCATAAAGAATTATTACAGGATATAGGATGGTAATTGATTTCTGCAAATTAAATAAAGCTACTAAGAAAGATCATTACCCCTTACCTTTTATCGATCAAATGCTAGAAAGATTATGCAAACATACACATTATTGCTTTCTAGATGGTTATTCTGGTTTCTCTCAAATACCTGTATCGGCTAAAGATCAATCAAAGACTGCTTTTACATGCCCTTTTGGTACTTTTGCTTATAGACGAATGCCCTTTGGTTTATGTAATGCACCTGCTACCTTTCAAAGATGCATGATGGCTATATTCTCTGACTTTTGTGAAAATATTTGTGAGGTTTTCATGGACGACTTTTCCGTCTATGGATCCTCTTTTGACGATTGTTTGAGCATTCTTGATCGAGTTTTGCAGAGATGTGAAGAAACTAATCTTGTCTTGAATTGGGAAAAGTGCCACTTTATGGTTAATGAAGGTATTGTCTTGGGGCCTAAAGTTTCTGAAAGAGGTATTGAAGTTGATAAAGCCAAGGTTGATGCTATTGAAAAGATGCCATGTCCCAATGACGTTAAAGGTATAATAAGTTTCCTTCGTCACACCGGATTTTATAGGAGGTTCATTAAGGACTTCTCAAAAATTTCTCGGCCTCTGACTAATTTATTACAAAAAGATATACCATTTGTCTTTGATGATGATTGTGTAGAAGCATTTGAAATACTTAAGAAAGCATTGATCTCTGCACCTATTGTTCAGCCACCTGATTGGAATTTACCCTTTGAAATTATGTGTGATGCTAGTGATTATGCTGTAGGTGCTCTTCTAGGGCAAAGAGTTGATAAGAAATTAAATGTTATCCATTATGCTAGTAAAACTTTTGACAATGCTCAAAGAAACTATGCTACTACTGAAAAGGAATTCTTAGTAGTTGTATTTGCTTGCGATAAGTTCAGACCTTACATTGTTGATTATAAAGTAACTATTCACACTGATCATGCTGCTATTAAATATCTGATGGAAAATAAAGATGCTAAACCTAGACTTATTAGATGGGTTCTCCTGCTGCAAGAATTTGATTTGCATATTGTTGATAGAAAGGAGCTGAGAACCCGTTGCGAACAACTTGTCTAGGTTAGAAAATGTTCTTGATGACCCACTACCTATTGATGATAGCTTTCACGATGAGCAATTAAATGTCATAAATACCTCAATGAGTACTCCGTGGTATGCTGATTATGCTAATTACATTGTTGCTAAGTTTATACCACCTAGTTTTACATACCAACAAAAGAAAAAGTTTTTCTATGATTTGAGACATTACTTTTGGGATGACCCACATCTTTATAAAGAAGGAGTAGATGGTGTTATTAGACGTTGTGTACCTAAGCATGAATAGGAACAGATCCTATGCAAGTGTTACTCCGAAGCTTATGGAGGACACCACGCTGGAGATAGAACTACACATAAGGTATTGCAATCTGGTTTTTATTGGCCTACTCTCTTCAAGGATGACCGTAAGTTTGTCTTGTCTTGTGATTGGCCTACTCTCTTCAAGGATTCCCGTAAGTTTGTCTTGTCTTGTGATGAATGTCAAAGAATCGGTAATATTCGTAGACGTCAAGAAATGCCTATGAATTATTCACTTGTTATTGAACCATTTGATGTTTGGGGCTTTGATTATATGGGACCTTTTCCTGCCTCTAATGGATATACACATATTTTAGTTGCTTTGTTGATTACGTTACTAAGTGGGTAGAAGCTATTCCAACTAGTAGTGCTGATCATAACACTTCTATTAAAATGCTTAAAGAAGTTATTTTTCCAAGGTTTGGAGTCCCTAGATATTTAATGACTGATGGTGGTTCACAGTTTATTCATGGTGCTTTCCGAAAAATGCTTGCTAAATATGATGTTATAGAATTGCATCTCCTTATCACCCACAGTCTAGTGGTCAAGTAGAACTGAGTAATAGAGAGCTCAAATTAATTTTTCAAAAGACTGTCAATAGGTCTAGGAAGAATTGGTCCAAGAAACCCTGATGATGCATTATGGGCCTATACAACTGCATATAAAAATCCTATGGGCATGTCTCCGTATAAAATGGTCTATGGAAAAGCATGTCACTTACCTCTTGAACTAGAACATAAGGCTTATTGGGCTATTAAAGAGCTCAACTATGATTTCAAACTTGCTGGTGAGAAGAGGTTATTTGATATTAGCTCACTTGATGAATGGAGAACCCAAGCTTATGAAAATGCCAAGTTGTTTAAAGAAAAGGTTAAAAGATGGCATGATAAGAGGATACAAAAGCGTGAGTTTAATGTAGGTGATTATGTATTGCTATACAACTCTCGTATAAGATTTTTTGCAGGAAAACTTCTCTCTAAATGGGAAGGCCCTTACGTTATCGAGGAGGTCTATCATTCCGGTGCCATAAAAATCAACAACTTCGAAGGCACAAATCCGAAGGTGCTAAATGGTCAAAGAATCAAACACTATATCTCAGGTAATCCTCTAAATGTTGAAACCAATGTTATTGAAACCGTAACCCCGGAGGACTACATAAGGGACACTTTCCGGAATGTTTCAGACTCCGAAAGGGAGTAGGTATGTGGTACGGTAAGTAAACCGACTCCAAAACAATTTTTAAGGCAATATTTCTCCGTTTTGGAATATTTAGAAAAATAGAAAAATAAGTAGCAGTCCAGGAAGGACACGAGGGTGGATGGCGCGCCCTACCCCCCTGGGCGTGCCCCCTACCTCGTGGGCACCTCGTGTGCCTTCCGGACTCCGTTTTCTTGCACGATACGTATTTTGGTCAGTAAAAATTCATTATATATTCTCCCGAAGGTTTTGATTCCCGTATCACGCAATTATCCTTTGTTTTTGTTTCGAGCTGTTTTTCTGACAGATCTAGATTATCATGACGTCCCCAAGTGCCTCCAAGGACAAGTTCTTCGAGAAGGTCATCATCCCTTACCTCGTGGAGGTGCTGCGACACCCTCAAACCATTGAGATGTGTGATGGGTTGCTGCACATCCGCGATGAAGAGGGACCCAAGGGCTCCGGAAGCGTGGAGACGAGGCTCGAAGCAGTGGATCAACAAGTTTTCAAGTGTCAGGGGATGGTGGAACGTGGACTCAACTCCAACCACATGATGATCGCGGAGTTCACTAGCAACCACAAGTTGGATGCCGACAACATCGGGAGGCCATCTTCAAGCTTCATGAGAAGATCGAGCACCTTCAAGCCCAAATCTATGACCTGCAAAATCAAAACTGTGAGTATGAATATAGATTCAAAAGGATGAGTTTGGCTGTAGATTTGAGGATCCCGGAGACTCGATCATCCTTCTATAATGGTGAGCCCATGCCTTGGAACATGGACGACAAGCCCGCATCATCAACAACACCTCCATATTCTTCACCAGCAAAGAAGACATAATCACATGGGTATGGGCACTCCCCTTGGCAACTGCCAAGCTTGGGGGAGGTGCCCCGGTATCGTATCACAATCACATCTCCTATCTTTACTGTTTTTCTTAGTTTGATCCTATTAGTAGTATCTTGATCTAGTAGAATAAAGTTTATGGCATGATCTAGTTTTGAATTTTGCTTTATGATCTCTCTATGTAATCGAGTCCGTGAGTTATATAATAAAGATTAGTGTTGAGTCAAGGGCTTGATTATTTTGCCATGATCTTGAGTGAACAAAAGAAAAGAGAAAAAGAATAAAAAGAAACAAAGAGTTCATATTGATCTTATTGAGAGTAATGACTTCACATAGAAAGGGTATGATGATTGAAAGTTGTTGGGAGTTGGCAAACATAGTTTTGGTCATCGTTGCAATTAATAGGAAGTAATAAGGAAAGAGAGGTTTCACATATATATATACACTATTATTGACATCTTTTATGATTGTGAGCACTCATTAAACTTTGACATGCTAAAGAGTTGACGTTGGACAAGGAAGACAACATAATGAGTTATGTTTTCTTATATCTGAGATAAAGTATATTGTAATGGATCTTCCAACATGTTGAGCTTGCCTTTCCCCCTCATGCTAGCCAAATTCTCAGCACCAAGTAGAGATACTACTTCTGCTTCCAAAAACCCTTAAACCAGTTTTGCCATGAGAGTCCACCATATCTACCTATGGATTGAGTAAGATCCTTCAAGTAAGTTTTCATCGGTGCAAAGCAATAAAAATTGCTCTCTAAATATGTATGATTGATTGGTGAGGGAGAAATAAGCTTTATACGATCTTGTGATGTGGAAGAAATAAAAGTGACGGACTACATAATAAAGGTTCATATCACAAGGGGCAATATAAAGTGACATTCTTTCGCATTAAGATTTTGTGAATCCAACCATAAAAGTGCATGGCAACCTCTCCTTCCCTCTGCGAAGGGCCTATCTTTTATTATTATCCTCTACCTTATGCAAGAGTCATGGTGATCTTCACCTTTCCTTTTTACATTTTATCCTTTGGCAAGCACAGTGTGTTGGAAAGATCCTGATTGATATATCTAATTAGATGTAGGGGGCATGAGTTATTATTGTTGACATTACCCTTGAGGTAAAAGGTTGGGAGGCGAAACTATAAGCTCCTATCTTTCTCTGTGTCCGATTAAAACTCCGTAACCACAAGTATCGCGTGAGTGTTAGCAATTATGAAGGACTAAATGATAGTTGAGTATGTGGACTTGCTATTAAGCTCTGACATAGACTCTTTCTGATGTTATGATAAATTGCAATTGCTTCAATGACTGAGATTATAGTTTGTTGGTTTTCAATAAAGTTTATGATTCGTATTCCGCATGGTGAATGGATTATTACTTGAACATAAGAAATCATATGACAATACCTATATATGTTGCTGTTATGAGAATAATCATGATGCCTTCATGTCCGTATTTTATTTTTATCGACACCTCTACTTCTAAACATGGGGACATATTTATCGTTATCGACTTTCGCTTGAGGACAAGCGAGGTCTAAGCTTGGGGGAGTTGATACGTCCATTTTGCATCATGCTTTTATATCGATATTTATTGCATTATGGGCTGTTATTACACGTTATGTCACAATACTTATGCCTATTCTCTCTTATTTTACATGGTTTACATAAGGAGGGAGAATGCCTAAATGGAATTCGGGTCGAAAAGGAGCAAATATTAGAGACCTATTCTGCACAACTCCAAAAGTCCTGAAACTCAATGAAAGTCATTTTGGGAAATAATAAAAAATATCCAGTGGAAGTAGTTCACCAAAGGGGGGCCCACCTCGCCACGAGGGTGGGGGGCGCGCCCTACCCCCTTGGGCGCACCCCCTACCTCGTGGGACCCCTGGTGGCCCTCTGATGCCCATCTTCTGCTATATGAGGTCTTTCGTCGAGAAAAAAATCGGAAGAAATCTTTCGGGACGAAACTCCGCCGCCAGGAGGCGGAACGTTGGCAAAACCAATCTAGGGCTCCGGCAGAGCTGTTCTGCCGGGGAAACTTCCCTCCGGGAGGGGGAAATCATCACCATCGTCATCACCAACACTCCTCTCACTGGGAGAGGGCAATCTCCATCAACATCTTCACCAGCACCATCTCCTTTCAAAACCCTAGTTCATCTCTTGTATCCAATTCTTGTCTCCAAGTCCGGGATTGGTACTAGTAGGTTGCTAGTAGTGTTGATTACTCCTTGTAGTTGATGCTAGCTGGTTTATTTGGTGGAAGATCATATGTTCAGATCCTATATGCATATTAATACCCCTCTGATTATGAACATGAATATGCTTTGTGAGTAGTTACGTTTGTTCCTGAGGACATGAGAGAAGTCTTGCTATAAGTAGTCATGTGAATTTGGTATTCGTTCGATAATTTGATGAGATGTATGTTGTCTAGCCTCTAGTGGTGTTATGTGAACGTCGACAACATAACTCTTCAACAATATTTGGGCCGAGAGGCAGGCATAGGGAAGGAATAGGTCGATGATGGGTTGCTAGAGTGATGGCTTAAACCCTAGTTTATGTGTTGCTTCATAAGGGGCTGATTTGGATCCATATGTTTCATGCTATGGTTAGGTTTACCTTAATACTTTTGTTGTAGTTGCAGATGCTTGCAATAGAGGTTAATCATAAGTGGGATGCTTGTTCAAGTAAGAACAGCACCCAATCACCGGTCCACCCAGATATCAAATTTGTCAGCATCCTGGGAACGGGGGTCCCCAGACTTGCCTGCCTGCGGCCTGCGGCGTGGCTCAAGTGGGGGCCCAGCGTGGCCCAGCTTCATCAGCTCAAGCTCAAGACCCTCGCGAGGGGCCAAGCCTCGCGGGGCGGACGACGGGAACCTTCCTCAGGAGCAGCCTCGTCAGGCAGGCTCACGAGGAGGCGGAGAGATCAAGGCAGGGTACCTCACGAGGGTGCCCCGTGATGCAAGCCATGACGATCGAGGTCAAGCGGGCTGTAACACCCCGGATGTAAGTTTCCATATTTGTAACTCCAACTCTTGCCATTTTCGGCATTGTGATATGATTTTCCCTTCGTGGTTGGGTTTTTCTTCATTTTTTTTGCATTTTGTCCATGTCATGCATCTCATATCATGTCATCATGTGCATCTCATTTGCATACGTGTTCGTCTCATGATTCCGAGCATTTTCCCCGTTGTCCGTTTTGCAATCCGGCACTCCTATGTCCCCTAGTGCCCCCTTTCACATTTTTCCGTGAGCGGGTACTAAACTTTCTCGGAATGGACCGAGGTTTGTCAAGTGGCCTTGGTACACCACCGGTAGACCACCTGTCAAGTTTCGGGTCATTTGGAGCTCGTTTGGTACTCCAACGGTTAACCGCACTCTCACAAAGGCCTCTTTTAAGTTGCAGCCCAACACCCCTTCAAAACAGCCCAATAACCCATCTAAGTCACTTCCTTGCTCTCCGTCGTTCGATCATGATCGTGTGGGCGAAAACTACACCTCATTTGGAGCTTCCTAGCTCCTTCTACCTATAAACCACCCCTCCCCCGAAATCCCGGATCATTTCACCCTAAACCCTAGCCCCGCTCCTCTCCGCGCCGCCGGACACGTCCGGATCGGGTGGGCAGCGTCGACCCGCCGCCCGCCCGCCTCGGCCGCCACGTGGCGCCCGTGCCCGCCGCCCGGCAGCGCCGAAGCCAGCGCCCGGCCCTCCCAGCCTTTGGCCGGGCCACCGCCTCCCAGCGCCCGGGCCGTCTGCGCCTCCTCCGGCCAGCGCGCCCGGCCGCCTCGGCCGCCGTCGCCGCCACCGCCGCCCGTCCGCCGCCCGCCTCGGCCCCAGCGATCGCCGCCCAGGCGCCGCCCGGCCTCTCCTCCCTCCGCCGGCGCCCTCTCCCACTCCGGCGTCACCTCGGCTTCCGCGCCGAGCCGGATCTCAGATCCGCAACGGTTGACTTCTCCCCCGAAATTCCCTGTCATTATTCTGTGATAATTTTCTTGCATATTCATCATGCCATAACTTTGCACCCGTGGCTCCGTTTTGGGCGTATAGCATACCCAATTTTCGCTTCGAAGAGTAGATCATTTTGTTCCATTGCATCATTTTCATTTGAGCTCATCTTGATGCCCGAAATGCTGTTGGAAGAGGGCTATGTGATGTTAGTTTCAGATTCTTATCAGAACATGCACTTTTGTCATTTTTGCCATGATTGATGTGTGCACCCTATGATCTTGAGCCCTACATGTGTTTGGTAATATGCCATGCCATCTTTACAAGGGTGTATGCCATGTATTTTGGTGATCTCTTTGGTGACTAGCACAAGCATGCAAACTAGGCTTCATGATGTTGCTGATTTCAGCCCTGCTTTTCTTTGATATTTTTATGCCATGTTAACTTGATGCTACCGGGAGATCCATGCATATTTTGAGATACTTCAGTAAGGATCTTTTGAACATACGGTTATGCTCTAGCCATCCATGCCCTTGTTTGCAATTATGGAGTGCCATAGCTTGAGTCAATCGAGCTCTACTTTTGCTATAACATGTTTCCTGGCAGATTGTTTACATGTTATTCAATTTTGCCAAGGTTTTTGTAGTTGATCCGTGTATGCTATGATGTTGTTCTTGCCATGTATATCTTCTATGCCATGTCTTCTTGATGGATGTATGCTTATTGTATCATGTAATGCTCAGTATTGAGTGCATCGAGCTCTTAAACATGCCTACTTTTTATCTGATTTTGTCATGCCCTGCTTTGAATACATTAACGAAACTTGCTATGTTTACATGGGTGCCATCATATTTTCTGATCCTTTTTGGCTTATGGTCAGTAAGGGACTTTTGTTCTATGCTTTGGTTAGATTCATGCGATGCCTTGTTTTGCTATTATAAGTTCCTGTAGCATGTCGTTTGCTTGCTCTAAACATTGCTTCCTGTGAAGCTGATATATTTTGCACTTTTTCCATGCTTGTTTGGACCTGTTATGATGTGTTTTAGCCATAGCTCAGTGTTCATCTTTTGTCAAGCATTTTTAGTAGATCACTGCCATATGCTTTTATGGTACTTTTGGATGCAGTAGCTTAATTCTTGTTGCTTGCTATGTGGCATCATGCTGTTAATGGCAGATTTGTGTCATTCTTGTTTTGCTTGTCATTTGCAAACCGTGCATCCGATTCCGGTGATCTTTATATCGATTTCAACCAAAATCATCTCACCTTTCCAGTACCATACTTGGTTTGCCAAGTTGATGCCTGGTTCCTCATTTTCCTTCCAGAGCACGCATACGCATTGCATATCACATCTCGCATATCATGCCATGTATTGCATCATGTTGCTTGTGCATTGCACCGTGATTTATTGTGGTTCCTTTGTTTGTGTTATTGCTTTGGGTAGAGCCGGAGGCAGTGCGTGAACGAGGAACCTGTTGAGAACGCTTACGAGGATCAAGCTTTCGACAACTCGAGAACCTTGCGAGCAAGATGACCATACCCTCGAAATCACTTCTATCTTTGCTTGCTAGATGCTCGCTCTTTTGCTATGCCTATGCTACGATGCCTATCACTTGCTATATCATGCCACCCATATTGCCATGTCGAGCCCCTAACCATCCTTTCCTAGCAAACCGTTGATTGACTATGTTACCGCTTTGCTCAACCCCTCTTATAGCGTTGTTAGTTGCAGGTGAAGATGAAGTTTGTTCCTTGTTGGAACATGGAGATGTTGTTCCTTGTTGGAACCTGTTTACTTGTTGGGGATACCACAATATATCTGCTATAATTAATGCATCTATATATTTGGTAAAGGGTGGAAGGCTCGGCCTTATGCCTGGTGTTTTGTTCCACTCTTGCCACCCTAGTTTCCGTCATACCGGTGTTATGTTCCTTGATTTCGCGTTCCTTACACGGTTGGGTGATTTATGGGACCCCTTGACGATTCGCTTTGAATAAGACTCTTCCAAGAAGGCCCAACTTTGGTTTTACCATTTGCCACCTAAGCCTTTTTCCCCGGGTTTTCGCGAGCCCGAGGGTCATCTTTATTTTAACCCCCGGACCAGTGCTCCTTCGAGTCTTGGCCCGAACCGAGCTGCAAGGGGCCACCTCGGGAAACTTCGAGGCCTGGTTTTACTCGTAGCCTGTCTCATCCGGATGTGCCCTGAGAACGAGATATGTCCAGCTCCTATCGGGATTTGTCGGCACATTCGGGCGGCTTTGCTGGTCTTGTTTTATTGCTGTCGAAATGTCTTGTAGTCCGGGACTCCGAGACTGATCGGGTCTTCTCGGTAGAAGGAAAATCCTTCGTTGACCGTGAGAGCTTATAATGGGATAAGTTGGGACACCCCTGCAGGGTATTATCTTTCGAAAGCCGTGCCCGCGGTTATGAGGCAGATGGGAATTTTTTAATGTCCGGTTGTAGAAAACCCGAAGTTGACCTTAATTAATACACATCAACCGCGTGTGTAACCGTGATGGTCTCTTCAAGCTGGAGTCCGGGACGTGAACAAGGTGTTGGAGTTATGTTAGACGTAAGTAGTTCAGGATCACTTCTTGATCGCTACTAGCTTCACGACCGCGCCTTGCTTCTCTTCTCGCTCTCTTTTGCGAATGTAGCCACCATATATGCTAGTCGCTTGCTGCAGCTCCACCTCACAACTCTGTCCTTCCTATGAGCTTAAATAGTCTTGATCTCATGGGTGTGAGATTGCTGAGTCCCCGTGACTCACAGATTCTACCAAAACAGTTGCAGGTGCCGACGATGCCAGTGCAGATGACGCAACCGAGCTCAAGTGGGAGTTTGACGAGGAACGTGGTCGTTACTATGTGTCTTTTCCGGATGATCAGTAGTGGTGCCCAGTTGGGACGATCGGGGATCTGTGTAGCATTTGGGGTATCTTCTTTATTTTGGTTCCGTAGTTGGACCTTGAGTGTAATCTGAATGATGGATGTTTATTTATGTATTGTGTGAAGTGGCATTTGTAAGCCAACTATGTATCTCTTTCCCTTATGTATTACATGGGTTGTGTGAAGATTACCTCACTTGCGACATTGCTTTCAATGCGGTTATGCCTCTAAGTCGTGCTTCGACACGTGGGAGATAACCGCATCGAGGGCGTTACAAGTTGGTAATCAGAGCCTTCCCCGACTTAGGAGCCCCTGCTTGATTGTTTGCTGGCGTTGTTGAGTCTAGAACAAAAATGTTTTGAGTCTTAGGATTATATATATCGGAGAGTAGGATTCTTTTACTCCCAGTCCCTTCGTCGCTCTGGTGAGGTCTCCTGACGTAGAAGTTTTGACTCTCCTCTCCTCAAATTTCACTAAATTTTTTAGGATCACGCGGGTATCTTGGAATCGTTCGATGGTTTTGTGACGATAACATTGTTCTTGGTGCCTCCTTAGATTTAGGGGTTGTGGCAGTGTCCCGGGTAGTTGAGCTCCGAGGTGTTGTCGTCACAATTTTATCGTTGCAGTTCTGGAATACCTGAGTTTTGCCGACATCGAAAATCTCTTTTGTGCAGTTGTTGGTGAGATAACCCCGATAACCCAGTACTGGGGCGAGCTCGGGAGTATTGCCATGACTCAGATAATCGGATGCTTTTCAAGGTCGAGGTACACGATTTCGAAGGTTTCTTGGTTATGTGTTGACGGATGGATACAAGGGATCTAGGTATTGTTAGTTTGGGTGATATATTTTGTGTCCCTGTATCCCCAACACCAGATTGCATAACCAGAAAGTTTCGGGAGTTTATAGGTGGGATTCAAGTAGCTCCTAGCATTTCTTCCCGCAGATATTTGGTTTGTGATTGGGTAATCCTTACCACTTATTTGTTCCAGTCGTACCTTGTTATTTTTTCATCAACCCTTAATCAAGTGGCTTCTCTCCTTAATGGACGTGTGATGTTAGCTTTTGGAATTCATTCGCTCATCCTTGTTCGAATGTTTATTGTGAAGACTATGTGTTGCAATTTCTATCCGTTGATTCAACTTGTCTATCTGTCTATCAAAGTGCTAACGGATGTCACCCTCTTCAGGATGGCTCCGCCAACGCGTCTGAATCCGGATCGCAATGATGAGAGTCAGTCCAACCCTCCACCTCCACCTCCGCCTCCGGAGGCATGGAAAGCTATCATGGCAGCCACCAATGCCAATGCTCAGATGATTTTGCAACTCTTGCAAGAGCGTACCCAAGGGCAAGGCAATCAAGGAAATCAAGGTCAAGGCAACAACCAGCCGCACTTAGCTACCCTCAATCAGTTCCTCGCTAATCAGCCGAAGTCTTTCAGTTTCTGTGTCGAGGCCACAGACGCCAACGATTGGCTTGTGGACATCTGCAAACATTTTGAATTTAGCAATGTCGCACACGAGGACTTTGTCAAGTTTGCTTCGTTTCAACTCAAGGACCAAGCTGCCGAGTGGTTTCAAGAATACAAAGATTCCAGAGGAGGTCGTGTCATTACAGGATGAGTTCCGCCGAGACTTCAAAGCTCACCACATTCCGAAAAGTGTTGTTGAGAGCAAGCGTGAGGAGTTCCGCAATCTCAAGCAAGGCAACATGTCTGTGTATCAATACAATATCCAGTTCCAGAAACTCGCTCGCTTTGCTAAGCAAGACGTCCCTGATGAAAAGAGTATGATCTATCAATTCAGAGGTGGTCTCAGAGAAGATCTGCAATTAGCTCTCGTGCTTTTTGAGCCCGAGAAAGTATGATTAATTCTACAACATGGCACTGAAGCAAGAAGCTGCCCAGCTCAAATGTGAGGCTTCTAAGAAGAGAATCAGGGATGCAGTCCAGTCTTCTTCTTCCTCTCAAGTGGCAGCTAAGCAGCAGAAGTTCTACCTTCCTCCTCCTCCGTTTCGTCAGCCTTATCAGCAGAAGAACTCAGGTGGTCGTGGATCTTCCCACCCACCCAACCCAGGCTATCAGAACAAGTCTAATTCTCAAGCTCCAAGGTCAAATGCTCCTTATCACCGTCCGCTCTCAGAGGTGACTTGCAACAAATGTCGTGAGAAAGGTCACTATGCGAACAAGTGCTTCAACCAGAGGCGCCTTTCGCCTCCTCCTCCCTGTGAAATCTTCCCGCAATGCAAAGTGGTCAAGCATAATCCCAAGTCTGCAAAGGTGAATATGATGAATGCCGCTCAAGCGGAGGAATCTACTGATGTGATAATGGGTAATCTTCCAGTTAATGATATTCCTGCAAAAGTTTTATTTGATACTGGTGCATCGCATTCTTTCATGTCATATCCTTTTGCATCGAAGCACAATTTTGATACAGAGGCATTACCTAAAGCTATGCAAGTTATTTCTCCGGCTAAGCGTTTGAGCTCTAGCATGATGGTTCCGAATGTCGGTATCAAGATGGGCGACTATAAATTTCTGGCTAAACCAATTGTCCTTGGTGACTCGGATATTGATCTTATTCTCGGGATGGACTGGCTTTCTCAGCACAAAGCTCAGCTTGATTGTGCTGCCAGGGAAATTCAATTGACTCACTCTTCTAATGATGTGATCATCTATGCCGCTCGTGATGAAACCATTCAGTTGTTTTCTCTCAATGAGAAGGGCGAATTGGATGCTATCTCTCAGATTCCAGTCGTTTGTGAGTACCAAGTTGTGTTTCCAGAAGAGCTTCTAGGAATGCCTCCTCATCGGCCAGTTGAATTCGTTATCAATCTTGAGCCTGGCACTGAACCCGTTTGCAAGCATCCATACAAGCTTGGACCTAATGAGCTGAAGGAATTGAAGAAGCAGCTCGATGAACAAGAGCGTCTGGGTTTGATCAGACCGAGTTCATCTCCTTGGGGTTGTGGTGTTCTTTTGTCCGGAAGAAGGATGGCACGGAACGACTTTTGCGTCGATTACCGTCCATTGAATAAGAAGACAATCAAGAACAAGTACCCACTTCCCAACATCAATGAGCTTTTCGAGCAACTCAAAGGTGCTAAAGTGTTCTCCAAGCTTGACCTTCAGTATGGGTTATCATCAGATTCGCATTCGTGAACAAGATATTCCCAAGACAGATTCGTACAAGCTTTGGTTCTTATGAATATACTGTCATGTCTTTCGGCCTTGTCAATGCTCCTCCAACATTCTCTCGAATGATGAACTTCATCTTCAACCCCTACACCAATGAATTCGTCTTGGTCTATCTTGATGATATTTTGGTCTTCTCCAAGAATAAGAAGGATCATGCCAAACATTTGCGATTGGTGCTCGACAAGCTCGAGAGAGCATCAATTCTATGCTAAGTTTTCCAAATGTGAATTTTGGCTTGATGAAGTTCTTTACCTTGGTCATATCATCTCCACCAAGGGCATCGCTGTTAATCCCAAGAAGGTGTCTGCGGTTGTGAATTGGGAACCTCCTCGAATGTCAAGCAATTTAGCAGTTTTCTTGGTCTTGCAAGCTATTGCGTAAGATTCGTTGAGAACTTCTCTAAGATTGCAAAGCCTCTTTCCAACCTCCTCCGTAAGCATGTGAAGTATGTCTGTCTCCCCGAGTGTGACGTTGCTTTCAATACTCTCAAAGATAAACTCGTCACAGCTCCTGTCTTGACTCCTCCTGATGAATCCAAGCCATTTGAAGTTTTCTGTGATGCTTCTCTTCAAGGTCTCGGTGCTGTGTTAATGCAAGAGAAGAGAGTTGTGGCCTATACCTCTCGCCAGCTGAGGCCCAACGAAAAGAACTACCCCACTCACGATCTTGAGTTGGCGGCAGTTGTCCATGCATTAATAACTTGGAGGCATCTCTTGTTGGGAAGGAAAGTGGACATATTCACCGATCACAAGAGCCTCAAGTATATCTTCACTCAACCCAACCTCAACCTCGTGCAAACTCGATGGGTCGAAATGATTCAAGAGTACAACCCAAGTATTGAATATACTCCGGCAAGGCCAATGTGATTGCAGATGCTTTGAGCAGGAAGGCTTACTTCAACAGTTTAATCCTCAAGCCCTTCCAACCGGATCTCTGTGAAGCTTTCCGCAAGCTGAATCTTCAAGTTGTTCCTCAAGGCTTTCTTGCCAACCTCATAGTCTCTCCTACTTTGGAAGATCAAATTCGTGAGGCGCAACTCCTGGATACCATGGTGAAAAAGGTGAAACGTGGTATCGACAAGGGAATTTCCAAATACAAGTGCTTCCACATTGACGACAAAGATACTCTTTTCTTCGAGGACCGGATTGTGGTTCCAAAGGGTGATCTATGTAAAGTCATTATGAACGAGGCGCACAATTCCCTTCTATCTATTCATCCTGGAAGTACGAAGATGTACCATGACCTCAAGCAGTCATATTGGTGGACTCGAATGAAGCGAGAAATTGCTCAATTCATGAATGAGTGTGATGTCTGCAGAAGAGTGAAAGCAGAACACCAAAGACCAGCTGGTCTCCTCCAACCTCTTGCTATTCCAGAATGGAAGTTTGATCATATCGAGATGGACTTCGTGACTGGATTTCCTAAGTCCAAGCGTGGAAATGATGCTATCTTCGTTGTCATTGACAAGCTTACTAAAGTGGCTCATTTTCTTCCTATCAAAGAATCCATCACAGCAGCTCAGTTGGCAGAGCTATACACATCCAGGATTGTCTCCTTGCACGGCATTCCACAAGTGATCTCTTCTGCATCAGCAGCATCTTTACCTCCAAGTTCTGGGATTCTTTTCGTAAGGCCATGGGCACCAACATTCGTTTCAAAGACAGCTTTCCATCCTCAAACAAGTGGCCAAGTCGAGCGAGTCAATCAAATCCTTGAAGATATGCTCGTGGCTTGTGTCATTTCCTTCGGTATGAAGTGGGAAGATTGTCTTCCATATGCCGAAGTTCTCCTACAACAACAGCTTCCAAGCAAGTTCGGCAAGGCCCCATTCGAAATTCTCTATGGCGTAAAGTGCCGTACTCCTCTCAATTGGTCCGAGACAATTGAACGCCAACTTCTTGGCAATGACTTGATCACGAAGCGAAGAAATGTGCAAAGTCATTCGTGAGAATCTCAAAGCCGCCGCAATCGCGCCAGAAGAGCTATTATGATGACAAGCACCGTGATGTGGCTTTTGAAATCGGAGACCATGTCTACCTCCGCGTCTCTCAATGAAAGGCACTCGCCGCTCGGTATCAAAGGGAAGCTTACCCCTAGATACGTGGGTCCTTTCAAGATCATTGGCAAAAGAGGCGATCTCGCCTATCAACTTGAGCTCCCGTCCAACTTCGCGAACGCACGATGTGTTTCACGTGTCACAGCTTCGCAAGTGCTTCAAGACTCCTGAGCGCACTATCAACTTTGAAGAAATTGACCTCCAAGAAGATCTCTCTTATCATGAGCACCCCGTTGCTATTCTTGAAGCGACCGAGCGCAAGACTCGCAACAAGTCAATCAAATTCCTGAAAGTGAAGTGGTCACACCATTCCGACCGAGAAGCCACACAGGAGCGCGAGGATCACCTCCGTTCCTAATATCCGGAGTTCTTTCAGTCCTAGATCTCGGGACGAGATCCTCTTGTAGTGGTGGAGTGTTGTAACACCCCAGATGTAACTTTCCATATTTGTAACTCCAACTCTTGCCATTTTCGGCATTGTGATATGATTTTCCCTCCGTGGTTGGGGTTTTCTTCATTTTTTTTGCATTTTGTCCATGTCATGCATCTCATATCATGTCATCATGTGCATCTCATTTGCATACGTGTTCGTCTCATGATTCCGAGCATTTTCCCGTTGTCCGCTTTTGCAATCCGGCACTCCTATGTCCCCGGCGTCCCCTTTCACATTTTTCCGTGAGCGGGTACTAAACTTTCTCGAATGGACCGAGGTTTGTCAAGTGGCCTTGGTACACCACCGTAGACCACTGTCAAGTTTCGGGTCATTTGGAGCTCGTTTGGTACTCCAACGGTTAACCGCACTCTCGCAAAGGCCTCTTTTAAGTTGCAGCCCAACACCCCTTCAAAACAGCCCAATAACCCATCTAAGTCACTTCCTTGCTCTCCATCATTCGATCACGATCGTGTGGGCGAAAACTACACCTCATTTGGAGCTTCCTAGCTCCTTCTACCTATAAAAACACCCCCTCCCCCGAAATCCCGGATCATTCCACCCGAAACCCTAGCCCCGCTCCTCTCCGCGCCGCCGAACACGTCCGGATCGGACCGGACGCGTCCGACCCGCCGCCCGCCGCCTACCGGAGGCCGCCACGTGGCGCCCGTGCCGCCGCCCGGCCGCCCGGCCTTCCAGCCGCCAGCCCTCCCGCGCCAGACGCCGCCTCCGCACCCGGGCCGTGCGCGCCTCCCTCCGACCCAGCGCGCCCGCCCGCCCCGCCGTCGCCCGGCCACCGCCGCCCGTCCGCCCGGCCGCCTCGGCCTCCGCCCGTCGGCCACCTCCGCCGCCTCGCCCCCCGCGCCGGTCGCCGCCCCGGGCGCCGCCCCGGCCTCTCCTCCCTCCGCCGACGCCCTCTCCCACTCCGGCATCGCCTCGGCTTCCGCGCCGAGCCGGATCTCAGATCCGCAACGGTTGACTTCTCCTCCCCCGAAATTCCCTCTAAGTCATTATTCTTTGATAATTTTTTTGCATTTTCATCATGCCATAACTTTGCACCCGTGGCTCCGTTTTGGGCGTATAGCATACGAAATTGTTCGCCTCGAAGAGTAGATCATTTCATTCCATTGCATCATTTTCATTTGAGCTCATCTTGATGCCAGAAATGCTGTTGGAAGAGGGCTATGTGATGTTAGTTTCAGATTCTTATCAGAACATGCACTTTTGTCATTTTTGCCATGATTGATGTGTGCACCCTATGATCTTGAGCCCTACATGTGTTTTGTAATATGCCATGCCATCTACACGTTTGGGTGCAGTAGCTTAATTTCTTGTTGCTTGCTATGTGGCATCATGCTGTTAATGGCAGATTTGTGTCATTCTTGTTTTGCTTGTCATTTGCAAACCGTGCATCCGATTCCGGTGATCTTTATATCGATTTCAACCGAAATCATCTCACCTTTCCAGCGGCATACTTGGTTTGCCAAGTTGATGCCTGGTTCCTCATTTTCCTTCCAGAGCACGCATACGCATTGCATATCACATCTCGCATATCATGCCATGTATTGCATCATGTTGCTTGTGCATTGCACCGTGATTTATTGTGGTTCCTTTGTTTGTGTTATTGCTTTGGGTAGAGCTGGGAGACAATTACGTGAACGAGGAACCTGTTGAGAACACTTACGAGGATCAAGCTTTCGACAACTCTGAGAACCTTGCAGGCAAGATGACCATACCCTCGAAATCACTTCTATCTTTGCTTGCTAGATGCTCGCTCTTTTGCTATGCCTATGCTACGATGCCTATCACTTGCTATATCATGCCACCCATATTGCCATGTCGAGCCCCTAACTATCCTTTCCTAGCAAACCGTTGATTGGCTATGTTACCGCTTTGCTCAGCCCCTCTTATAGCGTTGTTAGTTGCAGGTGAAGATGAAGTTTGTTCCTTGTTGGAACATGGAGATGTTGTTCCTTGTTGGAACCTGTTTACTTGTTGGGGATACCACAATATATCTGCTATAATTAATGCATCTATATATTTGGTAAAGGGTGGAAGGCTCGGCCTTATGCCTGGTGTTTTGTTCCACTCTTGCCACCCTAGTTTCCGTCATACCGGTGTTATGTTCCTTGATTTCGCGTTCCTTACACGGTTGGATGATTTATGGGACCCCCTTGACAGTTCGCTTTGAATAAGACTCCTCCAGCAAGGCCCAACTTTGGTTTTACCATTTGCCACCTAAGCCTTTTTCCCCCCTGGTTTTCGCGAGCCCGAGGGTCATATTTATTTTAACCCCCCCGGACCAGTGCTCCTTCGAGTGCTGGCCCGAACCGAAACAGCATCTTGGGGCCACCTCGGGGAAACTCGAGGCCTGGTTTTACTCGTAGCCTGTCTCATCCGGATGTGCCCTGAGAACGAGATATGTGCAGCTCCTATCGGAATTTGTCGGCACATTCGGGCGGCTTTGCTGGTCTTGTTTTATTGCTGTCGAAATGTCTTGTAGTCCGGGATTCCGAGACTGATCGGGTCTTCCCGGTAGAAGGAAAATCCTTCGTTGACCGTGAGAGCTTATAATGGGCTAAGTTGGGACACCCCTGCAGGGTATTATCTTTCGAAAGCCGTGCCCACGGTTATGAGGCAGATGGGAATTTGTTAATGTCCGGTTGTAGAAAACCCGAAGTTGACCTTAATTAATACACATCAACCATGTGTGTAACCGTGATGGTCTCTTCTCGGCGGAGTCCGGGAAGTGAACACGGTGTTGGAGTTATGTTTGGCGTAAGTAGTTCAGATCACTTCTTGATCGCTACTAGCTTCACGACCGCGCCTTGCTTCTCTTCTCGCTCTCTTTTTGCGAATGTAGCCACCATATATGCTAGTCGCTTGTCGCAGCTCCACCTCACAACTCTGTCCTTCCTATGAGCTTAAATAGTCTTGATCTCGCGGGTGTGAGATTGCTGAGTCCCCGTGACTCACAGATTCTACCAAAACAGTTGCAAGTGCCGACGATGCCAGTGCAGATGACGCAACCGAGCTCAAGTGGGAGTTTGACGAGGAACGTGGTCGTTACTATGTGTCTTTTCCGGATGATCGTGAGTGGTGCCCGAGTTGGGAAGATCGGGGATCTGTGTAGCATTTGGGGTATCTTCTCTATTTTGGTTCCGTAGTTGGACCTTGAGTGTAATCTGAATGATGGATGTTTATTTATGTATTGTGTGCAGTGGCGACTGTAAGCCAACTATGTATCTCTTTCCCTTATGTATTACATGGGTTGTGTGAAGATTACCTCACTTGCGACATTGCTTTCAATGCGGTTGTGCCTCTAAGTCGTGCTTCGACACGTGGGAGATATAGTCGTACAGGCCAAGGCATCAGGCAAAGGTTACCGTTTCGGTGCAACAAGACCAAGACCAGCGGAGCGGCAGGACGGAGGTCATCGTGGAGCCCAGGACGGCGTCACCGTCAGAGCCTTTGGCAGCCGAAGACCAACTTTAGTCAGGATAAGTGTACTAGATGCTCCCCTTCAAAATGGCCAATTGTTGGTGCCCTTCCCGCTCATTATTTGGTAAGAGGTCCAGGGCCTCCCTCTATAAATAGGACTAGCCACCACAGAGAGAGGGGCGGGTCGAACCTACCAGAGTGAGAGAGAAGCGACTGGACTCACCCAAGTAGTCCATCGCACCAGCTCAAGAACAGCCCCTTGAGGCTGTTCTTCCCTTGTATCTTGTTCTTCATCAGCCCAGAGGCAATCCACCACACCACACACCGGAGTAGGGTATTACACCTAGCGGTGGCCCGAACCAAGATAAATCTCGTGTCTCTTGTGCTGTTCATCGTTCCTAGTTTAGATCCCTCACAAACTATTAACGCGTGAGCTGGTAGGGGAAAGATCTCCGCACGCACCCCAGAGTTTGAACCTCAAGGGTCTGCCGGAACCTGAAATCCGACATTTGGCGCGGCAGGTACGGGTGCACCGGAATCTTTCTTCCGTTGGTCGCGTGTGATCTTCCGTCATGTCCATGGCTGACGCTCGCCAAGCCCGCGCCGAGCGACGGGTTGCTCGCACCGCTCGAGTCGCCCGGACGGCTCCCGTCGGCGGACGCCTGCTGCTCCGTTCCGTCGCCGCCGCTAACGCCCCACTGCCCGGCGGGGAACGAGCAGCAGGCCTGTTGGGAGGAGTTGCGCGACCTCTACCTCGCCCATCGCGCCGGGCCGGCGCCCCCGGTCGTCGCAGCTCTCCTGGGCGGCTCACTGGCGCCACCTTCGAGCCACCATGTCAAGCCGTTCACCCGCCAGATCGCCACCGCCTCCAAGTGCCAGGGAGCCCCGCCGGGCTGGGTGGCGCCCGAGGCCGACCTGCTCTTCAACTCGGACAATCACCCCTCCAACCCCGCCGGTTCGGGTGCACTTCCGATGTTGTGCACGCCCACCATCTGCGAAGTGGCTGTCACCAGGACCCTCATCGACGGCGGAGCCGGCCTCAGCGTGCTCTCTGTGGAGGCCTTCAGCCTCCTCCATGTGCCACCAGAGCGGCTCCATCCCAGCAGGCCCTTTTCAGGAGTTGGAGCCGGTTCCACCGCCTCCCTAGGACAAATTCGCCTCACGGTGACCTTCGGCACCCGCGACAACTTCCGCATAGAGCTGATCGACTTCGACATTGCCCCCGTCGACCTCCCCTACAACGCCATCCTCGGCTACCCAGCCTTGGCCCGGTTCATGGCAGCAACTCACCCGGCGTACAACCTCATGAAGATGCCCGAGAGCAGCGGCATCCTTACCGTGTCAGGAAACACCGGAGATGCACTGCAGGCGCTCAAGATTGTTTTCAAGGCGGCTGCGGCTGGCCTTGACCACGCCCCGAGCCCAAGGGGGCCGCGCCGTCCAAGAAGAAGCAGCTATTCACTCAAAACAAGGCGAAAACCAAGCAGGTACCAGTCCACTTATAATGATCCTATTGTTCCTACTGCTTATGTTGAGAAACCACATTTCCCTGTTAGAACAAAGGGTCATGCTAAAGCTTCAACTGTGGTTCGTAAAAGCAATATTAGAACCTATACACCTCCTGAGCAAGTTAACTTGAACCTAATATTGCTATTGTTAAAGATCTCTTGGCTGATAATATTGATGAGCATGTTATTTATTTCCGTGAAGAGACTGCTAGAATTGCTAAACCTTGTGCTAAAGATAAACATAGACCTGTGGTAGGCATGCCTGTTTTTTCTGTTAAAATAAGAGATCATTGTTATCATGGCTTATGTGACATGGGTGCTAGTGCTAGTGCAATACCTATTGACTTATACAAAGAAATTATGAATGATATTGCACCTACTGAGTTAGAAGATATTGATGTCACAATTAAATTGCCAATAGGGATACTATTTCACCCATGGGAATTGTTAGAGATGTTGAAGTCTTGTGTGGGAAAACTAAATATCCTGCTGATTTTCTCGTTCTTGGTTCCCCACAAGATAGCTTTTGTCCCATTATATTTGGTAGACCCTTCTTGAACACTGTTAATGCTAAGATAGACTGCGAAAAGGATGTTTTTACTATTGGTTTGGGTGATATATCTCATGAATTTAATTTCTCTAAATTTAGTAGACAACACCGTGAAGAAGAATTGCCTAGTAAGGATGAAATTATTGGTCTTGCTTCTATTGCCGTACCTCCTAGTGATCCTTTAGAACAATATTTGCTAGACCATGAAAATGATATGTTTATGAATGAAAGAAGGGAAATAGATGAAGTATTCTTTAAATAGGAACCTATCCTGAAACACAATTTGCCTATTGAAATCCTAGGGGATCCTCCTCCACCCAAGGGTGATCCCATGTTTGAGCTTAAACCGTTACCTGATACTCTTAAATATGCTTATCTTGATGAGAAGAAGATATATCATGTTATTATTAGTGCTAACCTTTCAGAGCATGAAGAAGAGAGATTATTGGAAACTCTGAAGAAGCACCGCGGTGCTATTGGATATACTCTTGATGATCTTAAGGGCATTAGTCCCACTCTATGTCAACATAAAATAAATTTGGAGAAAGATGCCAAACCAGTTCGTGATCACCAACGACGGCTGAATCCTAAGATGAAAGAAGTGGTAAGAAAGGAAATTCTAAAGCTCCTTGAGGCAGGTATAATTTATCCCTTTGCTGATAGTCAGTGGGTAAGTCCTGTCCATTGTGTCCCTAAGAAGGGAGGTGTTACTGTTGTTCCTAATGATAAAGATGGATTGATTCCGCAAAGAACTATTACATGTTATAGAATGGTAATTGATTTCCGCAAATTAAATAAAGCTACTAAAAAGATCATTACCCCTTACCTTTCATCGATCAAATGCTAGAAATATTATCCAAACATACACATTTTTGCTTTCTAGATGGTTATTCTGGTTTCTCTCAAATACCTGTGTCAGCCGATGATCAATCAAAGACCACTTTTACTTGCCCTTTCGGTACTTTTGCTTATAGAAGTATGCCTTTTGGTTTATGTAATGCACCTGCTACCTTCCAAAGATGCATGATGGCTATATTCTCTGAATTTTGTGAAAAGATTTGTGAGGTTTTCATGCATGATTTCTCCGTTTATGGATCCTATTTTGATGATTGCTTGAGCAACCTTGATCGAGTTTTGCAGAGATGTGAAGAAACTAATCTTGTCTTGAATTGGGAAAAGTGCCACTTTATGGTTAATGATGGTATTGTCTTGGGGCAAAGTTTTTGAAAGAGGTATTGAAGTTGATAAAACCAAGGTTGACGCTATTGAAAAGATGCCATGTCCCAAGGACATCAATGGTATAAGAAGTTTCCTTGGTCATGCCGGTTTTTATAGGAGGTTCATTAAGGACTTCTCCAAAAATTCTCGGCCTCTGACTAATCTATTGCAAAAAGATATACCATTTTTCTTTGATGATGATTGTGTAGAAGCATTTGAAATACTTAAGAAAGCATTGATTTCTGCACCTATCATTCAACCACCTGATTGGAATTTACCCTTCGAAATTATGTGTGATGCTCATGATTATGCTATAGGTGTTGTTCTAGGGCAAAGAGTTGATAAGAAATTAAATGTTATTCAATATGCTAGTAAAACTCTAGACAATGCTCAAAGAAATTATGCTACTACTGAAAAAGCATTCTTAGCAGTTGTATTTGCTTGTGATAAGTTTAGACCTTATATTGTTGATTCTAAAGTAACTATTCACACTGATTATGCTGCTATTAAATATCTTATGGAAAAGAAAGATGCTAAACCTAGACTTATTAAATGGGTTCTCTTGCTACAATAATTTGATTTGCATATTATTGATAGAAAGGGAGCTGAGAACCCCGTTGCAGACAACTTGTCTAGGATAGAAAATGTTCTTGATGACCCACTACCTATTGATGATAGCTTTCCTGATGAACAATTAAATGTCATAAATACTTCTCATACTGCTCCATGGTATGCTGATTATGCTAATTACATTGTTTCTAAATTTATACCACCTGGTTTCACATACCAGCAAAAGAAAAAGTTTTTCTATGATTTGAGACATTACTTTTGGGATGACCCACATCTTTATAAAGAAGGACTAGATGGTGTTATTAGACGTTGTGCACCTGAGCATGAACAGGAACAAATCCTACACAAGTGTCACTCTAAGGCTTATGGAGGACACCACGCTGGAGACAGAACTGCACATAAGGTATTGCAATCCGGTTTTTATTGGCCTACTCTCTTCAAGGATGCCCGTAAGTTTGTTTTATCTTGTGATGAATGTCAAAGAATTGGTAATATTAGTAGACGTCAAGAAATGCCTATGAATTATTCACTTGTTATTGAACCATTTGATGTTTGGGGTTCGATTATATGGGACCTTTTCCTGCCTCTAATGGATACACACATATTTTAGTTCTTTGTTGATTACGTTACTAAGTGGGTAGAAGCTATTCCAACTAGTAGTGTTGATCATAACACTTCTATTAAAATGCTTAAAGAAGTTATTTTTCCGAGGTTTGGAGTCCCTAGATATTTAATGACTGATGGTGGTTCAAATTTTATTCATGGTGCTATCCATAAAATGCTTGCTAAGTATGATGTTAATCATAGAATTGCATCTCCTTATCACCCACAGTCTAGTGATCAAGTAGAATTGAGTAACAGAGAGATCAAATTAATTTTGCAAATAACTGTCAATAGATCTAGAAAGAATTAGTCCAAGAAACTTGATGATGCATTATGGGCCTATAGAACTGCATATAAAAATCCTATCGGTATGTCTCCATATAAAATGGTTTATGGAAAAGCATGTCACTAACCTCTCGAACTAGAACATAAGGCTTATTGGGCTATTAAAGAGCTCAATTATGATTTCAAACTTGCCGGTTAGAAGAGGTTATTTGACATTATCTCACTTGATGAATGGAGAACACAAGCCTATGAAAATGCCAAATTATTTAAAGAAAAAGTTAAAAGATGGCATGACAAAAGGATACAAAAGCGCGAGTTTAATGTAGGTGATTATGTATTTCTATACAACTCTCGTTTAAGATTTTTTGCAGGAAAACTTCTCTCTAAATGGGAAGTCACTTACATTATCGAGGAGGTCTATCGTTCCGGTGCCATAAAAATCAACAACTTCAAAGGCACAAATCCGAAGGTGGTGAACGGTCAAAGAATTAAACATCATATATCAGGTAATCCTATAAATGTTGAAACCAATGTTATTGAAACCATAACCCCGGAGGAATACATAAGAGACAGTTTCCGGAACGTTCCAGACTCCGAAAAGGAATAGGTATGTGGTACGGTAAGTAAACCAAGTCCAAAACAGTTCTAATGGCAAATTTTCTCTGTTTTGGAATATTTAGAAAAATAGAAAAATAAGAAGCAGTCCGGGAAGGACACGAGGCCTCCACGAGGGTGGAGGGAGCGCCCTACCCCCCTAGGTGCGCCCCCTACCTCATGGGCACCTCGTGTGCTCTTTGGACTCTGTTTTCTTGCATGTTACGTATTTTGGTCGGTAAAAATTCATTATATAATCTCCCGAAGGTTTTGACTCCCGTATCACGCAATTGTCCTCTGTTCTTGTTTCGAGTTGTTTCCTGTCAGGGTTGTCAAGGCCAGGCATCATGTCGTCCCCCTCCCCCAACAATGGTGACAACGATGCTTGGCTAATGAATATAGAGATGAAGAGGGAGGAACCCATGGAGATCAACAAGGATGAAGGGATCAAGAAGGCCACAGAGGAGCAAGTTCGGCAACAGAAGACATTCTTCAACTTGATCACAATCTTCTTACCCCCAACTGAGATCGAAGCTTTCAATATGATTGAGTTTGCTCGTATACAAAACAAGTATCTCACACGTAAAAATATTTTGTTGAAGGAGCATATCGTTGCACTCAAGGGCATATCCGCAAGTTGGAGGATCTCTTACGATCGATGTGCGACTACCCATCATCACCACCATCTTCTTTACCAACAAGGTAGACATAATCATATGGGTATGGGCACTCCCCTTAGCAACTGCCAAGCTTGGGGGAGATGCCCCGGTATCGTATCACCACCACATCTCTATCTTTACCGTTTTTCTAAGTTCGATCCTATTAGTAGTATCATTATCTAGTTTTGAGTTTTGCTTTATGATCCCTCTATGTAATCGAGTCTGTGAGCTATATAATAAAGATTAGTGTTAATTCAAGGGCTTGATTATCTTGCTATGATCTTGAGTGAATAAAAGAAAAGAGAAAAAGAATAAAAAGAAATAATAAAAAGAGATCCTATTGATCTTATGGAGAGTAATGAATTCACATAGAAAGAGTATGATGATTAAAAGTTGTTGAGAGTTGACAATAATAGTTTTGGTCATCATTGCAATTAATAAGAAGTAATAAAGAAAGAGAGGTTTCACATATAAATATACTATCTTGGACATCTTTTATGATTGGGAGCACTCATTAAAATATGACATGCTAAAGAGTTGATATTGGACAAGGAAGACAACGAAATGGGTTATGTTTTCTTATATATGAAATAAAGTATATTGTCATGGATCATCCAACATGTTGAGCTTGCCTTTCCCCCTCATGCTAGCCAAATTCTCAGCACCAAGTAGAGATACTACTTGTGCTTCCAAATATCCTTAAACCCAGTTTTGCCATGAGAGTCCACCATATCTACCTATGGATTGAGTAAGATCCTTCAAGTAAGTTGTCATCGGTGCAAGCAATAAAAATTGCTCTCTAAATATGTATGATTGATTGGTGTGGAGGAAATAAGCTTTATACGATCTTGTGATGTGGAATAAATAAAAGCGACGGACTGCATAATAAAGGTTCATATCACAAGTGGCAATATTAAGTGACGTTCTTTCGCATTAAGATTTTGTGCATCCAACCCTGAAAGCGCATGGAAACCTCTGCTTCGCTCTGCGAAGGGCCTATCTTTTACTATTATCTTCTACCTTATGCAAGAGTCATGGTGATCTTCACCTTTCCTTTTTACATTTTATCCTTTGGCAAGCACAGGATGTTGGAAAGATCCTGATATATATATATATATATATATATATATATATATATATATCTAATTGGATGTGAGTTAGCATGAGTTATTATTGTTGACATTACCCTTGAGGTAAAAGGTTGGGAGGCGAAACTATAAGCCTCTATCTTTCTCCGTGTCCGATTAAAACTCCGTAACCACAAGTATTGTGTGAGTGTTAGCGATTATGAAAGACTAAATGATAGTTGAGTATGTGGAATTGCTAGAAAGCTCCGACATAGACTCTTTCTGATGTTATGATAAATTGCAATTGCTTCAATGACTGAGATTATAGTTTGTTGGTTCTCAATAAAGTTTCTGACTCATACTTTGCATTGTGAATGAAATATTACTTGAGCATAAGAAATCATATGACAATATCCATATATGTAGCTGTTATGAGAATAATCATGATGCCCTCATGTCCGTATTTTAGTTTATCGACACCTCTACCTCTAAACATGTGGACATATTTATCGTTATCGGCTTTCACTTGAGGACAAGCGAGGTCTAAGCTTGGGGGAGTTGATACGTCCATTTTGCATGATGCTTTTATATCGATATTTATTGCATTATGGGTTGTTATTACATATTATGTCACAATACTTATGCCTATTCTCTCTTACTTTACAAGGTTTAAATAAGGAGGGAGAATGCCAAGGCTGGAATTCGGCACGGAAAAGGATCAAATATTAGAGACCTATTCTGCACAACTCCAAAAGTCCTGAAACTCCACGAAAGCTATTTTTGGAAATAATAAAAAATACTAGAAGAAGAATCTACGTCAGGGGGGCCTCCACCTGTCCACGAGGGTGGGGGCGCGCCCTACCCCCTGGGCGCGCCGCCCTGCCTCATGGGCCCCCTGTTGGCTCTCCGATGCCCATCTTCTGGTATATGAAGTCTTTCGTCCGAAGAAAAATCATAAGCAAGCTTTCGGGACGAGACTCCACTGCCACGAGGCGGAACCTTGGCAGAACCAATCTAGGGCTCCGGCAGAGCTATTCTGCCGAGGGCACTTCCCTCCGGGAGGGGGAAATCCTCGCCATCGTCATCACCAACGCTCCTCTCATCAGGAGAGGGCAATCTCCATCAACATCTTCACCAGCACATCTCCTCTCAAACCCTAGTTCATCTCTTGTACCCAATTCTTGTCTCTAAGTCTGGGATTGGTACCTGTAGGTTGCTAGTAGTGTTGACTACTCCTTGTAGTTGATGCTAGTTGGTTTATTTGGTGGAAGATCATATGTTCAGATCCTTTATGCATATTAATACCCCTCTGATTGTGAACATGAATATGCTTTGTGAGTAGTTACGTTTGTTCCTGAGGACATGGGAGAAGTCTTGCTATTAGTAGTCATTTGAATTTGGTATTCATTCGATATTTTGATGAGATGTATGTTATCTATCCTCTAGTGGTGTCATGTGAACGTTGACTACATAACACTTCACCATTATTTGGGCCTAGAGGAAGGCATTGGGAAGTAATAAGTAGATGATGGGTTGCTAGAGTGACAGAAGCTTAAACCCTAGTTTATGCGTTGCTTCGTAAGGGGTTGCTTTGGATCCATATGTTTCATGCTATGGTTAGGTATACCTTAATATTTTTGTTGTAGTTGCGGATGCTTGCAATAGAGGTTAATCATAAGGGGAAAATGTCGTGGTTTTGTCACGGTAGATGTCCTCATGAAAGGACTTAGTCGTGGAGCCATCGCTACGGGTTAGCTTAAAGGGGTTAAAGCGGACAAGGGACGCAAGAGAGATTTATACTAATTCTGCCCCTAACGATGAAGGTAAAAGCCTACGTCTAGTTGTGATGGAATTGATGGGGTTTCGATGACCAGGGAGCGAATACGCTTTGCCTGAGTCTCGAGTTGTTGTCTGTTGTCCTGAACCGCCGCCGGGTCGTCCCCTTATATACATGGGTTGACGCCCGTTGGTTTACAGAGTCCCGAGGCCGGCTCATAAACATGTCCGGCTCGGTCTCCGCTCTTTCTACCTTACAATGCAAGTTACATGTTAATGCTGGTTTATAGCTACAGGCCTTAAACCGGTTCTGGGCCTTGGGCCTTTACTCAGCGTCACCGTCTGTCTTCATGGGCTTCAAGTTAATTCGGCCTCTCCTGGCCGGTTTACGCCCAGTAGTAATATCCCCAACATTAGGCCCCTGCATCGATTTGAACTGGTTCATGTCAGTCCTTAAGAAAACTTCGTCTTCAACATTTTCACATAATTTTGTAAACCGCCATGACATCATCTTCCCAAATCGTGGTAAACCGTTGTGACATCATCTGTTAAACTGTGCATGACACATCTTCATTAATGGGTCTCCGACAATCGAGGCGACAGCTCCGCTTTCCAAATTTTTGGCTCCTCGATTTTTGCGCCTGAGACTTATCCCTTGCCTTTATAAATACGGCCGACGAGTCATTTTCACCTTTCCCCCTCATGCCTCTTCGCATCATCGTCTTCCTTGCGCCGCTCAACCCTTGGAGCTCCGCCCGCCACCGTCGACCGTCGCTTCGCCTCGACTCGCTGCTTTGCATCACCGAACGCAGAGAAAACTGCGGCGCCCTCCGCTTCCTCATCGGCCAGTAAGCTTTCTGCTCTTGCCACCATAGATCTGTTCTAGGGTTTCAGTGTTCGTCACTGTTCTTCGGTGTTCATCAGAATCCATTACCTGCATAATAGGTTTTGATCCAGACCTTGATAGTTATCCTGTCCAATGATAGTCGTAGCTCTTTTCCCATCTGATGCGCCTTGCTAAGATAGAAGATCCCATCTGAACCTTCCTCCATTGTTTCGGCACCGCTTCTTAAATTGAATATATTTTCCTTTTCTGACATGCCATAGATCCAAAATTGTAATACCAGCTTGTGAAATCTGTTTTCCTTCACTTATACATCTGCAGTCTTGACTCTTGAATGTTTAGACTAGGCGGTTTAACTTTGTACAAAAAATGACAACCCGGTATATACCATTAGTCCCCTTGTTGAACCGCCAATGTATTTCCACTTATCACCTCCACTGGCGTACTGTTTCACTTTTAAACTCCGGTTTGTAAATAGCTGACTCCGGTGTAACAATATACTTACATCTTGTATCACTGTATAACTGTCCAATGTAAATCTTCAAACCGGGAACCATTATATTGTAGATCTCCATTGCCATGGCCAAACAAGTGTATGAATGCAATTGGGTCCCTTCTCGAGTAACAGAAGAACAGTTAGACAACCTTGTCAAAACGGGCGCTTTAAGCAAGAAAAATGTCATTCACTGGAGGGTCCCTGGCCCGGAATGTCCTCCTACTCCCAAAGACGGAGAAGTTTTTGTTTTTGCTGATCACCTAAGCCGGGGTTTCAACCTCCTGGTTCAAAATTCTTCCGGGATGTACTGGCCAACTTCCAACTGCGTCCACAAGATATTGGCCCTAACTCTGTAACCAACATCTGCCACTTTCAAGTGTTTTGTGAGGTTTACCTTCAAGAGGAACCTTCAGTAGAGCTATTCAAGGACTGCTTTCATCTAAACCGCCGCACCTAATTCAAAGATGGGCCTAACACAGAATTGGGCGGGATGGCGATTCAGAAAAGGAAAGAAGTCACCTTTCCTCACGCCAATCTCCACAGTCACCCCAAAGATTGGAACCAGACCTGGTTTTACTACAAGGACACGTCTCCAATTGATGAAAACACTTTCTTTGGGTTACCGTCACGAATGTCTCGAAAGCAACACACACCCTTTTCCTCAAAGGCTGACTGCTAAACAAAGAAGCAAATATGCTCCTCAACTATCCAAGCTTACGGCCTTATGGCCAACGGTTTAACAAGAGTTGACTTTGCACGCTGCTGGATAAGTTGGAGGGTTTTGCCTTTGAGCCAACGCCCTGGTTTGATGTGTGAGTATACAGGAGAATTTAATGATGCTCAGCGGCACATTGATATTCAGCTGACAGATGACAAAGTCACTGAGGCTGTAAAAAAGATGCTGAATGAACCGGAGGCTACCTGTGCTCAAACCGGACTCCCCCCTTTCTGCACCATCAACAAACCGCCAGCCGTAAGATTCATACTATTTGCTTTATCTGAAATTGCTTCGTCACGATGTGTTCGAAAATGTGATGACTTTTTTGGCGGGACAATGATCCGTTCGAACAAGAAACCTCCATAAGACAAACCGGCGGCCAACCCGCCAAAAGACCAAAGCTGTGAAAAGACAAGCTAACCGGAAGAGAATCACTGCATCCTCCGATCCACCGGTTGATGATGATGTGGGTAACTCGGATTTTGAGGTAGAACTTGACTCACTTGGTTCATCTTTCATATGCCTTATTGATGATGATTATTGCCGGAACGGCTGAAGTCGGTCATGCCGATCTTTGTAGAGGTAATCATCCTTTCCTCCGATTCAAACCCTTTGCCTTCACTAAAAACCCTTCGAGCAAACTGGAAAATTAAATTTTCACATCCTCTTGCTTATTTGGATCCAAACTTTCTTATGAAGACACAACAACATGAGGCTCGCCGCACAACCCGGCATAGCGGCCAGGTAGTTACCTCCGCCGGTTTACCGAACAGCCCGGTTCGAAAACGACTATCAGAGGTCTCTAATTCCCTTGACATGTCATGCCCCAAAGTAGGTTGTTTTTGTCAACCTCTTAATCCGTCTGACTCCAATTATCAGGGCACTTCTCATTCATCCTTTGGCGAGTCGTCAGCTACCAAACTTCCACCCCTCAAAACGGTTACTGGGTAAGCTGTTCACTTGCCTTATTCTTGATATGCATTTTATATGCTATACTGACCTTCGTGTTTTTATTTTGTCAGTGCTAAGCCCAGACCAAGCAAGAAAGCTCGCCTGAACAAACCGTTAGAAGAAGATACAACTGCTGAACCGGAGAAAACTCCAGATCATGTAGAAGCCCACCTTGATGATGTGCTGAATGATCCACCGCCTCAAGACAATGACTTTGTTACTGAACCGGCAGACATTGACACCACAGGCCATCTTTAACCGACCCGTTCTCCTCGAACTGACAAAACGGCAAGTCCAGCAAAGAATATCAACAAACCGGCGACCCCAGTACGAGCTGCTGCTGAAAAGGATGATGACGTTCTGATTACTGGCGTTGGCTATACAGATCCAGGGAATCCTGTCGCTTTGTCGAAGCATACCGCCAAGGAGGAACTTTCTGTAATTGATAAAGGCAAATGGAATGCCGATCTGTCCACCTATACCCATCTGAACGCTCAAGACCTTTATTCCGGCTATCTGAATCGTCTGTTCACGAGCCGTGACTATGAAGCCGGTCTGGTCAATATGATGAAGAAAAAATATGAGGTAACTTTATGCATACTTCTCTTGCTGTATTGTGTTTGCAGTTTATCAACTGTAGTAGCCCCCAAGTGACTGTTTAAGATAGCAACTTAAACCGGGACTTTGATAGCAATCTTCGAGCTTGCAACAATGCATTTTAAGTTCACCGAAGTAGCCTCCAAAGGCCGGTTTAACTGTATAGAGATGAAGCGGGACTTTATAGAAGAATTCCCTTTTTAGCAAGTTACGAGCAAATACAAATTAGCCCCCAAGTGCCAAGCTTAATACTTGTATTGTGCTTTGGGACTTTTAAAAAAATTGTCTGATAGAGCAAATATGCATTAGCCTCCAAGTGCCAAGGGCATAACTTGTTATGGGCTTGGTACTGCAAGTATTTACTGTTACCTGACCATATGATTGTCTCTTTGTAGGCTAAGCTGAGCAAAAAGGAGAGCCAAACCGCTGATCTTCAAGGAAACCTTAAATTGCAACAAGATGAGACCTCCAAGGCAAAGGCAGAGCTGACCAGCGCTTTAGGCGCTATGGAGAAACTGAAAGGAGGCTTCAACAAGGAACGGTCAGCTTGGGAAAATGAAAAATCCAATTTGATCAAAAGGGATGAGAAAGCAGAAGCTGCTCTTAAACCGGTGGTTGATGAACTGACCAGCATAAAGCGGCAGGTTCATGCCATGACCGCAGCCGTGTTTGGTAAGCATCCGTAACTCCCGATTTTACCATATTCTTTCATGTATCTGCCGGTTTACTAACCCTTGCAATGATATAGGAACTCGTATTGGCCACTTGGGATCTGACATTCAGAAGAAGTTAAAAGCAGCCTATACTCTGATAGAGCAGCTCTATACCGGTGCGCAGCGGATCATATATACTGCTTCTCACAACAATCCTCCTCCCACCTCGATTAAAGATACTTTAGAAAGGTTATCCATGCTACCTGCCCGGGTTGATGAACTAAAAAAGTCTGCTGCTAGGACGGGCGCTTTGGCTGCACTGACCCGGGCAAAGGCATGGGTACCTGACTTTGATCCAATTGATGTAGCTCAAGGCTATCCCAGTTTGAAGGAAGACAGGACATAATTCGGCGAAGATGATCTCCGGATCATAAACCAGGAGGTACGCCCATTGGCTTGTCAAATAGTTGAAGAAGCGGACCTGTCATACTATCAAGCAAACTATGATGACAAGAACAAGCGGGTTGCTGCACCAATCCCCGAAGCTCAAAATCTCATCCCGCCAATCCGTAAGCACACTTATGCCCCTGACATTGAACCGTCAACGCTGATAAGTGATGAAGCTGTATTCCAAGCCCTAACTGGAATCGACCGGGGAACTGTTGATTTCCAGCCACTGGGTAGAGAAGAAGAAGCTTATCCGGTGCGACATGACGCACAACCGTCAGGCCAAGCTGGTGACCAAGCATGGACCGGAGGCCGGTTTAGCCTTCTACATGCTGCGACATGTATTTTGAGAAAACAATGATCCTGTTGGGCACTGGAAAGCCTTGTAATAGGCTTAGTTAAAATATTTGTTCTGATATGCCTTTGTGCATACTTATACGCAATTGGCACCGGCTTGATTAAGTCATACATAAGATATGATCCATATATTTATTTGTCCAAGCTGTTTCTGCGGACAAGAAGCTTAAAAGCGCATACAGCGGTTTATCATTGTCTTGGTCATGATACCCATATATATATATATATATATATATATATATATATATATATATATATATATATATATATATATCAACCAAATATGATCAATTAAGTTGTGACATATAACCAAAAATGGAAATATATAATACCTGCAACTTTTATGCATGATGTTGGCTGGCTAACCTTGTAGCGGGGCTTATAACCCCAATCGTTTTAGGAGAAAAACTGCTCCTGTTGAGATAAAGCCGGTTTACAATGTAAACCGTGCCGATTTACGATAAACACCGATTCACCCCATAATAGAATTGTATTTTGAAAAATCAGACCGGGCAAATAGTCTCCGGCCTATGATTTGATCGTGTACCGTCAATTTGTAATCGACAGTCGGACCGGGTTATTTAACGCCAGTCTAAAAAGCAACAAAAAGTCTTTATTAAAAAAGAAAATAGAACCCAAACAAAGGCAAATAAAAACCATTGTAGGCGAGGCTTTGAGCCGATCAAGAGGCGTAACCATGTTTTGGACACGACCAAGCCCCCAAGAAGGCGTAGCTATGATTCGGGTTCGATCAGGCCCCCAAATGATGTTGTGGCATTACGCCGATCAAGAGGTGTAGCTATGGTTCGGGTTCGACCAAAGCCCCCAAGTGATGCTGTGGCATTGCGCCGATCAAGAGGCGTAGCTATGGTTCGGATACGACCAAGCTCCCAAGTGATGCTATGGCATTGCGCCGATCAAGAGGCGTGGCTATGGTTCGGATACGACCAAGCCCCCAAGTGATGCTATGGCATTACGCCTATCAAAAGGTGTGGCTATGGTTCGGATACGACCAAGCCCCCAAGTGATATAATATAAAGTCTTTGAGAGGCCAAAACCAAGGGGTAAACCGGACGGCGCTTTATCAACATAAGCTCCATGTAACCACACATGATGTAAGAAAACAACAGATACCCCGTTTTAGCTGAGGTTCCGGTTTATTATATTAATCATAATATATACATAGGCATAATATATACATAGGCATAATATGTACATAAGCAGAGCCTATAGCTCAAGTATAGTAAGGCCGAAGATGAGCAATATTCCACGGCCGGTTGGTCTCCTCCTCCGATTTACGTGAGTCCCTGCACTCTCGAACATCGATTAAGTAGTATGACCCGTTGTGCAGATTCTTGCTGACCACAAAAGGTCCTTCCCAAGGTGGGGATAACTTGTGCATATACGTCTGATCTTGGATGAGCCGAAGCACCAAATCTCCTTCTTGAAAGGTTCTGGTCCTAACCTGGCGGCTATGATAGCGACGCAGATCTTGCTGATAAATCGCCGAACGGGCGGCCTCTATGTCACGCTCCTCATCTAACAGGTCGAGAGCTTCTTGCCGTGCTTTCTCGTTGTCCGCTTCAACATATGCCGCCACCCGAGGCGAGTCATGACGGATGTCACTAGGAAGAACCGCCTCCGCTCCGTAAACCATGAAGAACGATGTGTATCCTGTCGACCTATTGGGCGTGGTGTTGATGCTCCATAATACTGAAGGTAGCTCCTCAACCCAACAACCCGGCGTCCGCTGCAAGGGAACCATAAGCCGAGGTTTGATGCCTCTCAAAATTTCTTGATTGGCCCTCTCCGCTTGACCATTGGACTGTGGGTGAGCCAGTGATGATACATCAAGCCGTATATGCTCATGTTGACAGAACTCCTTCATGGCACCCTTTGACAGATTGGTACCATTTTCAGTGATAATGCTATGTGGAAAGCCGGACCGGAAAATCACCTTTTTGATGAATTGAACCGCTGTGGCCGCGTCACACTTGCTAATTGGTTCTGCCTCCACCCACTTTGTGAACTTATCAACCGCCACCAAAAGGTGGGTCTTCTTATCTTTGGACCTCTTGAAAGGCCCAACCATATCCAGCCCCCAAGTCGCAAACGGCCAAGTAATTGGAATCATCCTCAATTCTTGAGCCGGTACATGAGCGCGCCTTGAAAACTTCTGACAGCCATCACATCGTCTAACCAAGTCCTCGGCATCGGCATGAGTTGTTAACCAATAGAAACCGTGACGAAACGCCTTAGCCACCAAAGATTTTTAACCGGCGTGGTGACCACAATCTCCTTCGTGGATCTCACATAAAATTTCACAGCCTTCTTCAGGAGACACACAACGCTGAAACGCCCCTGTAACACTGCAATGATGCAGTTCTCCATTGATAATAGTAATAGACTTGGACATCCGGATTATCTACCTGGCCAGTGTCTCATCCTCCGGTAACTCGCCCCGGTTCATGTATGCAAGATAAGGAACCGTCCAATCTGGGATAACATGTAGAGCTGTCACCAACTGATCTTCCGGATCAGGAATAGCCAAATCCTCTTCACCAGGGAGCTTGACGGACGGATTATGCAGAACGTCCAAGAAGACATTAGGCAGGACCGGTTTACGTTGAGAACCCAGGCGGCTTAAAGCGTCCGCTGCTTCATTTTTCCGCCGGTCCACATGATCCACGTAGTAACCTTTAAAGTGACCTGCAACAATGTCCACCTCACGATGATACGCTGCCATGAGTGGGTCCTTGGAATCCCAAGTGCCAGACACTTGTTGAGCCACCAGGTCCGAGTCACCGAAGCACTTAACTCAGCATAAGTTCATCTCCTTAGCCATCCGAAGACCATGGAGTAAAGCTTCATACTCAGCTGCATTGTTAGTGCAAGGGAACATTAAACGGAGAACATAACAAAACTTATCACCTCGTGGGGAAGTTAATACGACTCCGACACCGAGCCATCCAATTGCACGAACCCATCAAAGTGAATAGTCCAATAAGTATGATTGGCTTCTCTTGGTAGCTTGTAGTTACATCCGATCATTGATGAAATCCACAAGTGCTTGAGACTTGATCGTCGTTCGGGGTATATACTTCAACCCGTGAGGCCCGAGCTCTATAGCCCACTTGGCAATCTGGCCAGTTGCTTCCCTCTTCTGGATTATGTCTCCCAAAGGAGCAGAGCTGACCACTGTGATGGGATGACCTTGGAAATACTGCTTGAGCTTCCGGCTTGCCATGAAAACCCCATATACCAGCTTCTGCCAGTGCGGGTACCTCTGCTTGGACTCAATAAGCACCTCGCTGATATAATAAACCAGACGATGAACCAGATACTCCTTTCCTGCCTCCTTGCGCTCCACCATAATAGCCACACTGACAGCCCGAGCATTAGCTGCCACATATAGTAACAATGGCTCTTTGTCAACTAGGGCAGCAAGAACCGGTGGATTAGCTAGCTGCCGCTTTAAATCCTCAAATGCTTCATTCGCGGCGTCACTCCACACGAAGTTATCTGTTTTCTTCAGCATCTGATACAAAGGAATAGCCTTCTCGCCGAGGTGGCTGATAAACCGGCTCAACGCGGCAATCCGGCCTACCAGACGTTGAACGTCATTGATACACTTCGGTTTAGCCAAGGAGGTGATGGCCTTGATATTTTTCGGATTAGCCTCCATGCCCCTATTAGACACCAGAAAGCCCAAGAGTTTGCCTGCCGGTACACCAAAAACACACTTAGCCGGATTAAGCATCATCTTGTAAATCCGCAGGTTATCAAAGGTTTCCTTTAAATCATCAATCAATGTTTCCTTCTTCCTTGACTTGACCACAATATCATCCACATAGGCATGAACATTACGGCCGATTTGTGTATGGAGACAGTTCTGCACACACCGTTGATAAGTCGCCTGGGCACTCTTGAGCCCAAAGGGCATAGATACATAGCAGAAGGCTCCAAAGGGGGTTATAAAGGCCGTCTTCTCCTGGTCCTTAACTGCCATCTTGATCTGATGATAACCGGAATACGCATCCAGAAAGCTTAAATGCTCACAACCCGCCGTAGCATCAATAATTTGATCAATATGGGGAAGGGCAAAAGGATCTGCTAGGCAAGCTTTGTTGAGATCTGTGTAATCCACATACATCTGCCAAGTGCCATTTTTCTTAAGGACCAGCACCGGATTAGCCAACCACTCAGGATGGAAGGCTTCAATGATAAATCCAGCCGCTAAAAGCCTGGCCACTTCTTCTCCAATAGCTTTGCGTCTTTCTTCATTGAACCGGCGAAGAAACTGTTTAACCAGTTTATATACTTAGGATCAACATTAAGTGTGTGCTCAGCGAGTTCTCTCAGTACACCTGGCATGTCAGAAGGCTTCCACACAAAGATGTCTCGATTCTCACGGATGAACTCAATGAGTGCGCTTTCCTATTTCGGATCCAAGTTAGCGCTGATGCTGAACTGCTTGGACGAATCGCCAGGTATGAAGTGAACAAGCTTAGTCTCATCAGCCGATTTAAAATTCAAGGCCGGGTCGTGCTCGGTAGTTGGCTTCTCCAACAGAGTCATATCTGCCAGATCAACATTATCCTTGTAAAACTTCAACTCCTCTATGGCACAAACTGACTCAGCATAAGACGCATCACCTTCTTCACACTCCAGAGTGATCTTGCGGCTCCCATGGACAGTTATAGTTCCCTTGTGACCCGGCATCTTGAGCTGAAGATAGACATAACAAGGCCGTGCCATAAACTTAGCATAAGCCGGCCGTCCAAACAGGGCGTGATACGGACTTCTGATCTTCACCACTTCAAAGGTTAAGGTTTCTGATCTTGAGCCATGCTCGTCCCCAAAAGCCACCTCCAGAGCTATCTTGCCAACAGGATACGCCGATTTACCAGGCATCACACCATGGAACACCGTACTGGATGGTCTAAGATTTGTATCTGTTAACCCCATGCGACGGAAAGTTTCATAATACAGGATATTGATACTGCTCCCTCCGTCCATGAGTACCTTTGTGAACTTGTAACCTCCTACCTGAGGTGCCACCACCAACGCCAAATGACCCGGATTGTCAACCCGGGGTAGATGATCCTCCCTGCTCCACACAATCGGCTGCTCAGACCACCATAAGTAACGGGGCACCGCCGGTTCAACGGAGCTTACTGCTCTCCTATGAAGCTTTTGGTCACGCTTGTCCAAGCTAGTGGTGAAGACATGATATTGGCCACTATTTAACTGCTTTGGATTGCTCTGGTAACCCGACTTCTGCTGCTGATTATTGTAACCACCTTGGTTGCCCTGATTTCCTTGATTTGTATGTCCGCCCTGATTACCATGGAAGCCTGAACCAGAATTTCCTCCGCCATATCCCGGCCCATGAGACCCGGGGCCTGAACCGTCACCCGGTCCGTGATCATACCCGAAGTCATTAGAATTTTTGAACTCTTGCATGATATAGCAGTCCTTCCAGAGGTGTGTGGCCGGCATCTCCTTCGTCCCATGTTTGAGCGGGGCTGGTTCAATAGGTAAGACAGACGGTCCGGGTTAGGGTTAGGTGCCCCATTGCACCGGGGCGGTTTACCCTTGCGCCGTTGGCCCTTATCCTGCGCACTGACATTGGCCACAAAGTCCATGCTGTGGTCCGCTTTACGTTTACCGCCGTTTCCATGACCCGCCGGGCTGTGGTGCTGCCCCTTGGCGTTGCTACTCTTCTTTCCCTTCCCTGCCTTATCATCATCCGACTCGGGATCCTTGGTACTATCAGAGTTAGCATACTTTAATAAAGTGGCCATGAGGGTTCCCATGTCAGTGCAATGGCGTTTCATCCGTCCCAACTTCAACTTCAGAGGCTTAAACCGACAATTACCTTCACAAATTAGAACTGTGGTGTCAGTGTTGATGCGGTCCGATGAATGCAAAATTTCCGAGACCCGGCGCACCCACTGGGTTGTTGATTCTCCTTCCTCCTGTACACAGGCAGCTAAGTCCACAATCGACATTGGCTGCTTGCATGTATCTTAAAAATTCTGGATAAACCGGGTTCTCAACTCGGCCCATGATCTGATAGAATTAGCAGGTAGACTTTTTAACCAAGTATGAGCCGTCCCTTCTAGCATCATGGTGAAGTACTTCGCACAGGCTGCATCATCCACATCCGGATCTCCATGGCCATCTCATAGCTTTCAACCCATGTCTCTGGGGGTAAATCGGCAGTGCAATTTGGCACCTTGCGGGCCCTTGAAATCCTTGGGCAGGCGTACATTGCATAACGCCGGGACGAGACATGGTACCCCTAAAGAGCTAGAGGTAAATCCTGGCTCTCTCAACATGGTTGGACGAACCGGAGTAAGCTGACGGGCTTCATACTGTGCTGCTAACTCGGCCTTCCTGCGTGCACGAGCCTGGTCCACCACTTCTTGAGCATCGTCGGCACCCCCTGCCGGGTTGTGGTCACGGGGCGGTTCACGGTTCCCCGCATTGCTTGATACGGCCGGTTCATCCATACGCTTGCTATAACTCCGGCTTGGACGGGGGGTGGAATGAATCCGATCACGACTGTATGAATAAGCCTCCTGTTGCTCCAAGACTGTCCGAGGAAGTTCTTTAACCCGACGCGTCTCGACCGCCGCTGGAGAATCGCCTTCAATTGGTATAGCTTCCAGCCGTGAAGCAGCAGCAACAAGATTGTCTATTGGAGTAGAGTAATGACCCGGTGGTGTTGGAACAGGATGCATCACGTTGTTGTTCTGTCGAGGCGGACCCATCAAACGGGGCTGAATCGGCGCCCCCACTCCAGGTGCCTCCGCCCGGTTTACTACGGGCGTGTTACTGGTCCCTACACCTGGGGTGTTAAAGAGGTTCCTAGCATCATAAAACGGAGGCAGGCGAGGCCGGTGTCTTCTCTTTAGGACTTCGTGCGATGCATTCTGATCCAGCATAAGCCGGTAAGCCTGTGCATCCAAAGCGGCCCGCTCTGCGGCCATCCTGGCATCCTCAGCTGCCAAATCGGCCTTGGCCTGAGTAATCTGATCCCTTACTTTCGCGACTTCCGCATTGTGCGCATCCTGATCCGCCGGGTTAGCCTCCGCCATTAGTGTTGCCAACGCATCAAATAGATCAGATAAAACCTGAGCCGGCGGCCGCACAGGGCCTCCTGCCCCGGCCACCGTTGCTGCTGCGGTCGAAGAGTGGAGCGCCGGCTGTGTACCGGCCATGAAGATTCCAACCTGGTTTGGCAGATCAGAGGGGTCCGGAATACTGTCTCCATCGGAACAGCCTCCAATCCGGCCATCCTGTAGCTGATATAACGACTTGGTCTCTTCGGTCGATGACTCGTCGCCGGAATAAAGGACGGTCTCACCACCAGATTCCGATCTGTCCTCGTATTCCCCTCCATGGATGACTCCCATGAAGGCACGCTTCATGGCAGGCTTGACCCGGGCAGATCACGCACGCTGAGCCATTTCGACGAGGTCGGTGCAGATGTCCGGCTCAAGGCTCGGTTCGCCGATCTTGCCAATGAAAATGTGTATGCCACCAAAGGGGACCCGGTACCCGTACTCGATTGACATGGCCTCGGGGCCCCACCCTGCATCGTCAATGTAGAGCTTGCCGCGACGACTTTTGGTCATTCGGCCCACAGCGTAAACCTTGAGTCCTTCGAAGCTGCCCTCCAAGAACTTGAAACCGTCGTGCGATAGCCCCACGGTGGGCGCCAACTGTCGTGGTTTTGTCACGGCAGATGTCCTCGTGAAAGAACTTAGTCGTGGAGCCATCGCTACGGGTTAGCTTAAAGGGGTTAAAGCGGACAAGGGACACAAGAGAGTTTTATACTAGTTCGGCCCCTTACGATGAAGCTAAAGCCTACCCCTAGTTGTGATGGAATTGATGGGGTTTCGATGACCAGGGAGCGAATACGCTTTGCCTGAGTCTCGAGTTGTTGTCTGTTGTCCTGAACCGCCGCCGGGTCGTCCCCTTATATACATGGGTTGAGGCCCGTCGGTTTACAGAGTCCCGAGGCCGGCTCATAAACGTGTCCGGCCCGGTCTCCGCTCTTTCTACCTTACAATGAAAGTTACATGTTAATGCCGGTTTATAGCTACAGGCCTTAAACCGGTTCTGGGCCTTGGGCCTTTACTCAACATCACCGTCTGTCTTTATGGGCTTCAAGTTAATCCGGCCTCTCCTAGCCGGTTTACGCCCAGTAGTAATATCCCCAACAGAAAATTTAGTTTTTCCACTCTATATTATGCCAATTTTCCTTATGCCACTTTAGATTTTGACATTTCACTTTTGCCACTCTTAGTTTTTGACAATTATCACAATTGCCATTTCCATAGCAAAAGCAAAATTTTCAGAGTGGCAATTATGATACATTTCAAAAGCTAACAGTGGCAAAAATGAAATAAAATTATTTTGGTTTTGCCACGGAATGGCAAGTGTGATAATTGTCAAAAGCTAAGAGTGGCAAAAGTTAAATGTCAAAATCTTGAATGGCATAAGGAAAATTGGCAAAATCTAGAGTGGCAAAAACAAAATTTTCCCTAATCATAAGTGGGATGCTTGTCCAAGTAAGGGCAACACCCAAGCACCGGTCGACCCACATATCAAATTATCAAAGTACCGAACGCGAATCATATGAACGTGATGAAAACTAGCTTGACGATAATTCCCATGTGTCCTCGGGAACGCTTTTCTCTATATAAGAGTTTTTCTAGGCTTGTCCTTTGCTACAAAAAGGATTAGGCCACCTTGCTGCACTTTATTTACTTTTGTTACTTGTTGCTCGTTACCAATTATCTTATCACAAAACTATCTGTTACCTATAATTTCAGTGCTTGCAGAGAATACCTTGCTGAAAACCGCTTATCATTTCCTTCTGCTCCTCGTTGGGTTCGACACTCTTACTTATCGAAAGGACTATGATAGATCCCCTATAATTGTGGGTCATCAGAGCATCATTGAAATCTCAAAGCCTAACTTAATGGCTTTAAAGAAAAGCACTTGTTGGGAGAAAACCCAATACTTTTCTTTTTTGTTTGTTTTGAGAATACACTATATTACTTTGTAATAATTGTGTTTTAGTGTTTTAATTAGTGTTTGTGCCAAGTAAGTCCTTTGCCAAGTAATAGTTGATTTGATTTTGCTGAAAAACAGAAACTTTTGCGTCCAGTAGTAGAATTGTTAAAATTCACTAAAGCGTGATAAAATTCAGAGTTTTTTACAAAAGATTGATATACAAATTTCCTAGGTTAATTTTTGGAGTTACAGAAGTATACGAAATTTCCAGATTACTACAGACTGTTCTATTTTGACAGATTCTGTTTTCATTGTGTTGTTTGCTTATTTTGATGAATCTATGGGTATTATCGGGAGGTATGAACCATGGGAAGTTGGAATACAGAACATATAACACCAATATAAATTTAGAATGAGTTCAAAATATTACCTAAAGTGGTGATTTGCTTTATTATACTAACGAAGCTTATGAGTTTTCTGTTGAGTTTTTTGTTGTGAAGTGTTCAAGTTTTGGGTAAAGATTTGATGGACTATGGAATAAGGAGCGGCAAGAGCCTAAGCTTGGGGATGCCCAAGGTAATATTCAAGGACAACCAAGCATCTAAGCTTGGGTATGCCCCAGATGGCATCCCCTCTTTTGTCTTCAAGCCACCGGTAAATTCACTTGAGGCTATATTTTTATTCACCACATGATATGTGTTTTTCTTAGAGCGTCTTGTATTATACGAGTCTTTGCTTTTTAGTTTGTGACTATCATCCTTACTGTATACACATTTTGAGAGGGACACACATTAATCATGAATTTATTAGAATACTCTTATGTGCTTCACTTATATCTTTTGATCTAGGTAGTTGCTCTAGTGCTTCACTTATATCTTTTTAGATCATGGCGGTGGTTTTGTTTTGTAGAAATTGATGAACTCTCATGCTTCACTTATATTATTTTGAGAGTCTTAAAAATAGTATGACAATTTGCTTAGGTTATGAATTTGTTCCTAATATGATGGGTATCCAAGAGGGATATAATAAAAACTTTCATACAGAGAATTGAATATATGAGAAGTTTGATTCCTTGCATTTATTTTGAGATATAAAGATGGTGATATTAGAGTCATGCTAGAGAGTAATTGTGGATTAATAGAAATTTAGATACATTATAACTGAGCAGTTTTCCATCCCTCTCAGGCCATCAACCTTTTGAGCCATTGGATCTCGCCCCCTAGCCTTTCTTGGTCGTGAGATGCACTTCTAATACCGCATGGGTATACGTGAACTGTATTGGGCTGCTGCTCCCCATAACGAAATCTGACATTTCTGGTTAATTGGGCCAGCTTAGCATTGGGCTATGCCGACATGGAATTGCCGGGTTCTCCCTCTCTCGGAATCAGACTAAAAAAAACCTCCCTCGAAATTGCTCGCTCCTCCCGGACTTCTCTCCTCTCTCGCGGTGGTGAATCATGGAGGGCCACGGTAGGCGATGCGACATGAGCCACGCAGCGACCTGGCATTCATGGGTGGGGGCAATGAACCGTGCCTAGTAGTTGTTGGAGTTTGAGGAAGTAAATCACCATCGCTACCAACCTTTAATGGCGATCGAAGTGTGCCACTCCCGGATGGCCATAATTGCATGCCGGTTACCGTGCCGCTCTGTGCTCTTCCTTTACTCCACGCCTGTACATATAGTCGCAATGTTCCTTCCCCACCCCCTCCTTAATTTCGAAGTGGCGTCTCGGGTAGCCATTGTTGAACCCCTCTTTCTGAATGGAATTCATGATTTGTTATTACTGATGCTGTTATTTCTTCTCCCAGATTGATGCACCTGCTCTAGGTCGAAGGATTTGACACAGGTCTGATTGGTTGTCCTCTCTCTTGATTCCGATTCCCCCTTCTTCCTACCGTCCCTCTTTTGCAAAATCAGACTAAAAATCGATAACCAGGGGTTATCCCCAGTTCTATTTTCAGTATGAAAAAGAAACCAACAACTAGTACCACATACTGTTTCTCTCCCAACAAGCACAATTAGTTACTGGTTCTTACTTCTTAGTGCTGATCTCTTTTTGTTCCAGTTTGATTCAAGTGGTGTCAATGGTTGGGTTGGCGACTGGTTCCTCAGTTGGCTGAAGGATCCTAATACTGTTGATTTCCATAGCCTAACGGCCAAGTTAGTATTTGTGTAAATCTGTGTATATGTGTTTGTCATTCCTACAATATCATTCCATTTTCTATGCATATGGTTTATGGAGATAATTGCACTCACTACTGCAGGATGCTGCTAACGCGACACTACGATCAGAGACCCTTCGATGAAACTGTGTGCGATGCAATAATCGCAAACGATGGTTTGTGCGATATACAGCATACGGTTCACTCGGATGAATTGTTTGTGATTAGGCAACACAAAAGAAACGGTCAGCCAGATCAAGGTGTGTGCAATATAAGGCATGCGGTTCACTCGGCCTTGTCGTCGGTGTGTGACCTCTGTGGCAATCGTTCGCTCCCCACTCGCCTCTTCGTGTACTGTGGCAACTGTCCACCGCCTCTTCGCCTTTCCCTCTCGATTTGGAACTGTTGTCGCACGCTCTTCCTCCCTCCATTTGCCTTCACCCTTCCTTCTGCTATTGTTCGATCGTCTTCTCCATGGAGAGAACAGGCCAGAAACGACCCCATTATTCTTGCCCAAATATGAAAGATGACGTGGTGGAGGAACTCATTGATAGGTGCGACGTCATCCCCTCGGCTAGCATGGCAGGTTCGTTCAAGTCCATTCTCGACTCAACAATAACATCATTGCAAAGAACCCAAGGGTTCAGGAGCAGCTTGATCTCCCCTATCTTCTTCGCCATGACTTTGGTCACCGGCGTGGGGACGACAGAAGCCTGGCCTTGTGCAAGTTGATGCCGCTTGATAATGATACGTGCGATGTTAAGATGCCATCGCTTGAGGGTAAGGCTTGGGTAGGCTCAAATGGAGATTTGGCTATTTATATTGGGTATAACTGCGAGTGGGAACTTGTGAATGTGTACACTCATCACTGGGTTCCACTTCCAAAAATCACAGACTGCCCTGAGGTTCAGCACACAGATGATCTACATATGTTCAAATACGATCATGGTGATTGTCGTCTACGGAAGATAGCAATTTGTCGAATTCCCAACCGCTCTTGGAATTACAAGAACTATGAAGTTGTTGCTATCTTCGACAAGCTTATTGTCGTCCTTACTTCCACGCCTCGATGGATATTGCTAAAAAAACAAATGTACACGGATGAGTACTGTGATGCAATTCAATACGAGGGTCTTGTGTTTGCTGCCACCACTCGTGGCACTGTTTTTGCATGGAATCCTTATGGTTTCGGTACGTTTGTCTTCCACTGTAATTATAATTGTTTCATCCACATGCATGCGGGTTAGCTAGTTTCCCTTTACTAATTAACCTTCTTGTGTTTCCAAGGTCCTGTGAACATTCCACCACCTATACTTGAAAAAAATTATAATCAAGGGGGAGATGATGATGGTGATGATCACGAGCATGAGGACGAGCAGGACCTTTATACTCAGTGCCGCTGGGCAACTTATTCTGATGGATCACCTCTTCTTGTATGTATACAGGGCACTGCTGATGTTAGTAACAAAGCAGGTGTTGTCTCCCATGGTCACACTCTCTGGACCTATTCCAACATCCATTGCAGGGTATTCGGCATGGATACTAGTGTGCTAGTGATAACCCACAAGTATAGGGGATCGCAACAGTTTTCGAGGGTAGAGTATTCAACCCAAATTTATAGATTCGACACAAGGGGAGCCAAAGAATATTTGCAAGTATTAGCAGCTCAGTTGTCAATTCAACCACACATAGAGATTAATTATCTATAGCAACGTGATAAGTAGCAAAGTAATGTGATAGTTTTGATAATAGTGACAACAACAATGGTAACGGTAATAATGATAACAGTAATTTTGTAGCAAATGTAACAGTGACGATAGCAGTAGTAACTTAGCAAGAACAATATAAGATAAATTCGTAGGCATTGGATCGGTAACTTGTTGGATGATATTCATCATGTGACAGTCATAACCTAGGGCGATATGGCACTAGCTCTAGTTCATAAATATAATGTAGGCATGTATTCCACAAATAGTCATACGTGCTTATCGAAAGAACTTGCATGACATCTTTTGTCCTACCCTCCCATGGCAGCGGGGTCCATATTAGAAACTAAGGGATATTAAGGCCTCCTTTTAATAGAGAACTGGAACAAAGCATTAACACACGGTGAATACATGAACTCCTGAAACTACGATCATCGCCGAGAGTGATCCCCACTATTGTCACTCCTGGGTTGCCAGATCATAACTCGTAGTAGGTGACTATATGACTTCCAAGATCGGATCTAGAACATGGATATAATGGTGATAATATAAACGGTTCAGAACCGAGTTCATGGCACCCGGGCCCAAAGTGACAAGCATTAAGCATGGCAAAGTCATAGCAACATCAATCTCAGAACATAGTGGATACTAGGGATCAAGCCATAAGAAAATTAACTAGATTACATGATGAATCTCATCCAACTCCTCGCTGACCAGCGAGCCTATGAAGGAATTACTCACTCCCGGTGGGGAGCATCATGGAATTGGCGATGGAGAAGGGTTGGTGATGACGAAGAATGAAGACCCCCCTCTTGGGAGCCCCAAACGGACTCCAGATCTGGACTCCCAATGAAGAACAGGAGGTGACGGCGGCTCCGTCTCGTGGAACGCGATAATTCTTTCTCTCTGATTTTTTTCTGGAAAAATAGGATTTATAGCGTCCGTTTCAGGGTCTGTGGGGACAACCCACCTGGGTGCGCCCTGGTGGGTTGTGCCCACCCAGGTGCCCCCCCTCTGGTGGCTCTTGGCTCCAGAAATCCTCTTTTATTGTATAAAAAATCCTCGCAAAGTTTTGTTCCATTCCGAGAACTTTTATTTCTGCACAAAAACAACACCATGATAGTTATGCTGAAAATAGCGTCAGTCCGGGGTTAGTTTCATTCAAATCATGCAAATTAGAGTCCAAAACAAGAGGAGAAGCGTTAGGAAAAGTAGATACGTTGGAGACGTATTAACTCCCCCAAACTTAAACCTTTGCTTGTCCTCAAGCAATTCAGTTGATAAACTAAAAGTGAAAAAGAAAAATTTTTACGAACTCTTTTGCTCTTGTTTGCATAAATAAGCTTAAACAGCACCCAGATTTTCAGCCAACATTATAACTAACCATGCCGACAATAATTTGTAAAAATTATATTAACTCATATCAATGACATAATCAGCTAGCGAGCAATAATAAGATTTCTCAAACAGTAACACATTATCAAAACAACCATGATATAATATGACAATAGTGGTATCTCGCTAGCCCTTTCTGAGATTGCAAAACATAAATGCAGAGCACCTCCAAAGTTCAAGCAGCGACTAAACATCATAATGGGCTGAATCATGGATACTAGGTTAAACATATTTACACAAACAGAACAAGTCGAGTTCATACCAGTTTCTCTCTGCCACGGCCAGTTCATCGAATATCGTCATTATTGCCTTTCACTTGCACAACCGAACGATATGCAAATAATAATAGTGCAAGAGTGCCGTGGACTACGCTGGATCCTGCAAACATTTTATTCAACAGGAGAAGACATGGTAAAATGGGCTATTTATTAGATCAACAATTATTCATTAGAGAGCCACTCAACATTTTCATCGTGGTCTTCTCCTTGGCACAACTCGAATAAAAAGAAAAGAAATTCAGAGAAACACACTGAATTTTTTTTGGAGTTTTTGGTTTTCTTGAACATGCAAATAAAAGGGAAAGCAAAAAACGACAAAAACTATTTACACGGGAAAGCTCCCAACAAGCAAAAGAAGAACAAGGAAATCTTTTGGGTTTTATTTTTAATATTACAACTAAGCATGCATAGAAAGTAAACTAACTACAACTAATTTTTTTGGTTTTTATAAGGTTTTTCAAACACACAAGAAGAAAGCAAGAAAATAAATTTAAGCATGGATAATACAATGAAAACGTGCGAGCATCGACAACTGAAATGATAAGTGAGAACATGAATGTAATGTCGGTGAGAAACACGTACTCCCCCAAGCTTAGGCTTTTGTCCTAACTTGGTAATCGATCAGTAGCCTGGATAGTAGTCGGCGTGGTAGCTCACGAAGGCTCTCGGTGCGGATGCCTCAACCTGCCGTGCTACCTCCACTGCCGCGTTGTGAGCTCGGGCCTCGCTCTCAAAAACAAAATATCTTCCTTTGCTGTGATAGTAAAAAAGAACAGGCGCGGGCAAATATGTGTGCACAATAGATGTTTGGTCAAACAACATATTGTAAGTGAAATTATGAATTTTTCATGTGAGGATCTTATGACTTTTCAAAGATCAAAGTCTAAATACTGCGTGGCTAGGATAGGGTCAAAGGGCAAAGGTGAAACACCCAGCCCTTGTGCTAAACGCGTGTCGTATATTCCACCATAGAAATAGCCACTATTAGTGTTATGCTGCAGTCTACGTGCAAGAATCGCTCCAAGGTTATAACTCCTTTCACCGGTGAGAGCGGTGCGTATGAGGCTCAAGTCTGGAGCACATAGTGTACTACAGTCTTGCTTGCCTACTATACATTTCCCGTTAAATAATGCAAAGTACAGAATTGCGGGAAAATGAATGCTCTTTATTCTACCTTGTGTCACTCCCCTCGTCTCACCATAGCAAAGACTAGTCAAGAATGATTGGTACTCAGCCCTTGGCGGTTCGTCAAGCGAACCCCAGAACAGGAGTTTGCAGTGGTGAGCAAAACTCTCTAGTGAAATGGTAAATGCATTTTCATAAAGTTTAAATGACACCCTAAACTCACGGGGATGGAATTTAAATCCTTTGACAAATGATTCAGTGAGAGTGTGGTGTTGTTCGCACTTATCTGCAATGTAGGGACCGAGACCGGCATTGTGAACATATTGCTCAAATTCCTCCTTAATGCACACACGCACCATATAATCATCGCAAAGCCATAAGCATGTTTTGGTAGCTGCATCTCGAATGGAACTTTCACTTGGTTCAACATAAGACCGGCGAGCGGAATTGTCACTAGAAGATGCCCCCGAGGATCTCCTCCTTGAAGAACTCCTTCCAAATAGGTTCATCATGTTTGCGTACAATTTTCTGAAATTTTTTAGGTGAGAAAATTTATCAACAAAACTTCATACAATTGATAGCAACTACTCATAGGGATACTTAGAGGCCATAGCAAGCATTAAAACTACTTAGAACTCTAAGAATTCAACATGCAAGCTCATCTACAGCAGCACCAAGAGTAGCTAATTATTCAGAATATAAAACACTAAAACAAAAACTAATTGGACAAACGGTGGAGTCACATACCGAGCAACAACCCCCCGAAACAGTTTCAGAAACGGAGCTTCGAGCAAAGAGATCGAAATCCGCGGGTTTGAGAGCAAGAACACGAGAGAGAGAGCAATAGAGAATTTTTTCTGGAGGTAAGTGATGATGTGGTGTGAAGGGATAAGTGAGGGGCCCACGTGGGGACCACAACCCACCGGGGCGCGCCTGGGGGTCCTGGCGCGCCCAGGTGGGTCGTGCCTACCTGGTGCACCTCCCTCTGATATTATTTGCACCAGAAATTCTTAAATATTAAAAAAAATCATATTAAATTTTCAGAGCATTCTGAGAACTTTTATTTTTGGGTCATTTTTTATTGCACGGGATATTTAGAAAACAAACAAAACATGGCATTTTATTTTATTTAACTAATAAAAACAGAAAACAAAAGATAGGGACAGAAGGTAGTGCTTACTAAGTCCATTAACTTCATACCTCTAAAAAATGATCCATTAATAAGGTTGATCAAGTCTTATTAACAACCACTTTCGATTAGCATGAAACCGAAGAACTTTCGTAAATCACTAAGTTACCTCAACGGGGATATGAATGTCCCGAACAATAAGCATTTCATATTTCTTTTTAACAGTAGGTAGAGGTAGATGAAAACTTCCAATAGTGATTGCCGGAGATTTTTCAATAATATTAATACCATTCACTTGGAATTGTTTATTTGGAAAGTGCACCATATGCTCATTACCATTAATATAAAAAGTGAACTTGCTTTTATTGGAATCAATAACAGCCCCTGCAGTATTCAAGAAAGGTCTACCAAGGATAATCGACATGTTGTCATCCTCGGGCATCTCAAGTACAACAAAGTCAGTCAAAATAGTAACATTAGCAACAACAACATGCACATCCTCACAAATACCGATAGGTATGGCAGTTGATTTGTCAGCCATTTGCAAAGATATTTTAGTAGGTGTGAGTTTATTCAAATCAAGTCTTTTATATAAAGAAAAATGCATAACACTAACACTAGCTCCTAAATCACATAAAGCAGTTTTCACACAATTCTTTTTGATGGAGCAAGGTATAGTTGGTATTCCCGGATCTCCAAGTTTTTTAGGTACTCCATCTTTGATAGTATAATTAGCAAGCATAGTGGAGATTTTCAGCTTTCGGTATTTTTCTCTTATTGGTGATGTTGTCTTCCATGTACTTTGCATAAGGAGGCATTTTAAAGATATCAGTCAAGTGAGTACGCAAAAGACCGGCCTCAAAGATTTCAAAGAAAGCGTTCAAATTCTTCATCATCTTTCTTTTTAGTTGACCTGGGTGGAAAGGCATAGGTTTTTGAACCCACGGTTCTCTTTCTTTACCGTGTTTCCTAGTAACAAAGTCTCTTTTATCATATCGTGTATTCTTGGGTTGTGGGTTATCAAGATCAACAACTGGTCCTATTTCAACATCATTATCTGGTTCTTTTTCATTGTTTGGTTGAGTGTCTTCAAGAACATCAACATTATCTTTTTCATTATCACTAGGTGGATGTTCATTACCAGATTGAGTTTCAGCATCAGAAATAGAAACATCATTTTCATTATCAGGAGGTTTTTCTACTTCAGGTTCACTAGAAGCATGCAAAGTCCTATCATTTTTCTTTTTCTTCTTCTTTTTAGAAGGACTAGGTGTAGTAGTGTTGTTTCTTTGTGAATCTTGTTCAATTATTTTTGGGTGTCCCTCAGGATAAAGTGTTTCCTGAGTCATTTTACCTCCTCTAGTTGCAACTCTAACAGCAAAGTCATGTATGTTGTTATTCATTTCATCAAGCAATTCTCTTTGTGATTTAGCAACTTGTTCTAACTAGGTTTGTACCATAGAAGCATGTTTTCCAACACCTCTAACATCATTTGTGTAGCGACCCGACCTCATACTGTCAAGTCTCTATGTTCAGTGTCATCCCTGGATCGGTAATGCTGACACACAGAGTAGCAATCACACACTTATTACATCGAATGTCTCAAAAGAGAACTTATTACAATAAATATGGCTTAAGGCCATCTAAATGCGATAACAGTGGAAGGCTTGGAAGATAAAGTGAGTCCATCAACTCCAACGGCATAGCTGAGTGCATGACAACGGCCTAGCGAACCTTACTCCTCGTCTGAAAAGTCTGCAACACGATATGTTGCAGCCCGAAAACGGGTCAGCACATGGAATATGCTGGAAATATAACACAGTAGAGCAATGAACAGATAAATGCTATCACTACATGCATATTTGGCTGGTGGAGGCTCTATGGTTATAATGTTTTTGCAAAAAGCCAATTTTTCTCCTACAACAAAGGAGTATACTTTATTTAACTATCATGGTGGTTGAAAACATTGAGAATGGTACCCCCATCTCAATCCCAATTAAAAGTAATTATCAACCCAACAAATTAATTTAGAGTGATGATATCCATATGATAATCCAAGAACCAGATACTCAAGATGTCCATAACAGGGGACACGGCTAACCATGATTAGTTTGTACAGTCTGCAGAGGTTTGCGCACTTTTCCCCACAAGACTCGATCTCCTCCGTTGGATTTCTCGCACTACATGGTGTTTGAGAAATGGATGACCGAGACACAGTCTTTCAGAAGCATTAAATCTAACCCCGGGTAGACAGTACCAACCTACATCCCCTACATCTGCTAGCCTACCACTGGAAGAGGTCATGCAACATACTCAACTATGCTAGAGCCCATAATAGCTTGTGGATGCACACGGAAGTTTCTAGCATGAATAATCTTATGATCCCTTTGATCCTGAGTGGCGGACCATAGGAGGATCACACGGTATAACCCCGGGATCTCCTAGGACAACACTGGTATAACCCCAGGTGCCCACAACCAACAATCCACCCAGATGTATATTAAAGTTGCCACCTTAGAATTGAACCATTAGTTAAACACTCACATCTATCATGGATACACTCAAACCCAATCCACGTCTACGAGCATAGCATAGCAATATAACCATAACGTAGAAGTAACTCCCAAGGGTTTGATAATAAAACAGGTAATAGGTTCTACCTCATCAACTACTTCCCAAAACCCACATGTTAATCACATCCTAATCATGCAGTGTTTGAGGATTCTAACTAATGCATAAAAACTGGGTATGAAAGAGTATGATCAATGTGTTACTTGCCTTGCTGATGATCTGCAAACCTAGTGGCTCGTAGTAGCACGCTTTGCACTCGGGAATTCTATCGCAAACAAACAATAGCATACATAAGCAATCAAGCAAAACTGCACGGGTAAAATACAAATAAGAAGACCTAACCAGAAAGTTCAACTAAAGAACTCCGCTTTGCTCACAAACTACGAAAGAAACAAGATCCGATTACTAATCTGGACTAAAGTAAAATTTTACAGTACCAAAATCTTGTTCGAATTGGTTAAACAGAAAGAGGGCTTCGATACGAAGATCTAGGCGCTTGTTTCACCTGATTTGGATAAACGAGCGAAAAGATATACTAGATCGAAGATTAGGGCAGGAATCGCGATCGGAAATAATCGCGGAAAAACCCTGGAAAAAGAAAAACTGACGAACAGGCTAACGAACGAACGTTCGTTGTCTGTGACTAATCGACAAACGGCGTTCGCTAAAAACAAACATGGGTTTTAAAAAAAACAACGGTTTTCCCAAGAAAACCGGGCAGCGGCGGCGGCTACCTCGGCGTCGGCGGGATCGGCGGTGATGGGCGGCTGCGGGCAGCGGCCATGGGCGGCGGTGGGCGGCGCTAGGGTTTCGGGCGGGGCTGGCGGCTTCGCGGGCCTCGGGCCTCGCCTTATAAAGCCGGCCGGGCGGTGTCCTAGTCGGGCACGGCCCGTTAGGTCGGTGCTCTTTTTTTTAACCTAACACGGAAAAACAAATAAAAGAAATACTAAACGGACTCCAAAAATCCTAAAATAAATTTTCACGGTCCTCTAATAATATTCCGGACAAAGTGAACATTCATTTGGGCCTCTAATGAAATTTTGAAAAACGCATATTTTTTTCCTAATTCAAATAAAATTGCAATAAAATCCAAATAGAATTTATTCATTTGATTTTAATATTTTTCCTCCAATATTTCACTTATTTTTGGAGAAGTCATATTATCTCCTCTCATATATTTTAATATGAAATATTTTTGGAGAGAAAAATTATTAAAACCAAAATGATCCTTGATATTTGATAAAATTCAAATATGAAGAACGTGAAATCCCCAACTCTCTCTGTGGGTCCTTGAGTTGCTTAGGATTTCGAGGATCGCGAAACAAAATACAATAAAATATGATATGCATGAATGACCTATGTATAACATTCCAAATTCAAAATTTGGGATGTTACAATTTGAGATTCTAAATAATAAGTCACTCAAGTGAGCAATCATATCAGAATTATATTTCAATTGTTTCATAACATTTGCATTGAAGTGATCTTGCTTTCTAATGTAGTTTTCAAACTCATAAAGGCATTGACTAGGGTGCATATTGTGAGGATTGTCATTATCATTGAATTTCATTAGAGAATTTACCTCTACCCCCTTAGGCAGTGGTGGTGCATTAAGCCCATGTATTTCTTCAATAGGAGGTAAATTTTTAACATCCTCAGCTTTAATACCTTTTTCCATCATAGATTTCTTTGCATGTTGCATATCTTCAGGACTAAGATATAATATACCCCTCTTCTTTGGAGTGGGTTTAGGCGGTGGTTCAGGAAGAGTCCAATCAACATAATTTTTCAATATGTTATTCAATAATTCTTCATCTTGTCCAATAGTTCGTTCCGTGAAAACACAACCAGCACAACTATCTAGGAAGTCTCTAGAAGCATCGGTTAGTCCATTATAGAATATATCAAGTATTTCATTTTTCTTAAGAGGATGATCAGGCAAAGCATTAAGTAATTGGCAAAGCCTCCCCCAAGCTTGTGGGAGACTCTCTTCTTTAGTTTGCACAAAGTTAAATATTTCCTGTAAGGCAGCTTGTTTCTTATGAGCAGGAAAATATTTTTCAGAGAAGTAATAAATCATATCCTGGGGACTACACACACACAACCAGGAGCAAGAGTATTGTACCAAGCTTTAGCATCACCCTTTAATGAGAACGGAAATAATTTGAGAATAAAGTAATAACGAGTTTTCTCATCATGAGTAAAAAGGGTGGCTATGTCATTCAACTTAGTAAGATGTGCCACCGTAGTTTCAGTTTCATAACCATGGAAAGGATCAGATTCAACCAAAGTAATTAACTCTGGGTTGATAGAGAATTCATAATCCTTATCATCAATAAAAATAGGTGATGTAGCAAACTTAGGATCATATTGCATTCTAGCATTCAAAGATTTTTCTTTATACTTGCATAATAATTTCTTTAGATCATCTCTATCCTTACAAGCAAGAATATCTCTAGTTGTCTCCTCATTCATATCATAACCTTCCTGCACCTAGGTAATTCATATCTAGGAAGGCTAGTTCTAGCATGTGTTTCAGGAGTTTCAGTTTGAAGCTCATCATCAGATTCAACAACATCATGTTGTATTACTCTAGCAATTTGTTCATCAAGAAATTCACCAAGTGGCACATCATTATCATCAAGCAAGGTACTAGCATCATCATAAGTATCATTCGGAGTAGAAGTAGCATCATTAATAACTTGCAACATATCAGGATTAATAGCATGTGGTGGGGTTGCAATTTTACTTATAACAAAAGGTGAATCTAAAACAGAACTGGATGGCAGTTCCTTACCTCCCATCGTCTTAGAGGGATAAATCTTAGTCTTAGCATCCTTCAGATTCTTCATAGTGATAAATTGTTAATAATGCCAAGTGACTCAACAAATAGAGCTATTCTCCCCGGCAACGGCGACAGAAAAAGGTCTTGATAACCCACAAGTATAGGGGATCACAACGGTTTTGGAGGGTAGAGTATTCAACCCAAATTTACAGATTCGACAAAAGGGGAGCCAAAGAATATTTGGAAGTATTAGCCGCTAAGTTGTCAATTCAACCACACATGGAGATTAATTATCTGCAACAACGTGATCAATAGCAAAGTAATATGATAGTTATGATAATAGTGACAACAGCAATGGTAACAGTAATAGTGATAGCATTAATTCTGTAGCAAATGTAACAGTGACAATAGCAGTAGTAAATTAGTAAGAACAATATAAGATAAATTCGTAGGCATTGGAACGGTAATTTGTTGGATGATGTTCATTATGTGACAGTCATAACATAGGGCGATACGGCACTAACTCCAGTTCATAAATATAATGTAGGCATGTATTTCGTAAATAGGCATACGTATACGTGCTTATGGAAAGAACTTGCATGACATCTTTTTTCCTACCCTCCCATGGCAGCGGGGTCCATATTGGAAACTAAGGGATATTAAGGCCTCCTTTTAATAGAGAACCAGAACAAAGCATTAACACACGGTGAATACATGAACTCCTTAAACTACGGTCATCACCGGGAGTGGTCCCGACTATTGTCACTCCGGGGTTGCCGGATCATAACTTGTAGTAGGTGACTATAACTTGCAAGATCGGATCTAGAACATGGATATAATGGTGATAACATGAACGGTTCAGATCTAAGTTCATGGCACCCGGGCCCAAAGTGACAAGCATTAAGCATGGCAAAGTCATAGCAACATCAATCTCAGAACATAGTGGATACTAGAGATCAAGCCCTAACAAAACTAACTAGATTACATGATGAAACTCATCCAACTCCTCACTGACCAGCGAGCCTACGAAGGAATTACTCACTCCCGGTGTGGAGCATCATGGAATTGGCGATGGAGAAGGGTTGGTGATGACGAAGAACGAAGATCCCCCTCTACGGAGCCCCAAACGGACTCCAGATCTAGCCTCCTGATGAAGAACAGGAGGAGATGACGGCTCCGTCTTGTGGAACGCGATAGTTCTTTCTCCCTGATTTTTTCTGGGAAAATAGGATTTTATAGCATCGGTTTCAGGGTGTGTGGGGCCACCAGGTGGGGACAACCCACCTGGGCACGCCTAGGAGGGCAGGCGCGCCCTGGTGGGTTGTGCCCACCCAGGTGCCCCCCTCCGGTGGCTCTTGGCTCCAGAAATTCTCTTTTATTGCATGAAAAATCCTTGCAAAGTTTCGTTCCATTCTGAGAACTTTTATTTTTGCACAAAAACAACACCATGGTAGTTCTGCTGAAAACAGCGTCAGTCCGGGGTTAGTTTCATTCAAATCATGCAAATTAGAGTCCAAAACAAGAGGAAAAGAGTTAGGAAAAGTAGATACCTTGGAGACGTATCAGCTAGCGCCATCACCTTCTCCCTGGTTCAGTATTGATAGTCTTGGAGAAAACTCGCTCTTCCTTGGACAAAACTATCGAATGATGGTGAAAGGCGATCCAGCTACTGTTGACACAATGTTACTACCATTTATGAGAAGCAACTGTATCTATACCTCGGACATTGCTATGGTTCCCTACCCTGGCTATCACAATATGCGTCCTGATATAGGCTGCTTCAGCCTGGATGATCAGCCTGCGTTCGTCTCGAGATTGACAATAGCTGGCCCTTCCCAGAGAATCAGTTATGGTTCAAAGCAAGCGTTTCCAATGCCGAGGAGCTTGAGCTGAAGTTCATTTCATCACTTTGTTATTTGTTGTGTGAGAAAAACTTTACTATTTACTAGAATGTCTTGTTGGAAATAATCTATAATCCAACATGTATCCTCGTTGTCGTTGTGTGTTGATGACTTGTTGTATGTAATGAATGGTACATTTGAATATGCGTCCTGTCAACTCACGCCTGCTTGCACGACACACGGGTCGCATGGCAGCACGTATATTGTTTTTCTATTTGGATGATTAATGACGCCGCTTTATTGCTTAACCGAAGCATGTCACGTTCCATTGTTGGTCTAACGCTCACGGTTCGAATAAATAATTCGTTTGGGATATTGGTTCCCAATTATTAAAAATCTCTCGTCTGTAATTAGATAAAGATTACATCAAACTTGGTCTCAAATTTGATTAAAAAAGTACAATGCTACTTTGTATTGGTGTCCATATGAATAGTGCTAGCGATTTTAGTTGCAAAAATTAGTTAGTGCTAGTAATTTTTAGCTGCATATTTTGACAAATCGTAGTGTTACAAGGTTGACAAATGGAAATGTTACTAGTTCAACAAATGTTACTAGATCAAAAAATGTCAATCTTTCCAGCTTAACAAATGGCAACATACCCAATATGACACATGCAAATCTTACCCAATTGTTTCCACGTGGTTGCACATGGGTCATCCAAAACAACCATTTGCGTTGAAGGGATGCACAAATCCCGTGCTGCGATTTTTTCCTTGACTTAAGGGGGAAGACCAGAGCACTTTGTATACGGGTGTTCTATCTAAAACGTTTCCGATCAAAAGAAAATCGTTTGATAGGTCTGTACATTAAGAGAGAAAAATGCAAGTTCGTTCAAACCATATCTTTCCTTCAGTCACACTGCAAATTTATATTCATATGATCGAGAATTCGAGATACAGTACTAAACCCTCAAAAAAAAATTCGGCGGCGGCGGAGGAGGCGTGCCGCGCCGTATCGTCCTCTGGGACGCTGTTATTGAAGTCTTCAAGGCAGCACATAATGTTCTTCACTTGTAAATCAGACATCATGTCGTAACGCGATCGACGGGCGGGGCGCGGGAGGATGGCAACTGGCAGCGTTGAGAGGTAGCGGTCGATGGCGGCGTCCCATGCCACTGAGGGGGACGCGCGCACGGGCACGGGCGCGGCTGGTGCAGCCAAACGCACGGGGACCGGCGCCGCGATGGGTGGAGCTGTGCGCACGGGCACGGGCACGGGCGCTGGCACTGGCATGTACACGAGCTTGCGTGGGTCCGCGGAGACCTCATTGACACACGCGGCTTCCAGCTCTGCGATAGTGCTCGGCAACCAGCCCGTTAATGCTACGGGGATGGTCGCTGGCGCGGGCGCAGGGATGGGAGCTGGGACGGGAGCGGGGGCAGCAACCGCCGCGGCCAGCTCGTTCAGGGCCATGTCCATGAGGTCCCATTCCTCCTTATTTTCTATCTCCTCCGGCTCGGAGTCGAATTCACCAAACTTGAAGACTAGTGGAAGATAATCATTTTGCGCCATGGCGTTGGTGGAGGTCTGTGGGAGGGAGGGGAATGGGAGGCAAATAGTAAGGCCGCCCGTATTAAACAATGGCTCGGGCGCCATTAATGGAGAGGAAGGCGGGCGGCCATGGAAGTTAAAGGGCTCGCTTCCCAGTGAGCTCAAGACAACAGATATAGCTCACACGCTTCTGGTGAGCTCAAGATTGGAGGACAGCTTGCACGCCTCTTGGTCAGCCTGTGCACTAGACTACACTCGCACGCCTCCCGTTCAGTCAAGCAGTTGTCTGCACGACACCTCCTATAGCCATTAAAACCAAGACATGTGGCGTCACGTGAATGGGTAACAAAACGCACATGATTTCAACTATACAAACGTTTGGGATATTAAAGTGGCAGCTATTTTTTTTAAATGCCTTTGTTGGTTGTTATTCAAGAGCACCTTCTCTCAAAATGGACATGAAAAATACCATAGCATTTCGGGTGCCATTCCATGATAGCATGCCAAGTTTCATGAATTTCAGACGAGTTTTGGATTTACTAGAATTTAAAAACAAAGTATCTCAACGTTTTGCCGGCAATCAACAGTGCCCTGGTGTTTGAAATTCATTCCCATTTCTTGCATGGGACCTAAGCATGCACCCAAGGACACTCATTTGCTTTTTCAACCAATTTATATGCACTGGAGAATGTGCATGTAGTTCAAATTTGAAGTATGCACATAAAAGCATTGAAAACTCAATTAATGTATAAAAATGAACAAAGGAACCCCAAAAAATTCCAAAACTTAACACAACACTCATGTTGTTCTATGTTGACACTAGAGAAAAAATTGAAATCAAGAAGAGGCAACGGATATCGTTTCGTCCCAAAAGGTGAAATGTTCCCTACCGAACACATCAGGCTTGTTGTGAGAAGCTCTGGTTTGTGAGAAGCTTATGCCCAAACCTACCCCAAATGGGACAAAAATTTTACCACGGCATGTTGATGCCGCTCCATGATAGCATGCCAAGTTTCATGAATTTCAGACGAGTTTTGGATTTACTAGAATTTAAAACCAGGTATCTCAATGTTTGCGGCCGAGTGACGGTGGCAGGGTGTTTGAAATTCATTCCCATTTCTTGCATGGGACCAAAGCATGCACCCAAGGACACAGATTTGATTTTTCAACCAATTTATATGCATTGGAGCATGTGCATGTAGTTGAAATTTAAATTACGCACATAAAATTCCTAGAAAACCCGGTTAATGTATAAAAGTGTCCAAACGAACCCCGAAAAATTCCAAAATTTAACGCAACACTCCTGTTGTTCTATGTTGACACTAGAAAAATTTTGAAAGCAATAAGAGGCAACAAATATCATTTCGTCCCCAAAGGTGGCACGTTCCCTACCAAAACCATCAGGCTTGTTGTGAGAAGCTCTAGTTTGTGAGAAGCTTGTACCCAAACCTGCCCCAAATGGGACAATTTTTTACCATGACAGGTTGATGCCGCTCAATGATAGCATGCCAAGTTTCATGAATTTCAGACGAGTTTTGGATTTACTAGAATTTAAAAACAAAGTATCTCAACATTTTCCCAGCAATCAACAGTGCCCTGGTGTTTGAAATTCATTCACATTTCTTGCATGGGACCTAAGCATGCACCCAAGGATACATATTTGATTTTTCAACCAATTTATATGCACTAGAGCATATGCATGTAGTTCAAATTTGAATTATGCACATAAAATGCCTAGAAAACCCAGTTAATGTATAAAAATGTTCAAACGAACCCCGAGAAATTCCAAAAAATAACACAACACTCCTGTTGTTCTATGTTGACAGTAGAGAAAAAATTGAAATCAAGAAGAGGCAACGGATATAGTTTCATCCTCAAAGGTGAAATGTTCCCTACCAAAACCATCAGTCTTGTTGTGAGAAGCTCTCGTTTGTGAGAAGCTTATACCCAAACCTGCCACAAATGGCAAAAAAAATTACCATGAAATGTTGATGCTGCTCCTGATAGCATGCCAAGTTTCATGAATTTCATACGAGTTTTGGATTTACTATAATTTAAAAACCAGGTATATCAATGTTTGCGGCCGAGTGACGGTGGCAGGGTGTTTGACATTCATTCCCATTTCTTGCATAGGACCTAAGCATGCAACCGAGGACGCATATTTGAATTTTCAACCAATTTATATGCATTAGAGCATGTCCTTGTAGTTCAAATTTGAACTATGCACATAAATGCATATAAAACTCAGTTAATGTATAAAAATGTCGAAACGAGCCCTGAAAATTCCTATAATTAACACAACACTCGTGTTGTTCTATGTTTACACTAGAAAAAAATTGAAATCAAGAAGAGGCAATGGATATCATTTCCTCCAGAAAGGCGCAACATTCCCTACCGTAACCATGAGGCTTGTTGTGAGAAGCTCTGGTTTGTGAGAAGCTTATATACCCCAACCTGCCCCAACTGGGACATTATTTTTACCACTGCATGTTGATGACGTTCCATACTAGCATGTCAAGTTTCATAAATTTCAGGCAAGTTTTCGATTTACTAGAATTTAAAAACCATGTATCTCAATGTTAGCGGCCGAGCAACAGTGGCAAGGTGTTTGACATTCATTCTCATTTCTTGCATGGGACTTAAGCATGTAACCAAGGACACACATTCCAATTTTGAACCAATTTATATGCACTTGAGTATGTGCATGTAGTTCAAATCTAAATTATGCACATGAATGCATAGAAAACTCAGTTGATGTATAAAAATGTCCAAGCAAACCCCGAAAAATTCCAAAATTTGACACAACACTCGTGTTGTTCTATGTTGACACGAGAAAGAAATTTGAAAGTAAGAAGATGCAAAAAATATCGTTTCGTCCCCCAAGGTGGCACGTTCCCTACCGAAACCATCAGGCTTGTTGTGAGAGAAGCTCTGGTTTATGCGAGAAGCTTATACCCAAACCCACCCCAAATGGGACAATATTTTTACCACGACATGTCGATGCTGTTCCATGATATCATGTCAAGTTTCATGACTTTCAGGCGAGTTTTCGATTTACTAGAATTTTAAAACCATGTATCTCAATGTTAGCGGCCGAGCGACAGTGTCAAGGTGTTTGACATTCATTCTCATTTCTTGCATGTGACCTAAGCTTGCAACCATGGACAAACATTTGATTTTTCAACCCATTTTTATGGGCTGGAGCATGTGCATGTAGTTCAATTTTGAATTATGCACATAAGTGCCTAGAAAACTCAGTTAACGTATAAAAATGTCCAAACGATCCCCGAAATTCATCCCCATTTCTTGCATGGGACATAAGCACAAACCCACGGACACATATATGATTTTACAACCCATATTGTTGCATCGGAGCATGTGCATGTAGTTTAATTTTGACACCATCCATTGCCGCTGTGACCCCATTATGTAATTCAAATCAAGATGAAAAATCATGTAGATCCCACATAGTCTATTATCACCAATCGTGTGAGATGCAGTACAAAATATCCTAGAGCACCGTCTGATGACACTTTGTGCGCCAGTTTTTGATTCAAATTTTTTGGCTTTCGTAGAAATATCTACATGCCCGCCCCTCCCCCTTATCAACAGCCACATTTCGCTTGTTTCCGCCTTCCTTTCCAAGTTGAAACCTTCACTCCTTGCTTGCAGCACTGTAACGCCCCGGATTCGATGCGCCAGGTGTCTTCCAGTTATTCGCCGTCTTTGCCATGTCATTTGCTTGCGTGTTGCACTTTGCCATGTCATCACCTGCATTTTATATCATGTCATCATGTGCATCTCATTTTGCATACATGTTCGTCTCATGCATCCGAGCATTTTCCCCGTTGTCCGTTTTGCAATCCGGCACTCCTGTGTCTCCCGGCGCCCTCTTTTACCTCTTTTCATGTGCGGGTGTTAAACTTTCTCGGAATGGCCCGAGGTTTGCCAAGCGGCCTTGGTATAGCACCGGTAGACCGCCTGTCAAGTTTCGTGCCATTTGGAGGTCGTTTGATACTCCAACGGTTAACCGGGTAACCGTAAAGCCCTCCTTCTCTTTGCAGCCCAACACCCCTTTCAAAGTGGCCCAAAACCCAGCTAACTTCCCTCCATGCTCTCGGTCGTTCGATCACGATCGCGTGGCAAACCGCCTCCTCATTTGGACTCTCCTAGCTCCCTCTACCTATAAAACTAGCCCCTTCCCCGAAATTCGCGGATGAATTCGCAGACGAAACCCTAGCCTCGTCTTCCTCCGCGCGCCGGACACGTCCGCCCGCGCCGGACGAAGTCAGCGCCGCCGCCCGCGCCCAATCGTGGCCTGCCACGTGGCCTCCTCTTGCCGCCCGGCCCGCGCTGCGGGCCGCCCGCCAGCCAGCGGCCGCCCGTCGCCAGCGCCTCCGCGCCGCTTCGCCGCCCTCGGCGCCGCCTCCACCGCGGCAGCGCCGCCGCCGCCCCTCGCCGTCGGAGCCTTCACGGCGCCACGCCCTTGCCGCTGCCGGCGTGCTCCGCCGCTGCCCGACCGGTTCCTTCTCCGCCCGCCGTCCATTGCAGACCCGCCAGCGGCCGCAGCGCCGCCCGGCTTCCAGCGCCCGAGCCGGCCGCTGCCGCCCTCTCGCCAGATCGGGTCGGGGTGGATGAGATCCACCCGACCCCCGAACCAAACGCGGCCCCGTCCCGGATCCCCTCTGTCCCGGGTCCTCCCCATCCCAATTTCTCGCGAGGTGATATTCTGCTAAGTCCCCAGATTCCAGTATTATCATGTCATGTTTGACCTGGTGTATCTCTACATCCGTAGCGCCGTTTTGTGCGTGTAATATGTCAAATTGTTCGTATCGATGAGTACTTCATTTCGTTCCATTGCATCATATTCATTTGAGCTCATATTGATGCCTGAATCTTCGTTAAAAAAGTGCTATGTGATGTTAATCTGCTGAAACTGTTATAACTTGATGATTTGTCATTTTTTGCATGATTGATGTGTGCAACCTATGAACTTGAGTCCTACATATGTTTTGTAATATGCCATGCCATATTTACAGGCGTGTATGCCATGTATTTTTGTGATCTCTGTGGTGACTAGCACAAGCATGCAAACTAGGCTTCATGATGTTGCTGATTTCAGCCCCTGTTCTGCTGATATTTTTATGCCATGTAAACTTGATGCTACTGAGAAATCCATGCTTATTTTGAGATACTTCAATAAGGATGTTTAGAACATATGGTTATTATATCTCCGTTAATGCCCTTGTTTTCAATTATGGAGTGACATAGCTTGAGTCAATCGAGCTCTACTTTTGCTATAAAATGTTTCCTGGCAGGTTGTTTACATGTTATTCAATTTTGCCAAGGTTTTTGTAGTTAATCCGTGTATTCTATGATGTTGTTCTTGCCATGTATAGCTTCTATGCCATGTCTTCTTACTGTGAGTTGCCGTTCCATGCCATGTATTGCTCTGTGGTGAGTGGTTCAAGCTCACCAACATGCCTACTTATTGTTGTTCCTGCCATGTATGAATCTGTCATATCACTTGCCATGTTTACATGGGTGCCATCATATCTTCTGGTCCTTTTTGGCTCATGGTCAGTAAGGGACTTTCGTTATATGAAATTAGTAGATTCATTTCATGCCTTTTTTTGCCATGATAAGTTCCTGTAACATGTTTTTTGATAGCTCTAAACATTGCAACCTGATGTTATTTCCTGATAAGTCTGAAACTGTTATTATTTGCAATCTTGCCATATCTTTTTGAGCATGTTCTAGTTGTTTCTGGAGATAGCTCAGTGTTCATGTTTTGTTATGCTTTACCTGTAGATCATGCTCATGCATTTTGTTTTCACATTGAGATACTGTATCATAGTGTTTTGATGCTTGCAATATGCCTAGTTGCTGTTTTGGACAGATTGTTGCTATAACTTGTTTCATGTGTATGTGTTGAACCGTTGCTCCGTTTTGAGTGTGCTCTATATGAAACTTGCTTAGAATTGCATGTAGTTTAATATTATCATGTTGCATCCTTGTTTTGAGGTGTTTGCTTGATGTTTGTATGCATTTTGCATCAATGCCATGTTAACTTGTTTTGCTCATATCTTCTAGGCCGTAGCTCCGAATCTAATGAACTTTATGTGTAACTTGACTAGAATTTCGTGTAGATCATCGTGGTGCATCTTAAATTGCTGTTTAACAACTTGAACATAAAGTTATTCAGATCTGGACCAATTTTGAAATATGCATATGAGGACTTACTGGAATTGTTATATGTTGTTCCCGGCCTCATTTAAACTTGCCTTGATGTGTTGCTCTTGTTTGCTTCATCCCTTGCCATGAGTAGCCTCATCTAGCTTTGTCATGCATCATGCTTGGTTGAGCATCATATCTTGTCTATGTGTGGTGTGTTTACTATGTTATGTGCTTCTTCTTGTTAGTTCCTGTTTCGTTGCGATCGTGAGGATTCGTTCGTCTACGCTTGGTTCGCCTTTCGTGGCTTCATCTTCTTCATGGACTCGTTCTTCTTCCTTGCGGGATTTCAGGCAAGATGACCGCTACCCTGGATCTCACTACTATCATTGCTATGCTAGTTGCTTCGTTCTATCGCTTTGCTGCGCTACCTATCATTTGCTCTTCAAGCCTCCCAAATTGCCATGTCAGCCTCTAACCTTTTGCACCCTTCCTAGCAAACTGTTGTTTGGCTATGTTACCGATTTGCTCGGCCCCTCTTATAGCATTGTTAGTTGCAGGTGAAGACGAAGTTTGTTCCTTGTTGGAACATGGAGATGTTGTTCCTTGTTGGAACATGTTTACTTGTTGGGATATCACTATATATCTTACATTATTAATGCATCTATATACTTGGTAAAGGGTGGAAGGCTCGGCCTTATGCCTGGTGTTTTGTTCCACTCTTGCCGCCCTAGTTTCCGTCATATCGGTATTATGTTCCCGGATTTTGCGTCCCTAACGCGGTCGGGTGATTTATGGGACCCCCTTGACAGTTCGCTTTGAATAAAACTCCTCCAGCAAGGCCCAACATTGGTTTTACCATTTGCCTCACCACCACCTACATTTCCCTTGGGAGTAATTAACCCAAGGGTTATCTTCATTTTAGCCCCCCCGGGCCAATGCTTGTCTAAGTGTTGGTCCAAACTAGAGCCACTTGCGGTGCCACCCCTAGGCAACTTGGGGTATCGTCGGTTGCCGTACGTACTGCTCATCCCGGTCGTGGCACGAGACGAGATACGTCTTGGCTACTATCGTGGTGTCGGCACGCCGGGAGGTCTTCTTTGGTGTTGTTTTATTGCGTCGAAATGTCTTGTAGCCGGATTCCGAGACTGATCAGGTCTTCCGGGAGAAGGAAAATCAATCGTTGATAGCTATAGCTTATCATGGCCTAAGTTGGGACACCACAGCAGGGATTAAACTTTCTAGAGACGTGACCGCGTTTATCTGGCAGATCGGAATTTGTTAATATCCGGTAGTAGTAAACTTGAAGTAAACTCTTCTAAAATACACCAACCGTAATGCGTAACCGTGATGGTCTCTTTTCGGGTTGATCGAGAGGAGAACACGGTTTCGGGTTATGCCCCGACGACGTAGGAGTTCAGGATCACTTCTTGATCATTACTAGTTGACGACCGTTCCTTTGTTTCTCTTCTCGCTCTCATTTGCGTATGTTAGCCACCATATATGCTTAGGCGCTGCTGCAACCTCACCACTTTACCCCTTCCTTTCCCATTAAGCTTTGCTAGTCTTGATACCCATGGTAATGGGATTGCTGAGTCCTCGTGGCTCACAGATTACTACACCACCGATTCTGCAGTACAGGTTTCGCGATGGTCATGACGTGAGAGCGATGTTTGCTTGTATTGGATTTCTTCTTCTGCTTCTTCTTCGATCAGGGGATAGGTTCCAGGTCGGCAGCCTGGGCTAGTAGGGTGGATGTCGTTTGAGCTTCTGTTTATGCTTCATCCGTAGTCGGATGTTGATCTTGTATATATTGTTGATGTATTCTTGTGGCGTTTGTGCCTTATGTATATATCCCCATCTATTATGTAATATTGATGTAATGATATCCACCTTGCAAAAGCGTTTCAATATGCGGGTCTATCCTTGGTGGGACCTTTGAGTTCCTTTTGGATAGGGTCGCATATTGGGCGTGACAAGCACCGCCTCCTTGCCGGTGACCCTTCTTCACGCTGCTCGGCCTCGACTATCTAGGCAGGTAATCCACACCCGACCCCCATCCTCCTCCTCCTTCCACATCCCACATGCCCCGACACCGATGCGACACCTTCCATCCAAATAAGCGCCGCCCTAAGCCATGGTGCACGCAATATAGCCAAGATCTCAAGGAGCATTTGGCAGCGGAGAAGCAAATCGCGGTCGCATGCGTGGATGAGGTCGCGATAGCTGCCGTTCGTGCCGACCCCCAGATCTTGGAGGAGCACCTCGCCGTCGAGGCCACCATCGACGCCTCGCGCGCCAATGCCGCGACGCGGTTGGCTACATTAAATGACAGTTCATTGCATTTTCTCGAGGCCACCATCGGCGCCTTCCACAAAGACTACGAGGTGTTTTCTCAGCGTGCACGTGCTTACCTCATCTCGAGAGCCAGCAGGTTGGTGCCCGGAGAGGCTTAGGCAACTCACCACTACGACGAGGGCACCCACGATGTGGAGACCTCTCCCTCTTCCATGTCCAAGGAGCCAATCGTCATTGATATCTCTGACATTGAGGAGTATCTTGTCTTATTAGCTCACTATAAGGACCCATGTTCAGTTTGCTAGCTACTGCCTTTCCTTAACAAATTCTAGTGAATTGTCTACTTTTACCATGCAATCTATTTCTCTAGTGTATATGTTCTATACGTCGTGCAATGTGGTGCTCACTTATTAACTGTTGGTTAATTAGTTGTCGTGTTCAGTTAACTGTTTGGTTCAATTCTGCAAACGTGATGTTCAATTCTTCAGGGTGCAATTTTGTATTGTCTTCCATGTGAGAAATAAATCAAATTTTTCCTTAGAAAATACATGAGAAACAAATACAATTGCTATATTTCCAAGTTGTCAAGCATGCTTGTTTTGGTTAGCTGTCTAATTTTCTAGTATGTTATACAATGTGCAATGTGGTGCCCAATTAACGTTTGGTTCATTTGTTGTGGTGTTTAGTTAACTGTTTGGTTCAATTCTGCAATGCGATGTTCAATTGTGTTGTGGGTGCATTCTGTTATTGTATACCATGTGAGAAATAAATCGAATTTGGATGTACTAAATACATGAGAAACAACTACAATTGCTATATTTCCAAGTTATATTTCCAAGTTGTTAAGCATGCTTGGTTTGGTTAACTGTCTTACCCTCTATTAGGAGTATGTTATATTGTGCAATGTGGTGCTCACTTAACGTTTGGTTCATTTGTTGTGGTGTTTAATTAACTGCTTGGTTCAATTCTGCAATGCAATGTTCAATTGTTGTGGGTGCATTCTGTTATTGTATACCATGTGAGATATAAATAAAATTTGGTTGTACTAAATACATGAGAAACAAATACAATTGCTATATCTCCGAGTTGTTAAGCATGCTTGGTTTGGTTAACTGTCTAATCTTCTACTAGTAGTATGTTATATTGTGCAATGTGGTGCTCAGTTAATGTTTGGTTCATTTGTTGTGGTATTTAGTTAACTGCTTGGTTCAATTCTGTAATGCGATGTCCAATCACTAAAAAAAAGACACATCCGTGACATTTTGGGCCGAACGAAAAAAATTTCTCATACTTATGACACTTCTATGACGATAATTGTGACAAAACCCGGTATCATCATAGATGTGGTTGGGTCCTACTTCTATGACAAAAAATCATGACAGAAAATGGGCTTTTCGTCCCAGGCGGGCCGGAGACACAGCTGCATGACATTCTTTGGGCCGTCCATGACGGAAAAAACCGTGGTAGAAGCGAGGGCGAGGAAAATATCGTGGAGTTCCCGGTTACGGTGGGTGGTCGGGGGCCGAGCGATTCGCGTTTCTCTCGTATGTACGAGCGTGTGTGTGAGGCGTTGGGCTCTAACTGAACCCGAGCGAGGCATTTGGCTGTAACTGAACCCGAGCGATTGCACTGCAGGCTACGCGCGCTTTACTGAACCCGAGCAATCGATCGATCCCTTGCTGTTAACTGAAGCCGAGTGATTCCTTCGCTACTGCTGCTAACTCAAGTCGATCGATGCTGCCTCTGGAGGAACAGTGAGCGTTGTTAGGGGGTTTGCATGAACAGTTCCCGGTGGGGGGTTGGATGAACAGGACCCCGTGGTAGTAGAGGTCGTTGCCGCTGGATGAACAGTACCCCGATCGATCGAGCCGGTGGATGAACAGGACCCCGTGGAGGGCTGGATGAACAGGACCCCGTGGAGGGCTGGATGAACAGGACCCTGTGGAGGGCATGATGAACAGTAGCCCGTGAAGGGGTGGTTGAACAGGACCCCGTGGAGAGGGCTGGTTGAACAGTAGCCGGTGGAGGAGCAGTGGAGGCTGGATGAACAGGAGCCCGTGGATGAACAGTCGCAGGTGGAGGCTGGAGGAGGTCGACGGTGGATGAACAGGAGCCCGTGGAGGCAGTCGATGGTGGATGAACAGTAGCCCGTGGAGGCAGTCGACGGTGGAGATGAACAGTATCCCGTGGAGTCCCATTTTGCGGTACGCTACACCCCTCCCGTTGAACAGGACCCCCATTTCGACCGTAGCGCTCCAACACAAGTCTGTTTCCTCCGTTTTCGGTATGCCAGACCCCTCCCGATCAACAGGACCCCGTTTCCATCGTGGCCGGTCGAACACAAGGTCGTTTCCTCCGCTCTGCGGTACGCCAGGCCTCGTTTCCATCGGCTGTTCCGTCCAAGCCGGTTGGTTCCCGATGAACACGACGACGCATTCTGTTCCGACCCAACCGGTTGGCTCCCCATGAACACGACGATGACACAATTTCTTGTTTCGACCCAGCCATGTACACGAGCCCTGGCCGTACGTATGCGCGAGTAAGCGTTCGAGACCCCGCCCATATGTACGTACGTGGCCGTATTTTCTTTCTTGCATCCTGGTCGCTATACATACGTGTACATGCTACGTGCGCGCCTCTACTACGACACATGCATGCCTCTACTACGACACGTGTCCTTCCTTGCACGGCCACGGTTCATCGCTGCAGCCTGCAGACAGACCGATCGACCAGTATGTACGTACACGTTCGCGACCAAAATGACAACGCTACATACGCTTCGACCAGCTGGGTACCGGTTGTCAGGCACTTCCTTGCGTGCAAAGATGTAGCTGGTGGGTCCCAGCAGTCAGGGGGTGAATCGTTTTTTTTGCCCGTAATATGGACGCACTTCCTTGCGTGCGAAGGTGTAGCTGGCGGGTCCTAGCAGTCAGGGGGCGAATCATTTTTTTGCCCGTAATATGGATGCACTTCCTTGCGTGCGAAGATGTAGCTGGTGGGTCCCAGCAGTCAAGGGGAAAACAATTTTTTTTGTGAAATATGGTGGCCCATCCTGTGGGTCCCTGCTGTCAGGTGGAGGAATAATTATTTTCCGTGTAATAAGGAGGCACTTCCTTGCTGCGGCCGTGGACCCAGCTGTCAGCCTCTCCACGTACAGTACTCTTCCGATGGAAGTTGGTCATTGACCACACTAACCACACGGCGCCGAGAGCACCAATGCGGTGGACGACGGTGAGGCCTAGGAAGGGGACGACACGGAGCCGGGGAAGACACGGCAGTGGATGCCCACGCGGAGAGGAGTACGAGGGTTCACTGGTTCGGCTGCGGTGTGAGGATGTCGTCGCCGCATGGCCTGGCCAGCGGTGGGAGTAGTAGGGGGCTATGAGGCCTCCGCGGCAGCACAACCGGCCACGGGAGGCAGGAGCAGGCGACACGACCGGCGCTGCTTTGGGATGCTGGAGCAAGAAGACTAGAGGTTGAAGAAGCACGAAGGCCGTTGAGGGAGTCCTAGACTAAGGGGTCCTCGGGCGTCCGGCCTGTTGGACATGGGCCAGACTAATGGGCTCTGAAGATACAAGACCGAAGACTCTCTCTCTCTCGTGTCCGGATGGGACTCTCCTTGGCGTGGAAGGCAAGCTTGGCGTCCAAATATGAAGATTCCTTTCTCAATAACCGACTTTGTACAACCCTAATCCCCTACGGTGTCTATATAAACCGGAGGGCTAGATCCGTAGAGGCGAACGATCATAATCATTGTCATACATGCTAGACTTCTAGGGTTTTAACCATTACAATCTCATGGTAGATCAACTCCTGTAATACTCATATTCATCAAGATCAATCAAGCAGGAAGTAGGGTATTACCTCCATAGAGAGGGCCCGAACCTGGGTAAACATTGTGTCCCTTGTCTCCTGTTACCATCGACCTTAGACGCACAGTTCGGGACCCCCTACCCAAGATCCGCCAGTTTTGACACCGACATTTGTGCTTTCATTGAGAGTTCCGCTGTGCCGTCCTCAAAAGGTTTGATGGCCCCTTCAATCATCTACAACAATGCTGTCCAAGGAGAAGTCTTCCTTTCCGGATAGATCTTTGTGCTCGGCAGCTTTGCACTGCGGGCAAAGTCGCTTGGCCATCTGGAGCAGATCGATAGCTACGCCCCTGGCCGTCAGGTCAGATTCGGGAGCTTGAACTACGTCGCGGATATCCGCGGAGACTTGATCTTCGACGGATTTGAGACCACGGCAGCCGCTCCCCGTCACCACGATGAACATGACTTAAATCTGTCATCGGACCATACCCAGGAGATAGCACCTGTAACTGCTCTGGCCTTAGATCCGGAGCAGATCGCGCCATCTGAAGACAGGAAGCTCAACCCCGCAACGGATGCTGCAATCTCAGCGGTGTTAGAGCCGCACACAGACCCAACCTCGAGTGGAATCTGTGTCACTGGAGCCTCGGACTCGTTTCCAGCTACAGGTTCCAAACCATGTGCGTCCACGTGCGTCGAGCTCGACCAGTCATCGTTCGTTGAATTCAGCTCCACGGACATTTTTCGGCACTCGCCTTTGGGCGACGTGTTAAACTCATTAAACGCACTATCCTTAGCAGGGGGCTCACAGCTGAATTGTATCCGGTTCAAAGTGGAGGCTGATGACGGAGAATTTCGCTTCCCACCCACCGCCCACTTCATAGCTACTTTCAAAGACTTAAACGACATGCTCGATTATGACTCCGAAGACATTCTCGGTATAAACAATGATGCCGATGAGGAGCAGGGCCAGAACCTGCCGTTTACCAGACACTAGACGGCCACCTCGTCTTATGACGTGTACATGGTGGATACACCTAAAAGAACTAACGACAATGACAGAGAAGATCCAGTTGAGGATGAACCTCCTGTGATACAACCAGAACGCAGGCGTCAGTGGTGCCGCTCTAAGTCACATCATGGAAAAGACAGCAATACTGGCACGGGAGAAAACAATACTCCGGACGACGCCGAAGGTAATGAAGACCCTGTTGAGATAACTTCCGAACAGGAGGAACGGGAAAACGGGCAAGTTAGCCCTGACGAACAGGCCATAAATGACGACTTGGAGGACAGTAATTATCTTCAACTCTCCAAGGATGAGGTGAGCCTCGGCAACGAGGATTTTATCGTGCCTGAGGAACCTCTCGAGCAGGAGAGCTTTAAGCGCCGGCTAATAGCCACTGCAAGGAGCTTGAAAAAGAAGCAGCAGTAGCTTCAAGCTGACCAAGATCTGCTCAATGATAGATGGACTGATGTCCTAGCAGCCAAAGAATATGGCCTCAAGCGCCCAGCCAAAAGCTACCCAAAGCGCAAATTGCTACCTCAGTTCGATGATGAGGCGCCGGAGCCCGTACCATCATCGCGCAATACGGCTGACCGACCACCACGTGGTCGGGATAAAGTGGCAACTCAAGTCGAACACCAGCCCGCCCTGCCTCATCATAAAGGCAGAGATAAAACAGCTCGTGGTAATACATTTGACCTTCGGCAGGACCTGGACAATAGAGCAGGACATACCAGATCGATCTAGGGATTGCGGGGGCGCGCCCCGACACGTGACGACAGCTACCTAGACGGACGCGACAAGCATAATCATGCCCAGGCCGAAAACCGCAGACGAACTCCATCCGTACTACGTCGCGACGCGGTAAGCATTGTGTCCCTTGTCTCCTGTTACCATCGACCTTATACGCACAGTTCGGGACCCCCTACCCGAGATCCACCAGTTTTGACACCGACAGCCATTGGATGGACATCGTACGGTCACAGCAGCTAGAATCGTTTATATTGACTAAGTTGACAAAGCCCTCGGTACGCGTCAACTTAGTAGGCCCACAGGTCAACCTCCGAAACGGTGTGCCCCATATGTCAGGGGGAGGAATCAATTTTTGGGCGGGTGAAGCTAGAATATCCGAGATTGAAGAAGAAGCACAACATCCATTGGATGGACATCCAACAGCCACGGTTGCTAGAACCGTGTGTTGACTATAAGTTGATAAAGCCTTGCATACGCGTCAACTTATTTTTTTTAGGGGACGCGTCAACTTAGTAGGCCCACAAGTGTGTGGCAGAGAACTTATAGCCCATTTGAGATATGTAAGAATGTACAACCCATTTCTGAGTTCTAACGGAATTTACTACAACCCATTTTCTAGCTAGGACAACGATTAATAATTACAACCAAACGTTCAAAATAGAATTCAATAAAATTTCCCACATTTTGATGGGATCCGAAATATTTTTATCCCAAAATTTCTAGTCAGATTAAATACAATTTCAATATAAAGTTGTCTTACATAAAAATCCAACGAAACATTGCGCGCGCAACAATTAATAAAATTAATATTTTCAAAATCCAAAAATAATATTTTATAAACTAATTACGTGTTTGGTGCATTTTTTATAGTCACAACCCAGTTTTTATAATTACATCCCATTTATTATTTCTTAAAGCCCATTTTCTTGCTAAGCCTAATGCATCCCTCCTAGGAAAGATTTGCAGCCCAGCGGGGCGGGGAATACCAAGTTGACCTTGCCTGGGTATTCCTCAAAAAAAAGTATAGCTGTGCTAGCCATTTTCAGCTTGAAGAAAATCAATATCTGGATTGGATATCTGGCCTGGGCTAGACGGGCCACAGCTCGCCCAGTTAATACCCTGCTCTCCTCTGAACAACAAGGAAAACATCGCTCAAGAAAAACTCTGCAGTGCTCACACCTCAAAAACACAAATACTGCTCGAGCTGCTTGATCCCAGCTATCGGCCGCTCCTTGCGCAATTCTCTCGTGTATTGACTACATAGGTTGACAATAGTGTGGGACCGTGATGTCAGGAAACCAGGAGGAAGCAAAGTAAATATAGTTGTACATAATAAGGAGGCACTTGCATACGTACGGCTATGGCCCTAGTGGGTCCCTACTGTTATCCAGTCAAAATAAAGTCATCTCGCAAATCCTCATGTTCGTTGACCATGTTGACAATGCTCGGTGCCACGGCGAGCCCAACAACTCGAAGGACGACGGAGAGGGCCTCGCGGGCCCTACGGATGGTCTGATATAGCGTCCGCTGCTCATTCAGGAAGCCAGGATCATCGGACACCTATGAGCACCTTCGAGAGACTGAGACGGCATGAAATGGTAAGGCCGCGCTTGGGAGCTCTGGTTTGTTTCACACCTGTATTAAGATACAAGTGTAATTTACTCGTCATCGGAAACAACGCGTAAAATACAGGCATAATGAAACCGAGGGCCCGAGGTCTGTAACGAAAACCGGTGAGTTACACGTGTAATTTGAGAGACAGGTGTATATTTTACTAGTCGAAATCGACCAACCAAACGCTTCGCCCGAGACCATCTGCTTTTATTTACAAGCGTCAGTTTTACAAGTGGTTTTGGTTGGAAAACGATGATCCAATCACGGCCTAAGATGATGAGTTGGTTGGAAGATCATATGGTTTCACCTCTAACCTACCCGAGTTGTCGTATAGTCTATGAATGAAACATAAGACAATGAACTTCTTAAGCATGGAAACAACAGAAGAGGATGATCTTAATACGCAAATCACAGGCATTAGCTCAACATGCAAAACAATATGAAGCATATTCTCAGGAGGCATGGTGAACAGCTTGTGATGCCGCACGCCACAGCATTCCAAGCTCAACTTTGCAATCAAACTCACAAGGCCTGGCATTACATAGACAACATTCAGAACAAACTCTTAAAATACCTTACATAAGTCAACATTCATGTGACTATGCATCTCAGCAGAGTAAATATTTACTTCTGAACTGAAGACAGGAATAGGAAACAATGATCGACGTTGCTCACAGCAAAGGGCGTCCCACTCAAAAATATCAAATGCATGTCTTCTGGCTGACATCAATGAGCAAAATTTGACAAGGTTTTCCAATTCCAATATATTAAACTAATGTCTTCTTGCTATCAATGATTAAACTTTGACAAGCTTTTCCCGTTCAAAATATGTAATGCATATGATTGTGGAACGGGCAGGATTTGTCATCAGTTTGTCATCTGATAGTCCGGTGGCTCAAGGTGACGACGAATGATTAAAGAACCATTCGATGTATTGTGCATTATGAAGTATTATGGAGGACACGAACCATCTGAACATTTTGTGCAGTTCCACTATAATCAAGCTAAGCATCCCTGTGGATTTCGTATTTATATGCTGCAAGAAAACAAAGACACATCAGCACACACATGAGTATTGGCCCCAGTGTCAACCCACCAATCGGTGGACTAACAAACTGAAAGTACGGTAAATAGATTAGCATACCCAGATGCCCCATCATTGTTGCTTAGAAAGACATTGACAGACTTGGAGTCCTGTCATGGCTTCTTGTACTTGTTTGGGCACTTTTTTCCCAGTGCACTCCACGTGTTGTAGAGTTTCCTATGCTCTCTGCAGACTAATCATGTCACCAGCATCTACTAATACTCTATAAAGCTTCTCGATCATTCCTTCTGTAATGTAGCACAAACAGTGACTGCTTCTTTCTGCAAAGTGGTAAAACCAACTGGACCCACTAATGCAGCAGTTTGCCTTGGACACATTGGCTCCTTTTGTGCAGTTCAACTAAAATCAAAGTCGGAATAAAGTGGAGCTTTAATTTTGATATCCCTGTAAGCAACAAAAGGTATAAGGGAAACAATTACTGAGAAATGATGGTTGATGACTTGTACTCCCAGAAGA